>JBBAXF010000023.1:9707524-10307524 GCA_037837765.1 Delichon dasypus | reverse complement strand
ATGGCGGGCATTCCAGGGCCGGCCAGCGAGCTGGGCGGGGGGCGCATCCCGCTGCCGTAGCTCTGCCGGGAGAGGGGGGTCAGCGGGGCCGGGACACCCCCGGCACTGTCCCCGCCCTGTACCCCTGTCCCCATCCCTGCCCTGACTGCCATCCCTGTCCCCAAAAGCCATCCCTGTCCCCAAAAGCCATCCCCACCCCGATACCCCCAGTCCCCGCCCCTCTGGCCCTGTCCCTGTCCCTCTATCCCTGTTATCCCCGTCCTGCTCCCTGTTGTCCCCATCCCTGTCCCCACCCACATCCTTATTCTTGTTTCCCTGTCCCCATCCCTGAATTCCCACGCCCGTCCCTTTATCCTTGTTCCCCATCCCTGTATCCTGGTATCCCCATTCCTTTCCCCTGGCACCCATCCCGTTCCTAACCCCGTTCCCATATCCCTGTGCCCCTCTCCCTGTAACCACTTCCACGCCCTGTGTCCCTGTCCCTGCCCCATCCCAGTATCCCAATATCCCTGTATTCCATTACCCCAGCATCTCAGCATCCCAGTACCCCACTATCCCACCATTCCAGTACCCCATTATCCCAGTATCTGAGTACCCCACCATCCCAGTATCCCACCATCCCAGTACCCCATTATCCCAGTACGCCATTATCCGCTATCCCATTATCCCACTATCCCACTATCCCAATACCCCATTATCCCAGTACCCCATTATCCCACTATCCCATTATCCCAGTATCCCAGTACCCCACCATCCCAGCACCCCATTATCCCAGTACCCCACTATCCCATTATCCCAGGACCCCAGTATCGCATTATCCCATTATCCCAGGACCCCAGTATCGCATTATCCCAGTATCCCACTATCCCATTATCCCAGTACCCCATTATCCCAGTACACCATTATCCCAGGACCCCAGTATCGCATTATCCCATTATCCCAGGACCCCAGTACCCCACTATCCCGCTACCCCGTACCTGTGGCCCCATCCCGGCCATGCCTCGGGGGGGGTTCATGCGCTGCATCGGGCCCCCCATGCCAGGATGCCCTGCACAAATCGGGGAGGGGGAGCCGTGAGACCCCCACGAGCCCCCCCAAAATCCCCACCCTGTGGGGAGTGGGGAGCAGGGACAGACCCCCACGAGCCGCCCCAAAAACCCCACCCTGTGGGGCTGTGGGGAGCGGGGAGCAGGGACAGACCCCCACGAGCCCCCCCAAAAACCCCACCCTGTGGGGCTGTGGGGAGGGGGAGCCGTGAGACCCCCACGAGCCGCCCCAAAAACCCCACCCTGTGGGGCTGTGGGGAGCGGGGAGCAGGGACCCCCCAAACTCACCCTGGGAGCGCGCAGCCGGGTCCATGGCGTTGGGCAGCAGCGGCTGGGAGCCGGGAACACCCACGGGGGGCTGCACAGAGGAGGGGAAACAGGAGCTCAGGGTGCTGGGGGGAGCGGGGGGCTGCACCCCCTTTTTATTTTTGGGGAGCGGGGGGGGGTCTCTGCGCCTCACCTGGTTGGGCATCCGGAGCGGGGGCCGGGGGCCGCCGGGGTAGCGGGGGGACATGAAGGGCTGCGAGAGAGGGGGGATTGGGGGTCAGGCGGGGCTGGGGGGGTCGGTGCCGCTTTGGGGGGGCACCCAGAGCTCGGGGGGCAGAGGGAGGGGGGAGCACCCCAGGAGAGAAACACAACAGGTTACGGGCGAAGGGGAAGGGGTTTGGGGGGGCTGTGACCCTCGGGAGGGGCTGTGACCTCGGGGGGGGGGTGCGTAACCGGCTCCCCCCAAAAAACACGTTAAGGACACCTCAAGATCGGGGGGAGAGGGGGGGCTCGGTACCTGGAAGAAGGCGGGGGGCACGGGACCCCCGGACATGCCATCGCCGGGGGGGAGGCTCCCCATCACCGGGCTGGGCGCTGCCGCCGCGCTCTGCGGGGAGACACAGCTCACAGCGGGGCCGGGCTGGGGCGGGGGGCGTCCCCATGGATCCCCCCCACCCCGGGCCCCGCTGTCCCCTCCCCGCCCAAGCTGGGGGGCCGGGGGGGCGCGGGCGGGGGGCCCCGGCCCGTCCGAGGGGAGCTGTTAAGGGAAGGAATGCGCCGCTTTTCCGGCTCGGCCCCGGCGCCGCGAATGGTTTCAATTTGGAGCAGAGGAGGAGAAAAAGGAGCGGGGAGAAGGGTGGGACACAACCCCGAGCTGCCCCTTCCAGCCGGGGGGGTTGGGGGGGGGCTGTGCGACCCCTCCCCAAAGCCCCCGCTGTGCTTGGAGGGGCAGCGCCCACGGGAAAAGGGGGGGGACGGGGATGGGGACGGGGACACCCGGCGGGGACACGCGGGTCACGGCCGGGACACGGGTGACAGCGGGACGGGGACGGACGGCGGGGGGGTCTCCACCCCTCCACGGGGGTCGCTCCCACCCCCCCTCCCCACCAGGCCGTGTCCCCTCTTGGGGACGCCCCGCTCGTGCCCCAGACGCGGTGACAGTGACACAAGCGGGGACCCAACTGGGGGGGACCCCCGAGCCCCCGAGCCCCCCAACCCCAAATCGCTCGGCGATGCAAAGCGGAGTTTCCATGGCAACAGGTTGGGGAGCTGCGGCTCCTCCTGCGGGCTCGAGGGCAGGAGGGAGAAATTTGGGGAGGGGGCACACGTGGGGGGGGGGGGGGGGGCAGGTCGGGGGCTGCTCCCCCCCCCAAAGGAGGGACCCCAGACCCCGCTGTTGGAGCAGCTGCTGCCAAACCCCCCCAATTTCTGTGCACAGGATGGACCCTCCCCCGTTTTTTGGGGGTCACCAGGATGCTCCAGGGGGTCCCTGGGGTGGGGAGGGGGGGGTGTCGGTGGAGCAGCACCCACGGGAGGGTGAGAGGCCCCAGCCGCGCTCTGAGCCCCCCCAGTTCAGCCCAGTCGGGCACTGGGATGGGGTGAGGGCCGCGTGGGGCACCCCAGCGCGTTCTGGGGGGGCCGTGGGGCTCCCCCCGCCCCAGCGCTCCCCGGCTCTGCCAGGCTGCAGCGCCATGGCAACGTGGCCTGACCCGCGCCGTGTCCCCGGCGTCACCGTCCCCGCACCGGCAGCCTCATTAATTCCGGCATGGAAATCAGCTCTGCGCAGCGCCGGGGGCCGGGGGCGGCGAGGGGGGGTCCTGCTGCAGCCCCCGCGGCGCCGGCGCAGCCCCACGGGACCCCACGGGACCCCACGGGACCCCACGGGGGTGAGGGGGCTCCCGTGGGGCAGCGGCTGCTGAATCCGTGGGGTCACACGGATTGTCCTGTGTCCCCCCCCCCCACACAGTGTCACCGTGCGTCCCACAGCACCGTGGGGTGAGCCACGGGGGCACCCTACACGCCACAGCACCCCACAGCCCGTGGGACTGCGGCTCCCTGGATCACCCCATGGCATCCTGGATCACCCCGTAGCATCCTGGATTATCCCATGGCATCCTGCATCACCCCACGGCACCCTGGACCACCCCATGGGGCACCCTGGATCACCCCATGGGGCACCCTGGATCACCCCACTGCACCCTGGACCACCCCACGGGGCACCCTGGATCATCCCACTGCTTCCTGCATTGTCCCACGGCACCCTGGATCACCCCACAGCACCCTGGATCCTGGATCACCCCACAGCCGCCTGCATCCCAGAGCATCCTGGGCTCCACAGCATCCCACAGTCACAGCACTCTGGATCCCACAAAACCCTGCACCCTCTGTGGGGCTGTGGACTCTGCATCCCCCTGCATCCCACAGCATCCCCCTGCATCCCACAGCATCCCCCTGCATCCTACAGCATCCCCCTGCATCCCCCTGCATCCCACAGCATCCCACAGCATCCCCCTGCATCCTACAGCATCCCACAGCATCCCCCTGCATCCCCCTGCATCCCACAGCATCCCACTGCATCCCCCTGCATCCTACAGCATCCCACAGCATCCCCCTGCATCCCCCTGCATCCCACAGCATCCCACTGCATCCCACAGCATCCCACTGCATCCCAGTGTCCCACAGCATCCCCCAGCATCCCCCTGCATCCCCCTGCATCCCCCTGCATCCCACAGCATCCCACAGCATCCCACAGCATCCCACAGAATCCCCCTGCATCCCACAGCATCCCACAGCATCCCACTGCATCCCACTGCATCCTGCAGGACATGGACCCTGCATCATCCTACACCGCACGGGCTCCTGCAGCATCCCAGGGACCACCCCCATCCCAGGGCATGGTGCCCCCCCGTGCCCCCCGCCCCGTGCCCGCAGTCCTGGCAGGAGCAGGCACGGGAACACCGGGAACACCGGGAACACCGGGGACACCGGGAACACCGGGAACACCGGGGGCTGTTGACTCCGTTGCCAAGGATGGAACCGCCGGAGCTGGCGCTGGGAAGGAGCAGAGCTGATCTGGGGGGGTCCCCTCAGTTTGGGGGGGGGTCCCAGTGAGCCCCAGTCCTGCGGTGACCCCCAGGACACGGTGTGGGGCAGGGGGGGACGCCCCAGGTTGGACAGCGAGAGCCCTGTGCCCGTGGGGAAATGGGGGGGGGTCTCTGTCCCCTGGGGGGTGACAGCGAGGGACGGGCACGCCGGGGTCCCCGGGGAGGGGGCACCGAGCCGGACCCCCGGGGATTAACCCCCCCCTCGCCGCCGCCCCGCCAAATAGGTCACGCACAGACGCGGGGCTGGCGGCGGGGGGGCGGCGGCACACGGACCCCCGCCCCATCCCGGGGCACTCACGTAGTCATGGAAGGCTTTGGCCTCGCTGGAATGCTCGCAGGTCTCCCGGCGGTCCGGAGCGGCGCAGTACAGATCCCAGAAAACGCTGGGAAAACGTCACGGGGCGGGGGGAGAGCAGCGGGTGAGGACCCCCCACCCCAGTTTGCAGCCCTGACTCCCCCACCTCGGGTCACCGATGGGGCGGGGGGGCTGCGGCCGTGTGTCCCCCCCCCTCGGCCGGGGCCTCCCGGCTCCGGCGCTGCCGCCTGTTTTCCCTGGAAACGGTCGCTACGGCCGGAGCCCAAATTCCTGGGACTTTACATCAGGCTGCAGCATCCCGGGGAGGAATTGAGGGGGGGGTCCCCCCTGCCCGCGCCCCCCGCCCTGGGTGTGAGGCAGCAGAGGGGCCGCGCCTGTTTCGGGGTGCGCCCCCCCCTCACCCCCGAGTTTGGCCGTGTGCCGGTGCGCCCCCCTCCCCAAATCACCAAGGGATCATCCACCGCCCTCCCCCGAGCCCCCCCGAGGTGATGTCCCCCCCACATCGCCACTGCCCCACTCGTGGGGGGGGGGGCTCTGCTGGGGCCCCCCCAGTGCGGGGGTCCAGCCCCGGGGCTGGGAGCCCCCCCCGGATCCACGCTTGGTGCCAAATTGGATCCATCTGGAGGAGTCGGGCGGGGGGGCTGCGATGGGAGGGAACGAGGGGGGGCCCCCAAATCGCTGATGGGAAAAGCAGAGGGGGAGGTTTGTGGGGTCTGTGGGGTCGGTGGGGTCTGTGGGGTCTAGTGTGGGGTTTGTGGGGTCGGTGGGGTACGAGGTGAAGTGGCGGCAGAATGGGGAGGGGGGGCAGCAGCTCCCAGACCCCCTCCCAACCCCTCTGCCATGGGACTGGGGGGGATCCCCCCTTTCCAAGCCCCCCCCAGACCCCAACTCACCACCACCAGGAGTGCAGGAAGCGGGGGGCTCCCCCAGCGTGATGTTCTTCTCCCATCGGATCTGCGGAGAGGGACACGGGGAGCGGGGGGTCAGCAGCCCCCAGCAGGGATGGGGCTCCAGGACCCCCCGAGGGTGGGATGGGGGGGTCCGGGGGTGCCGCCGTCCCCCCCTTACCTCCGACAAGAAGGTCTGGGCGGATTTCTGGGCCCCCACGTGCAGCAGGTACTCGTAGACGTAGAGCGCCAGCCTGAGGGGACAGGACGGGGACAGCGACAGCGTCAGGGACCCGCCGAGCCCACGGTGACACCCCCACCCAACGGAGCCCCAGGGACACGGGGGACAGCCGGGACGGAGCCCCCCGCTCAATCAGCGCAGAATTAACGAGGGAGGTTCGATGTCGCCTCCCTGCGAGGGACCCCGCTGGTCCCAGCGGCGACACCGAGTGACCCCCACCGCGGACACCGAGTGACCCCCGCCGGGGACACCGAGTGACCCCCACCAGGGACACCGAGTGACCCCCGCCGGGGACACCGAGTGACCCCCGCCGGGGACACCGAGTGAACCCCACCGGGGACACCGCACGCCCCCCACGGCGCCCGGTTCCCAGGGCCGGGGGCTCCGGGACAGGTGACACATCCCACACAGGATGTGGCCCAGGGGCGAGCGCCAGCACCGGTGTCCCCCGGCAGGGGACACTCACGGAACCCCAGGGCCCAACCCCCGGCGCTCCATCCGCCGCCGGCAGCAGGAGCGGGAACTGCGGGGTCCCCACCGGGGGGGGAATCCGCAGCCCCCCGGCCCCAGCAGCTGCCCCGGGGACAGGGACACAGCAGGACAGGGACAGCCGGGAACGGGGGGGGTCCTGGGGACCGGGGGTGGCAGGGGTCGGGGAGCATCAGCAGCCCCGGTGCCATTCCGGTGCCCGCCGCCCCCGGGGATGGCACGGCCCGGGAGGGCTCCCGGTGCTGCAAACCGGGCACATCCCCGGCTCCCGGTAGCCCCGGGGCCATCGCGGGTCACGGCAATGCCCGCGGGGATCGCCCCGGTGCCCCGGAGGGTGGCAGAGACCGGGGGGCACAGCCCGGTTCACGGCAGTCACGGTGCGCTCGCGGTTCCCGGTACCCCGGCGGACGGCACGGACCAGGGGGATCATCCCGGCTCCCGGTGCCCCGGGGGATGGCACGGTCGGGGCTGCCGGTGCCCCCGGGGATGCCGCAGACCGGGAGGATCATGCCGGCTCCCGGTGCCCCAAGATGTGGCAGTACCCGGGGGGCACATCCCGGCTCCCGTTAGCCCCGGCGCGATCGCGGTTCCCGGTGACCCGGGGGAAGGCACGGACCCCGGCACATCGCAGCTCCCGGTGCCCTGGGGGATGTCACGGACCGAGGGGGATCATGCCGGGTCCCGGTGCCCCTGGAAGTCACGGATCGCGGGGGATCGTGCCGGTTCCCGGTACGCCGGGGAATGGCACAGATCGGGGGGAATCATCCGGCTCCCGATGCGCCCGCAGCTCCCGGTGCCCAGGGGGATAGCACGGACCGGGGGGATCATCCCGACACCCGGCGCTCCGGGGGATGCCACGGATCGGGGGGCTCATCCCGGCTCCCGGTGCCCCGGGGGATGCCGCAGACCGGGGGGCTCACCCCGGCTCCCGGTGCCCGGCCGACCCCCGCCGGCTCCCGCTGCCCCGCGGCTACCGGTGCTCCCCGGCGGGGCGGGGCCGGGGGGTCCGCCCGCCCCCCGATCTCCCCCCGCTTTTCCCGATCTTCCCCCCCCCCACCCACCCATCCCCGTCCTTCCCGCTCCGTCCCCGCTCCCCCGGCGCCCGCCCCGGCAAAAAACTTCCGCGCCCCGGCCGTCCCCCGGCGCCGCCCGGCGCCGCACTCACTTCTCGCGGGCCTGGCCGTCCGAGGGCACGCCGGAGCCCTTGCCCTTGGCGTACATGGCGCGGCGGCGGCTGTCAGCGGCCCCGGGCCCGGCCCCGCGCGGCCCCCGCCGCCCCCGCCGCCCCCGCCGCCATCCCGGCCCGGCCCGGCCCGGCCCCGCCGGCTGCGGCCGCGCGCCCGAGGGGGAGCTTGAAACCGCCGCGCCCCCCCCAGCACCCCCCGCCCCCCCCCGCGCGGCTGTTCCGGCAGCGCCGCCACCACCCCCCCCGCGCCGCGCGCCGCGCTTAAAGGGGCGATGGCGGCTGGAGGGGGGGGGGGGGGGTGGGGACCGCGCTGAGGAGGGAGAGGGGTGGAGCGGTGGAGGGGAGGGGGACACGGGGGACACGGGGGGGACACGGGGGGGACACGGGGGGGACACGGGGGACACGGGGGACACGGGGGGGACACGGGGGGGACACGGGGGGGACACGGGGGGGACACGGAGGGACGCGGATGTGGCGGGGTGGGCTCGGGGGCAAAGGGGATGCGGAGGAGAGGAGTGGGCGCGGGGGATGCGCTCCAGGGGTGGGCATGGAGGGGCAAGGACACGAGCGGGGTGGTGGCACCCCCGAGGGACGGGGACACACGGGGGGGGGTGGGGTTAAAGGGGCGGTGACGCGAGGGGACAGGGTGGGACACGGGGTGGGGGGACACGGACGCGAGGGAGTGGGCACGGAGGGACGCGGACACGAAAGGGTGGACACGGACGTGAAGGGGTGGGCATGGGAGGGGGGGGGCACGGGGGGACACGGGGGACACCGAGGGACACGGATGTGACAGGGTGGACTTAAAGGGGCAGTGGCACGAGGGGATGGGGACGGGATGCGCATGGAGGGACACGGGCTCGAGGGGATGGACGTGGGGCGACCACAGGCACCGGGCGCGGAGGGACGCGGATGTCACGCGTGGACTTGGACACAACGGGGCGGCCGGAGGGTTGGGGGACACACGGACACCAGGGGGACACACGGACACCAGGGAGACACACGGACAGGGACGTGAGCAGGCAGTCACGGAGGGACTCGGACACCAGGGGGCGGACACGGACCCGGTGTGGCACGGGGGGACACGGGGGGACACGGGGGGACACGGCGGGGGGGACGTGGAGGGACACGGACACCAGAGGGGACGTGGAGTGTGGACACGAACTCGGTGCTCTCGGGGCACCCGGGACGCTGAGCTGCGGACGCCGGGATGGGGACACCCCCCTCGGCAGGGGACACACACACGGAGTCCCCCGGCTCCCACCCGGTCCCCTCACACTCGGGGGGTCCCCGTGCTGCCGGAGGGGGTCTGTGAGCACACGCGTGTGGCTGTCCCTGTGTCCCCCATCCCTCGGGTCACCGGGGTCACCTCACCGGGCCACTCAGCCGGTGCCAGGGGGATGCTCAGCATCCCAAGAAAGGACCGGGAGGGTCTGGCAGGGGTCGGGGGGGCTGATTTGGGGGTGCTGCCCCCCTGCCCCCCCCCGGGGGCCGGCTACGCCCTGCCAGGGTGACACGGGACAGCCGGACCCGCCTGTTCCTCTTCCCCGCACCAGGCAGCAGCGGCCGGAGCGCAGGCGAGTCAGGCTGCCGCGGTTGGGAGGGGGAAGGGGGGCAGGAAATGCCCCGCTGGGACCCCCGGGAGCTGCCCAGCCCTGGAACAGCGGGAGCGGGGTGGGGACCACACCGGGCTGCGCTGGGAGGGGGGCTCCGGTGGGAATGGGGGTCCCGGTTGCTGTTTCCCACCAGGCTCCCGGTGCAGCGCAGGGACCATGGGGCTCGCCGCGGCCCCGCTCGTGCTGCTGCTGCTGCTGCCCCCCGCCAGCGCCGCGACCCCCGTGTCCACCGTGTCCCCCTGCTCGGCCTTGCTGCCGGACGCCTCCGAGGAGCTGGACCTGAGCAACCGGAGCCGCGGATGCGCCGAGCTGGACTGGAGCCCGTTCCGCCGGCAGCGCCGGCTGGTGCTGAGGAACAACGGCATCGAGGCCCTGAGCCCCTCGGCCCGCCTGGGGCCCGGCACGGAGGAGCTGGACCTGGCGGAGAACCGGCTGCGGGAGCTGCCCGAGGGCTTCTTCGGCAACGCCACGGCGCTGCGGACCCTGCGCCTGGAGGGGAACCCCCTCCCCGCCGTGCCCCCCGCCGCCTTCCAGCCCGCGCTGACATCCCTGTCCGTGTCCTGCCGCTGCGACGTGCTGGGCACCGTCCTGGTGCCCTGCTCCCGCCAGGGGCTGCGGTGTCTGTGCTTCACCTCCCTCCGGCATCCCTCCAACGTCACCGAGTTCCACGGCCGGGAGTGCGGGCCCGGCCGGCGGCTGGTGGCCGGCGTGGCCGGGGCGGCTGCTGCCGTGGCCGTGCTGGTGGCCGCGGGCGCTGCCGCCGTTTGGTGCCGGCGGAGGAGAGCGGGAGCGGCGGAGACGGGCGGGGGGAAGCAGGATCCCGCTGGGAACCTCCGGCAGCCCCGCTACGTCAGCCGGGACCCCGGGATGGGCACCGCCGATGGCACCGACGCCCCCGACTACGAGAACGTCTTCGTGAGCCCCGGCACGGCCCCGGCTGCCGCGCAGGGATGGGCACCGGCGTGGCAGGAGCGGCGCTACAGGTGAGGCTGCGGCGCAGGGAATGGGAATTCCGGGCGTGTTCGTCTCCTCCCTGCTGTGCTGTGCCCTGATGTGTTGTCCTGCCTCATCCCGCTCCGTCTTGTGCTGAACCTGCCATCATCCCATCCCATCCCAACCCATCCCATCCCATCCCATCCCATCCCATCCCATCCCATCCCATCCCATCCCATCCCATCCCATCCCATCCCATCCCATGGATCCCATCCCATCCCATCCCATCCCATCCCATCCCATCCCGTCCCATCCCATCCCACCCCATCGCATCCCATCCCATTGATCCCATCCCATCCCATCCCATCCCATCCCATCCCATGCTGTGCCATCCTCTCCTGTTCATCTTTCCCACCCCACCCCACATTCCCTCCTTCCCTGAGCCCCCCCTGTCCCCAGCCCGCAGGTCCTGGCGGATGAGGATTATTTCCTGGAGAGCGCGGCCGATCCCGGGGACCAGCCCATCTACGCCAACACTCTGGGGCTCGCCGAGGACGTCTACATCATCCCTGACCAGTGAGGGGCTGGGGGCACACCGGGAGGGCCGGGGGCACGCTCTGTGTCCCCCGCTGATGCCCTTTGCCCCCCGGCCCAGAGGGGACAGGGACGTTCCCCGCGGCCCTGCGGGGTCACCCGCGTGTGTGGGAACGCCTTCGGCGGGGGGATTTTTCCCCAGCGGCCCCGCTCCCCTCCTTCGCCCCAGTTCTCACGCCGAGCTGAGGGCTGAGCTGACATTTCCTCCCGGGGCCGAGGCCGCCGCGCGTGGGGACGCCTCGAGCCGCATCCGCCGGCAGCTGGCACCGGGGCCTCGGGGCCGGGACACGCGCGGGGTCCCTGGGCTGCGCTGGAGGAGCTGGGGCTGACCGGGGCCTTGGCTTCCTCTTCTCCTTTTGGAGCCGGGCGTGTGCCCGCCCGGGGACGTGCTGGCGGTTGGGGACATCCGGCGCCACCTGCGCCCCCTTTTCCTGCTAAATCCGCCGCTTTGGGGAACCAAAGTTCCTTTTATTTTTTTTAATCCTCCTTGGTGACGCCTCGAGCTCTTGGGTGCTGTGGGCACGTAGGGACCCCATGGATTCTCTGGGTGTCTCCTCGGCCCCTGGGAGGCTTCACTGTGCCCCATTAAATGGTTTAATTATCTCTGGTTGCGTGCATAGCTCGTGGTCTGTGCCGAGGTCTGGGCAGGACTTGGGTTTTTCCCTAGGGATAATCCCTGGAGCTCCCAGAGCCCGTGTCCCCAAAGTGGGGGGCCCCGAGGGACCAGGACCCTCAGGAACAGGTCCCCAGAGTTTGTGTCCCCAAAGTGGGGGTCCCAAGAGCCAGGTCCCTCGAGTCCCTGTCCCCAGAGACGCCACCTCCACAGCTTGCATCCCTCAGTTCCTGGTCCCCAAATCCCCTGCCCCAGAGCAGAGATCCCATATCCCATATCCCATACCCCATATCCCATACCCCATACCCCATACCCCATATCCCATACCCCACATCCCATATCCCATATCCCATATCCCATATCCCATATCCCATATCCCATATCCCATATCCCATATCCCATACCCCATATCCCATACCCCATATCCCATACCCCATATCCCATACCCCATATCCCATATCCCATACCCCATATCCCATACCCCATACCCCATACCCCATATCCCATACCCCACATCCCATATCCCATATCCCATATCCCATATCCCATATCCCATACCCCATATCCCATATCCCATACCCCATATCCCATATCCCATATCCCATATCCCATACCCCATATCCCATATCCCATATCCCATATCCCATATCCCATATCCCATATCCCATATCCCATACCCCATACCCCATATCCCATATCCCATACCCCATACCCCATATCCCATACCCCATATCCCATATCCCATATCCCATATCCCATATCCCATACCCCATATCCCATATCCCATATCCCATATCCCATACCCCATACCCCATACCCCATATCCCATACCCCATACCCCATACCCCATATCCCATACCCCATATCCCATATCCCATATCCCATATCCCATATCCCATACCCCATACCCCATACCCCATATCCCATACCCCATACCCCATATCCCATACCCCATATCCCATATCCCATATCCCATATCCCATATCCCATACCCCATACCCCATACCCCATATCCCATATCCCATATCCCATACCCCATATCCCATATCCCATATCCCATATCCCATATCCCATATCCCATATCCCATATCCCATACCCCATATCCCATATCCCATATCCCACCTCCCCCAAGCCCAGGCCCCCTCTGGGAGCTGCTGAGGGACTTGGACACCCCCAGGAAGGAGCTGTGGGCAGGAGCCACCCCGTTGAGCCGTGGGGATCCCTTTGGGGTCACGGCGTGTGCCACCAACCCCCCAGTGGGGTTTTCCCCGTTCCCTTTGGGGGTCCCTGGAAGCGGGGCACCGGTCACCTCCCAGCTGGACGTGCTCCCCAGGGGTCAGGGCTGTGGCCAGCACCCTTCCAAGGACAAAAACAACTCAAAGGTCTCTGGGAGCAGTGCCCAGGCGTTGCTCACACGCTGGCACCGGAAAGCCGTGAGGATTTACCAGCAAATCCCTACGGAGTCAGATCCCAGGGGAGCTGAGGGTCCCGGGAGCAGGGGTCCAGTCAGAGCCCCCCCAAGGTGTGCAGGAGGAGCAGCCACAACCCCTGTTACAATCACTTTATTCATTGTTATTACATCCTTCTGGTTTTATAGAAATATATAAAATAATTTAAAAAACCCAAACCCACAAACCCCCCCTCCCCCTTCCCCCCCTCCAAAGGAAAAAAAAAAAAAAAAAAAAGTATATTTTCCTATAAAATAGAATAAGTTAGAAATAAATAGTTGGGTTGCATAAATAACTCTCTGAGCAGAAAAGAGGGTTTGGAGTGGGAAGTGGACACCTGGGCACGGACCCACCCCGGCTCTTGGGTGGGAAGGATCCACCTGCTCAACAAAATCTGGATTTAAATAAGAGGAGAGACAGGGGAACGAGTTCTTGTGGGGAAGAATTCACAGCTGGAGGTGTTGGGGCTGAGCTGGGTGGCAGAGCCAGGTCTGGAGTCGCCTGGTGCCGCAGGATCTGGATTTTGGGGATGCTGGAGACCCCATGGCCGAGCTCAGCGGTGGATCCAGGATTTTGGGAATGCTGGAGACCCCATGGCCGAGCTCAGCGGTGGATCCAGGAATTTTGGGAATGCTGGAGACCCCATGGCTGAGCTCAGTGGTGGATCCAGGAATTTTGGGAATGCTGGAGACCCCATGGCCGAGCTCAGTGGTGGATCCAGGATTTTGGGAATGCTGGAGACCCCATGGCCGAGCTCAGTGGTGGATCCAGGCCCGGCATGGAATCACTTGGTGCCGCAAGATCTGGATTTTGGGGACGCTGGAGCTGCCGGGGGTCGGGATGGCTTCGCCCCACCTTGGATGGTGCCACATCCAGCGGCCGGCGTGGCCGTCAGGCGCAGTGGCAGCCGGTGACCAGCATGTCCTCGAAGAGGCTGGACACCAGCCTGCCCTCGCTGTCCAGGTGCATCAGCACCATGGGGTCGTAGCCGGCGGGCACGCAGCAGGGCGCGGGGGCGGCCTGGGACAGGGAGTGCACTCGGGATTTGATCTGGGCGTGCATGCTGGCCGGTTTGTAGTTGTGCGGGCAGGAACCCTCGCAGAACCTCATGTAGTAGCTGTTGGGGGCGATCACCCAGTCCGACCAGCCGATGTCGTGGAAGGAGACCTTCAGCGACTTCAGGCAGCACTTCCCATCGCTCTTCCCGCACTCCTCCTCCAGCCCCCGAGCTCTCCTGGCCGCCCGAGCAGGGTTCTCCTGCGTTTCCACCTCCAGCACCGGCGTTTCCCCGCGGGATGTGACCAGGGCGGCCGAGATGTCGGCGGTGAAGTCCAGCTCCAGGCGCAGCGTGGCCTCGGGCCCGGCCGCCCACGGCTGGATGGCTCCGGTCAGGTCCAGGCTCGGGGAATCCCGGTCCAGCTCTTGGCTGTGCAGGAGCCGGGGGGTCCCCTCGGTCCCCCGCAGGCTGTAGACGGTGACCCGCGGCGGCACCGAGGAGGCGCCGGGCAGGGACAGCGGCCGCTCGAAGAGTTTCAGCTCCGCCTGCACCACCCGGAGCTGGCGGTGGAAATCCGCGGTGCGGGACAGCAGGAGGTGGTAGCGGTAGGGACCCCGGTGTCCCTGAGCGTCCCGGTGTCCTTCGGAGTCCTGGTGGCCCTCGGGGATGTCCAGCCAGCTCGACACTGCGGGGACAGAGAGGACGGCTGATGTAAGAGCCAGCGGCTCCCCACCAGCCCAGGTGTGGGATCAGCTCCTGCCCGCGCTTCCAGGGAATCACCCACATCCTGAGGGGTGCTGGAAACGCTTTGCTGTGCTCGTCCTCAGAGCCACAATCTCCAGGGACCCCCCCAGGTTGGGGGGTCTCGGTTTTCCTGAGGCGTCCCAGGACCCGTCGGAGCACCCACACCCCGACTGTTCCCTCCAGCAGCAAGCAAGGGAATTACTGAAATGATTTCACTTAAAATGTTAATATTAGTTTAATTTATTGTATTATTCAAATTCCCCCCGGATGCAGATAAACCTCCGAACTGAAGCTCAAGCTGGGGATCGAGGGGCGGCACCGCCTCTCCTCCTTCTGCTCACCCCCAAATCCCTCGAGCCCCACTCAGAGCCCTCGAGCTGATCAAAACTTTCATCCCAACCCTCCTGATTATTTGGGGTTTTTTTTCTGGTTTGAAAGAAAAACGCTCCAGCGGTGGCTCCTCCCCACTTCCAGCGCAAAGCAAGGAGCAGGGCGAGGATGAGCGCGGCCACCGTGCTGCATGCCCGGTCATGTCCCCAGGCAGCGCGGGGACATTCCCGAGCGCGGGGGACACGCGGGGACCAACGCGTGTCCCCGGGGGGATGAGGGTCGGGGGAGGCCGCGGAGCCACGGCCACTCACAGGTGGGGGTCAGGCGATGCAACCTCCGGCTCCGGGACGCGGCTTCCTCCTCTTCCTCCCTCTCCCGGCTCCGGTTCCCCGCCAGCTCCGCCGCTTGCTGCCGGTAGAGCCGCTGCGCTCTCTGGATGCTCTCCCGGTCCAGCCGGGCCCGCACGACGGGGGGAGCCGGCATCCCCAGCCGCTCCAGGATCTCCTTTTTGACGGCTTCCAGCTGGAACCCGTCCTGGCCCCACGCGTGGGGCCGGGAATCCGCGGCGGAGAGGAGCAGCAGGAGCTGCAGGCAGGTGAGCGCGGCCCGCATCGCCCTCCTCAGCATCCTGCGGAAAAAAAGCGGCGGCTTCGGGGCAGGATCTGCTCCCAGTGCCTGTGCAAAGGCTGGACGCGCTGCTGCCGGCGGTGCTGCCAGGGGGAATGAATGAAGAGGACCAGACCTGACTTTATAGGAACGAACTTTGCCCGCCCTCTCCCCGGAGAGTGACGGCGGAGAGGACTCCAGCAGGAATCCCTCCTCTCCGCCTGGGATTTCCACCAGGAGCGCTGACAGCGCCGGCAGCGGGGTGATGGATAAGCTGGTTTGCGGCTGCGGGGGTAGAAAATAATGCGATATTCCTTCTCAGACACAAACGTTCCCCTTCCGCCTCCCGCTTTCCCCGCGCGGCTCGGGGGATCCCGCTCACCTCCAGCACCCGCCGCTGATGGAGCGGGGTGATGGAGAGGGGACGGACGATGTGCGAGGAGCTGCTCCGAGCAGCTCGCATCCTCAGCCACCTCGCGGGTCGGGGTCGCTGCTCTCCGTCCCGCGGGGCCGAGCAGCCCCTTCCCAAAACCCCGGCGGAGCAGGGATGGGACGGGGAGGCGGCGGCTCCTGCCGGGAGCAGGGGGAGGATTCGAGCCCGACCTTGCCCCACCGGACAGGTGCGGCCGAGGGATTCGTTTCATCCCGAGCCTGGATCCTTCTGAGGCAACCGCGGCCGGGGTTACGTCACCCCGAAGGGAGGCGATGGACGCGGTCACGCCGGGTGGCACGGATCCAGCGGGGCCACGTGTGCCGGGCAGCGCCGTGCCAGAGCGGAGCGGCGCCGGGCAGCAGCAAACCCGCAGCGGGAACCGAGCCCCGGGGGCCGGCACAGCACCGCCCCTCTCTCACAGCTTCTCCGAGGGATGCTCGGACCTTAAAAAAAAACCAACAAACCCAAACAAAACAAACAAACAAACAAAGAAAGCGTGAGCGGAGGGATGAGGAGCTCCCGGTCTCATGAGGAGACGGGCAGGTCTCCCCAGGACAGGCGGGGCCGTTCCTAAACGTCCCGAGCGCCTGGTGTTCGGCGGCGCTGCCGCCAGGGATGAACGGGCGCTAATCCCGTGATTTACGGCTCCTCACCCCCCGCTCCTCCTCGGGACTCGGCTCCAGATTTTCTCGCCCGGTTTCTCAAGGGGTTGCCTGAGGCGAAGCGGAGATGGCGTGTTTCACCCCGAGACACGGGAAAGGAGAAGTTTGTCGGGATGACCGGGGTCGTGCGGAGGGCTCTGCCCCGGCCCCGGCTCCTCTGCCCTGCTCGGGATCGTCCTGGCAGCAGTGTGGGTGAGGAGGAGCAGGAGTCCCCCCAGATCCCCTCCCCGTTTCGCTGTTTCTCCCTTCCCAGCGCATCCAGCTTGCAGGGAAATCCCGGGTGGGTCTCCCAGGGAAAGCTCAGCTTTATCTCCGGGGTTTCACCCCGCGTGGATCCAGGCGCCGTGAGAGGGACATTTCCCATCCCTCCAGCTCCCCTCCTGCAGAGGGAATTCCCAGAGCCCCCAGCCAGCTGTGACCCCACTCCCAGGGGTTTTATCAGATTGCAACCCTCCAGCCCCCCCAGATCCAGGGAAGAAAGGAGAGGGAGCATCGCCCCAGATGGCAGAGCCACCACGCCATTCCCTCCCCTCCGGACATCTCCGTGTCCACATCCAGCCACCGGCCCCCTCCGCCATCCCCAGGGCGCCAAATGCGCTGACCCAGAGCCAAAACGGAGTCCGGGGGTAGGAAGAGGCCCCGACCTCTCCAGTGACATTGAGCAAGGCCCGGCAGAAACCCCGAAATCCCGAAGTTCCGCTTTTGCAATGGGTTTTCTGCCCCGTGGGTGCGAGCCCCGTATCCAGGAGTGACGCATTCCCGGAGCATCAAAGTTTGCTGGAGCCGGATGTTTTCCCCCCAAAAGGCGCCAGCAGTGGAAGCTGGAGATTTACAGTCCGGGAAGGGCCATAAAAGAGGGATTTTTGGGAGCGCTGCTCTGATCCTGAGCGAGCGATGATGAAATGTCCCGGCGTGTCCTCACCAGCCTGCGAGAGGGGATTGCGCAATTCTGCATCCCACGTTTCCTCGGCTCTTCCTGGACACGTTCGGCGGTGGAAGGTCAGGTTAATCCGGTGCCTTCAACCAGCAGGAGCGGGGCTCCTCTCCAGTTAATTCATCCCATGTGGGTCCCTCACCTCGGCACAGCTCTGCTGGCACGGATCGGGAGCAGGGATCGCTGTTCCCAGGGAGAGAGGGGCTGGGCTGAGGGCGAGGAGGATCGAACCCTGGGAAAGCCGAGGAGAAGCTCAGGTTGTGCACTGCTGAGCCTGGAAAGGTGTGGAAGCGTCCAAGGCCAGCTTGGGTGGGGTTTGGAGCACCCTGGGGCAGTGGGAGGTGTCCCTGCCCACGGCAGGGGTGGGACGGGATGAGGTTTAAGGTCCCTTCCCACAAAACCGTGCCGTGATTCCAAACAAACAATGTTTTTCCCTCCTCCAGATGCTGGTGGTCGGTGGGGAGCACGTGAAGGGCACAGAGCAGGGGGCTCCAGAGGGCCTGAATTCCCCAAAATGCAGGAACTTCCCCGCAGCTGCCCGAGCCGGCAGAAATTTCGGGGTTTTTTTGCAGAGTTCCTTATCACAAGCGGCAAGAGGGGAAGTTCCGCCTTCCAGATTTTAGGGGCTGTCAGTTCCTCACAACTGCCGAGCAAAGGATCCCCAAAAAAGTGCCCAGAGGGAATTGGTGGCATCGCCCTGGGAGCGACAGAGCGGGATCAGGACCTTCCCACATCCCACAGGACCTCAGTGCTCCCCAAAACCACTCAGGCTGAGGGAGCTGGATGCTGCAGGGAGGATATTCCCTGGGAAAAAATAATAATAATAATAAAAAGGCAATTCTCACTTTCCCTTGGTGTTTTTCCAGCCCAAGGGTAAGAAGGGAAGAGCAGCACACGAAGCTCCAAGCAGCCCTCGGGGCTCGGCCTGGAGAGAAGTTGGAGCTGGAAGCTCCAGGAATTGTTTGGGATGAGAAATTCCCCCAGTGAGGCAGATCCCCGTGTGGGGTCTGCGCCATCCCGTCTCATTTCAGGTCTGGAAAGGGGCAGGGAGGGATGGGGGGCCGGGCTCTCATCGGGGACGTTTGGGAATGCGCATCCCGTGTTTTCCCAGCGGTGAATCGGCAGAGTGGACGCTGCGCTGACCTTTGGGTGTTTTCAAATCAAAGACGACCGGGACGGGTCAGGCAAGCAGAAAAAGCAGCTTTTGCCCCGTCACAGCAGGAATCACATTTTTCTCCCTTTGCCGCCAGTTTACGGCATCTCCCAAAAATGAGACTTCTGCTCCACTTGGACAAAGACATTCCTGCACCCGCGGTCAATGATTAACCCGGATTCCCAGCCCCCTCAGGCCGGGAAGTGCAGGAAATGCCTCTGGGCCGACCACCAAAAATGGAAATCTGGCTTGGGAAGTCCTCCCTCACCCCACAAATCACCTTCCTCTCCGAGATGCTTTTGGCTCCGGGGTGTTCTCTGCCTCCCGAGGAGCCTTTCCTGGACGGGCTCCCCTGGACAGGGACCCCCAGGTGGGGTCTGTGCCCTGCTGAGGCTGATTTCCAGCTTACAGACCTTAAATAGAATCCCTGGAGAGCATCTTGGAGTTTGGAGTTCCTCATCCTTGCGGGTCCCTTCAGGATCTTCAGGATGAGGATA
This sequence comes from Delichon dasypus, assembly GCA_037837765.1. Taxonomy (NCBI): domain Eukaryota; kingdom Metazoa; phylum Chordata; class Aves; order Passeriformes; family Hirundinidae; genus Delichon; species Delichon dasypus. The sequence continues at coordinate 10,288,427 of JBBAXF010000023.1, read as the reverse complement.
TCCAGGGAAGAAGCTCAGCCCGGGCAGGGTCTGATGTGATGGTTGTTGAGAAGCAGCTTTAAACAGCAGCTTGTCCATGGTGGGAGCATCTTCCTGTTCAATCTCACACTCCCAAAGTGCCCAAACAGCCCTTTCCCTCTGCTTTGGGTGTAGATCCAGGAGGTAATCCCAGGCCAAGGCTTTTGGGAATATTGGGAACCCTCGGGGTGGTGGTGCTGAGCCCCGGAATGAAGCTCGAGGCTCCAAGGGAGCCGGATCAGCTCTAAATCCTTCCTCCAAAAAGCTTTCCAACGCTGAGCAGGGGGCAAAAAATATGGAAGGAACCAAATCCAGCCTGGGCACATCCCAGAGCAGCACCTCTTTTACCAAGGAAACACTCAGGACACAATAAAAGGGAAGGATAACCTAGAAAGTTCCTTAAAACTGCAGGATTTTAAGTGTGGATGCTTTAAATGACAGGGAAAGTAGATGAAGGAAACCAAATCCAACCCGGGCACATGCCAGGACAGCATCCCTTTGATCACAAAGGACGCTACAAAAGACAGACAACCCCCAAAACCTCCTCAAAACCGCGGGGTTTCAAGAGCCTGGATGACTTTTGGAGCGCGAAGCACAATTTTTGGATGAGGAACGAGGATGGAAGCCGCTGGAGGATTCGGGGAAGTTGCTGTCAGCCCGACCTCCAGGAGAAATAAATGTATTTATTTGCAAAGCCCGGACACGGACGAGGCTCCACGTGCCCATCAGGAGGGAATTAGTCACCGGAGCGTGACTCGGGAAAGGGTTGTGTACACAGGGCACGGAGCATCGCCGGCAGCGGGAAGCAGCTGGAGAGAGAAGCAGCACGGAGAGGTTTTTCCCCCCCAGGCTGGAGCCGTGGTGCCAAAAAAAAATAAAATAAAACAAAATAAAATCCCATCCCGCAGCAGAGAATATCCATCTGCACCTCCTGGATGCAGGCAGGGAGGGGAAGCCGCGGTGAGGAGCGCTGGGATGGGGGATTACTCGAGGCAGAGCATCACCCCCGGCACGGGGAGCTCATCCCGGGGAATTCTGCGCTGCGCTGGGAGTTTGTGCATCCCCAGGCATCCACCCCGGAGGGGAGAGGCGGCGGATCCTGCCCCGGGACGTGCCCGCACCGAAAGCGGCCAGCGCAGGAAATTCCCCCGCGGCTCCGAGGTTTCGGGTGGAAGCTTTGGGAAATCCTCCCGCTGCGCCTCGGCCCGGGCTCGGCTTTGGTTCGCACGCTGGGAAAACAGGGAGAGGGAGCAGCCTGGCCAGATGGACGCTGCCCAAAAATCCCACCTCGTTTAGGAAGGGGCTGGAAAGCGGGAGGAGCTGGGGAGGAGGGAAGAACGGCCGCGGAGAAGAATGATTAAAATCTTTTGAGGAGCCAGTCCACCAAAGGGATCTTCTCCATCAATCTCTGCGTCTCCAGCAAGGAATCCAAGGGGGATGCTCCATGAGGAGCACGGGGAAAACCTTGGATCTGTTCCGTTTGTAAAATGAGCTCAGGAGCACATGAGGCATGACATCAGCCCGGGAACACCGGGCAGGAAAAACTTCTCACCTTATAAAGGGAATTAAAAGGGGAGTGAAGTCATCGCGGCCGCTCCCGGGAGCTCCAGTCCTGGCTCACCTGTGAGGGAGAGCTCAAAGCTCCCGGTGCCTGGAGCACTGGTGGGTGGAATCAAAGCTCCATCTCCAAGAAAAGGCTGGAGAGCTCGGCAGGATCACCATGGCAGCCCAGGGAATTAAAAAAAAAAATCCTAGAATTAGGACATTAAAAAAAAAGAGAGAGAGAGAGAGAAAAAGCAGAGCTTCCAGAGGAACAGCGAGGTTTTCCTTTGTGACCCTTGCTCCAGACAAAACCCGTGGACCACGCCGTGACCTCGCTGAGCCCCGTTCTGCCGGGGTACCCCGGGTTCGGTCCGGGTTTTAATCACCTCGGGTCACGAATCCATCTCCGTCCTGCTCCGCCTGGCCAGGGCTGACACCGAAACCCAGCCCAGGCTGGTGCTGCTGTCCCTCCCCGGTGACATCCCCTGTCCTGCCGCCAGGACCACGCTGGAGCTGGGGAGGGTCTGCGACCTCCAGCTGTGATGGATCAAGCTGGAATTGAGTCTTTCACCCTCTTGGATGGAGCTGGAGCTGTCCTGGATGGAGCTGGAGCTGCCCTGGATGGAGCTGGAGCTGTCTTGGATGGAGCTGGAGCTGTCCTGGATGGAGCTGGAGCTGTCCTGGCTGGAGCTGGAGCTGTCCTGGATGGAGCTGGAGCCGTGCAGGATGGAGCTGGAGCTGTCCTGGATGGAGCTGGAGCTGCCCTGGCTGGAGCTGGAGCTGTGCAGGTGTCCTGGCTGGAGCTGGAGCTGTGCTGGATGGAGCTGGAGCTGTCCTGGATGGAGCTGGAGCTGTGCAGGTGTCCTGGATGGAGCTGGAGCTGCCCTGGATGGAGCTGGAGCTGTCCTGGATGGAGCTGGAGCTGTGCAGGATGGAGCTGGAGCTGCCCTGGATGGAGCTGGAGCTGTCCTGGATGGAGCTGGAGCTGTGCAGGATGGAGCTGGAGCTGTCCTGGATGGAGCTGGAGCTGTCCTGGATGGAGCTGGAGCTGTCCAGGCGTTTCACCCTCCGGCTGTCCCGGATCGCTCCGGATCTCTGCAGGCGTCGCTCCCTTCCCAATTTCCCGGATCGAGCTGGAGCTCTCGGAGCCTCCCCGTGCCCGGAGCCGGAGCTGTGCAGGGGTGGCACCCTGGGCTGTCACCCTGGGGTGACACCGAGCACCATCTGGTGGCGCCCAGCCCTCCCAGCCCAGCCCAGTTTGCTCCCAGTTTGCGGCAGCAGGAGAAGGGAGAGAGAAACCTTAAAGCTGCGGGCGCCGAGTTCCCACCCCTGGAAAGGGGTGAAGGTGTGGAGGTGGCACTCGGGGACACGGTTTAGGGCGGGCAGGGGGAAGGGGTTTGTACCGACCGCCGCCTCTGAAAACCAAGGAGGGTGACAGGACGCCGGGAGCCAGAGTCAAACTCTTTTATTTCCTTCGAAACAGGGGTTTCAATCCTTTCAGCTTACAAAGGCCGAGCCCGGCAGTCGGAGCCGGGAGCGCCTCGCCGCTCCCCGAGCCCACGCGGGGATGGTTGGGATTGACAAGGCACTGCGAGAACACACGGAGACGACGGGACGGGCGCTCCAAGAATCCCGAAAAACAGCACGAGGCCACACCCGAGACGCCCACACCGACACCGGCGGCTTCCCGAGGGACACACGGAGGAAGCCCCGTGGGGAAGGGTCAGGACAAACACCTCGCCCCAAGAGGAGGCAGCAAAACCCTCAGGGACTGGGGAAACCCGAGCAAAAAGCCAGCACGGAACGGAGAATTCCGTCCGCCGCCCATGGCAGGTCCGTGTGTGTGCGTGAGCAAATCCAGGGAACTCGGCGCGGAGATCACGGATAATAACGGGGATTCTCATCCAGTCAGGGGTGTCCAGCCCGGCTTCCCCACCCAAACGTGGGGCAGATCACCCGAGGGTGAGCCCAGCACAGGACAAGGCACTCCCTGACGGGCAAAGGAAACATCTGCGGTTTAAGAGGCTGCTGCGATCGGAAAACACGAAGGTGGACTTTCGAAGCGCCACGGAGTTTTTCCCCTAAGGGCGGCCAAAGTTTCATTTCCCATCTTCGATTCCTGTTCGTGGGGAGCCATTTCCTTCCCTGCTGCTGTCTTAGAATTTCTTCCCTAAATTTTGGGGGTTTTTGTGTTTTTTTTGTCTTAAAATAGACGGAGCAGAAGCAGGTCCCGGGTTTCAAGGAGTACCTCGAAGAATTAACAACGCCCTCAGCTCTGGAGCTTTTGGCAGAATATCCCTCTCAGCCCATAAGACACTCATCAGGAATACAAAGGTTGGTTTTCTTTTGTGGAAAAGTGCACTTTATACTGGAAAAAAAAAAAAATAGGGATTCTGGTGCAAAAATAACAAATCCGTCTAGATCAAGATGAGTATTTATGGTATCAACAAGGGGGGGGAGTTTCTCTTCAGAAAGAGCCTTTGCAACTCTGAAATTCCTACCGTTAAAAATAGCATTAAATCATTCAAATATTATTGGATAAAGTATTAAAGCAAGAGGAGATAAGAGGGAGGAAGTTCCTTCTGGGGAAAGGATCCGTACAAATTCATTGCCGGCAATTTCATCCGCGCTGCGGGGAGGAATCTGGAAATCAGAACGGGAAAATAAAAGAAAAAGCCCCACAGAAAATACTTTCGATGCCTAAAGATCCTGATTTTCAGCCAGATTTCGGACACCAGCGCTCCCTCCTGCAGCAGCTCCGTGTCTGAGCCTTGGCTGGAGTGAGAAATCCAGGAGAAATTAAAAAGGTCCAGGAGTCACAAGGAATTAAACCACAACCCGCCACGGCCAGACCGTCATCGCTGCTGCAGGGATTCCCCGAATTCCTCCTCCTCCTGCAATTCCTAAAAAAAATTCCTAAAAAGCACCCGCCCACCAGGGCAAGGAGTCAGAAAACCCTTGGGTTGGAAGGGACCTGAAAGATTCCCCCCAGCTCCAACTCGACTCAAGATTATTTCAGCGTCAGAAGAAAACTTGAGTGGATTTTGAACCATTTTTTGGACCTTTCCTCACCAAAACCAACGACACCGGGAGCCTGTGCTGTCCGAGCAGGCCTGGAATCTCCCGGGTTTTAATTCCAGTGGCCTGGAATATTATTATTATTATTATTATTAATAATAATAATAACAATAATCTGCTTTGCCAGCTGCTGAGGCACTGGGAGGTTCAACATTGCCTGTTGGGGGAACATCCGCACCTGGCTCCAGGCGAGTTCAGGCACCAAACACCTTTTTCCCTACGGGATTTATGCACAGCACGAATCCCACGATTTGAGGTGAAAATTCACACATCCCCCGGCTCCAGGAATTCACCGTCCAAGGAAGCGTCGATCCCAAACTCATCCCGAAGCAGAGCAACTTTTCAGGGTTTTTTTTTTTTTTTGTTCTGTTTTGTTTCGAATGACGTCTCAAACCCTGCAGGAATAACTCGGGGAGCTCAGCACTTCCTGTCACACCCCACACCTCAAACCCTCTCCCTGACCTTTTCTCCATCCTCTCCCACCCTCTCCCACCCTTGGGGAGGTCGGGGAACGCTCCAGGGGAGGTGAACGCTGCTCCCTCCCCAAAAATTCCAAACTCCTTCCAGCCACACCGCAGCAGCTCCCAGGCTCTCATCAAACCCCACAGGAACCCTCCGGGCCAGGAGCCCCCCGAGCTCCTCCGTCCCGATCCCCCGAGCTGAATTCACCTCCCCACAGCGGCACCACCGCGCTCCCGAGCCTCCGGAGCTCCTCAGAAATCCCCGGCAGCGCTTCGGGGCCGCCAGGATTCGGCTGCCACCCCAAACGCTCCCCAAGACCCTGCAAAATCCAGCAGAACCTCCCTAATCCTCGCCTAATCCACACCAAAAATCCTCTGCCCCGTTTCCCCTCCCTGAACTTTTATCCCCGGAGACAGAAACCCTAAAATTTCTGGGGTTTTTTGTGGGTTTTTTACATTTTTTTCCCCCCACATTACAGGCACGGGAATGAACTTCCCAAGCTTTTACTCCACTGGCACAAAGGGGTTTTTTTGGGGGGCTGGCAGCAGGTCTCCCAGTCAGTGCAAATTAGCAAATCCTATTAATTGACGATGCGGGGTTTTAGCAAAACATCAGCTCTTTGGAGCTCTGCATCAGTTTGATGTCCTGTCCTCAAAGAAAACAGGGAACTGTAGGAAAAGCTTTGTGAGCTGAACAACAACAACAACAACAAAGCTTTTTTTAAAAAAAAAAATAAAAATCCAACCCCAAAATATTTAATTTAGGTCACATTAAATAAAATTAGTTCTAATGCCATTTTTTTCCCCCCCCCAATTTGGGCTACATGAAATCCCTCTACCACCAACACAACCTCAGGCTAATTTCCCAAAACCAACCCCTCACCACCCAAAAAAACAAACGAAGAAATAAAATAAATTATGTTTTCTAAGGAACCGATCACGTGGAGCTTCCCAAGGAAAAAAAAAAAAAAGCACAGCTCCGAGCAACGCTCAAGGTATTCCCAAAAAAAATTGGGATTTTTAGACTGACACACCCAAAGCCAAGCAAGACACGTCCAGGGATCTCCAGGCATGTCCAGGGCTGCAGGGACAGGGATGGGATGGGATGGGATGGGATGGGATGGGATGGGATGGGATGGGATGGGATGGGATGGGATGGGATGGGATGGGATGGGGTGGGATGGATGGGATGGGATGGGATGGGATGGGATGGGATGGGATGGGATGGGATGGGATGGGATGGGATGGGATGGATGGGATGGGATGGGATGGGATGGGATGGGATGGGATGGGATGGGATGGGATGGGATGGGATCGATGGGATGGGATCAATGGGACGGGATGGGATGGGATCGATGGGATGGGATGGGATGGGATCGATGGGATGGGATCAATGGGACGGGATGGGATGGGATGGGATGGGATGGGATGGGATGGGATGGGATGGGATGGGATGGATGGGATGGGATGGGAATATCTCCCCTGGAGACGCCGATCTCCCCACGGAGCCCCTCCCGCCCCGCTGAGGTCCCACACTCGGGGGATTTCGGCGGCCAATCCGTCGCTTTTCCCGCCCCTGTCTCATCCACAGCTCCGTCGCAGGGGGACCACGCGGATTTCCCGGGGGTGGTTCCATCACCAAAGCGCGCGGGGAAATTCCTCCTCCCCGAGTTTAGCAGCTACGAAACACCCGGGGACCAAAACAACGATTCCCACCGAGGAATTATCCTACGGGGAGCTCGACTAATCACAAAAAAAAAAGAACCAGAAAAGCCGTGTCGAAGCACGAAGATTTCAACAAAATATTAAATAGAATAAATTACTAATCAGGAAACCTGACAAGTGCTACCTGGGCTTGGATGGGAACGACAATATCTCCAGTATTTCACTTGAAGGCCAATTCCTCTGAGCAGGAAGGGCTGGATAACGAACAGAGGAGGGAATTTCCTTGGGCCTACCCCAAAAAATAAAATTAAAATAAAATCAAATCTTCCTGCTCAGGTGCCCTCAGCAGAGTCCTTGCAGCTGCAAAGTCTCTGTCCCGTCTCAGGGGTTACGAGGAGCGGTTCTGCCCCGCCACCAGACTCCTCCTGGCAAGCTCAGCGCAGCTCTCACTGAGAGTTACTACAGCAGTCAGCACCAGAGAAATTCAAACCACGGGGTTTTAAAACCTCTAAAACGTTGCTTTATGTACGTTTACGCCTAGTTGCGAAAGCATCTGCTCAAACCGCTCCTCCGTCCACACGGCCTCTCCACGAGCTCCCCGAGTTTTGTGTCTGCTCCAGCTTCAGCTGGGTTTTGTCTGGGGGTTTTTTTGGGGTTGTTTTTGCTGGAATCTCAAAACCTGGCAGCGAATCTCCTGCACGTGCCTTTCCCCAAAGGAATTCCTGGGGGAATTCCCAAAAGCGGCATCGCTTCTCCTGCACCCTCCCAAGGGAGAGCCCGGGGTCCTCACTTCGGGCAAAACTCCTCCGTTTCAAATCCCTCCTCGCCTGCCAGTGGGGTGGGGCTGAAGAGCTGATCTTGCAGGGCCTCTTCCCACCCGCGTTTTTACGGAATTCCCGTAATTCCAGGCGGGGTTGGGATCTCAGTTAGAACGTTGCTCTCCCCACCTGCAACAAGAGGGAAAACTTGGAGCTGGGGAAGTCGCAAATCGCCCAAAAACAGCATCGAGCACCAAGGGCCCACAGGATGGAGATTTCCAGCGGGGAAAGTGGCTCCCAGAAAAGCTTTTCACCCGCTGCTGACTGGTTTTAGACACGCTTGAACCCTGGTGCTTGGTACACGAGGGAGAGAGGTGGCCAGGAGAGAGAGATTCGGAAAGATTTAGGAGTCAGGCTCCAAAAAAAAAACCCCCCCAAAAAAATCCTAAAGGAACCCCAAACACGTCCCTTGTACCGCACCCACAGAGGCCCTACGGGTATCTGGAGGATGTGGAGCGAGGAATCGGGGATTGAAATCATTTTCCCTTCCAGCAAAGCAATTTCAGGCTCCTCAGAGCCACCAAACTCCGCTTCCCAGGGCAATCCCACGGCAGCCCGACTCCTTCCGCGTTATCACCTTGAATTTGGGTCAGGAGAAGGGAGAAGGGTCAGGAGAACCAACCCCAAAGGGAAGAGAAGGTTTCAGCTCCAGAATGAGCCGCCGGAGGATGGGGAGAGCAATTCCCTGCACCTGAAGGCCGAGGGCAAGGTGAGGATCCATTCCCTGGATGCCCCCAGCCTCGGGAATCGGGAGCTGCAGGTGTTTTAGAGGAGAGATTTTTGAGTCTTTTCTTATCTCAGGCTGAAACTCACAGATCCGACAACAACAACAACAACAAAAAAAGTCAATTTCTAGAAGCTGAATTCACGGAATTTTCCTTTTTTTTTTTTTTTTTTTTCTCTGAAGTCTCCAATTCTGGGTCCTGAACTGGGTTTTGGGGTTTTTTTGTTGTTTGTTTTGTGTTTGTTCGGTTTTTTTTTTCCCCCCCACAATTCTTCGGCAGCGGGGGAAAATCCTGGAAGTGCAATACTCGGGAGAGCTCCTGGGCGGGCTCAGTGTTCGTGCTGGCAGTTGATTTTGTCCTCGGGGTGCTCCAAAACCTCCAGCATTTCCTCGATGATGGCCTGCAGGGCCCGGCCCAGCTGCTCTGCGCTGTAAGGTTTTCCCAAAGGAGGCACGTGCACAAACGCCGACCTCCCACGGCTCTGGTACAGCGAGGTGTAGTAGGTGAAGTCACAGAGGTACCTGGGACAGAAAAATAAATCAATTCAGCAAAAAAAAAAACCCAAGAAAAAGGATAAAACCAGATAAAACGAGCTGTAGGTTCCCAGCGATCGGCACGGCGGGATTTAGGGGAGGGAGGTGGAACGTGGAGAAAGGAATTGTGAGACTGGGATTGTTCTGAATAAATTTAGGACAAAAAAAAAAAAAGAAAAAGTGAGGTATTCTTTATTATTATTATTATTATTTTATTTTATTTTATTTTACTTTATTTTATTTTATTTTATTTTACTTTACTTTGCTTTATTTTATTTTAATTTTATTTTATTTTATTTTACTTTATTTATTTTATTTTATTTTACTTTATTTATTTTATTTTATTTTATTTTACTTTATTTTATTTTATTTTACTTTACTTTGCTTTATTTTATTTTATTTTATTTTACTTTACTTTACTTTGCTTTATTTTATTTTATTTTATTTTACTTTATTTATTTTATTTTATTTTATTTTATTTTATTTTATTTTACTTTATTTTATTTTATTTTATTTTACTTTACTTTATTTTATTTTATTTTATTTTATTTTACTTCCTCCCCGTGACCACCAAAAACCAGGTGGGCACAACCAGCCCTGAGATGGAGGAGGTGTGGGAGGCCCGGGACGTGGAGGTGGCACCTGGGGACGCGTGGTGGCCTTGGCACTGCTGGGGCTGGGTGGTCTGAGGTTTTCCAGCCCCAGCAGATCCATGGAAAGGGCGTGGGCTGCAGGGACCTCGAGGGCCGAGCACAAAGGGAAGGGGAGTGACACGGTGACGGGGGCTGCGGCTGCCCCTGGATCCCTGGAAGTGCCCAGAGCCAGGCTGGACGGGGTTTGGAGCAGCCTGGGACTGGGGAAGGTCCCTGCCCCTGGGATGGGCTGGGCTTTAACCTCCCAACCTTCCTTCCAACCCAAACCACTCTGGGATTCTCTGATTCCGTGACAAGATGGGGTTAACCAGGCTTCCAGTCCCTGAGGGGCTCCAGGAGAGCTGCAGAGGATTTGGGATGAGGGATGGAATTCCAGGACACAGGGAACGGCTCCCACTGCCAGAGGGCAGGGATGGATGGGACATTGGGAAGGAATTCCTGCCTGTGGGGATTCAAGGCCAGGCTGGAAACAGAAGCTCCAGGGAAACATCTTTTGGACACTGAGAAAATTGTAAGATAAGAACTAATTAAAAAAGCATGTAACCTTGAAGACTCCGTCTTTTCCTCCGTTTGGCACAGAGCTTTGCAGAGGGCCAGAACTCTAAAACCACCTGAACACCGGGGAATTTAAACTCCTGAAATGGATCCCCTGACACCCACCTGCCGGCGTCCTTGGAGATGGTGACGGTGACGTCCAGGCCCAGCGCCGAGACGCGGCGGCACACGGCGTCCATGTCGATGACAGAGTCGATGCACTCGGGGCCGCCCTCCACGCAGCACTGCGAGCCCGGGCAGAAGCGACAGTTGTCCAGCCCCTTGTAGCCCACGTTGTGGCCGCACTTCTCCAAGGTGACCGTGGTGGCCATGCCCGACACTCCCACGTGGACAACCAGCTGCCGAGGGTAAGGGGCAGGGGGAAAAACAGCAAAAAAAACAAAACATAAGGGGGGGGAAATGGGGTTGGATTGTGGAAAACGCAACAGCTCGATCCTCACAGGATCCTTCCAGCTCGGGGTGACTCATGTTTGTGCCTGATCTGCCTCCATCAGCTAAGGAAGGTGATGAGGAATAAGGATGTCTAAAATGATTCAGGTTCAGAAGGGAAGGTGGTGAGGAATAAGGATGTCTAAAATGATTCAGGTTCAGAAGGGAAGGTGGTGAGGAATAAGGATGTCTGTCGTAGTGATGCGCAAAGCAATCACACAGAGTCGAGAGATTTTCGCAGGGCAGAGTTGTTCCTCCGAGCGAGCCCAAGGCTGAGCCAAGCCCAGAGCTCCTCTGCCTGTTTATTTCTTACTTTTTATACATTTGTGGGTCTGACCATGGATTGGCTTCTGGAGTTTTCACCCCTCAGCCCAATGGCCAAGCCAGCTGTCAGTTACAATTGTTTTCAGGTTAGAAATATGAAAACAAAGGACAGAGAACGAAAAACAAAGGATTTTTTTATGTTACATCTGTGGGAAAAATGTAGAAAACTGCTCTAATATTGTGCAGTAGCTACAAGGTCTGACTCCACTTTATGAACAATCAAAAAGCTTTAAAAAAACTCAGAAAAACCAGGGTGACAGATGTCTGAAGTTGTTCAGGTTCGAAAGGGAAGGTGATGAGGAATAAGGATGTCTGAAGTTGTTCAGGTTCAGAAGGGAAGGTGGTGAGGAATAAGGATGTCTAAAACGATTCAGGTTCAAAAGGGAAGGTGAGGAACGCACCAGTGCCAGGCCAGAGACCCTGCCAGGGCACCTGGGATGGTTCTGTCGATCCCTCCTGGAACTGGCCAAGCACCCACGGGCACACGCCAAAGGGAAAACGCCTTTTCTCGGGTTGTATAAGGAAATACTCAGGGCATTTCAACCTGGCGGCTGAATTTGTTCCGCTGGCAAATTCCTGAACCCCCAGCTTCTCGTCCCAGCTCCCAGCCTGGTGACATTTTCACACAGCCTCGTCGCCGTGCCCGTGAAATCACGGAGTCCCGTGGCTTTGGGTCCCGGCTGTGGCACCCAGGGCGCTCGGCCCAAGGCTGGACTCGATGGCCTCGGATCATTCTCCAGCCTGAGAGATTCTCTGGATCGATTTTGAGGTTCTCCCCGCCCCGAACCCCTCTGGGATTCCACGGTTCTGTTACGGGGATTCTTCCCCCGAGCACCAGAGGGACAAACTCACATTTTTATCACGGGCTCAGCAGGGGCACAACTCCTCTCCTTTCACCCCCCTCCTGACCTAAACCGTGATTTAATCAGGGTGGAAAAAAAAGGAGCGTTGGCACCTCCAGGGCTGCTGGAGGAGCCCAGGTGGCACAGACAAACCACGAGCTGTCTAGACAGCCCTCTGCACTGGCCCCTTCACACCCACTGCTCCTGGGAGCTGCAGCACCCCGAGCTGTGAAAATCCTACAAATTTCACACGTTCCCACCACCAAAAAAAAATAAAATACAAAAAAAACCAAAAAGGATCCAGCCAGGGACTCCCAGGCTGAAGGAATACGTGAAAAAAAAAGGAGACTTCACACTGCAGATTCCAACCCTTGGCTGGCTGGGATTTTTCCCTCTCCTCGCTTTACTCACTCACTTGGGGACTGTGCTTCTTCCACAAGGCAGGAATGAGTCTCTGCACGGTCTGGTACTCAACAGGGACCTCATAGACGTGCAGATCCACGTCATCCCTCAGCCCCAGCTTCTCCAGCTCCTGAAAAAACACCAGCAAAGCGAAAACCGAGAGGGTCAGAGGCGAGACGAGCAGAGGATTCGCTCCTGGGAGGTTCAGCGGCGGAGAGAGAGCGACTAACGCCAGTTTACACCAGGTTGTACAACCTCGTAAACAGCACCTGGAGCGCGTTTACAGCAACCACTGTGGAAAAAAAAAAACCAAACCAAAAAAAACCCCAAACCCATCACGGGAACAGCAAAGGCACCTCTCCACCTGCGCGAAGGGTTTCACCCACAGAACCGTTTGTCTGCGCGTGTAACAAAGAAATCAACATTTAACTGACAACAAAGAAATCAACATTGAACTGACAACAAAGAAATCAACATTTAACCGACAACAAAGAAATCAACATTGAACTGACAACAAAGAAATCAACATTGAACTGACAACAGTTACCAGCGACACCCACGCTGCCGGGGAGATCTCGGCTCTGTTATTTATAGAGGGAGAGAGTCACAATCCCTGCCTCTTCCAAGGAGTGACAGCGTGGGCAAGGTGGGACTGGAAGGGTTTTATCCGTCCATCAGCCAGGGCTGCCGGCCTGGAGAGTAATTTCACATTTATTTCCAGATAAAGAGCTCTCAGGGCTGGGCGACAGCGCCGGCGGCTCAACCGACCCAGTAAATGATTTCCCCCCTCTCTCACAGGAAAACATCCCAAATACCCCGGCAATAAACGGAGCCAACTTCCTTCAAACCTTTTAAAACACAAAGTGTCAGTTTAAATACCCGGCAAAGGCTTTAAAGCCAGAGAGGGCGGTTTGTTTGGTTGGTTGTTGGTTTGGTTTGGTTCCTTCCCAGGATTTCTGACCAGAAAGCGCTGTCTGATCCCAAAACTGGGAGCTCCCCCTGCTCTCTCCAGTCCCACCAGTAAGGCTCCAGGTGGAATTTTGCTCCTCTGGTAACTCCCAGAGCCATCAACCCCAAATTTGCCAGAACTCCAGGGAACACCCACACAGCCTGAAGCCTCTGGGGGAAAGAAAATAAATGGTTTTTAAACAAAACCATCAGCTGAGCCTAAACTTCGGAGCCAGGTAACGCCAGGAAGCATTTTTCCAGCGGGAGAAGAGGGCTTGGGAAGAGGAACTGAAGGAATTCCTGCAGCATCACCCTGGATCGAGCTTTCCTCTTGTCACCAAACACCCAGAACAGCTGTTCTTACGGATCTGAGGTGGGTACAGGTAAAAGACACCAAACTATCAAAATATCCCGGAATTTATCTCTGTTTCCAGGCTTGGATTCGGTGACCAACGCTGCTCTTTGAAGCAACCCTCAGGATTAATCTTCCTCCTTGCAAGCCTCAGGCCAAGGAGGGCAGATCAGCCGTGCTCACTTGTATTCCCCCCAGGTTAAAAATTAAAAATTAAAGACACTCGAAAGGAGGAGACAAGTCGAGGTTTGAGGCCTCCCCCATTTACACGTGAACAGCGCCTTGCCATCGTTTCCCTGTGCTTTTATCGCCGTGAGTGGTTTTCCAGAGGGAAAAAAAAAAAACCCCAAAAACGCCTTTCACACCCGTAGGGCCGAACCGCGGCGATGTAACGAGATTTAGGGCAACTAAAACACCCCGAAAGGCCAAAGTGACACTTCTCACAGAGCAGCAGATATGAGCAAGGATGATAAATCACCGGCTCTGGCTCCCAGGGCAAGGCTGATATTAAAGCCTTGGCTGTATTGATCAGTGTCTGGCACACTCAGACATTCATTACCAGAGAGGGATGTTAAGGGATGGCTCATCACAGCTCCTTTGCACAAATCCACCTAAAAAAAAAACCCAAAACACCTCCCCTGCTTTTACCTGGAACCTTGAGAAAGTAAAGGAGTTTACAAATGAAAATATCCCGACATCAGCCAGGCTCTTTAGGAGAATAAACACTCGTAGGGAGCGTTCGTGCTAACGAGAAGGTGCAGGGTCAGGAAGGGAACAGCTCCCAGGGATGGATTTGATAGTGGGAAATTCTCCTGGAGATTCAGGGTCAGGAAGGGAACAGCTCCCAGGGATGGATTTGGTGGTGGGAATTTCTCCTGGAGATTCAGTTAGGAAGGAAACAGCTCCCAGGGATGGATTTGGTGGTGGGAAATTCTCCTGAAGGTGCAGGATCAGGAAGGAAACAGCTCCCAGGGATGGATTTGATAGCGGGAATTTCTCCTGGAGATTCAGTTAGGAAGGAAACAGCTCCCAGGGATGGATTTGATAGTGGGAAATTCTCCTGGAGATTCAGGGTTAGGAAGGAAACAGCTCCCAGGGAGGATTTGGTGGTGGGAAATTCTCCTGGAGCTGCAGGATTAGGAAGGAAACAGCTCCCAGGGATGGATTTGATAGTGGGAAATTCTCCTGGAGCTGCAGGATTAGGAAGGAAACAGCTCCCAGGGATGGATTTGATAGTGGGAAATTCTCCTGGAGATGCAGGATCAGGAAGGGAACAGCTCCCAGGGATGGATTTGGTGGTGGGAAGCTGCTCCTGATGATGCAGGGTCAGGAAGGAAACAGCCCCCAGGGATGGATTTGGTGGTGGGAAATTCTCCTGGAGATTCAGGGTTAGGAAGGAAACAGCTCCCAGGGATGGATTTGGTGGTGGGAAATTCTCCTGGAGATTCAGGGTTAGGAAGGAAACAGCTCCCAGGGATGGATTTGGTGGTGGGAAATTCTCCTGGAGATGCAGGGTCAGGAAGGGAACAGCTCCCAGGGATGGATTTGATAGTGGGAATTTCTCCTGGAGATTCAGGGTTAGGAAGGAAACAGCTCCCAGGGATGGATTTGGTGGTGGGAATTTCTCCTGGAGATTCAGGGTCAGGAAGGAAACAGCTCCCAGGGATGGATTTGGTGGTGGGAAATTCTCCTGAAGGTGCAGGATCAGGAAGGAAACAGCTCCCAGGGATGGATTTGGTGGGGGGAAATTCTCCTGGAGATGCAGGGTTAGGAAGGAAACAGATCCCAGGGATGGATTTGATAGTGGGAATTTCTCCTGGAGATTCAGTTAGGAAGGAAACAGCTCCCAGGGATGGATTTGGTGGTGGGAAATTCTCCTGAAGGTGCAGGATCAGGAAGGAAACAGCTCCCAGGGATGGATTTGATAGCGGGAATTTCTCCTGGAGATTCAGTTAGGAAGGAAACAGCTCCCAGGGATGGATTTGGTGGTGGGAATTTCTCCTGGAGATGCAGGATCAGGAAGGGAACAGCTCCCAGGGATGGATTTGGTGGTGGGAAATTCTCCTGGAGATGCAGGATCAGGAAGGGAACAGCTCCCAGGGATGGATTTGATAGTGGGAAATTCTCCTGGAGATGCAGGGTTAGGAAGGGAACAGCTCCCAGGGATGGATTTGGTGGTGGGAAGCTGCTCCTGATGATGCAGGGTCAGGAAGGGAACAGCTCCCAGGGATGGATTTGGTGGTGGGAAGTTTTTCTGGATGAAAAGAGAATCCTCCCCACCACCCTCCAGCCACTCCAACCCTAACTTTACCAAGCCACAACTCTTCTTTTAACCAAGCCCAGCGCTCCATAATGAAGATATTTGTAACCTTCCCCCCCTCCCCAAACAACTCCCCCCTCCCACCGCCCTGTCCACCTGACAAACAGAGCACACTGAACATGTGTGACCGATTCCCTGACCCCTCCACAATGCTGCTCTTTGTCAGCCTCTAATATCCTTATCAGGTCTGTCTAGACACCCTGACAGCAATTGTCCTCCCTAATGTCAAAATGCACTCTGACCTCTCTCCTCCTCCTCCTCCTCCTCCAGAAGCACTTTGGGGGGTGGGATGAAGGAGCCCAGCAGCTTCACAGTCCACAGGTCACACCTGTGTCCACACCTAAAGCCACGGCAGGGAGGGCAGAAAAGCTCATTTCAGTGATTCCTTCTCGGAAATCCCTTCCCCAGAGCAAGCTGCACCCGTTTAAAAAAATATAAATAAATTAAAAAATATCCCGAAGCGAACCACTAAAATGGTGAAAACCCAAACCAGCAAACCCGAATTAGCACGGAGTGGTTCAAAACAGCAAACCCAAATTAACCCAAATTTTTTTTTTGCTGTGAGGCTTAAAATAAAGCAGAAAGGAGTTTTTCTTCCCGCTGGTTTTATGGGAAAGCTCTCCCCCCTGAGTGAAAACCCGAGCGTTTCCTCAGGGGGATTTTTTTTTGGGGGGGGTGAAATTTTGAAACTTTTCGTCTCGGCAGCATTATCAGACTGCTGCTGCCTCTGTTGAAGGTACCCACGTGTAAAAAATCAGTCAGCTCGCAAAAACCAGGCAGAACTTCACCGCACTTCCAGGGAAAACTCACAGCCCGAGCTCCGTGGGAGAAGCCAAATAAAACCGGGGAAGGGAAAGGGGAAAAAAAAAAGAGAGGAGCGAATTTTATCCTCGGGATGCGGCGTGATAAAAGACGTAATAAACCAGAACCAGCTCAGCCCCGGAGCTAGGAAGGATTTACCAAGATTGTTTAATTGATTTTTCTTCTATTAAAATGCAGATCACACCGTCTGGGATTCGGGAACTCAGACACGCCTTTGTGTCCACTCCGCTCCGTGAAGTCCCCGTCTGAGACTCGCACAATGCCCACCTCGCCCGGGCTCAAAGACATGCTGTTCCTTTTTTGTCTGGGCCTCTGGGGGCTGAGGCAGGGGAAGGAAAGGCAAATCCTCCCCGCTGCCGCCGGGATGATGTTCTCAGTCACAACAATCCGCTGGTCGCCGAACGGGACCCGGAGCGCCCGGCGCGGCTCCAGTTTGGACTCGGAACGTCCCAGCTCTGTTTTACCCACTCAGAATGTCCCAACTTTGAGATTTATCCACTCAGAACATCCCAACTCTGAGATTTACCCACTCAGAACGTCCCAAATCTGAGTTTTATCCACTCAGAACATCCCAGCTCTGTTTTACCCACTCAGAACGTCCCAAATCTGAGTTTTATCCACTCAGAACATCCCAGCTCAGAGTTCTACCCACTCAAAACACCCCCAAATCTGAGTTTTACCCACTCAGAATGTCCCAGCTTGGAGTTTTATCCACTCAGAACATTCCAAATCTGAGTTTTATCCACTCAGAACATCCCAGCTCGGAGTTTTACCCTCTCAAAACACCCCCACTCTGAGTTTTACTTACTCAGAACGTCCCAGCTCGGAGTTGTATCCACTCAGAACATCCCAGCTCGGAGTTTTATCCACTCAGAACATCCCAAATCTGAGTTTTATCCACTCAGAACATCCCAGCTCGGAGTTCTACCCACTCAGAATATCCCAAATCTGAGTTTTATCCACTCAGAACATCCCAGCTCGGAGTTTTATCCACTCAGAACATCCCAAATCTGAGTTTTATCCACTCAGAACATCCCAGCTCGGAGTTTTACCCTCTCAAAACACCCCCAGCTCTGAGTTTTACTTACTCAGAACGTCCCAGCTCTGAGTTTTATCCATTCAAAACAACCCAACTCTGAGTTTGACCCACTCCAAACACCCAGGCCCTGAGTTTTATCCACTCAAAACATCCTAAACCTGTTTTGTTCACTTAAAACATCCCAGCTCTCAGTTTTATCCACTCTAAACACGCCAACTCTGTTTTACCCACTCAAAACACCCCAGCTCTGAGATTTACCCACTCAGAACATCCCCCAAGCCCCCCCAAAAATGGATTTTAAACGGAGGGGATGACTTCACCCATCAGCCACACAGCTGAGCAGCCACCAGCGCCTCGAGCTGCTTCTCTCCAGGTTTTGGGTTTTTTTTTTATTTTAACCAAAATCACAACACCCACCACTCCTCCTGCTCCAAAAACGCCCTTCAGTCTGTCTCCTCCAAAATAAAAGCAGCTATTTACAATAACCAAATCAGTGAGCCTCGCTTCTGATTTTTTTAGGAATGTCCTGTATTTTTTCCCTCCCCATCCAAAACCTGCATCTTCCTCCAAACCGACCCAAACTTAAACACGTTCGTTCCCAAAAAAAACCCTCTTGGAGGCAAAGGTTTTGTACCTTCTCCTACCAGCCAACACACGAGGCAGCTGGACATTAGTTGGCTGTAATTGATTAGAGTTTGTGATTTAATTTAAAAGCGTTCGAAAGAAGGAATTAATCTCAGAGCTCTGAAGGGGAGAGAGACGTGGTGGAGAGAAAAATAGATTTAATTCCCTGGGCAACTGTACTAAAAGGCACCGTGGAATTCCCAGTGGCTTCGCCACAAACCCCATCCAGAAGGGACAAAGAAGGGAGAAGTGGGATGATGTGGCAGCATCGAAAAAAGTGGTTTTTTTACAGCAAAAAAATCCCTCAGTTCCGTCGAAAAGAGCTTAATTCCTTCTCCTTGCCTCATTTGTGGGATGTCAGCCTGACACAGGTGAACTCCTGGGGTTTTTGGGGTGTCCTGTGCATGGCCAGGAGCTGGACTGGGTGATTCCCTCCCAGGACATCCCAGGATTTTAGGAACGTGCCCGGGCTGATACAGAGCTGCAAGTGGCACAAATTTGATTTGTGGGAGCAGGGAGGACCCGAAGGAAAAGCATTTCCCTGGGAACTCCTGTCCCAGCAGCCAAGAGGAGGAAGGGCTGATCCAGGGGGGGGAAAGAGGCAGCTCTGCCTCGGAACCAGGCTCCTGACACCCAGGAGAATCCCAAAAAGCACCAGCTGGGAGCCTCCTCCCAGGGGTCAGGCTGGGTTTAAAGGCAGAACCAAGCTTCAGCTGAGAGCAAAAACATCCCGGATTCCTCTGGGTCCGTTTGTTTGTCTGGAATTCTGCGGGGCACAGGGAGATTCCAAGCTCCCTGCCCCGTTCAAAAGCACCCAAAGCTGGGAATTCCTGACTCGCCTCAGCTACACCAACTCAACCCCGTTAAACTCTGCCAGCTGAGGGATTGTTTCCTGAGCAGGGAATCCAGCGCTGTCCCGCTGACCAGCTGGGTGTCTGCGGCCAGCCCCGGCAATAAACTGGGATGAAGTCGTAAGGGACAAAAAGAGCCGAACCCCCAAATTTGTACGGATCTCTGTTTTGGCTCCCTAAGAGGAAAATCCGGGGGTTACCTGAACTGCAATCCAGCTGGCGTTCACGGCGTGCTCCCCAAACGGCCCAAACCCTGCAAGAGGAGAAAAATGCACAGATTTGACTCAGCTCGAAGTAGCAAAGAGGTTTGGGCTTTCCTGGTTTCGATCTCCTGGAAAACAAAACAAAACAAAACAAAACAAAAAACCCCAACAAAAACCCGCTTCTACCGCTCGATCCTTATTTCTGTACATCTGAGTATCAAACAAGACACCTGCACTAAAATATTTCAACCACAGCCTTGTACAGCGAAGGGAAATAACAACTTGCTTGAAAAGAAACTTGGGTTTTTTGGGGGTTTTTTTTGGTTGTTTTTTATTTTCCCCCTAGGGGAGAAGAATTTTCCTTCCTGCCCAGGTTAGAAAAACTCGTCATTACCAGCTAACTTGCCCGATGTCACGGCATTAGAATCACGACTGGGTTTTTCTATTCCTGATTGCTTCAGCCCACAGCAGACGCTTCCACAAGCCTGCCTCAAATGTTCCCTCTCCGCTCAGGGTCTTCTCCAAGATCTTCGTTAGCATTAATTACACCTCACAAGGAAATAAACAGAGCTGTTGACAACCCACCTACACCACAGCAAAGGCTACCAAGGCTTTATCAAAAACACTTCCTTCAGCACCTCTAAATTCCTAATGAATAACTTTGGAGTTAACTGGTAATCCATAACATCTTTTTTTTTTTCTTTTTTTTTTTTTTTTTCCCTGAGCAAGCACACAAAGGTTGGGCAATTTATCTGGGCGTAACGTCGATATGCTTTAATTTAAAATGTCAGCGTTGCCCTCCGAGCCCCGTGCAATTAGGAGACATAAATTCAGCCCAGCCCCTGAAAGGGAGCACGAATATCAGATGACACCTTAATGGAAACGTTGGATTTGCCCTCCCCAGCCAGGCTGGGGCGATGCTGCACGGGAGGAATCTCCCAGGCGTGGGCTCGTGGAATCTCAGCCCGGCGTCGAAAATGAAATATTCCCACAAAATCGAGAAGACGCTCGGGGTGGGGGGTGTTTTCCTGCCAGCAGAACTGCAGGGGTGTGAGACAAACCATGACGGGGGAAGGAGGCAAATTAATGCTTCCCCAGCTGTTCCTGCGAGCCCCGCACGGCTCTCGGGAAGCGACCACCGAGACCTGCTGAGCCGAATTCCTAAATAAAGCCCGATAATCCCGTGAAAGAAGCGAAAATCCGCGTTTTTAACAGCTCGGCCGCGGGAAGGCTGGAATTCTACAGGTGCCCAGGCACGGGGCAGGATCCCCTCGCTCCAAACCCCAGGGCGAACCGGCACGAACGCAGCTGGGGTCATCGCTGCTCTGAACTCATCCCCTGCCCAGGATCCCTCGTGTTTATTCCCCTCTCCCGGGAACGAAAGGAACTTTGTGGGCAGCGCCCGACCCCACGGAGCACATCCACCACGGGGCCCTCCAAGGCTCATTAGCAGCCGCGGGGATCGTGATGGGATAATCTCCTTAAGGAGTTCTAAAAAAGAAATCGCGCACAAGCAACGCTTATCCCGGGCCGGCGCGGGGCTGGGAGCGCGACACCGGCCCCAGGTTTGCAGGGAATTCAGCGTGACAGCCACGTTTCAAACAGGGGCAGAAGCTGACGAGCTGCAATTTTGCAAGCGGACTTCCCTCAGAACAAAAAAAAATTAAAGAAAAAATAAAGGGGGATTAAAAAAAAAAAAAAAAAAAAGAGCGTGGAGGAGCCTTGCGAGCGGCAGAACGTTTCCTGACGCAAGTTTTCTGTTTAGTCACCGCCGCTCCGCGCTGGATTCGGGGTTGGGGAAGGCAGGATTTGCCACCTGCTCCTTGGCTCCCCATAAGCGTTCCCTGGGAAAAAAAAAGCGCTTTTTCTTCTTTTTTTTTCTTTTTTTTTTTTATCCCCGGGAGCGCGGCAGCCCCGCTATTCAAACGGCCTCGACTTCAGCCGCTCGGAGGGGGAGACCTGAATAGTTTGGGCCGAGTTCCCCCATTTGTCACAGGACCCACAAATCACCCCGAGCAGCCTTTGTACCCCGGGAAGAGCCTGACAGCGCCGGGGGCCTCCGGCTGCCTCCGCTCATTCTTCCCCGGGCGCTTCTGCCGCGCCCGGCGATGCTTTGGGGAGCAGCTCCCGCACCTCGGCGCCCAGGGTGGGGTGCTCAGCGGGCGATTCCGCCCCTCTCTGCGCCCCCAGATTGGTTTTCCTGCCCCTTGGGAGGTTGGGTTCCCTTCTTTCGGTGGTCTCCGGGATGGGAAAAGGGGATCGGAGCGCGGGGCTGGTTGGACAGGCGTTAGGAAAGCGCCCCGGCTGTGAGACCCCCGAGGCACAGCCCCAAGCCCCGCCAGACACTGCTCTTCACCCCGTTCATCACCCCACACAGGGGACAGCCCCCCGAAACAGCCCCCCGAGGGGACAGCTCCCCGTTCCCTCAGTCACCCTCTGATGGGACAGCAGACACCCTGCTCCCATCCCAGGGAAAGGATCCCGCACTTGTCCCCCCACCATCGCAGGGAAGGGCTCCCCCACTGCCGCCTCCAAACCCTGGGGGTCCCCAAAATCACCCCCCTCCCCCAGATTCCTCACCACGGAGGAAAGGCACCCTCCAATCCCCCCATCACCCCGGGGAGGGGTCTCACACCTACCCCTGCCCCTTTAGGCTCCCCAAACCTGCTCTCCCCACCAAGCTCCTCCCGGCAGAGCCCCCACCAACACCCCCAGACCCTTTTACCCCCCAGATCCGCCCTCCCCTCGGGGGGTGCCCCCTCCAATCCCCCCGCAGGGAAAAGCTCCCGCACCACGCGTCCCCCCCCGTTTCCCCTCTCACCGCTCCCCCCCAAAGCCGCCCCGTACCCGTCACCACCACCGCCCGCCGCGGCTTCTCCATCGCGGCTCCGTCCCGTCCGTCCCGTCCCGTCCCGTCCCGCCGCCGCCGCCGCCCCGCACTGAGCGCGGCCCCGCCCCGCGCCGCCCGCCCCGCCCCGCCCCGCGCCGCCCGGGCCCGCCGCTTCCGCCGCCGCGGCGGAAGTCCCGCAGCGGGACGGCCTGGAGCCCCTCCGCCCGTTACCGAGCGCCGGGAGCCTCCGCAGCCCGAGGGGCTCCCGCTCGCCCGCTTCAGCGCGGCGCTCGGGGGGTGGCGGGGGTTTGGTGGAAGGAAACGCTCACCCTGTGCTTCCCGTGGGTTCGCTGCCCCGGCTGTGGGGGAGAACGAAGCGGGGCCGCGGTACCGGGAGGTCCGGAGATCGTCCCGTCCCGTCCCGCCGCGTCCCCGTCCCGGGCGGTGCCGCCGCAAAGGCGCGGACCGGGCGGCGCGGCGCGGCCGGGCCGCGATCCGCGCTCTGATTGGCTGTCGCGGGACCGCGCCGCGCTCTGATTGGCTGCGGCGGGACGGCGCGGCGCTGCGATTGGCCCCGCGCGGAGCCGGGGGCGGTTTGAGCGGCAGCGCCCGGCGCGGCGGCGGCTCCCGGGTCCGGCACGATGGTGAGCGGCGGTACCGGGAGCCGGGAACGGGGAGGATGGAGGAACCGGGCTAGGGAGGAGGCTGGAGCGGAGGGGAGGGCTTGGCTCCTCTCTTCCCCCCCGCCAGGGATGGCGTGCCCGGTGCCCCGCTCGGTGCTCGGTGTCCCGTTGTCGGTCGGTGCCTGAGGCCTTTCTCCTCTGTTCCCCCCGCAGCTCCCCCTGTCCTTGCTGAAGACGGCGCAGAACCACCCCATGGTGAGTACCGAGCACCGGCCACGCGGCCCGGCCCCGCTCCCCTGGCCGGTGCCGTGCGGGGGACACCGGGCGCATCCCGGTACCGGCGCTGGGCCGGCGCCCCGTGACTGCTGTTCTCTCGCAGCTGGTGGAGCTGAAGAACGGGGAGACGTACAACGGGCACCTGGTGAGCTGCGACAACTGGATGAACATCAACCTGCGGGAGGTCATCTGCACGTCGCGGGTAAGGCCGGAGCACCGGGCAGGGGGGAACAACCGGGAATAACCGGGAATAACGGGCACCGGGCAGGGGTCACGCACAGCAGCGGCCACAGCACCAGACAAGGGTCACACACCCATTGGCACCCCAGCGGTTCCCCAGCCCTGTCCCTGCAGCCAGGCTGGCTCCGCTGTGGTTCGCGTCGCTCCCGTGGAAGCGTGGCCTCTGCCTGAAATGCGGATTTGTTGTAATTATTAAGGATGTCCGTATAATTGTTGATAAGGTCTGTAACGAAGGAGCAGCCCTGTGTGACTTTCTGCACATCCCTGGGTGAGGAGCTGGGGGTCACGTGCTGTGGTGCTGATCCAGGTTTCCCAAAAAAAAAAACCCGGAGCCTTTCCCTCTCCCAGGCAGCCTCGAACACCACGATCTCCTTTATTCCCTGCCTGGCTCTCCCCTCTCCACGCCCAGCTGAGTTCACCCACTGAGGCTGTCTGGGACCTTTGCCCTTGGCCAAAGCTGCTCCAGGAGATTGGGATCTGTGCTTTGCGCTTTCCATCAGAAATGTCTGGTCCTGTCCCTGTGGGAGGCACAGATGGATGATGGAATTCCAGCTGTTGTTGTGCTTTCCCTGCCCTGGAATGCCGGAGCTCCACGGGAAAGGCCGGCAGGGATCCTCGTTCTTCCAAAACTCCCCCCGCAAACCCCCCAGGTCCTGTTTGTCCCCACGACAGGAGTTTGGCGTGGTGGTGGTGGAGCGCATCGGGGTCACAGAGGAGACGCCCCGAGTGACGCTTGGGAGGGAATTTTGGGGTGGAATTTTGGAATTTGTGGCTGGATCTTGGGTCATGGTGGGACGAGGAGTTGAATTTAGCGGGCGGGGGACTCGGAGGAGGAGACAGCAAAGCCTTGCCCAGGACACGGGCGATGTTTCCCTTCTCCTTGGCTCAAAGGCTCAGTGCTCTGCCTGGCGAGAGCAGCAGCTCAGGTTTTATTCCCTCGGGGTGATCTGGAGGGATGCTGGAGCAAGTCCAAGGTGATCAGAGGGGTGGAGCAACTCTCCTGTGGGAAAAGGCTGGGAGAACTGGGATTGCTCAGCCTGGAGGAGAGAAGCTTTGGGGTCACCTAATTGTGACTTTCCAGCGCCTGAAGGGGCCGACAGAAAACACGGAGAGAAACTTTGGATGTGGGATGGAGCGACAGGACACGGGGAAATGGCTTCAAACCGACGGAGAGGGCAGGGTTAGATGGGATTTTGGGAAGGAGTTCCTCCCTGTGAAGGTGCTGAGGGTTTGGCCTGAAATTCCCAGAGCAGCTGTGGCTGCCCCTGCATCCCTGGAAGTGTCCAAGGCCGGGTTGGACGGGGCTTGGAGCAACCCGGGACAGTGCGAGGTGCGGAATTGGATCATCCCTTCATCCCTTCCAACCCAAACCGTGATCCGATGGTTTTACCACCTCAGCCGCCTCCAGCCGCCCCCAAATCCCGGGTGGAGGTCTCTGCCCGGTGGCACCGGTGGCACCGGTGGCACTGGTGGCGCTGGTGGCACTGGTGGCGCTGGCCACTAGATGGCACGGGACAAAACCAGCCGGGAGCCGCTTGCTCGGGGCGAGAGGCCGGAACGAGGAAGCCGCAGAGTCTGGAGCTCCATCCCTTTCCTGCATCCCGAGCCAAGGAGCAGCCGGGCGCATCCAAGGCAGGGTGGGGTGTCTCCTGGAAGGGAAGTGTTGCCTCCTCTGCCTCGTCCTGGGCTTGCCCGTGCAGGCAGAGCCGCCCCGGAGAACTCGTGGCGTCCCGGGAGAGCAGGAACGGGGCGTGCTGGTTTCGCCTCCTCTCCTGGGACGCGGCGGCGCCTGCTCCGCACGAGGATGGCCGGAGCAGGGAGCAGGGAGCAGGGAGCAGGGAGCAGGGAGCAGGGAGCAGGCGGGTCCCGCGCCCTCCTCCCGCTTACATCATGGCCAGCGAGTTGTTGTTCAGCTCCGGGTTCTTATTCCCACAGCTTCTCGCTGGAACCCTGCTGGGCTGAGCCCTAGGGAAGCCCAGGGTTCCCCAGGAAAAACCCTGAAGCGCAGGGAGGTGGCTGCTCCGAAAGTGGGCACCTGAAGATTTTTTTTTTTTTAATCATCATTATTATTTTTAGAGGTTTTTTTTTTTTAATAAATATATAATGTGTCAGCTCCTTATTTCCCTCAGCTGCTCCGGAGGCTCACACCCCACAGCCAGCTGGCTCCAGAGCTCCCTCCACGCCCCAGAGGAGCGAAGGAGCGGGGTGACTCCCAGCTGGAGAAGGATCCCGGCCACGGCTGCCTTTTCCTTGCCAGATTTGCGCTGTTCGCCGCCGTTTTCGCTCTTGCCCCGCTTTCAATTCCCCTCCCGTGCGAGGAGGGAGGAAGGGCCTTGTTCCCTCCTCGCCCTCTTCTTCTGACGTTCTCTGCCAGCGGTCGAGGGAGCTGTGGAACGAATCGAAACTCCCACTCGCTCGTGGGGCTCTGCGTTTTGGGGAGTTAAACCCCCCCTCTCTCGCAGCTGCTCACAGATAACGCTCCCAGCACAGACTGCTGCAGCTCTTGCCCTCTCCAGAAACGCTCAAATCGACCCTAAAAGTGACCCCCAGAAGCCCCCGGGGTGCTGCTGCTGGTGGCCTCACGTGTTGCTCCCCAACAGGACGGGGACAAGTTCTGGAGGATGCCGGAGTGCTACATCCGCGGCAGCACCATCAAATACCT
Organism: Delichon dasypus; assembly: GCA_037837765.1. Classification (NCBI taxonomy): domain Eukaryota; kingdom Metazoa; phylum Chordata; class Aves; order Passeriformes; family Hirundinidae; genus Delichon; species Delichon dasypus. Next base: position 10,262,592 of record JBBAXF010000023.1, on the reverse strand, counting down.
GCGGATCCCCGACGAAATCATTGACATGGTGAAGGAGGAGGTGGTGTCCAAGGGCAGGGGCCGTGGTGGGATGCAGCAGCAGAAGCAGCAGAAAGGCCGTGGGGTTGGAGGAGCTGGAAGAGGTAAAAAAAAAAAAAAAAAAAAAAATTCCTATTTTTTGGAGATGGGGGGAGCGGGATCCCTGCCTTTAAAATTTCCCCTCTTGTGCAAGGAGCAGCTCCCGTGTTTGAAACCCAGGGAGAAGCAGGATCCGGTCGAGCGAGTGCCAAGGAACAGGGAGGATCCGTGCCAGGGATGGGCCTCCCTCGTTCCTGGGGCTGGGCAGGAGCTCCAGAGAGTCTGAACTTGACTGTTTCAGCTCCTCCTGGCTGGTTTGGGAGCGTGGCCCTGCTGAACTGCAGCTTAGCAAGGCCAGGAAGAAAACAAAAGGCTGTTCTGGGTGAAAATAGTGAAAAAACAAAACAAACCCCGAGGCTCTGCCCGTGGTAGCGAGAGAAAAAAAAAAAAAAAAATCATCTTCTCCCCGCCCTTAAAACGGGGGTTTGGGATTTCCTGATTTGTTAATGCGTTTATATTTAAAAAAAAAACCAAAACCCAAACTATCTGAGGGTTTTGAGTTCCTCCTGACACGTGAATAATTCACGTTTCTGCTGAAAAGGGGAGGTTGAAGGAGTGGGTGAGGCAGAGAGCCCTTCCCCTCTGGCGGGGTTGGGGTGATCCCGGGGGATAACGCCGCTCCTTTCCCCCCGGTTATCCCGCCGGCAGCCTGGCCCTGGCAGGTTTTGCCGTGCTCTCCCTTTATGCCACGTCTTTGGGGTTTGTGGTCGCTCTGGAGCCGAGCTTCGCCTGCAGTCGGAGCTTAAAAATCCCCGAGCTGAATTTTGGGGGAGCCCCGGGGACAGGGAGGGGTGAAGGCTCTCCGCAGAGCTGCTGCCGGGCTGTGCCAGGAATCCTGGCAGGGCAGGTGGGGTGGGGCTGTCGGGGCGATTCCTGCCCTTCCTCCCTTCTCCCCAAAATCCCTGGAGCCCCTGGAAGCTCCCAGCAGGCAGAAATGACCTTTCCAAATCTGAAGGAATCCTTTATTTTTTTTTTTGTTGTTCCCCCCCTCTTCGCCTTTGCAGTGTGTCCGGAGCGCTTGGCACGGCAGGTTATTTTTTTTTTTTTTTTTTTTTTTTTTTTTTAATTTTTATTTTTAATTTTTTTTATTTTTGGGGATAAACACCGAAGCCACACTGTTTTTTGTTTTTTTTTTTCCCCTGCTGTGGCAATGCCCACCTTGCGGGGAGCAGGGCTGAGCTCCGAGGTGGAGCTCCTGCTGTTTCCATGTTGCAGCCTCAATTTGCTGATGGAATATTTTCAAGGGAGGCTTCGGCATTTGCTAATTAGCTCAAAGGTTTGGCTCTCATTACCCAGACGTGAAGGGAGGAGGGAAAGGAGGAGAAAAAAAAAAAAAAGAAAATAAATGAAATAAAATCAAGGCAGGACAATTTTGTTGGGAGGCCAGCGGGCAGGAGGGAAGCTGTAATTGTGCTCACAGTTGAAAGGATTATTGTTCCTGACCCTGGTAATCCTCCTCCTTCGACTTCTTGCTTGCCAAACTCACAAGTCCCCAGCCTTTGCTCCAGGAGGAGCATCCCAAGCACTGCAGGGTCGGGAATAATTTCTGTTTCTCCTCTGCTCCGGGCACGTCTCCTCCCCTGGAGAAGCTCCCGCGGTGCCTGGTGCTTGCACTGGGTCTCCTTTGTGCAGCAGGGCTGGATCCACATCCCCTCCTCCCCAGGACGGGGTTTTGGGGATAAACCCGAGGGCTGGGCTGGGCAGCTGCTGTGGTTTTGGGGCTGAGGATGCTCATCCCCAAGCCCGGTGCCCTCAGCTCTGCCTGCTTCTGCCCTCCCAGCTCTTGGGGGACACCTGAAAACCCGGATTTTCAATCTGTCCCTTCCCCGGTTCCATTTTTTTGGGGAAGAGACTTCAGTTTACCGCGAGGTTGGCGTTAATCGCGGGCTTGACACGCACCAGGGAGACACTGCTGGACTTGCTGCTGAGTTCATGCACCTCCTAAAATAAAGGTCCGGGGACTGGAAAAGGAGAAGTCAAAAAAGTCACGTTTCTGTTTCCAGGACTCAAAACCAAGCAAGTTTTTGGGTAAAACACGAATAACTGAAGGCCTAAGTCATTGCTGGCTTTGCGGGGACGCTGTTAACCTCTTCCTTTCTGCCCCACAGGTGTGTTTGGTGGCCGTGGCCGAGGAATTCCCGGCAGTGGAAGAGGCCAGCAGGAAAAAAAGCCGGGCAGGCAATCAGCCAAGCAGTGAGACGCCGGGGACGGTTTGGGTTTTGTCACCTCAGGGTTGCCACGTGTCCAAAATCCTCCCCTTTCCCCGCTCTTCCATCAGAATGGGAGCCCAAATCATGTTCCTTTGGAAGCCCCTCACGCTTTAATCTGGTGGAGTTTTCGCTCCTTTGTAGTCAGTAAATCATTGGAAATATTTTTTAAAGATTTCGTTCACGGTTAAGGGCCGAGGTTCTGCCTTCTCCTGAGAGTGAATTTTTTTTTTTCAGGCTCACCAGGTTTAATTTGAAATATTTTCCTGTTCAGAGGTACCAGAAGGAAGGAAGGCAAACGCTTTTCTGGATTGCTTGGATTTTTTTTTTTTTTTTTTTTTAAAGTACTTGAAACTCGGGAAACTTGTTTTTGTTTGTAACAGATGTGTTTTGAACTTGAGGATGTTGTGTCTGTACATGAATAGTCCTAAAGGTTTGGGGTTTTTTTTTAAAAAAACCAACAAACTTTTAAGCTCTTGCTTTTCTTCTCCTGGCCAGCAAGTTCTGTTTCTCCAGTGGCTTCAAGGAGGGATGAAATCGGCCTTCAAGGCTTGTTCCCAGGAGAGCTTTGTGACAAATGAGCGTTTCCCAATTAGTTCATTGCTAATTTGACTTCAGATTAGAAGTTTCCTTCAAAGGAACAGGGGTTTTTGTTGTTGTTTTTGTTTGTTTTTTTGCATGAGGCTGGTGCGCCCCTTATTCCTCATGGGGGGATTTTAATTTTTATTTTATTTTATTTTTTGAAAAGCCAACTCGATTTACATGGATTTTTTTTCTTCCCCCCCCTCCCGCTTTGAAAACTCTCTCCCTTCTGCTCTGACAACACCGAGTCCTGAACTCTGACAATTATTTCTCAACCTAATTTCTTCCAGTACCTGGTGATTGACCTCGCTGTTTGTCCCTGTCACTTCCTTCCCCAGCCACCAATTATCCTCCCTGGGGGACACAGGTGAACGTGTCCCTCCTGTAGGTTCAGGAAACTCCTGGGAATTCCCAGCTCGGCTCGCTCCAGTCTTCCATCCCTTGAGCAGAGCACACCCTCAGAATATCCCGGCTGATCCCAGCTGAGCTCCTGCACCGGGGCACGGGGGGAAGAAACAGCTCTGGGTGTGCCTCAGCATCCCCCGGATGGATGAAACAGCTGAATTCTGGGGGGGAAAATTGATATTGCGACTTGTTTTGAGCAGGTTTTTGGGTTTGTACAAGTGGTTCTCATGTTGGAGCCTCCGCCATCGCCGCTGTACTGAAAAAGGAGTGAAGAACGTGCTTTTGTAGACTTTATTTTTTTAATGTTTGTAGAACTGGGCGCGCAAGCGGTGAGCGAGAATAAATCTCCGGCCTCTTCCCGCCGCCTCCCTCCGTGTGTGTGTGATGCTGCTGGGCCCTGCCCGGCCCAGAGCCCTTCCCTGAGCCCTGGCACCGGGGGATCAATCCCTAAACGTTCCGTCCCCAGCGCCAGCCGCGTGTTCTCCTCGCTGAGGCCCTGAGCGGCGCTCCCTGCTCATCCCAGGGAGCCGGTTCCAGGGGCTGGGGTGATGTGTCCTCCCTCCTGGAAAACTCGTGTGGCATTTTAACAAAGCCCAGGCTGTGTCAGACTTTCCCCTTCCCAACCTGCTCCCTCCCTTCGGATCCCTCCAGCCGCAGAGGCTCCGTGTGCTGTGGCTTCCCTGCTGGAAAGGGAAAACAGCTCCAGCCCTGCTGGGATTTAAAGGTCTGGGTTTTTTTGGCAGGAGAAATCCCCACTGCAACAATGGGACCTTTGGCTCCAGCTCAGGGCAGAGTCCTCCAAGTTCTCCTTTATCTCCTGGCCGAGCTCTGGGGGTGAGGTGATGGAGCTCGTTACGTTCTGCGTTTGTTTAATTAAACCACCGCGGGCTTTAGCAGCATTCCCTGCCTGCCATCCCCCCCCTTTTCCATCTTCCACCTCCTCAGGAAGATTTTTGTCCCCCTACAAAGGGCAGCTGGGTGGCAGATGGCTCTGTGGAAGCGCGTGGATGGTGACGCTCAGCTGTCACCTCGGGGCGTTTCTGCCTCCCCCCCCCCAAAAAAAAATGGGTGTCTGGGGCTGTCCCTGCCCCGTGGCAGCGCGTGGAGGCTTAAAAAAAACCCAAAAAAAACCCCCAAAAATCAAACAAAACAGGGAGGAGCGAGATAAAAGCAACAACCAGAGAGGAGGAGGGGAAAAAAAAAAAAAAAGGTTTGAGCCTGGCTGCCGGCGTGGGTGGGTGCAGAGCCTGGCAGGGCCAACGCGTCCCGCACGGAAAGACCCAGCAAAGGCCACCCTGGAAACCCTTCCCGGGATATTTTGGTGGCAGTGGAGCCGGTGGCAGCCGCGGGTTTGTGTCTGTGACCGCCCCACGGTGACTCAGAACTTCTGAGCCTCGCCGAGGAGGCAGCACAGGAATAGTTACACACCAGCGACGCGGAGGGAGTGGCTGCCGAAATATTTCAGGGCTGTGCTAAGCGACTAAAAATACACGTCAAACCCTCCTCCTCCTCCTTTTTTTTCCTTTTAAAATCTGTTTTCTTTCTCTCTTTATGGTTTTTTTTCCTTTTTTTTTCTGGTTTTTTCTTTTTTTTTTTTTTTTTTTTTTTTTCTCTCTAATTCTTGTTTTTGGTTGTCGGAGGCCCCTGGGGGTTCCTCGGGGACGGGGCAGCTTTGGGGACAGGCGCTGGCAGCTGCGACTTCTTGTTTTCCCGGCTCGGTTCCTCTCTCCCTGCCCGTAGCAATGACTAAGAGGCAGCTTCCCCTGCGTGCCCAGTGCCTGCCGTGCAAATCCCGGGGTGCAAACCCCGCTTGTTCCCTTTTCCGGGGAACGGGGATGCATCCCTGGTAGCCCACGGGCGCCTCGTGTCCATCCAGCCCGTGTTCTCAGTGTCCAGCACTTTTCCTCAGCCCCTGGCCAAAGCAGGATCAGGCACCTCTGGTGGCACACAGGGAATGATCGTGGTGGCACACAGGGAATGATCCCGGTGGCACACAGGGAATGATCCCGGTGGCACAAAGGGAAAGGTCCCGGTGGCACAAAGGGAATGATCCTGGTGGCACACAGGGAAAGGCCCCGGTGGCACACAGGGAATGATCCTGGTGGCACACAGGGAATGATCCCAGTGGCACACAGGGAATGATCCCGGTGGCACACAGGGAATGATCCCGGTAGCACACAGGGAATGATCCTGGTGGCACACAGGGAATGATCCCGGTGGCACACAGGGAATGATCCCGGTGGCACACAGAGAAAGGTCCCATTGGCACACAGGGAATGATCCTGGTGGCACACAGGGAATGATCCCGGTGGCACACAGGGAATGATCCCGATGGCACACAGGGAATGATCCCGGTGGCACACAGGGAAAGGTCCTGGTGGCACACAGGGAATGATCATGGTGGCACACAGGGAAAGGTCCCGTTGTCACACAGGGAATGATCCCGGTGGCACACAGGGAATGGCCCTGGTGGCACACAGGGAAAGGTCCTGGTGGCACACAGGGAATGATCCCGGTGGCACACAGGGAATGATCCTGGTGGCACACAAGGAAAGGTCCTGTTGGCACACAGGGAAAGGTCCCGTTGGCACACAGGGAATGATCCCGGTGGCACACAGGGAATGGCCCTGGTGGCACTGCTGGAGGACAGCAGGAGCCGTGAGGATGCTCCGGTGGCCGCAGCCTCGCTCAGGGCCCGTCGTGCCTCGCCGAGGTTTGGGCTCATCCCAAATCCTTACCCGGGGTAAATACAGCCCGGCTGGCAGGTGGCAGGACACTGACTCGGCCTCCGGGGACAGCAGCTCCAGCCGTGGGGACAGTGGCACTGCCACCAGCTCCCTTCGCGGGGACCTCCCCACGGGTCTGCCCCACATGTTTCACGCCCCTCATTAAACGCTCATTAAGGAAATGAAGCTGCTGGCTCGCTGCGGGCGTTGGCTCCTCGCTTTGGGGACACGCGGCACGGGCAGCAGCGGTGACAGGCCGGGAGCAGGATGGGGGGGACGCGGCAGGGCGAGCCCCGGGGGGCTGCGACCCTTGCGGGGAGGGGTGGCGGGGATGCGGCGATGGGGCCCGGCCGGAGCGCGGCTCCTGGCTCACATCGCTGCCCACCGGCCAGCCGCTCTTCCCGGGAGGCCCCGGGGCCGGCTGGTTCCTCCGTGGCACGGCCGGAGGCACCGAAGCTGGGTTCTGCTTGCCCCGGTTCCGGTGGGCGAGCACGGGTGGGCAGCCCGGTGCCCGCGGGGCGCAGGTGGCCGTGCCCAAGGTGTGTCCGTGTCCCGGAGTCCCCGAGCGGGGTTGTTCTACCTCCTTTAAGGGGAGGTTTTTTTTGTCACCTCCCGCCTCGGTCCGTGTCCCTGGCCGGCCGGGTTTGGTCAGGATGGATGGAAAGTCTGAACCTGCCGGTCCGGCCGCGGCCGCGCCCGTAATGAGGGGTTTGGAGCGGAAACGGGGACGGAGGCTTCACCTGGGAGCTGCTCCCCGGCCGAACCCCCGGGACACCCCCGGGACACCCCCGGGACACCGGCACCGCCACTGCCGCCCACCCTGGGTCAGGACACCGGCGACAGCGGGGGACACAGAGCTGCGTCCGCTCTGCTTTAGCTGAGATTTAATAAACTGCGTTTGTTTGGGGTTTAATGAACGGCAGCTGTTGGCGGGGAGGAGGTGTTGGGGGTAGATCCCGGTTGTTCCCTCGTGCCTCAGTTTCCCCAGTGCGCTGTCCTGGCTGTCACCCGTGTCCCCTGAAGCGCTGTGCCCGGTGCCACGCTGTCCCCACAGCCCGTGCCGTGCCACGCCGGCTGCGGGCAGCAGACGGGACGGACGCACCGGGCCGGGAGCTCCAAGCACCGGGAGAACCGGGGCCCCGCGGTGGTGTCCCCCGAATCCCCCCGCGTCCCCCCGGGCGCTGACACCGCTGATTTATCGCCGTCCTTAGCGCCGGCCGGGAAGCATCTGGCCGCAATTAGAGCCGGCTCAACGTCACCCGCCCCGGTGTCCCGGGGCCCCGCGTGTGCCCGGGCTCTCGGCGGAGCGGGGGCCGCATCCTGCCCGGTGGTGATGGGGGGGTTATCGGCGGCCACCGGCGCTGCCTCCCCCCGCGCCGGTGACGTCAAGCGCTGACGCCGATCCGCCCCCTCAGCCGCCCGCGGGCTCGGCCGCCCGTGACGTGTGCCACCGCCACCGCCGCCGTTAACTCCTTCCCCGGTGCCGCCTGCACCGGGCTCGTCGTGCCCCCGGTGCTGGGTCCGCCCGGAGCGACCGCGCGGTGATGCTGTGACACCCCCCCGGTGCAGCGCGCTCGGCTGCTTCACCGGGAAAACCCCGGTGCCACCGGGAGACGCAAACATCGCGGCGGCCACACGGGAGGTGCGGGGACACGCGGGAGCGGCGGCTGCGTCCCGGGTCACGCCAAAGCCGCTGTGCCGCGCTGCGGGTTGAGCCGGTGGCTGTCCCGGTGTGTCCCACACGGTGGTGGCCTGGCTGTCCCCAGAGGTTCCCGTGAGGCCCCGTGGCGGTGCCTGGCCCGGTTTGTTTGTGTGTTGATTTCTTTGCCGTACCCTTTTTACAGCCGGGGGCCGGCTCGGCGCCAGTGCCCAGTGCCAGGGACAGTTCTGGTGCCGGTGCCTGGTACCGGTTCCCAGCCCCGATTCTCACTAGCCAATTCCCATGCCCGGTTCCCATTCCCGGTGCCCGGTTCCCGTGCCCAGTTCCCGGTTCCCGTGTCCAGTTTCTGGTGCTCTACACCGGTGCCACACTGATTACTGGTGACCAGTTCCCGGTGCCCTGTGCCCGGTTCCCGTGACCTGTGGCTGGTTCCAGTGCCCGGTTCCCAGTTCCCAATGCCCTGTGCCCGGTGCCGTTCCCCTGCCCTGTGGCTGGTTCCAGTGCCCGGTTCCCGGTGCCCAGTGCCCGGTTCTAGTGCCCCGTTGCCATTCCCGTGCCCGGTTCCCTGTGCCCAGTTCCCGGTGCCGTTCCCGTGCCCGGTTCCCGGTTCCTTGTGGCTGGTTCCAGTGCCTGGTTCCCGGTGCCCAATGCCCTGTGCCCGGTTCTAGTGCCCCGTTCCCGTGCCCTGTGCCCGGTTCCCGGTGCCGTTCCCGTGCCCGGTTCCCGGTGCCCTATGCCCGGTTCCCGGTGCCGTTCCCGTGCCCGGTGCCCTGTGCCCAGTTCCCTGTGCCCGGTTCCCGGTGCCGTTCCCGTGCCCGGTTCCCGGTGCCCTGTGCCCGGTTCCCGGTACCGTTCCCGTGCCCGGTTCCCGCCCCTCCCTTTGTGCCCATCAGCCCCGGCGGGGCGCGCTCCGCGGGGGGCACGTGACCGCCCCTCCCCCGCGCTGACGTCATCCCAGGGCCCCGCGCGCTGTTGTCCCGTTTACCCGCCGGTCGCCGCGGCGACGGGGCCGGGGGCGTGGCCGGGCCGGGGCGCGGCCTCCTCCCCGCGGAGGCGGGGCCACGCCCCGTATGCAAAGGACGGCGGGCGAGGACGTCATCTGCAGCCAATGGGGGCTCGACGCGGTGAGGTCACCGCGGCGCCGCCGCCTATTTAAGGGGGCGCGGGACGCGCGGCCGCGGCAGACGCGTGTGCGCGCGCGCAGGAGCGGGGCCGCGGCCGGTGCGCACCGGGCGCCTCCCCCCCCCTCTCCCCTCCCCGCGCCCTCCCCGCCCCGCGCTCGCCCCGGTCCTCCCCCCGCCCCGGCGCCGTTTCCCCCGCAGCCGGGCGGGGGAGGAGGATGGAAACACCCTTCTACCATGATGATGTGTTGAGCGGCCTCGGCAGCGGCTTCGCCCCGTCCTCCGGCAGCAGCGGGCTCCTCCTGCCTTTCCCCGGCGGCAGCATGATGAAGAAGGACGCGCTCGGGATGGCCTTACCGGAACAGGTGGCGGCGGCGCTGAAAGCTCCCGGCGCGGCCGGCGGCGACGCGGCGGGGCTGATGGGCTCGGCCGAGCTGGGGCTGCTCAAGCTGGCGTCCCCGGAGCTGGAGCGGCTCATCATCCAGTCCAACGGGCTGGTCACCACCACCCCGACCAGCGGCCAGTTCCTCTACCCTAAAGCGGCCGCCTCCGAGGAGCAGGAGTTCGCCGAGGGTTTCGTCAAGGCGCTGGAGGACTTGCACAAGCAGAACCAGCTGGGCGGCGGCGCGGCGGGGAGCGGCGGCGGCGCGGGCGGCGGCGGCGGGGGAGGAAGCGGCGGCGCGGGCGAGCTGCCCGCCGCCGGGATGGCCCCGGAGCCGCCGGTCTACGCCAACCTCAGCACCTACCCGGCCGTCAGCTACGCCGCCGACCCCGGCCCGTTCGCGGCGCCGCCGCCGCGGCTGCCGCCGCCGCCGCCCCCGCCGCCGCTAAAGGACGAGCCGCAGATCGTGCCGGAGGTGCCGAGCTTCGGGGAGAGCCCGCCGCTGTCCCCCATCGACATGGACACGCAGGAGCGCATCAAGGCGGAACGGAAGCGGCTGAGGAACCGCATCGCCGCCTCCAAGTGCCGCAAGAGGAAGCTGGAGCGGATCTCTCGGCTGGAGGAGAAGGTGAAGAGCCTCAAGAGCCAGAACACGGAGCTCGCCTCCACCGCCAGCCTGCTCCGCGAGCAGGTCGCCCAGCTCAAGCAGAAGGTGCTCAGCCACGTCAACAGCGGCTGCCAGCTCCTGCCCCAGCACCAACACCAGGTGCCGGCCTACTGACCCCGGAGGGGCCCGAGCCCGGGCACGGACCGAGGGGGCCCGGGCAAGGACCCAGGGAAGCGCGGGGGGAGCGCCCGCCCTGCCCCGGGCATGGACCGAGGGGAACCGGGGGAGCGCCCGCCCCGCCCCGGGAACGGACCCGAGGGGAACCGGGCACGGACCGAGGGGAACGGGGAGAGCGCCCACCCCGGGAACGGACCGAGGGGAACCGGGGGAGCGCCCACCCCGCCCCGGGCACGGACCGGGAGGAGCGGGGGAAGCGCCCACCCCGCCCCGGGCGCCGACTGAGGGGTCCCGAGGGGAGGAAGAAGAGCGATGATCGCCCCCCCCTCCATCCCCCCGGACACAGACTGAGGTCTCTGAGAGGGGGGGAACCAGGACCGGCTCCGGACCGTGGGCACCGAGCACTCCCCGCGCACGGACGGCGGGGAGGGAGAAGCCGGGGGTGCGGCGGGTGGGTTGTTTTTTTTTTTCCCCGCCGCGCACGGACTGAGAGGGGCCCGGGCCGCTCCCCAGGGCCCCTCCGCGCCCCACACATTCCAGTCAGGTCCCAGTAAAACCCCGGCACACGGAGATTTGGCCTCTCGCTGTTTGCTGCGCCGCCGAGGGAAGGGAAGGGAAGGGAAGGGGCGGCGCGGGCAGGAAGTGGCGCGGCCGGGTGCCATCTTGGGGTGGGGGGTGCCGGGGGTGGTTTTGGGGAGTTTTAGGGAGTTTTAGAGGGCGATGGAGAGCGGGGAACGGGGGAGTGAGGCCCCTCCAGGGCTGGCAAAGAGGCTCTGGGCATCGCTGGAGAGAGGGTGGAGGGCGAGGGGGGGGTCCGCGGGGTTGTTATGTTTGGGGAGGGGGGATGCTGGGGGTAGCTGGGAAAGGGCGTGGAGGGTGTTGTGGGGATGGGATGTGGGGATAGTGAAAGGTTGGGATGTTGCGGGGGCTGTGGGGGGTATTTGGGCTCTCTTGGGGTGAGTATTGGGTGTGTTTGGGCTCCCCTGGGGGACGAGGGGTCCCCACTGCTGCTCCTGGCTGTGGCTCTGCCCTGCCGGACCCTCTCTCCGTGTCGGGGGGTTCACAAACACCCCCCTGCCCTGGCCCCCAGCGCTCACCCCGCGGCGCCCAGCGAGGCCGGGCCTCCCCTGCTCCTCCCAGACATCGGCAACAGCCTCGGGCTTTCCCGGCAGCGCTGTGGCTCCTCCTTCGTGTCCCGCATCCCGAGGAGCAGCACCCGAGGGACCCTCCCCGTGTCCCCGGAGCATCTGGGGACGCGGCTGGCGGCAGCTCCGGCCCCTTCCAGCAGCGGGATCGCCCCCGCTCCCGGGGAGCCGGCTGTAGGAGAGCGTGGGCTCCGCGGGGTCCCCGGGCTCGGCGCCGGGCCGTGGGTGGCTCCCCGGGGACGCGGTGCCAGCCGGCTGCGGTTTGCCGGAGGAAGCGGCGCCGTCCCGGCGCGGTTGTGCTGCGCCCCGGATGTGCGGCACCGGCACGAAGATGGACCGGGGCAGCCCCCTGCCCGGCCCCGTGGCCTCAGTGTCCCTTGTGTCACCAAGTCCCCAGATCTCATTGTCCCTGCATCTTGATGGCCACGGCTCCCTTTGTTCCCAAACTCCCACGGTCCCACGGTGTTCCCTGTATCCCGGTGTCTCCACTTGCCCAGATCCCTTTGTCCCCGAGTCCCCCCCACATTCGCTGATCCCTTTGTGCCCGCTTCCCGGTGTCCCCACGTGTCCCCGGAGATCGCGGGGTGCTGCCGGCAGGGCTGGCTCCCGGTACCGGGAGGAAGGTCTCACGGCCCCGGGGAAACAGGTCCGGGGTTGGGGGGAGTTTTGGGTGAGTTTTTGGGGAGTTTTTTTGGGGAGGTTTTTTTTGGGGGGGGTCTTCCCGGTGCCCGCCGGCTCCCGGCGCTGCGGTGCCGCCCGGTACCGACAGGGGGCGCCGCGGGCGGGGGCGCCCCCGGTGCGGATAAAGGCGGCGGCACCGGCACCGGCACCGGGCGGGATGGCCCGGGGCGCGCTCCGCCTGCTCTGCTGCGCCGCTGCCCTGCTCGCTGCCGCAGGTACCGGGCACCGGGGGGGATCCGCGGGGGTCCCGGGGATCTGCAGCACCGGGGGGGGGGGCCCGTGCGCTTCCCGGTGCCACCGGCGGCTGGGTCTGTGGCCTCTCCCCCCCCGCCCAGTTCCGGGTATCGGGAGGAGCGTCCGTGTGCTCCGGGGAAGTTCGGGGAGGTGAGCACGTGTTGCTTCACGCTCTGCGCTGGCGGCCCGGTGGGGCACTTCGGGGGTCCCGTGTCCCTCCCGGGGCTGGGGTCACCGGGGGGGCTTCACCTGCTCCGCGGGAGCGCCAGGCCGGACCGGAGCACCCTGCCCCGCCCTAACGATGCGGCGCCGGTGCTGCCAAACCGGCTGTTCCTGGCACGGCTACCTTGGCACCGCCTGGGCGCTCCTGGGGCAAAGGGCTCCCCGGTATCTCTGCGGGTCCCCCGTTCCCAGCCTGGGCTCCCCGCACCCTCCCCGCACCCCGAGGGGCCTCGGCTCACCCATCCTGGCACATTGGGAGCTGGGTTCAACGCCATCCTGGCAAAGGGTGGCAGCTGGGTGGGCACAGCCCATCCCGGTGGGCCTGGCCGCTGTGGGGACTCCTGGCCACGCCGTGCCCCTGGGCGCTGGCTCTGCCACGGGACGTTTCTGTCCGGTGTCCCCCTGGGGCCAGCCTGGACTTGCTCCTCCTCTTGTGCAAACAGGATTTGAGCAGATAAGGGGCACTGCCAGCGCTGCCCGGCAAACCTGCTCCGTCCCACGTGGCCGCGGGAGAGTCCCCAGCACGCCTGGCCCTGAGGGTGTCCGGTGGGTGCCACAAGGGCTGGGGTGGCGCCGGTCCCCGTGCCGTGGCACTGCCCGCTGCTGCCACGCTGCTCTGCTTGTCCCCAGCGGCGCTGCGCCCGTGCCGTGAGAGCTCGGGAAGCTCTTCTGATTCTGGATTTCTGGGATCTGAATCTGGCCGAATGCCAGGTTTCTGTGTGATAAAAACCACCTGGGAAATGATGCCTGTGAGGTGGGGCAGGTGCTGCTGCCCTGCCAGGACCCTGCCAGGGTCCTGCCGTGTCCTTGCTGACCAGCTGTCTCCTCCAAGGTCCGGGGCCAGGACGTGGCAGTGATCCTGCCCCCGTAGTGTCTGTGAACAGCTCGGGGAGCGCTGTGTCACCATCTCCATCCCCTCCAGCCACAGCCGCCAGCCAGGGGACTCCCAGTGTGGTTGGATCCCACTCTGAAATGGTCCGTGAAGATCCACGTAACCAAAACACAACACCAACTCCATCCAGTACCACGGCATCAATAACATCTTCAGAATCCTCATCCAGCCCCACCACAACAACTCTGTCCAATTCCTCGGCATCAACATCTTCAGAATCCTCATCCAGCCCCATAATACCAACTCCATCCAGTACCACGGCATCAACATCTTCAGCTTCTGCATCCAGCCCCACCACAACAACTCCATCCAGTACCACGGCATCAACAACATCTTCAGAACCCTCCTCCAGCCCCAACACAACAACTCCGTCCAATTCCTCGGCATCAACACCACCTCCATCATCTCCGTCCAACACCACCACAACACCAACTCCATCCAGTACCTTGGTATCAACAACATCTTCAGAACCCTCATCCAATATCACCACAACTCCGTCCAATTCCTCGGCATCAACACCACCTCCATCATCTCCATCCAACACCACCACAGCACCATCTTCAACAGCCTCACCCAACACCTCCGCAGCACCACCTCCATCCCACACGAGTGTCTCCAGATCCACAGAGCATCCGTCCAACTCAACGGCGACGCCGGCCCCATCCTCCCCCAGGCCCTCTGGGCCTGCTTCTCCCAGTCCCCACACGCCCACGGTGAGCCCGGGTCCCTCCGGCTCCAGAACGACAGCAGGCACTGGCAGCACAGCTGGAAACTCCGGTGAGAGCCAGGCTGGGGGGCACGGCGCAGGTGGGGCACCTGGACATGGGCATGGGTCCCCCCTAGATCCCCCGCTTGGGGCTGCACTCGCAGGAGGGCTCAGGGGTGCAGGTGCCAAGGTGAGCCCAGAGCCCCCCCGGCTGCTCCCCTCTCCTTGGGGGGATATTGAGGGCTCCCCTTTTCTCCCCCAGGGGGTTTAGAGGGCTCTGGGCTGGTCCCCCACGGGCGGAGGTGACACCGGAGCCGGGTGCCAAGCCTGTGGTGGGTGGGGTGGTGGCAGCCAGGGTGACTGGAGCCAGTCTCGAGCCACTTCTTTCTCCGTGGTGCTTGAAGGCTGGGCACGAGTCTCCGTGGGGGGAAATAATGGGGTGCCAGGGGGAATAACGGGGTGCCAGGGGGAAATAACGGGGCACCGGGGGAATAACGGGGCACCAGGGGGAAATAACGGGATGCCAGGGGGAATAACGGGGCACCAGGGGGAAATAACGGGGCCCCGGGGGAATAATGGGGTGCCAGGGGGAATAACGGGGTGCCCGTCTCACCCCCACAGAGCAGCACCCCACTGAGCCCAGCCCTGGTGTGGTCGTCGTTGTCTCCCTCGCCGTCTGCCTGCTGGTGGCGGGGGCGGCCGTGCTGCTGGTGCGGCTGTCCCGGCGCGGGACCCCCCGCTTCCAGCACCTGGATGAGGTGCCCATGGTGCGTGGTGGGCGGGGGGCAGCCAGGGGTGGCGAGGGGAGGTCTGGGGGACTCAGCAGGGCCAGGCTGCGGGCGCTCACCCCGCTCTCTTTCTCTTCTTCCTCAGAGCAAAGTGACCGAGGGGTCCCCCGTCACCCCCCCCAGCCCCAGCTGAGCCCCCCGCCGCCGCTGCAGCCCCCCGGGCTCCCCACGCTGCTGAATAAAGAACCCGCTGCCCTGGCTCTGGTTTCCCGTCTGCCATGTGCTCTGCAGCCCGCCCGGGGAAAACCCCCGCTCCCGGGGGAGGCCCCAACCGCTTTCGGGGTCCCCCAGCCCGGGCGTTCCCGGCGCGTTCCGGGCTCCCCCGGGCCGTTCCCGGGCCGGCGGGGTGGGTGCGGGCTGCGCTGCTGCCCGGGCCGGGGGGGCCGCGCAGCCCCCCCGGCGAGGTGGGATGGGATGGGAGGGAGCGAGCGGCCAGGCACGCACGTCGCCTTCCTTCTGCTCCGCTGCACTCGGCCGGGGCCGCGCTCGCCGCGAGGACCGGGCACCGGTAAAGGGCTGCGGGCGGGCCCGGGGGGCCGTGGGCAGCGGGGACCCCCGTGCCGGGCATCGGCAGCTCCTGGGATTGGGATGAGGCCGCTCCCGGTGCTGGCAAATCCCGTGGGGGTTCGGTCCTGGGGGCTCTGCCGGTGCGCCCCGGTTCTCGGGGGCGGTGGGTGGCCGGTGACCGGGCTGGGTCATTAACGTGGCACCGGTGGGTTGGCGATTTGGGGCCGCTCGCCGTGGCCTCAGATCCGCGTCCCTGTCCCCATCCAGCCCACGGGAGCGCCGGGAGTGGGGAGGGAGGACCCCGAAACCCGAGGTAGGGGCTGAGCCCGGCCGAGCCCCGGTGGTCATAAATCACGGTGGGGAGGAGCCCGCGTGTCCCGGCCCCGGAGTGTCCCCGGGGTGTCCCCGGGGTGTCCCCGGGGTGTCCCCAGCCGCGGGAGGGGGGGGTCCCCGCCGGCGAACCCCTCCCGGCCGCGGCTCCCGGAGCTCCCCCCGCAGGGACGGCGATGAGACGGAGCCGGACAGCGCTGCCCTTCCTCGGCGCGGAGGTGAGACCGGCACCGGGGGCTCCCGGCGGAGCGAGGGGTGTCCCGGGGGGGCGAGGGGTGTCCCCGGTGTGAGCGTCCCAGCGCCGGGCCCCCGGGCAGCAATAACCGAGCTGGCGGCGCTGAGCGGGAGTTAATTATCCCCTTAATGGGCGGTTAATTATTATTCACCTCTGCGTAATTGCGCGCCGGCTCCGGGGGTTTTTCCGGCGGGGTCCCGGGGGAAGTCAGGGGGGTCCTCTCCGGTGGCGGCGGGAGAGGAGGAGGAGGCGGACGCGGGGGGGGAGTCGCGGTGTCTCCGTGCGCTGCGGGCGGAGCCGCTCCCGGTGCACCGGCTGCGCCTTTCCCCGCGCCCCCCTCTCCCGGTAACACCCCCGCTACCCCGGCCTGCAGCGCCGCACCGTGTCCGGCAGGGGGCGCCAGCGCGCTACCGGCGCTCGGTACCGGCGGGGGCGGGCGGGGGGCGCTGCCCGGGCGGGACCCTCGGACCGGCGTCTGCAGAGACCCCCCCGGGGCCGCTCCCCGCTCCCCTCACCGCTGCTCCGTTTCCCGGCAGCGCTGCCGCGATCCCGCCGAGGCCGCCCCGTCCGGCCCGGGCCCGGGAGCGGCGGTGGGCGCCGTGCGCCGGCGTTTCTCCGGGACCCCGTTGCTGCCGCCGCTCGGCTGCCGGTTGGCGGAGGCGGCCCGAGCCCCCGAGCCCGAGGCTGCCCGGGTGGTGTTCACCATCGAGGAGAGCGGCCCGAGCAGCGGCGATGAGTCCGAGCCGCCCCGGTAAGGGCGGGACGGGGAGCGGGGAGGTGATGCCCCGGTGGCACCGGGAAGGGGTTACCGGGCAGGGCACGGCTGGCGGGGACGATCCCGGCTTCAGCACCGGCGGCCGGACAGCGGCACCGGGGCAGAGCGCCCGGTGGATTGGGGACAAACCCCTCTGTCACCGGCGCCGCTGTTCCAGCCCCGGGATGTCCGTTCTGATCGCCGCCTGTCCCTGTCACCCCCCTCAACACTCCTGTCCCCCACTGTCCCCACCTCACTGTCCCTGTCACCGCCATCCCTGCCACCCCGTCCCCCTTTTTCCCACGACCCATCCCTGTCCCCATTCGCTGTCCTCAGCCCCTCCTTGTCCCCATCAGAGCCACCACAGCGCCGGCCTGGCCCTGCCCGGGGTGACCTCGCTCCCTCCCGCAGTGGCTCGGGCCCAGCGGTGCTGCTCCGGGGCTATTTTTGGGCCGTTCCCCCTGTCCCGTGCCTCTCCCAGCCCGGCTTGTGGGGGCAGCGAGGAGCTGGCACGGCCCAGGGACGTGGCTCCGGTGTCACTTGTCCTCCACCCCTGCACAGACACGTGGGGACAGTGACACTCCGATAAGGACTGGCTGTCCTGGGGACTGGGACTGGCTGTCCTGCGGCCAGGGCTGCTGGCTGCCAGCCAGCACAGGGGGCTCTGCCCTGTCCCCTGATGTCCCGATGTCCCTCTGTCCCTCTGTCCCTTTGTCCCTCTGTCCCTCTGCCCTGATGTCCCCACGGTCGTGCTTTGAAAGCAAACGTGACCCCTCCAGGACCCCCTCCGGTGGGTTCTGGGGTCTCCGCTGGTGCTGTCGTGCCAGGGGGGCCCTGGTTCTGTCTCTCCTGGCTCCCTGCTGGCTGCTGGATATTTTTGTGGCCATCAGGAGCAGCAGGTAGCCACGTCCTGCTGCACTCAGGCTGGGCAGGTGCCAGCTCCCACGGCCAGGCCAGTGCGTCCCTCTCAGTGTCACTGTCACCAGCTGGACCTCACCCTGCTCTGCTGCTCCCTGTTCTGCTCAGGAGTGGCTCCAGGAGGGGACAGCACCAGGGAGGGGCTGGGGCACGGTGTGGGGTGGCTTTGGCTGTCACAGGTCCCTCAGTGTCACCGTGTCACACCCACGCCGGGTGTCCGGGATGCTCCAGACTCAGTTGTGTCCCTCCGTGTCACCGTGTCACTCCCACACCGCGTGTCCGGGATGCTCCGTGCTCAGTTGTGTCCCTCGGTGTCACCGTGTCACTCCCACACCGCGTGTCCAGGATGCTCCGTGCTCAGCTCTGTCCCTCCGCGGCTCCGTGACACGTCCCCTCTCTACGTCTGGGCGTTTCGTGGGGCATTTTTCCGCGTGTCCAGGCAGAGCACCCCTGCCCTTCCCGGAGCAGCTGCCGCCTCGGGGACAGCAGGGTGGCCGGTGGCACCGGGCCAGCGAGGGGCCACGTGCCCGGGCCGCCAGGCACACCGGGGGGGGACGCGCTCCCTGCGCCGGCTGCCGGAGCCAGACAGTTGTTTAATTTCCCAGGCGCAGGGCGGGAGGGGGATGGAAAGTTTCCCGGGGCTGCCGGGGCCGGGACGGCCGCACGCTTCCTGCTCCGCGCCGGGGGCAGCGCGGCCTCGCCGCCCGCCCGGGGGTCCCTGAGCCGGGCCATGCTGCCCACCGGGCACTGCTCGCCGGGGGCTTCCCCGGCCACGTCCCCCGGCGGTTCCCCCGTCTTCTTCAGGAAGCTCCTGATGAACCAGAGCATCCGCCTGCAGCGGCGCTTCACCGTGGCGCATCCCCTCTGGTAAGGGGGGGACGCTGGCGGGTCCCCGCGTAGGGGGGTGGCACCGGGCCGGGATGGGGGCAGCGCCTCCCCACGGCGTTGTGGCACGTCCTCGGGGACGAGGAGGGGACAGCGGGTGTCCCCAAACGCTCCGGGGCTGAGCCGGGCAGGGGAAGCGGCCGGACGAGCGGGGCTGAGCACGGACACGCTGGTGGCAGCGATGGCCGGGCAGGGACCCGCGGCCGAGCGGCCCCGGTGGGGACGGAGAGGGGCTTTGCCCTCCAACCCACCCACCGCTGCTCCTCCCTGGCCTCCCCTCCCCAGCTCGGGGCTCGGTGGGCTCGGTTTTGGGGCGCCGGCCCCACCTGCGCGGCCGCCGTGGGGCTCAGCACATCCCTCCTCGGCGGCGACAGCATCTATTTATAGCGGCCCCGGGCCCCCCCGCCGCCACGGACACCGCTCGGAGGTCATTAACGCTGAAACGAGGGGGGTTAAGTGGGCGCCGACCCCGTGGCAGGGGCTGCCGTCCCCCCGGGGCTGTCTCCAGCGCTGGCAGCGGGGTCAGGGGTGGTGGCACGGGGCCGGGAACAGACGCGGGCATCGCCGTCGGAGGGACAATGCGGCTTTGTGTGGCCGGTACCATCGGGGATGGGAAGCCGAGGCAGGAAAACAAGGGGCTGCGGGATGGCATGACGCGGTGCCGGCTGGCACTGCCACTGCCGGGGACGGCCGCGCCACAGCGAGCGGCGCCGCCGGAGCGGGACGATGCTGCCGGGCAGCCGCTGCCCGTCCCGGAGGCACTCCTGCATCGGGTACGTGCTGGGCTCCCGCCTGGGGACGCGGTGGCCACAGTGGCATCTGCGCTTTCCCGGCGCTCTGGGGTGGCTCGTTCCGGTTCCCGTCCCCGTCCCCGTCCCCGTCCCCGTCTCCGTCCCCGTCCCCGTCTCCGTTCCCGTTCCCGTCCCCGTCTCCGTTCCCGTTCCCGTTCCCGTTCCCGTTCCCGTCCCCGTCTCCGTTCCCGTCCCCGTCCCCGTTCCCATCCCCGTTCCCATTCCCATTCCCGTTCCCGTTCCCATTCCCATTCCCGTCCCCGTTCCCGTTCCCGTCCCCGTCCCCGTTCCCGTTCCCGTTCCCGTCTCCGTTCCCGTTCCCGTTCCCGTTCCCGTCCCCGCGGCGGTGGCGGCTGCGGGAGGGGACGGGCGCTGACGGCCCTCGCCGTGTCCCTGCTGCGCGCAGCTTTTCCCATGACCCCGGGTGCAGCGGGGTGGGTGAGGCGGCCGCGGCCAGCCTGGGGACACGGCAGGGTCACCAATCCCTGTCCCTGTCCCCCCCCGTGTGCGCACGGCTGCCCAGGTGACTCCGGCTGGGGTGCCAGCGCGTCCCCAGGGGCCGGGGCTTGGCTTCTGCGTCGGTTTCTGTCCTTCGCTGTCCCCTGGCCCTGTGCCGTGGCTGGGATGTTGTCCCCTCCATGGGACGCGGCACCTCCAGACGGGGCTGATGGAGGCTTTGGAGGACTTGGGACCGCGGTCCTGGTGACAGGTATGGGGAGGGACCGGCGGGAGCCAGCCCTTCCTGGGGTCTCTGCAGCTGGGAGCTTCAGAGCTGTGGCTCCTGTGCCAGCTGGGCGACACGGGACAGCCTGGCTCTGCTCGTCATTGTCCCAAGCGTCCCTGGGATGGTCCCCGTGCCCCGAGCTGTGCCCGTTCTCTGCGGCAGGTGGAGGAGCCAGCAGGGCCAGACCGGGCACCAGTGTCACCACAGGGCCACCAAGCCGGAGCGTTGCCGGGCAGAGACGGCGGCACAGAGAACCCAACGAACCCGGCAGCATCCCCCGGGCTGAGGTCCCCGTGCCAGCCTTGTCCCTTCTCCCCTCACAGCTTTGACCTGGAGAATGGCCCCCCCGGCCGGGGCTCGCTGGACCCCCAGGCCAGCCCGGGCGCGGGGCTGGTCCTGCAGGGCACCTTCTCCCACGGCCAGCGCCGCGAGTCCTTCCTGTACCGCTCCGACAGCGACTACGACCTGTCCCCAAAAGCCATGTCCCGCAACTCCTCCATCGCCAGCGACCTGTGAGTGTCCCCCCGGCCGCATCCCCTGGGACCCCCCTGCCCTCCCCTGCCCTCCCCTCACGCTCGCTGTGCTCCCGCAGGCACGGAGAAGACATGATCGTCACACCCTTTGCCCAGGTAGGTGCCACCGCTGTGCCCCGCCCAGGAGGGGACACGGCCCGCGCCCAGCGCCGGGTGTCCCGGGGGGCTCCGCACGACCCCAGACCCCTCTCTGCCCCCCAGGTCCTGGCCAGCCTCCGCACGGTCCGCAGCAACCTGAGCCACCTCCAGGACCGCGCCGGCATCAAGTGAGCGGGCGGGGGGTGGCGGGGCGAGGATGTCACCCGAGCGGCGACCCCGACCCGCGGCGCGGGACCCCCCCCGCTGCGGGGGTCCCGGCTGCTCATCGCCGTGCGTTTCACAGGCGAGGATCGAGCAGCAGCCTGCCCTCGGGGAGCAAGGCCAGCCTCTCCGGTGAGTGCCAGGGGGAGCGGGTGGTCGGGGAGATTTTGGCCCCGGGGGCGCAGCGACACCCCCCTCAAGCCAAGGCAGAGCTGCGGCTTTGCCCTTCGGGATCCATGTCTGGTTTTCGGCGGCTCCTCCCGCCTGGCCGCCCTTCTCGGCGGTGGAAAAGCTCCCGTTGACGTCAAAGCTTCCATTAATAAAAGCCCGGCGGTGAGCGGGGCCCCGCGGGAGCGCGGCTGCCCCCGGGGCTGGCTGTCACCCCACGGGGACAGCGTGGCGCGCCGCGTGCCGGGGCTGTCACCCCACGGGGACAGCGTGTCCCTGCCCAGCCATGCCTGAGCACGACCCCCGCGTCCCCCCGCGCCCCTCGGGGCGTGCCGTGACCCCCCGTGCCGGCGAGCCCCCGGGTTTGGCGCGGCCCCAGCCCGCCCGTGCCGGGTGGCAGCGCTGCTGGCGGGTCCCTTGCCAAGCCGGCGGGTGCCCCCAGCAGAAGATGCCCACCAGAAGCTCTCGCGGGAGACGCTGGAGGAGCTGGATTGGTGCTTGGACCAGCTGGAGACGCTGCAGACCAGGCACTCGGTCAGCGAGATGGCCTCCAACAAGGTAAGGGGACCCTGTCAAGGTGGGCACGGGGACCCCAGAGCCCCCCCGGGATGTCCTGCCAGCCCCCCACAGCTCTGACCCTGCCGACCGCCCACAGTTCAAGCGGATGCTGAACCGGGAGCTGACGCACCTCTCGGAGACCAGCCGCTCCGGGAACCAGGTGTCCGAGTACATCTCCAGCACCTTCCTGGGTGAGGAGCCCCCCGCCCCAGGGTCACCTCCCCGCTGGCAGCAGGGTGGCCTCGGTGTCCCCAGAGAGCTGGGGTGCCCACGGGGATGGGGCCGGCGCAGGGCCCCACTCGCTTCGTGTGGAGGAATGGAATGGGGGGAGCAGGGGGCGTTTCCCAGGTGTCCTGGTGGGATTTGCTGCCTTGGAGGTGTCACAACATTTGTCCTGGCTGGGAGTGCTGGCTCATACTGGTGCATACTGGTGCACTGGGGCTGTTGGGGCTGTCCTTGCGTGCCCGGAGGAGTGTCCCCTGGCAGATGTGCGGATGGGGCTGAGGCAAAGCGCTGCAGCCCCCCAAATCGTCACAGTGTGACCTGTGCCCGTCCTCGGCGTGACCCGGGGGGATGCTGGCAGTGAAATTCCTGCTCCTGCCCCGCTCACGGCCTCCCCCGTGTCACCCCAGACAAGCAGCACGAGGTGGAGATCCCCTCGGCGCTGGCGAAGGACAAGGAGAAGGAGCGGAGGAAGCGCCCCATGTCCCAGATCAGCGGTGTCAGGAAGCTCAAGCACAGCTCCAGCCTGGCCGCCGCCGGCATCCCCCGCTTCGGGGTGCGCACGGACCGCGAGGCGCTGCTGGCCAAGGTGGGCGCTGGCAGGGGTGACCCCCCCCGACCGCGGGGTCCCCAGCGCCGGCCCCTCCACGGATCCCTGTCCCTCTGGTCCCCAGGAGCTGGAGGACACCAACAAGTGGGGGCTCGACGTGTTCAAAGTCGCCGAGTACTCGGGGAACCGCCCGCTGACCGTCATCATGTACAGCATCTTCCAGGTGAGCGTCCCTCCGGGATGTCCCCGTCCCCGTGCCCGCATGGGGACGAGCCACCTCCCGCCTCCCCGCAGGAGCGCGACCTGATGAAGACCTTCCGCATCCCCGTCAACACCTTCATCACCTACATGCTGACGCTGGAGGACCACTACCACGCCGACGTGGCTTACCACAACAACCTGCACGCCGCCGACGTGGCGCAGTCCACGCACGTCCTCCTGTCCACGCCTGCGCTGGAGGTGATTCCCGGTCACCCGAGGCCGCCCAGGTGTGCCTGGCGGGGCCCTAACGCGTCCCCGGTGGCTTTTCCCACCGTTCCTAGGCTGTCTTCACGGACCTGGAGATCATGGCTGCCATCTTCGCCAGCGCCATCCACGACGTCGACCACCCCGGGGTCTCCAACCAGTTCCTCATCAACACCAGTGAGCCGGGGCGCTGGGACGGACCCGGGGGATGCTGGGGGGCCCCAGGAGTCACCCCGGGGTGACCAGTGCCATCTCACAGACTCGGAGCTGGCCCTGATGTACAACGACGCCTCGGTGCTGGAGAATCACCACCTGGCCGTGGGCTTCAAGCTCCTCCAGGAGGAGAACTGCGACATCTTCCAGAACCTGAGCAGGAAGCAGAGGCAGACGCTCCGTAAAATGGTCATCGACATGGTATGGGGGGGGGCTGGAGCACCCCAGGGTGGGGTCTGGGCTGGGGGATCAGGCTGAGACCCGTTCCCACCTCTCCCTGCCCAGGTGTTGGCCACGGACATGTCCAAGCACATGAACCTGCTGGCCGACCTGAAGACCATGGTGGAGACCAAGAAGGTGACCAGCCTGGGGGTGCTGCTGCTGGACAACTACTCCGACCGGATCCAGGTGAGGACGCACCTGGGGAACCCTTCCCAGCGCTGCAGGTGCCCATGCTGGCCTGTCGGGGTGTCCCGTTCGGTGCCACCACCCTCCCAAACCCAGCTGGGAGGCCACAGCGTGGGTGGCCCTGGGGGACACGGCGTCCACGCCCGCAGGTCCTGCAGAACATGGTGCACTGCGCCGACCTCAGCAACCCCACGAAGCCTCTGGAGCTGTACCGGCAGTGGACCGACCGCATCATGGTGGAGTTCTTCCACCAGGGAGACCGGGAGCGGGAGAAGGGCATGGAGATCAGCCCCATGTGTGACAAGCACACCGCCTCCGTGGAGAAGTCCCAGGTGGGGTGACAGCCTGGGGACAGGTCGGGGTGGGGGGCGCAGGGCCGGGCAGGGGGCTCAGCTCTGCCTCCCCCCAGGTGGGATTCATCGACTTCATCGCCCACCCGCTGTGGGAGACGTGGGCCGACCTCGTGCACCCCGACGCCCAGGAGCTGCTGGACACGCTGGAGGACAACCGGGAATGGTACCAGAGCATGATCCCGCGCAGCCCCTCCCCTCCGCCCGAGGCGCCCGCCGTGTCCCCCGCCACCGCCGACAAGTTCCAGTTCGAGCTGACGCTGGAGGAGGAGGAGGAGGAGGAGGAGGGTGAGTCGGACACGGAGCTGGAGGGGGCCGAGAGCCCCTTGGACGAGGACAACAGCGGCTCCAAGACACCGGGCACGGATGACTCGGAGTCTGCCGACACCAAGCGCCTGTCCCCCGGCCCCGGGGACCGCGACTCGCCCGTCCCCCGCCCCAGGGACGTGGACAACCGGCGGGCGCTGGAGGACGGCGGCGGCGGGCGCTCCGTGCCAGGGCCTGAGGGCAGCCAGGGGCTGTGCCTGGACACAGAGGGCAACGTCACATTCCTGTCCCTGGGCACGTAGCGGCACTGACCCCCTCGTGGGTCCCCTGGCTGCTGGGGGACTGGGCACTGCCCTGAGCAGTGCTGGGGACAGCGGGGAGCTGGCACCGGCGAGCGCCGGCACTGTCGGGACTCGGAGGCACCCAGGTTGTGTCGGTGTCTGGGAGCTGGGCAGGTCCTGACAGGCACAAGGACGCTGCCGGCCTTCTCCCTGCTCCTGGCTGCTGGGAAACGTCCCTGTCCCCTCAGACAGGGCGTGGGGACACCGAGCTCCGGCCCCAGCCCAGCCCTGGGGACATCACGCCTCACAGGGTGGCAGGAGGGAGCGTTCCAGCGCCTTTCCAGGTGCCCCACGCTGGGATCAGGTGGGCGAAGGGTGCTGGTGGCACCCCCAGGCACCGGCGCACGGCACGGGCACGGCTCGGTGGTTTGTTTATTTATTCGGGGATAGGTTCACTTTTTAAAGCCTTTTGTAGCTCACTTTTTACGACGAGCCCCTCCGAGGCTCACGCATGTTTTTTGGGGCGGAAAGATGCGTTTTTCCGGGGGGAGGCACGGGGGAGGAAAGCCGCATTTCTGCTGTGCGATCACTCAAAAATGCCATTTGTATTTCACACTCCGGACCCTGGCGGGTGCTGTCACCGCTCCCCCCCTCCCCTGTCCCCCCGCATCTCCGGTGTCCTGCCTGGGGCAGGGTCCTTTGGGATTCTTCCTCCACCTTCCAGAGATTAAACCCGGGTTGTTCCACCCTAAACACGAGCCGTGCAAGCGCCTCTCTGTGTCACGGGAGCCGCAGCCGATGTCCCCGGGGACCGGCGTGGTTGGCGGCCCCGTCTCCCGCCGGGCACTGGGCAGGGCCCGGCTCCGTGCTGGAACAAAAGCGAGCTCCTCCCTGGAAACGCCGATCCATCACTGGCAAACACGACCTGCTAAGGTAAATATTTAATCGCCGGCTTGGCGCGGTGCGGAGCCCGTCCCCGGCTCTTCCGCATTGCTGCCCACGGTGATTTATCTCCGCAAACACGTCCCCACCCGCGGCACTGCCCCGGCACGTGGGGCCCTCGCCCCCTTTGCCCGCCCTGGCAGCAGCGAGGCCTCAGGAATCGATGGTTCTGTCCCAGCCCGGACGTTTTCCAGGGGTTTGGCCGGGAGTGCCGCGTCCTGTGTGGGCTGGCGGTGGCTCCGTGCCGTCCCTGGTGGGTGCTGGGTGTCCCCTTGTCCCCTCTGACAGGGAGCGGCTGAGACTCTGTGCTCTCGAACTCCCCGAACCCGGAGCGGGGCAGGAGCTGGTGGAAAAATCCCCTTTTTGCTCCCGTTTCTGGTTGAGGGGCTGCGGCATGAGGAGGGCGGTGGGGGGAAGCCTGGGGAAGGTGATGGAAAATGCCCACAGCAGCCAGGTCCGTCCCTGAGCCTGGATCCCTCCCTAATTCTGGATCCATCCCTGAGCCTGGGTCCATCCCGAATTCTGGATCCATCCCTGAGCCTGGATCCCTCCCTGACCTGGATCCCTCCCGAATTCTGGATCCATCCCTGAGCCTGGGTCCATCCCGAATTCTGGATCCATCCCTGAGCCTGGATCCATCCCTGAGCCTGGGTCCATCCCTAATTCTGGATCCATCCCTGAGCCTGGATCCCTCCCGAATTCTGGATCCATCCCTGAGCCTGGGTCCCTCCCTAATTCCGGACACACCCCTGAGCCTGGATCTCTCCCTGAGCCTGGGTCCATCCCTAATTCTGGACGCACCCCTGAGCCTGGATCTCGCCCTGAGCCCGTGTCCATCCCCACGGCCGTGTCCATCCCTGCCTCCTGCCCATCCATCCCCTGCCGGACTGTCCGTGCTGTCCGTGCTGGGGGCTGTGGTGTCAATATCTGTGCTCAGTATCCCCACTGCCCACCCAGTGCCCGCCGTGTCCGGCTCGCAGCTCCCGGGGCTGTGGCTGTGGGATGAGCCCGGGCAGGAGCAAAGAGCTGCACCGGGACAGCGGCCACGGAGCCCCCCCGGGCGGAGCAGGGCAGGGCTCGGGAGGCTCCCGGAGCCCCGGGCAGGGCAGGGCAGGTCCGGGCAGGGCAGGGCGGTGCCGCTGCCCTGAGGCCGCCATATGCTGCCGGCCCTAATCCCCGCTGGAGCCTCAGGGCGAGGGAGGACATGGCCGCCCACCTGCGCAGCAGCCCCGCCTCAGCGCCAGCCGCCCCGTCAAGGGAAGGATCAGGCTGATCACGACTGCAGGCCTAGGGGAAGGCGTCGCGATAGCGCGCCATGTCGCGACAGGGAGGCTGTCAAACCTCGCCCTCCCCCTTTGCGCGGGAATGGTTCGTCCTGCTCCCCCGCCGGTGCACGGCTGGTTCATCCCGCGCCCCTCGCAGCGCGGCCGGACCGCACCACTGCGCCCTGCCGGAGGAGGGGGCGGCGCCCACCACCGCGCAGGGAGGGGGGGATCGCCTCCCCCCGCGTCCGCCCGCCGTCCATCAGAGAGCGCCGCCGAGCCAATCAGCGCCGCCCTCAGGGGCGCGCCCGTGACGTCAGATCTCATTAGCATAACGGACCCCGCCCCTCAGCCGACGTCACCCGGGCTCCGCATCTGCTGCAGTCGCTGCGGGGAGGAGGCGGCGGCGCGAGCGCGGCAGAGGTGAGACCCCCCCCCCACCCCCGGGACCCCCCCCGGGACCCCCCCATTGTGACACCCCCTCCGTGACCCCCCCGGGACCCCGCCGTGACCCCCCCGGCACCGGCAGGGGAGGGGCGGCTGCAGCGGAGGAGGCGGGAGGCGGGGGGGGGATGATGATGATGATGGATGCGGCGCGGGGGGGGCTGCGCAGGGCCCGGGGGGGGTCTCGGTGCGGCGGGGACCGAGTGGGTGCAGCGGGGTCGGGCCCGCGGGGAGGAGCAGGGGGTGACCCCCTCCCCATCAGCACCCTGACCCCCTCCTCGCAGCGCTCTGCACCCCCCCAACCCGCAATCACCCCCCCATCAGCTTGCAGAACCCCTTCCTCCCAACACTGCACCCCCCAAAACACCAGCGCCCAGCACCCCCTCCCTGCAGCGCCCTGCACCCCCTCCATGAGCCCCCACATCAACCCCCCCTCCACCAGCACCCCGAAACGCCCATCAGCGCCCAGCACCCCGCATCCCGTCTGCCCCGCATCCCTGCGCTGCATCCCGCATCCCCCTGCTCCAGCCTGGGTGAGCACCCGCCTCTGTGCCCCCCTGCCTGGCATCACCCTCCCCGGGGTGCTGTGTGACACCCTGGGGTGCTGTGTGACACCCCGGGGTGCTGTGTGACACCCCACGGCTCCGTGTGACACCCCACGGCTCCGTGTCACCGTGCTGGCCACGGCGTGCGGGGGCACCGCCGCCGGTGCCATTTTGTCACCGGGAAGATGCGGGAGAGGCTGCGGCGCCCCGGCCGCACCCCCAACGACGCCACGGCGGATCCAGGCAGCCGTGGCAATTCCCGGCAGCCGCGGAAAACCCCGAGAGCCCACGGCAAATCTCCGGAGCCGCCGCAAACCCCGGGGGCCACGTGCCCCACATTTACCGGTGGTGACAGGAGTCGGCCTCTCCCAGCCCTTGGGGGCTGAGTGACCCATGGATGGCCGCGCCATCGCCCGTCCTGAACCAGAATATTCCCGATCCCGTGCCGGTGGTGCCGGGAAACGGCTCCGAACCGGGGCCTGGCGCCGCCGGCGGCCCCGTCACGGCCTCTGCCCCACCTTGCAGATGGCGTCCGCTACCGACTCCCGCTATGGGCAGAAGGAATCCTCGGACCAGAACTTCGATTACATGTTCAAGATCCTGATCATCGGCAACAGCAGCGTCGGGAAAACCTCCTTCCTGTTCCGGTACGCCGACGACTCCTTCACGCCCGCCTTCGTCAGCACCGTCGGCATCGACTTCAAGGTCAAGACCATCTACCGGAACGACAAACGTATCAAGCTGCAGATCTGGGTGAGGGGAGAGACCCTCGGGGTGCCCCCGGAGCCCTGTGCCGGGCTGGGGTGGTCGGTGTGGGGTGATGGATGGTGAGGGGAGATGGTCACTGTGGGGTGATGGATGGTGAGGGGAGATGGTCACTGTGGGGCGATGGTGTGGGGTGATGGATGGTGAGGGGAGATGGTCATTGTGGGGCGATGGTCACTGTGGGGTGATGGTCAGTGAGGGGTGATGGTTGGTTGGGTGGTGGTCACCTGGGGTGATGGTCAGTGTGGGGTGATGGTCAGTGTGGGGTAATGGTCAGTGTGGGGTGATGGTTGGTTGGGTGATGGTCAGTGTGGGGTGATGGTTGGTTGGGTGGTGGTCATTGTGGGGTGATGGTCATTGTGGGGTGATGGCCACTGTGGGGTGGTGGTTGGTTGGGCGATGGTCACTGTGGGGCGATGGTCACTGTGGGGTGGTGGTCAGTGGTCACTTGGGGTGACCCCTGGTGTGGGAAAACGATGGCTTGTGCGATGCTCAGCGTGGCGCTGCCCCCACCAGCGCGATGCCAGGGTGGGGGCTGGCTCTGCCCCCATGGACCTGGTGTCCCCGGGGTGTCACTGCATCCCTGGGGGTGACGTCCCGCTGTCCCCCGTCCCCGCCCAGGACACGGCCGGGCAGGAGCGGTACCGCACCATCACCACCGCCTACTACCGCGGGGCCATGGGCTTCATCCTCATGTACGACATCACCAACGAGGAGTCCTTCAACGCCGTGCAGGACTGGTGAGCGCACAGGACGGGGCTCTGGGCCCCCCAAAATTCCCCAGCCACCCTCTTCCCACACCTCTGACCCCTCTTCTCCCCTGCTCCAAGGTCCACCCAGATCAAGACCTACTCCTGGGACAACGCCCAGGTCCTGCTGGTGGGGAACAAGTGTGACATGGAGGATGAGCGCGTGGTCTCCTCGGAGAAGGGCCGCCAGCTCGCCGAGCACCTGGGTGAGTTTGGGAGGGGGGACCCCCCCGCCACGGCTGCCAGCCCACAATTAATTTAATTAAGGGCTTAATTCCCTCCGTGTAATCGCTCCGCTCCGACGTCGGCACCCGGCGAAAAGCCACGGGGCCGTTAACGCTCCTTGAGCTCGGGGAGAGGATTTGGGAGGGAAAATAAAAATGGGATTTTGTGGCTGGTGGGGGCAGGTTGGAAACCCTTGAAATGTAGAACGAGGGGAGGAGCGGCTGGGCGAGCCCGGAGCTTTGACACGCGTGCCCGTCCCCTTGTCCCTCTGTCCCCCTGTCCCGCCTCAGGCTTTGAGTTTTTCGAGGCCAGCGCCAAGGACAACATCAACGTGAAGCAGACCTTCGAGCGGCTGGTGGACATCATCTGCGAGAAGATGTCGGAGTCTCTGGACACGGCCGACCCCGCGGTCACCGGGGCCAAGCAGGGCCCCCAGCTCACGGACCAGCAGGCTCCCCCTCACCAGGACTGTGCCTGCTAGGGGCCAGCCCCACCCCACCCCTCCCAAAATCCCCCCCACCCCCAAAAAAAAACCGGTCAGTGCACCCCAAACCCCCCCAGCCCCGGGGTCCCGCGGGGGTTTTTGCTGCTGATACCTCCCAAAGGGCTGCGGCCCCTCTAGGAGAGCCCCCCCCCCCCAAAATTCGTTAGGCTGTGCCCCCCACCTCCTCCACCCCTTAATTTATTTTTAAGCCTGGGCTGGTAGAAAACTCCTCCCCCATTCTGCTTTTAATCACTGTCGAGGAACCATCACCCCCAGCCCCATTTCCCCCTGGTGACCCCACACCCACAGCCCTGTCCTGGCACCCCCTGCTCTGGAGACCCCCTCCCCTGTCCTGGGACCCCCTGTCCTGGTGCCCCCTCACCTTTTTCCTGCTCTGGTACCTCCCCGTCCTTGTACCCCCTGCCCTTTTTCCTGCTCTGAGAAATCCCCTGAGACCCCCTGCCCTTTTTTCCCTATCCTGGGATCCCTTGTCCTGGTACCTCTGCCCTTTTCCCTGCTCTGGGACCCTCCCCAGACCCTCTGCCCATTTTTCCTGCTCTGGTACCTCCCATCCTTGTACCCTCTGCCCTTTTCCCTGCTCTGGGATCCTCCCCAGACCCTCTGCCCATTTTTCCTGCTCTGGTACCTCCCATCCTTGTACCCCTGCCCATTTTTCCTGCTCTGGGACCCTCCCCAGACCCCCTGCCCATTTTTCCTGCTCTGGTACCTCCCGTCCATGTACCCCCTGCCCATTTTTCCTGCTCCTCCCATCCTTGTACCCCCTGCCCATTTTTCCTGCTCCTCCCATCCTGGTACCCCCATCCCTTTTCCCTGCTCTGGGACCCCCTTCTCTGAGGATTCCCCAGCCCTGGGACCCCCCCTTTGCTCTGGACCCCCCTGTCCTGGGGATCCCCCTACCCTGGGACCCCTTTCCCAGCGTGTGGGTGCTGTGACAGGACCCCCACCCCGTGTGCCCCCCACTCCCCTTTTTACCCCTCCTGGTGGAGGGGGCTCTTCGTGCCCGGCTTTCTCCCGCCCCTCCAGCTGGATGGATTATTTCCTGACTCTTGTTTATTTGTATAAATAGATGCTAATTTATGCTCCCGCCGTCTTCCTCCTTGTACATACAGAAACTCCTTGTAAATAGGCGTAGGAAAAGTGACGCTGTGCGCGTGAACCTGCTGTGCTGTGGCCGTGGTGGTGCATTTATATTTATATATATATATATATATATATATTCTCGGATTTATTTTCTCTTTTTTTTTTTTTTTTTTCTCTCGGTGTGGTAACCTTGCTTGTGAATATCACTTTAAAAAAAAAAACAACAAAAAACAAAACCCACCATAAAAAAAAAACCAAAAAAACCCCAACCCCCAACTGACCGACAGCAAAACTCTCATTATTATTTAAATAAGGTTTAAAAAGGAAAATTGGATTTCGATCCATCAGCCAGGCCGAGCCAAGGGGAGCGAAATTTGGGGTTTGGGGGAGCCCGGGTCGGGCTCGTGGCGGGGACGAGCGGGGCTGGGCCCGTGGCTGCGTTGCTCCAGGGATTTGGGATCTCGTGTTCCTGTAGTTCTGTGCTTCTGTGGAGACTGTGAATAAGTGGATATTCCCCTCGCCATGACAGAGCTGACCTTTATTTATTTTTTTTCCTGGAGCGCTGTGTCTTTATTTTACGGATTCCCCTCTATTTTCCACCCCCCCTACCACGATTCCATCTCCTCCCCTCTTTCCCCCTTTTCCCCCCCCACCCCTCTTTTTTGTGAAGTTTACTTATGGAAGAGTTACACTGTACTGTACAAATGTCAAAAGTGTCAAAAAGAGTACAATTTCCTAAAAATCACTGTATTAAAAGAAATGTTGTGAAGAAATAAACCGATGCTGATCAGAAGTTTCCTCGGGGGTCCCTGAGTTGCCAGAGAGGAGCAAAATTAATCTGATTTTTTTTAATTATGATTTCCCCCAAATGGCTCCTGCTGCTGCTGAGGGAGGAGTTGAGGGCTGTGACAGCAGCGACCAGGGCAGAGCACGAAGGCACAGCTTTAAAAAATCGGTGGGAAAAAAATAAAAATAAATCCCATTCAGGCACTTTTCACTGACAACTGGGGGGAAAAAAAAAAAAGAAATTTCAGCTCTTGGGTCACGCAGGCAGCGTCCAGCTCGCCCGGGGCTGGGAGCAGAGGGATGTGACGGCCCAAAATCTGCCAAAATTTGGCTCCAACCCTCCCCCCCTCCGCCTCCCGAGCGCCGCAGAGCCGACGGGTGCAATCACAGCCCTATTTATAGAGGATCCAGGTGGCTGCAGCCCCCGCCCGGAGCCGGGGGGAAAAACCGGGAGCTGAGGCAGCGAGGGGGGGAGTGGGGGGAATTTTATCCTTGAGCTGGAAAAGCAGGAGGGGAAGGAGCCGAAGGGAGAGCAGGAGCGAAACACGGAGTGGGTTTGGGTTGGAGTGACCGTAAATTCGACACCTTCCACCGGCCCAGGTGGATCCAGCCTGGCCTGGGACACGTCCAGGGGATCCAGGGGCTGCCACAGCTGCTCTGGGAATCCCATCCCCATGCTCACGGGGGAGAATTCCTTCCCAGGATCTGCTCAGCGGGGATGCAGGTGCCCGGCAGGTGCTGCAGCAGCAGCAAGGGGCTGGTTTGCTCCGGAGAGGGAACAAATCCAGCCAGGAGCCTTCCCGGGGGGCCGCAGCAGCTCCTCCTCGGCAAGCCCCTGGAGAAATCACCGCACGGCTCATCCTGCGATGAGGGATTGTCACAACCCCAACCCCTGGCGGTAATTAGGTGAGTTAATCATCAGCAGGCTGATTAAGGGGAGCTGGCTCTGGCCATCCACGACGCCCAGAAATCCATTTGGTGCAAGGCAGGAGCCTCCGGAGCAGCCCGGCTCCCCTCTCTACGCCCCGGCGCCGCGCTGGCTCTGCCGCGCCGCGTCCCGCTCGGCGCCGCGGGGCTGCAAAAAGAGGGGAAAAAAAACCGCCGGGATAACGGGACGGGAGCGGCGTTCCCGGCGCCGGGAAGGGGCCGAGGGGCGCGGCTCACCCGGTGCTTGAGGTAGGACAGGTAGGTGTCCCAGCCCAGCGTCACCACGTTGACATAAACCACGCGGTAGGCGGGCGGCACGAAGAGGAAGTTGAGGATCTGCGCCGCCGGCCACACGCACCAGTCAGCCTGGAAAAGGAGCCGGGAGCAGCCGGGAGCATCCCGAGGGATCCCAGCAGGGGAGAGGGGAGAGCCTGCCGAGGGGCTTTACCTTGTAGAATTCCCAAAATTTCTCCTTCAGCTCGTCCCAGCTCTCCTGGAGAGATTGGTCCTCCAGGGTGCCGATGGCTGCGGGGACAGGCGGGGTGGGTGGGGATGGGAAAGAGGGTTCCAGGCCGGGAAGAGAGGTGGGAATTGCCGGGAAATGCCCCAAACCCCTCCCAGAGTGGGCGGGGAGGGCAGAGCCGGCACCACCCGGAGGGAGGGAGTTCCGGGAAATGGGAAGGGAAAGTGAAACTGATCAGTCTGGAGCTGTGCCAGGGATTTGGGATGGAGAACAGGGAAAGGTTCAGGGATGGAGATCAGGGAAAGGTTTGGGGTGGAGATCAGGGAAAGGTTCTGGGATTTGGGACGGAGATCAGGGAAAAGTTCTTCCCCCAGGGAACGGGCACGGCCCTGAGGCTGCCAGAACTCCCAGCGATTCCCAGGGTGGGATTTCTGGGGTGCCCGTGCAGGAACAGGAGCTGGGATCAGCAATCCCTGAGGGTCCCACGTACCCAGGAAGTACCAGGCTCCCACGCTGGGCGATGCCACCAGCTGATCAATCAGAACTTTCTTCAGGACCGTCCTGAGGCTCCGCACGCCCCGGGCAGGGAAGGCAGAGTCCAGCCAGAGGTACCAGTAATGCATCAGCGGCCCCAGGCTGCAGCCCACCAAAAACATCCGCCCTGCAAACAACAGCCCGCCTCAGCAGGGAGGGATTCACCCCCCAGTGCCTGCCCAGCCCCTCCTGACCCCCCTTTTCCATGGACACCCCCTTCCCACGCAGGTTCCTCACCTCCAAGGAGCAGTTCCACGCCTACCTGCGGGCAGGGGGCGAGGAGGAGGAGGAGGAGAAGGAGGAGAAGGAGGAAGAGGAGCAGGTCAGCAGCGCCCAGAGCGAACCCCCAGCCAAGAGGGTGAAGGCAGAGGAGCTCGGCCAGGATGGGGAAAGCCGAGGGGATGCTGGAGAGGAGGAGAAGGAGCGGCCGGAGAAGAAGAGAGCGCGGGGGCAGAACAAGAGCCGGCCGTGCATGAAACCCAGCTCGTACGAGCAGAGCAGGCTGTGCCCCTCGGTGACACAGGTGGGACACAGGGCCCTGCTCTGCCTGGCTTAGGTGGGGTTTTGGGAAGGAATTCCTCCCCGGGATGGAATTCCCAGAGCAGCTGCGGCTGCCCCGGATCCCTGGCAGTGTCCAAGGCTGGATGGGATTTGGAGCATCCTGGGCCAGCAGAAGGTCTCCAGCCCTCTCCAGCCCTCCGTGCCCTGTGCCAATGGGATTTGCAGAGCCCGTCCCCGTGCTGACCGGTGCGTCCCAGCTGGAGCTGGCTCTCGGGGTGCTTGCGGCGGTGCCATTCCTGCTGCAGGCAGTCCCCGGCTGCCAGGAGCCCCCCGCAGCTCAGGGTGTTGGTCAGGAGCAGCAGCCGCCCCGTGAACAGCGACTTCCAGGAGCGCAGGAACATCCTGCGGGCACGGCCGGCTCAGAACCCGCGGGCACTGACGGCTGCCACCCCGCCCAGTTCTCCCAGTTAGGGCCTGGGCACCCTCCCAGTTCCCCTGCTCCCCTCAGTTCTCTCTCCAGTTCCCCCAGTTATCCCCTCTGTGTGTCCCAGTCACCCCTGCAGCACCCTGCCAGCCCTCCCAGCTGCTCCTGCTGTGCGCCCCGCAGCCTCTCCTGGAGCCCTGTGCCACGGCCCCAGTGCTCCCAGTGCCATCCCCAGTGCTCCCAGTGTCCCCAGTGCCATCCCCAGTGCTCCCAGTGCTCCCAGTGCCATCCCCAGTGCTCCCAGTGCCATCCCCAGTGCTCCCAGTGCTGCCAGTGCCATCCCCAGTGCTGCCAGTGCCATCCCCAGCGCTCTCCCCAGTGTCCCCAGTGCTCCCAGTGTCCCCAGTGCCCTCCCCAGTGCTCCCATCCCGACCCAACGCGTGCCTCCCACTCACCCTCGTTCTCT
Source organism: Delichon dasypus (assembly GCA_037837765.1). Lineage (NCBI taxonomy): Eukaryota > Metazoa > Chordata > Aves > Passeriformes > Hirundinidae > Delichon > Delichon dasypus. The sequence continues at coordinate 10,227,863 of JBBAXF010000023.1, read as the reverse complement.
CTGAACCCCTCCACTTACCCCGCTGGGTCCCCAGCTCCCCTTCCCGGACACCAGCCCGGCTCCCGGTGCCTCCGGTTCCTCCCAGTTCACCCCAGTTCCCCCCACCCCCCCCCCGCCACTACCGGGCGTTACCGCCGCCCGCACGGGGAACAGGGCGTGTCACGTGACAGCAGCAACTTCCGCTTCCGGGGGCCGCCATGACACCTACCGAGCCACAGGGGGCCGCCATGACACATACCGAGGCACAGGGGCTGCCATGAGTGCTACCGGGGCACATGAGGCCGCCATGACACCTACCGAGGCACAGGAGGCCGCCATGACACCCACCGAGGCACAGGAGGCCGCCATGACACCTACCGAGGCAGCAGCTCGGCCAGAAGTTTGTGATGGGGCGAGATCGGGATCCCCGCGGTGCCCCATCCCTGCCCCATCCCTTACACCTCGGTTTTGCGGCAGCAGAGTGGCTGAGGAGCTGTCATTGCCCGGGGATATCCCCGTGGAGGTGGCCATGATGGATGGCAGCAGTGCTGGGACCCCACTCTGCTGGCGCCACTGGGGTCCCTCAGGCGTGGGGACGCTGCTGAAACCCTCCAAGCTGTCCCCAGAGCATTCAGAGTTCTTTGAGAAGCTTCTCTTTGGAGCTTGAACATCAACTCCGTGTCACCTCGGTTGTGGGGGACAGCGGAAGGGCTGGGGGGACGTTGCTGCTCCTCGTCCTGGGAGTTTTGTCACTCCCAAGGTGGGAGCTGCGGCCTCTTTCTCAGCGATGTGGGGCAGCTGGGACAGCTCTGGCTGCGAACCGGAGGCAAAGATCCCCTCACTAACGGGTGTTTGTCTGCTGGGGGGACGTGGGGCAGGAAGGCAAAAACCACCTCACCAGCCTCTAAAAACATCAGCTTTATTCCAGCTGCCAGCGCAGCCGAGGAGCCCCGCTCCTCCTCACAGCTCATCCAAACGCCTCCTGACGCCGCGGGACAGGGCCCGGCCAGCTCTATCTGTAGGAATTGGCCTTGTGTTTCGGCAGGAAGGTGAAGCTGGGCGGGACGGGGCCCAGGAGCAGCTCGCTGGGAGGAAGAATCAATTATAGAATTAATCCAGAGATCTTAAAAACTCACCCAGTGCCACCCCTGCCATGGGCAGGGACACCTCCCGCTACCCCAGGTTGCTCCAAGCCCCGTCCAGCCTGGCCTTGGACGCTTCCAGGGAAAAAAGAACAAAACCAAACCCAAGGAGGGGTCAGTGTTCAGTCCCTGGCCCTGTGGCTCTACGGGGGCTCTGCCATATCCCTTTTTAGCAATTTAAACGAATTTTGATGCTTCATTACCTTATTTTGATCCAATCATCCACGTTTTGGCTGGCCATGAGGGTCTCCAGGTAATCCCTCCCCAGGTAATAGGGCGGCCGCTCGTTGATTCTCTGAGGTAGATGTTCCAATAACCCAACTGGAATGTACCTGGAATAAAACAAAATGCAACAGCAGTGAGAGCTAGGGATTCATTAATTATTGCTTAATGATCCTCCTGGCTGGGCAGCATTACCTGCACAGGAAGGAGAGCCATTCCAGCAGGAATTTCCTGGTTTTCTCCACTCCCTGCGTGTCTGACCCCCAGTGCTCGAGGCCGTAGTTGGTGAAGTCCTTGAGGATGTCAAATCTCTCGCTGGAGGAGATATCCCAGTGTCTCTGCTCCTTGATTTCCGTGAAAAGCCAGGGTTTGATGAGTGCCCCTCTGCAGCCGAAGAAAAAGGGGGGTTGTTATTCCCATCACTGATCCTCCTGAAGATTTGAGACACTTTCCAGCACTGATTTCCCAGCCAATTCTGCTTTAAATCTCCTTTTCCATTCCAACAAGAAGCTCCAACCGATACAAATTGATTTTACCAATTTTCAGAGTGGTTTCACTGAGAGGAAATTCCATGTTTTGGGTTTGTTTAGGGATTTTTTTAAAATCTTTTTTGTTTGTTTGTTTGTTTTGTTCCTCTCGAACCACCAGAGCTCAGGAGTGAAGGGAAACACAGGCACTTGCCTTGCAATCATGATTCCAGAAACTCCCATCTGCATGGCTCGATTTGCATCTTCGTAGGACAAAATATCCCCGTTTCCTGCCCGGAAAGGAGGGAGAAGCCAGAGGTCAAAGTGATCCGTGAGGACAAGTCAAAGTGAGCTAATCCAGGCATGGGATAAAACTCAAAATGGACACAACGTCCAAGAGCCAGATGGTCCAAAGAGGCTCCTGGTTTGGATTCCCAGGGATGTTTCTGATGGATGTTCCCTTACAAGGAAAAAAAAAGAGCCTTCTCCTCTCTCCTGCTTCCCTCTCAGCTCATTTCCCTGAAGGTTTAGGGATTTTGTGCCACAGGGGCAGGAAAACGCCTTTAAAACCCACGTGATTCCTGTCCCTTCCCTTTGGCACCACGTCAGCAGCACCAAGGATGCTCCCACCTTTTCCCCGCGCTAAGCGTCCTCGGGAACACCTTTTCTTTCCCATTTTTGAAGGGATTTGAAATGAAAGGAAGCCCCACGTACCGAAGAGGGGCATGGGGCTGGCGACGCGGGCGCACTCGGCGATGTATTCCCAGTCTGCGCTCCGGGTGTACCTCTGCTCCCGGGATCGCCCGTGCAGCTGTGGAGAGAGCCAGGGACACCTCGCTGCACGGGCAGGGAGGGACAGGGGGCACTGACACCCCCGGGATGGGGCAGGGAGCCTCGGGATCGGGATCAACGGGTGCTGACAGAGCAGGGTGAGCAGAGCTGGGTAAGGGATCCCTTGGGATTTAGCTCTGGATCTGCCTCTGGGTGCTGACGGTGGGCTGAGCAGAGCTGAAAGGGCTGGAGGCTTCTGGGGTGGTGTCTGGGCTTTTTGAGGCAGAGCGAGAAGCAGCTCTCCCCAGGGAAGGCACCGTGGGCCGGAACCGATCCCCACACAGAGCTCATCCCACATTCCCCGCTCCTCACCACGGGAAACTTCTGCTCCAGAGCACTGCAGGAACCATCTGTGGCTCCCTCATCCCTGGCAGGGTCCAAGGACAGGCTGGACAGGGCCTGGAGCACCCTGGAGCAGCGGAAAGTGGCGTGGGATCAGCTTTAGGGTCCCTTCCCAAACCATTCTGGGATTCCACGATCACAGACCCAAGGCTCAGGAAAACACCCTCCGCACCCGAATTTTCCTCTTTTATTAGCAGAGGGCACCAAAAGGCAGGGGAAGGTCACCCTCATCTGATGTCCAGGCAGAATTCCCCAGCCACCAACCCCACACGTCCGTCCCCGTACCGTCACCATGGACGCTCCCCACTCCCGGATCCTGGGGATGATTTTGTGAGCCACGTTAACCTTCTCCTGCACCCCAGTCCGGATCTTCACCGTCAGCGGGACATCCAGCACCTGCAGAGGAGGGGAGGTGAGGCCAGGCCGGACTGGGCTCCACCAGCTCGGCTCCAGGTGCTCGGAACTCACCGAGTTCATCCCGCGGACGATCTGCTCGAACTTGTTGGAGCGAGTCATCAGAGCACAGCCTCCTCCCTGAGGGACACAACATGGCACACTCAGGACTTTCCTCACACGGTGGAGAGTCCTTGGAGCTGCTCAGGTAAGGCCTGGAGCATCTCAAAGTTTGGGGAGAGTGGATCCTTCAACCAAAAAAAAAAAAAAAATCCAGAGTGATTTTCCCTCCCAAATCCTGCCAGGCAGAGATGGCCATTCCCTGATCCTTGAGCAGCTTATTCCTTTTCTCATTGAGATCTACTGCTCAAAAATGAACTGGGAGCTCTGGAGGAGACTGGAGAGAGCAATCAGGCAGCAGGGGATGAGGGAGAAGGAAAATGCACCACAGAACTTCTCACCTTCTTGTAGACCAGGTCAATGGGACACCCGACGTTGATGTCAACAAAATCCACGTCGATTGTCCTGTTCAGGAGCTCTGCACACTTGGTCATGGTGTCTGGAAAGGCTCCCTCCAGCTGCCAAAGAACAACAGCTTCCCTGAATTCCAGAGGCAGCTTTTCCCCTGGGAAGGCGAGTTACTGGTGGGTTATGGGGTGGCAACACTCACCTGCACCCCGAAGATGTCCTCGGTGTGGTGGCGTTTGAGCAGAGCCCACTCGGAGGACTGGCCCTGGAGCAGGTTGGTGCACACAGCCATCTCCCCACAGGTGACATCTGCTCCGAAACGTTTGCAGATCCGGCGGAAAGGGAGGTTTCCACACTGCCAGGGACAGCAGGGACAGGGATTGTCAGCGGATCTGCTCTGCTCCAATTGTGCCACAGCGAATTTTGGCACAAGGGTGGAGTCATCAACCTACCGTGGTCAGTGGAGCCAGGTAGAGCTTGCCTTGGATTTCCAGCTGGAAAACAGGGATGGAGGAGCTGCTTAGCAGAGCTGCAACGGTTTTTATGGAATGACAGAATGGTGTGGGGCTTGGAAAGGACCTTAAGGATCATCCGTGGGCCGCAACACCTTCCACTATCGCAGGGTGCTTCAAGCCCTGTCCAGCCTGGCCTCGGACACTCCAAGGGATGAGGCAGCCACAGCTGCTCGGGGAATTCCATCCCAGCCCCTCCCCCCCCTCACAGGGAGGAATTCCTCTCATATATAAGAAATGCTCTGCCTCCCCCAGCTGAAGCTCTCCGGGGGTTTCTCTTCCATCTTTCCACACGCCATCTCCACCAGGATGGGATCAGGACACACGGGACTCTCACCTTCTTCTTCTCACATGGCCGCAGCTTCGTGACGTCTTCATCTGTCAGCGGGCCCAGGGTTGGGATGGAGGGAGCCCGTTGGGAGCTCTGCAGGGCCTCGGGTTTGGGAGCATCTTCAACACCTTGGGAGCTCTGCAGGGCCTCGGGTTTGGGAGCATCCTCAGCTCCTTGGGAGCTCTGCAGGGCCTCAGGTTTGGGAGCATCCTCAGCCCCTTGGGAGCTCTGCAGGGCCTCGGGTTTGGGAGCATCCTCAGCTCCTTGGGAATTCTGCAGAGCCTCGGGTTTGGGAGCATCTTCAACACCTTGGGAGCTCTGCAGGGTCTCAGGTTTGGGAGCATCTTCAACACCTTGGGAGTTCTGCAAGGCCTCAGGTTTGGGAGCATCCTCAGCTCCTTGGGAGTTCTGCTGGGCCTCGGGTTTGGGAGCATCCTCAGCTCCTTGGGAATTCTGCTGGGCCTCGGGTTTGGGAGCATCCTCAGCCCTTCCAGAGCTCTGCAGGACCTCAGGTCTGGGATCTTCTCCCTGCTCCTGCAGCACAGGGCTGCCTCCCAGGCCCTGGTGGGGTGCAGTGCAGTTGGACACCTCCGCGGAGCCGCCCGAAGCTTTGCCTCCCTTCCCACCGCGGAGCGCGCGGAGAAACTCCTCGGCTTTCCGGAAGGAGAACTTCCTCTTGCGCAGCTGCTGCTGGAGCTCCTTGGAGAGGCTGTTCCTCACCAGCACCTTCCCCTCCCACTGCCGGGCCAGGGCGGCGTTGACCAGGTTCTGGTGGCCGTCCCCGAGGTGCGCCCGGCCGAAGCGACATGTGACGCCGTAGGGACAGCGGCCGAAGGTGTCGAAGAGGACGCAGCGCCGGCCCAGGTCCGCCGGCTTGGCCGCCAGGTACTCGGACACGTCATGGAGGAAGCGGCAGTGCGGCCCGAAGTGGCACCGCCCGGCACAGCCCTGGGGAAAACACGGAGCAGGGGGAAGGTGCGGATGGAGCAGCGCAGCCCGGAGCTGCTCCGAGCACCTGAGGTCACCCAGGTGAGGGTGGGAATGGTCCCAGGGTTGGACACGCTGGAGGGGTGGAGATACTTCAGGGAAGGTGACGCTTGTGACGCCCAGCTCCTCGCACGTCACCCTCTCCCGGTGGGTTTTTATGGAATTCTGGGCTGGTTTGGGGTGGAAAGGACCATAAATCCCATCCAGTCCCACCTGCAGGGACACCTTCCACTGGCACAGGATGCTCCAAATCCCGTCCAGCCTGGCCTTGGACACTGCCAGGGATCCGGGGCAGCCGCAGCTGCTCTGGGAATTCCATCCCGGGGAGGAATTCCTTCCCAAAGCCCCACCTAACCCAGGCAGAGCAGGGCCCTGTGTCCCACCTGTGTCACCGAGGGGCACAGCCTGCTCTGCTCGTACGAGCTGGGTTTCATGCACGGCCGGCTCTTGTTCTGCCCCCGCGCTCTCTTCTTCTCCGGCCGCTCCTTCTCCTCCTCTCCAGCATCCCCTCGGCTTTCCCCATCCTGGCCGAGCTCCTCTGCCTTCACCCTCTTGGCTGGGGGTTCGCTCTGGGCGCTGCTGACCTGCTCCTTTTCCTCCTTCTCCTCCTTTTCCTCCTCCTCCTCCTCCTCGGTCCCTGCCCGCAGGTAGGCGTGGAACTGCTCCTTGGAGGTGAGGAACCTGCGTGGGAAGGGGGTGTCCGTGGAAAAGGGGGGTCAGGAGGGGCTGGGCAGGCACTGGGGGGGTATGCAGAGAGCGGGAATGCACCGGGAGGGGGGGTTATGGAGGGACCAGGCACGTACTGGGGGATTACGGAGGAGTTGGGAATGTAGTGGAAGGGGATATGGAGAGATCGGGAATGTACCGAGAGGTTTATCGAGGGACCAGAGGTAGGGACTGGGGGGAGTCATGGAGGGGTCGCTAACGTACCGGGGCGTTTATGAAAGGACCGCGCACATACCAGAGAAGGTTATGAAGGGACCGAGCCCGTTCTTGGGGGTGGTTCACAGAGGGATCGGGCACATCCCGGGGGGGTTCGGGACCCCGCACTCACCGGGCTCGAACCGGCGCCACGCCGGGCGCCGCCGCCATGCTGCCGCGCGCGGCGATGACGTCAGCGGCGGGGCGAGGGGGGGGGGGGGGAGGCACGTGACCGGGCGCGCGCGCGGCGGGCGCTATAAAACCCCCGGCGGAGGCGCGGCCCCCTCACAGCGGCGAGAGCCGCGGCAGAGCGCTGTTTGTGTTGTTGTGGGGGTTTTACACTCTCCAAGGGACGTTTCGGGGGCTGCCCACAGCCCCCTCATGGGTGTCAGGCTTGCCCAAGCAGGGAGAGAAAGCCGTTGTGCGGTCCTTGCGCTGGGGACAGGTGTTGTCCTTTGTGGTAGCTCCTTAAGGCTTTGTGGGACGCCTGGGTGTGAGGGGGTCGCAGCTGCTGCCCCAGGCCTGGTCACTGAGGGTGGGCATGGCTGGAAGGTCAGGGCAGGATCACTGAGTTCAACTTAACGACTGAACCGTGTCAGCCAGGCCACACATAGTGCCACTTTGTCTTTCCTTCATCGGTTCCCTGTTTTTGGGGGTGCCTGGCTCTCCTGCCTGCTCACAGCTCTCAGGGGAGAGGATGGGGCTCTACAGAGGTGTGGGGTACTTGGTATGGTTTTTTTATTTTGTAATTTTAGGGTTGTTTTTAAGCAGTAAATGCAAGGACTGAAGGGATGAACCAGCTCTTGCTCACGAGCTGCCTGCAGTGCTGCAGCTGCCCTTGCCTTTGGTCTGTGGGTGGAAGTTTGGGCTGAAAACCACATAAACACGTCAGGCGTGGTGTGTTTGACCTTTCCTCCCTCCCCTGTAGCTGCCACGTCTTCCCTGTGTTCGTGCCACTCTTTACAGCCTCTCCTGGTCCACAGCCCCTCCGTGATCCTCCGAGCCTGACGTGTGTGAGCAGGGAAGATGCCGTAGCGAGGGGGCTGATGTCTCGTGGGTGACATTTCTTTGGAGCCCTCCTGGATGACGTTTCCTTTCCAGCTCCGTCATCTCCACAGCCCCTTTTGACTCACGCTTGGCCTGGGGTGCTGAGAAGGCAGCGAAATCCAAGTGAAGCGAGACCTGGGCTCCATCTTTCCAGTCCCACGCCCCTGCGCTGAATCCAAGGAGCTTTTTTAGCTGGGTTAAAACTGTCCATGAGGCTGGACACGGGGTCAGCCCTGCTCTGTGGGGGTACCAGCGAGGAAACAGCTTAACTCCTGGGGTTTGTCCTAATTTAGGAGCTGCTGGAACCTCTGGAAGAGCGACTGCTCGTGGCGTTGGGGGATTTACCACGGCACTGAGATTGTTTATGGGCACTGCAGAGTTGTGCGTGCACGTGGGGTGGAGGTAAAAGCGCACGTGGGGCTTGAATTCTGCTGGTTTCCCGTTTTAGCTCGGTTCTTTCCAGATGCTCCATCAGAAACGGCTTTTGGGAGGAGCTGGGAGCCCGGTGGGTGCTCCTGCTGCTGCCAAGGGTGGGCAGGTTGCACCGTCAGGGCCAGGCTGCTGTGGGAAGAGCTTTGGGCTGATTGGGTGTTAATTAGTTCTGGAGTGAAATATGAGGAATGCGAAATACTATTTTAAGCTTGGCCGGGGGAAGGAAGGAAGGAAGAAAGGAAGGAAACGAGGCTCTGGGGATTAATGAAGTGATTTCAGTGCTGTTTTTGTGGGGCAATAAGCCCGAAGTCAGAGCGCTTTGGGCTGGCTGCACCCGGCTGAGGTCAGAATTCAGCATCTGATCCCTGCTCGGGGCTCTGGCTCGGCGGCTTTACGAGGCTGAGCCTTGGATGAGCTTCCCAGCTAAGCCTTTCCCAGGCTGGACAGGGCTTGGAGCATCCAGTGGAAGATGTCCTTGGCCATTCAGGGGTGGGAATGGTTGAGCTCCTCCAACCCAAACCACTCCATGACTCTGCTGGGTTTGGAGAGGTGCTGGCTCTTGTCTCCTTCATCTTTTCGCCCCTTCAGGTCGTGCAGAGGTTGGAAGAGGAGCCAGGGGAACGAGGAGCTGGATGAAAGTAGGGTGAATACAGATCTTGGAAGGCCAGAGCCGTCACTCCCACATCCTCCAACAGCTCCAGAGAAAACCAATACCCACGAACTCACTGGGAAAGGCCAAGGCAGGAAAAAGGGAAAGGTTGATTACAGGAAAATGGGATACAGATACAGGGAGAGCTAAGTCAGGAAAAGTTCAGCTCCTTCAAGGTCCAAGTTAAACACGTGTTAATGAACCTGCCCCTTCCACAGGCTCCCACACAAAAGTCGGATGTGTCGAGCCCCGGGGTCTGGCTACCACGCCAAGAATTAGCCAAAAAATGAGGCTCTGTAGCAGCCCCAGGAGCAGCTGCCACGGGGAGAGAGACTGGGGCTGGTCACGCTCGTCTGGCGCTGTGCTGGAGGCTGTGACAGCCTCTGCTGGTGCCAGGGGGGAGGAGGTCCCAGCTGTGGGCTTGGGTGTGTGGGAAGGTGGCTGGAGCCGGGAGGGGACCTCCGGGTCCTGTCTTCTGCTCAAACCAAATCCATTCCTCATGCCTTGTCTCCCCTTTTATCCGGTCTCGTTCCAGCAGCTCAGCTTCCAGCCTTCTGCAAAGGAGACTATTCCCGTTGCTCATAAATCTCCTATCAGGAAGCCGTTTCCAAGATGAAAGCTTTAAACGTTTCCCCTCTCTGGTTTCACGTCCCGGCTCCCAATTCCCTCCCTGCTGTAATCACCAGCTCCATCCCCTCCATCTGGACACGCTGGGGTCTCTGTGCCTCACACCAAGCTCTGCCTGCTCCAAGAAAACCTGTGCTGGGACAATCTGGAGTTGGGGTTTGCGCCTCCAAAGCTTCCTGTCACGCGCTTTGGAAAGCTCCTCCTGCTGCAGGTCCCTCCTGGCTGGTTTAAGAGCTGACTTAGCGTTTGGAGGAGCTAAAGGTCATTATCTGGGCAAGGCCCGTGGATCTGGGATGAGCTCTCGGCAGGCTGGAGCTCGGGGCCTGCTGTGGATATCGGATCACCGGAGCTGGGATCGTTATCCTCGGCGGCGAGGCCGTGGTGTGTGGGCAGGGAAAGGCACGGAGCAGGGAAAGGCACGGGACATCTGGGCTCACGTGGGAGTGCTGGGAGCGCCGTGGGACCCCCGGAGCTCTTGGCTGTGGCACTCAGCCCTTTGCTGGGAAAGCTTGGAGGAGACCCCAAGCCTTTTCATCAGACCCTAAAATTAGAGGAAACCCAAGGCCCCAGTCCTGGATTCCTTGGCAGAGGCTGCAGCGCTGATGGAAGAGGCAGGATGTGGCTTTTCCCAGTGCCCTGGGCATGGGAGCGAGGGGAAGGTCCCGATTCTCCATGCTGGTGGCTCTGGGGGACGTCTCTCACCAGCCTTTGTTCCTCTCAGCCTTCATCGCCCTCAACCCTGCTGTTCCCAGGGCTGGTTTGGGGCGGTTCCATGGGAGGCTCCCAAAAGGAACCTTCTCTTCTGTCCTCTGCTGTCACCTGAGGTCACCCCGTCCCCTTTCCGTGCAGGTTGCCTAATCCCTCGTGGCTCAGCCTGCTGGGAATTAGGGGAGTTGAGGATCTGGACAGGAAAGGTGCTTGCCTTCAACCCTTTATCTGGCCTCTTCTAATGCCCTGGTGTGCCACCAGATAAAATCTTGTGTGCGTTTTTAATTTTTATTTTTACGCGAGAAAGCAACACTGAGGTTTCCTCCTGACATTTGAGTCAGGCAGTCGGTGACAAACCGAATAAACATTTCTGTCTCGCTGGGACAAAGGCTCCAAGATCCTGCTGGGACTAAAATGTTTCATCATTTCCGAAGTAAAACGTTTCAGTTAAAAAAAAAAAATAAAATAAGAACAACAGCTAAAAATGACACATTTCAATGTTTTTCTAATTATTTTCTCCATTTTGGCTGGAGCTATTTGTCAAATCTGGCCTGGCTTCTCAAGTAGCTTTGGAGCCTTCCAAAACTGCTATTTTGGGCCTCTTTTCCTGTTGCTGGTGAATGAGTTTGATCCCTGCCCTGCGCTCCTGCTCATTCCAGGTGTTTTCCGGGTTGTCGCAGAGGGGGATGGAGCCTCGGTGCCACTCTTGGTGCCATGGGCAGGGACACCTCCCACCACCCCAGGTGGCTCCAGCCTTGGCTTTGGACACTTCCAGGGATCCGGGGGCAGCCCCAGCTGCTCTGGGAATCCCATCCCAGCCTCTCCCACCCTCACAGGCAGGAATTCCTTCCCAGGACCCCATCCATCCCTCCCCTCTGGCAGTGGGGGCCATTCCCTGTGTCCTGTCCCTCCAGCCCTTCTCCAAACTCTCTCTCCACGTTTCTTGTGGCTCCTTCAGGCACTGGGAAGTCACAGTTAGGTGACCCTGGAGCTTTTCCGGGCTGGACAATCCAAATTTTCCCAGCCTTTCCTCCCAGCAGAGCTGCTCCATCCCTCAGATCATCCTGGTGCCTCCGTCCTCTCCACTCTCCCCACGTCCTGGGCCCCAGGGCTGGGGCAGCTCTGCAGGTGAGGTCTCACCCGAGCAGGATCACAGGGAATAAACCTCCCAACGTTTTAATTTAGCTCATAAATAAAATAAAATAAAACAAAACCTCGGTGCTATTTTTATCCAGAGCTCTCCCTAACACTTTGCAGACCAAGGGTGGATGGATTGTTTCTTCCTCCTCCTGACTAAGAGGTGGAGAGGACGGATGCAATGTCACCTCAACTTGGAGCAGCCCGTGCTGCAGTGGCTGAGGAGGCTTTGCAAAACGAGAACCATCCCCAGTTTTTTTTTTATTGGACAAGGCTGGGCCGGTTTTCCGTCCTGTCTTTGTTCTGGAAGATTCACCCTTCCCTTAAAAATGCATCTTTGAGGATTTGCCCTTCCCTGCCTCGAGTGAGGGACGCTCCTGGGGCTGTGACCTTGCTGCTGGGGAGTGTCCCCTTTTCCTTAGGGATCCGTTTCCAGGTGGTTCAATTTGTGTCCCGCGTGGCTGTGCCGCTCCAGGCTGCTCCTCAGCGGTGCTGTTGTGCCGTGACCCGCATTCGGCAGCACCAGCTCGGCCAGGATCTGTCACTTCAAACCTAACTCAACCCTCTCGTGACAAAAAGGCAGCTGGCCCTCTCCTGTGGGCACGGTTCCGTGCGGATCAGCGGGAAGGGAGGCAGGGAAACAGGTGGTGCTGGCCCTGGAAAATCCTGTTGCTGTGGAGATGGGAAGATGTCGCCTGGCGCGAGGGGAGGGAGCGACCCAGCCCGGGTTTATCAGCGCTCTGATAAAGATCCCGTGGGATCTTTGGGGTGTAAATGCAGGACGATCCGTCCCCTCCGGCTCTGCTGCGCTCCCACGGCTCTGGCAGCTCTGGAGGGTGAAGGAGCCGCTTTTTCCAAGCAGACCCTGGCTGTGCCTGGGGTGTGGGAAGTGCAGGGAGAGCAAAGAGTCTTTGGCTGGATGCGAGCGGCTCCGGCAGGAGTCTGTGTCCAGGATCCTGTCACTCCCCTCCCGGAGCTGGAGAAGTCTCTCCCCGGTGGTTTCTGTCCCCAGATCCCTTCTCAGCAGGGTCTGATGCACTCGCTCTCTAGGCTGGCTTAACTCTGACACGAGATTACATCTCTGCGTGTGGGTACTCGAGCTCCCTCCCCCAGCTGAATCCCAGCTCCTTCCAGCAGCGTTTGAGAGGCAGGAAATGTCTCAAACCCGCCAAATTCCTCCAAAATTCGTGGGGGTGCCGATTTGATTGAGGACCCAGGTTCGTCTCCCCTCGGAGGGGGTTTTTGGGAAGGAGCTGTGATCAGCGGTGTGTGAGGATGTGGGAGCTGTAGGTCATCATCCCGCAGGGCTTTTCCTGCTCCCAGCAGAGAAGAGGACACGTTCCATATCCCCAATTGTCCTGTCACTCCAGGCCTTTGTCCAATGTCTAGTTCCGTGGTTTTTTCTGCTGTTCCCTTCGGGTGCTGCAAGGCCACAGTGAGGTCACCCCCGAGCTTCTCCAGGCTGAGCAATCCCAACTCTCCCGGCCTTTCCTTGTGGCAGAGGTGCTCCATCCCTCTAATCCTCTTCTGGACTTGCTCCAACAAGCCCGTGTCCCCAAAAAACACCCTAAACTGGGTCAGGGAAGGGCAGCCAGAGCCGTCTGCGCTCGTTTTCATCCGCAGGGATGGCAACACAGCCCTACAGAGCTCCAGGAGCCTTTGGGCCACACTCCCGGGCACAGGGGGAATTGCTGGGCGCTGTGCAGAGCCAGGAGCTGGGCTGGGATCCCCGCTGATCCTTCCCCACTCAGGATATTCCGTGATGGATCCATCATGGAATAAAGCAGTAAAACTGCTGCTCCCCGGACCCTTTGAGCTCTAAAAAGAGGTGACAGCTTTCCCAAAGCTTTCATTTAAGGGCTGGGATCCCCCTTTCCTGCTTAAACGTAGGATCCTGGTCTCCTAAGCCCACTTGAACAGCTTGACTTGCTTTCCCCCACGAAATCTCCCCGTTCCCTCTCCTTTCCCTGCCCCAGAGGTTTCTGCACCAGGCAGCGTTTGCTGAACTCGGAGATCCTCTCCCCGCAGCTGCTTTCGCTGCTGCATCTCTGCAGATCATCAATATTCATGTGCTTCATCAGCAGAGCCTCCGGAAGGGAGAGCTCCGGGAATCCGGAGCGGGATGCAGCTCTGGAAGAAGCTTTTCCTGCGGGGTCAGGGGAGCCGGGTGCCTGCCACGAGAGGGGGGTGTGAGCCCGCCGAGGGCGGCTCCGGGCGCTGGGGCGGCTCCGGGTGCCGCAGCTCCGTCCCGCTTTTCCAGGTGTGATCGGCGCCGCCGCCGGGAGCTCACCTGGGCAGGGAGGAGCTCAGCCCGCGGGGATTTGCTGCCGGATGAGCCGGTGCGGGAGAGCTAAAGCAGAAGGGATTGTCCTGGCTGCAATCTGGGCAGGGAATGCTGCGCACACCCCCGCTCCTCTCCGGGCTGCTGGGAAGCAGCGTTTTCCTTGGATCTGCCCGCGTTTCCCCCACGAGCTGCCCTCACTGCCCCCTATTATTCTCCCCTTTGCACTGATGCAACTGTTTGTGATTGTGATTGCAGAAAACCGGTTGGAGGAGCTCATCTGGCTCGTCCCAAATATGTTTTTCCCCCCCTTTCCCAGGTCAGGAACGTTTCTTTCCCAGGTGTTGCTTGAGCATGTTTTGTCCTGGGGTCTGGGCAAGCCTGTCTGTAAACGATCCCAGCTCTTCTCCTGTACTTTGACATCAAAAGCCGCATTTCTCCTGCTGGGTGATCTCCAGGTCACCGAGGCAGATCCGTGTACAGCGCACTTGGAGAAATTGTTTGATTTCAGCCTCAACTCAGACTGGGAACGGAGAGACCTGGAGGGGTTTTTTCTGGTTTTTGTGTTTTCTCGGCTGATTTCTTCCATTGTTTTGTGCAAAGACGAAAATGCTCAAGGAAGGGCTTGGATGTTCCAATATCTTCCTGTGAGGAATATTCCCTCCCACATCAAAGAAGGAGGGAAGGAAATACAGAAAAGCAAAACCTAATTATTATTATTATTATTATTATTATTATTATTATTATTATTAGCTTTTTTTTTTAGGAGGAAAATCCTTAACATTCACTAAATTTTGAATCCAATTTTGTGATTGAGGCCTGTTACATACAAACCCAATTATTTTTAAACCACCTTATATCAAGGCTGACTCCGGCGAGGGATTACCCATGGGATCCAAATCCAGCTCTCCTCATTTCGTGCCTTTTTCCTCGGGATTTGAAACCTTGGGAACAGGTTCTGGGTCTGTGGAGTCTGTGCCGTTGCAGCCCTTGCAGCTGAATCCTTGTGTGAAATATCCTTTCTGGTCTGGCTGCTGCACGGAGATTAGGAATAATCCCCAGTCCCCATCCATCAAACTTAATTAGGGCCATTTCCTAACGAGCCTTTGGGCAGCTCAAGGAAGACCGAGCACTCTGTCATCGCTTCCAGGAGGGAGAAGGACCAGCAGCCTCCTGCCAGGGCTGGGGCTGGCTCCAGGGTGGGCTGGAAAATCCCAACAAACATCAGGAGCCCAAAAAAAATCTGCTCAAAAAGCAGAAAGTCCCCGGGTTTAAGGGAAACCAGGTACTCACTGATAATTTGCTCAGTGTTTTCCTGTTTTCCTGCCACTGCCTCCCAGAAACTGGGAGATCCTGGGCAGTTCTTCCCGTGTTTTTCTCTGAAGTGGCCGTGGTTTGTTTTTTCCTGGGAAAGGCTTTGTTTTTTAGGAGATGTCAACTGAAATCGAATCTGAATCTGTTCCAGGGAGGGCGTTGGTGTGACGAGCGTCTGGGTTTATTTATTTTATTAGTATTTGTTACTTTTTTACGTTGATGCATCCCTTAGGTCCCATCCCAAGGAAAACATGGAGGGGAGGGGTTAAGCTAAAGCAACTGCCTTTTGAAATGTCCATTAATCTCCATCTGTACGAGGGAAGTCACCATCAAAACGCGCCCCAGTTATCCTGGGCAGTTGTTCCTCCCTCTCTGCTTTAGTGCCTCCACAAAATGTCCTGGATTCGGCTTTCTCCTGTGATTTGGGCTTTCCTGGGTTGGTTTGGTTGGTTCGTGAGGGGTCTGGGGAAGCCAGTGGTGACCTGGGCTGATCCCACAGTGGGGAAAAGGGGGGATTCTGCCCACTCAGCTGAGAGCCCACCTGCAGAGCTGCCTCCAGCTCTGGTCCAACAGCAGGAGGACCTGGAGCTGCTGGAGATGGTCCAGAGGAGGGGCTGGAGCTGCTCCAGGGCTGGAGCCCCTCTGGAGCCAGGCTGGGCGAGCTGGGGGTGCTCACCTGGAGAGGAGCAGGATCCAGGGAGAGCTCCGAGCCCTTCCAGGGCACAAAGGGGCTCCAGGAGAGCTGGAGAGGGGCTGGGGACAAGGGCTGGAGGGACGGGACACCGGGAATGGCTCCCACTGCCCAGGGCAGGGACAGCCACCGGTCCCACTGGTTTAGGCTGTGCTTGCGATTGATTTGACCACTTTGTCCCCAAACAGCCCCTCAATGCCGCTCCTGGCGAATGTTCCAAAGTGTCCTGGTGCTCCAGGTATTGCTTTTTATTTCTCAGGATGCATTTTAGTGAGCCTGACTTCCCTCCTTGGCTTTGCTGTGCTGGGACTCTGGCTGGCAGAGCCCTAATTACCGAGGGCTGGGATTTGTAATTCCTGGCACAGAAACAGCATTAATGGATTTGTTCAGTTCCATTTTATCGGCCTTTCCAGCCTGCCTCTTATCTCGTTCCTTTGGGGAGGGCTGAGATGGGATTAAGGGAAGTGCAGGCCTGATAAAGGGAGCTGGAAACCCCAGGAGCTGGGGTGGATCGATACAGATCCATCATGGGAGCTTGCAGGGATGAGTGATTGGATGGATCCTGGCCTGGGGGGAAGGAGGCTGCCCGGGAACGGGAGCTCAGGGACACAGGAATGCGTCCTGGAACCTGCTGGGCTGAAGTGGAGCACACGTGGAGGCGCCTGGCGCTCGGCTTCCTGCGCATCCGACGCTCGTCCTGACCCAGCTCTTTGCCGATGGATATCTCGGCTGGATGAAACTTTCCCAGGCTTCCCGAAGACTCCTGCACCCAAAGGAGCCGCTGGGTGCTGTCCCTGAGGGGAGCTGGGACGTGTTGGTGGCTGTCTGAGGGCTCAGGGTGGGGCTGCAGGAAGCAGGGGAATGGGCTGCTGGTGTTGGGTCGGGAATCAGGATTGGAAGTCTGGAACTTTCTCCGAGCTGCGTAGTGCCGAGGTTCCCGAGGGAGTGGGAGCAGGTTTCTCTGCACCTGGAGCAATCCCAGGGCAGTGACCTTTTCCCCGAATGCTGCCAAGCTCCTGGTGCCTCCTCCTTTTGTCTGATCCTTGTGGGCAGAAGGGGAGGATGTGCTCGGAGGCCAACTCCTCGTCCTCCTGGGGGCGAGGAGCAAACGTCTCTGTTGGGCACAGAACCGTCCACTGACGCTTGGTGTGGTTTGGGGAATTTTCTTGCGGCAGCCCGCGCATGGCACAGGCACTGACACAAAAACGGGTTCATCCTTCCCTTGCAGGGCTGCTCCCTGCCTTGGCTCTGCCTGAATTCCTGAGGCTGCCAGCCGTGGGAAGGGGATTTCCAGCCTCCCAGCCTGCTGGGATCGGCGTGCTGAGGGCTCTGCTGCGTGTGGACGCTGAGTAATTTCACGTGGCACGGCCGCTCTCTGGCCAGGAGTGAAGATGCATCTTCTCAAGTTGGCTCCTCGGTCCTGGTTTTCCTTTAATCCAGCTCTTCCCTTCTGCCTGGAAGCTCTGAAGAGCACCCAGGAGTCTCCTGGGGACCCCTCTTTTCTGACACCCCCTCTGCCACCCTTCACTCATTTCTCCACGCCCTTTCTCAGCCTTCCCCTTCCCAGTAAAAACCCGGGAAGAACTTTCTCTTCACCTGGCACTGGGCGCAGATCTCTGCTCATTCTCTCTCTCTCCTCGCTTGTGTCTTTCCTTTCCCCTAATTCCCTCCTTTAATTTGCCTTTGCTTATTTTGAATAGAAAGCTCCTCCATCGCAGTGTTTATAGTTCATAAAGCCTTGGGCCCATTGCTTACTCTCCTTCTATCCCTACTTAACCGCCTTGGCTCCCTGTGCCCTTTCCCTGCTTCCAGAGCGTCCAGGATGAATCACAGTCCCTGTCCCCAGCTCTCTGCCTGCATAGCTCCCATATCCCAGGAGTCCCGTTCCCAGACGCTGCAGTGCCTCAGTCACAAACCCTTCTCCTTCTCACCCCTTCAAAATCCCTTCCCCTGCGCTCAGCCTCTCTCGGGAGCCTCCCGAGCAGCCCTGAGGAATGTCCCTGTCACCTGCACGATTCCCAGGGTATTCCTGCCGTGGGCGAATTCCCGGTGCTCAGAGCGTTCCCACCTGCTCTGGGAGCTCCTGGCTTTATCTGCCTGGCACCAAGTAAATGCCACCAGCTGGCTTCGGGTCCACTCCTCCATATCAGCCCCGCTCGTGGTTTCCCTTCGGCTCTTCCCAAAATAATTCTAAAGCACAAACGCCCCGATTCCCATCTCGCCAGGGGTGTGTGAGGAGCAAGTGCTGGCTGCATCCCAGCTCTGTTCCCCTCCAGCAGCTCCTGGACCAGGGTGGGGCTTTTGATACCATTTTCTTTCGGTTGTGTTTTTTTTTACCGAGCTGAATTTTCAAGCCACATTTTTAAGCCCCAACAAGAGAAGCGACGCCGATGTTCGTGAGCCAGCGGGGACTGAAAAAGTTGGAGGGCGAGCGGACAGAAGCAGGGAGCAGAAAAGAAGGGATGAGGACGTGGGAGGCTTTGGGCTGAGCGAGTCGTGTCCCCCTGGTGCTGTGGGGACAGAGCCAGGGCTCTGGATGAGAACAGGGTGAGCTCAGGCCCTCTGGAGAGGAACACCCAGAGTTTCATTTTCCTCGGCCGAAATTTTCTCACCGCTGCGCTTTTCCTGCCCGTGCCTCCGTCCTCCTCCTCCCCTTCCCCAGGCAGAGCAATCCGGACTGAAATAACTCTGCAGACGGAGCCCAGGGCTCTGCACCGTTCCAAATCTTCCCCGCTGCTCATTCCAGTGGGAACCTGGAGCTCCACACAGCCTTGGTGCTCACCAGCTCAACCTCTCCATGCTGGAAACGCTCCCACGGACATCAGAGCCCAGCGCTGCTGCCCCCACTGCCCTCCCCTCCCAGGGGACAGCTCTGTCCCTTCTCCTGTCCTCCAGACACACCAAATCCAGTTCAAGAGAGACGGGATCGCTTCGAGACGTTTTCAAACTTCATTGATTGCTGCAGTCTCACCGGAGGGTGAGAACGTCTTCACCCTCCGCCCGAAGTCTGCGATCAGCGGTGCCCAGATCAAAGGCTGGGAAGTCTCTTAAAGGTTAATTAGCCAGCGAAATACCCACACGAAGAATGTTCTTACTTTCACACCAATCCCTCATTAATTGTCTTTTACTTTCACACCAATCCCTCATTAATTTGTCTTTTACTTTCACACCAATCCCTCATTAATTTGTCTTTTCCGTCTCTGCCGCCGTGAGGAGTGTCTTGACCAATCGTCTCACGACGCACAAGCTTAAGAGTACCACACCTTAAAACTTCTTATTGCCTTCATAAATACTTCTGTATCTCAAACTTTAAACTCTAAATCTTTCCACGACTTAGCTTAATTGGTCCCTGCCTAAACTACAAACTCACATTTTCACTTATGGTCTCTAAACGTGGAAGCTTTTCCCAAGGTCTCAGGCTGAACCCTCTGTTCCTTTTTTTATTTTTTTTTTAAATATATTTAAGCCTGCATGTGCGAGATTTTGAAAATTTCCTGGGCCTGGAATTCCCACAGTCCGGCTCATCCCGAGGAGCAGCGAGCAAGCTGAAAATAGCTTGCTTGTCAGAGTTTTCCATGAGACCTTCGAGACTCCTTATCTCCCTGCTGCCGTTCTGGCACGAGGACGAGCTGCGGATGGAGCAGCCTCCAGGAGCAGCTCCGAGGTTTCCTGCGGCCGGGCAGGACCTGGGGCCGTTGTCCCGCGGGATATCGGGATATCGGGATGTCGGTCACCGTGGGGTTACAGCAGCCTCTGCTTTAGCAGGAATCTTTGAGGAGAGGAGTGAAACGTGCCCAGTGTCACGGGCTGGGGGATATTGAGAGGCCTGGGCTCGGTGACAGCGGGATTAGCAGGGATTTGAAGCTGTTGGGAAAGACGCCGGGGGTTTTTTTTTGGAGCTCTGGAATACCTGCCCTGCTTCCGGCGGTGCAAAAGTCGGCAGGAATGTCCCAAGCTACCAGCGAGGTCTGGGATTTTCTGGGAAAATGAATCGATTCCTGCTCGGAAGCACAGGGAGATGCTGCTGTGCTCCCTGGGGAGCTGCTCCTGCTTCCAGGCTCCTCCCGGTGAGCCCTCACCTGGAATCCACGGATCCGTTCCGTGCTCAGGTGTCACCAAGCTGTGGCCCTGGGGACAGGCTTGGCAGCAGTGACCTCCTGGTGCTTTCCACAAGCGCTTTCCTGACCCTGGAAGAATTTTCCTGTGGCCTTAATGAGCCATCTGGGGGCAATTAGTTCTCGGGTTTATGACATCCTGGCTTTTCTCAGGGAACGTGGCACGGCAGGGAAGGAGGGAGGGAAGCGGGAGGTGCCGAGCCAAGCTTTGCATCCATCCTCCTCCTTCTTCCCGGTGCCTCTGGAGGATCCAGGTCCAGGTGCGACCCTGCAGGAGCTCCATCCTCATCCCTGGAGGATCCATCCTGCTGGATCCTGTTGCTCTCGAGCGATTCCCGAGGTTCAGCTCCAGCCAGCTCCCTGGCCGCCGTATCCCGAAGTTTCCTGAGGTGAGGGATTACAGAAAGGATTAGATAGAAACCTCTGCTGCTGCAATAAATCACGTTTCTCACCGTGCAGGGAGGGGAGGCGGCGGAGCCGGCGTTTCCCGTGGCAGCGCTGCTGACCCCAATTATTTTGGGGTGATAAACCACCGGCCGTCCCCGGTGTGCCGTAAACTGCTGCTCTGCCTGGAAAACCACCCGGCTTAAAGAGGAAATAACAAACAGCCTTTCCCACCGGGTCGTTTCCTAAGCTCTCGGCGTTTTTGGGGTGACGTTCCAAAGGTTTTTCTCTGACCCCCCCCAAGAGGTTTGTGATCGCCTCGGAGTGGGGGTTTGGGATTGGCCCTAAAATCCATGGGAGCAGCTGAAGAGAGCTTCCATCACTCAGGTGGTGCTTGGGACAGAGTTGTCACGGGTTTGTATCTTACACAGGAGGACGCTGAGGCACAAAGTGCGTCCCTTACTGCTGGAAGTGAGGATTTCAGGGTTTTCTGGGATGTTTGGCCCAGATCTCCCTGCGCTGCCCCACTGCCTGTGCCGGACAGGATCTAAAACCCAACTTCAGAGATCTCTCACCCACATTTACATCCACACCGTCCTGGAGTCTGGCGAAGCGATATCCACGGGTTTGTATCTTACACAGGAGGAAGCTGAGGCACAAAGTGCGTCCCTTACTGCTGGAAGTGAGGATTTCGGGGTTTTCTGGGATGTTTGGCCCAGATCTCCCCACTGCCTGTGCCGGACAGGATGCCGGCAGCTCCTCGTGCTGCTGATCCCAATCCCGGTGCCAGGAAGAACCAAAAGGAGAAGCTGCAGCTCCTTGATTGGGATTCCTAACGATGAGGTTCATTCAAATCAAGTTCTGATGGTCCATAATTTAACGGGCCACGTGCAGCAAACACTCCAAGAAATCCATTAAAAATCCTGCGCGGAGGAAAAGGCGGCTGCGCTGTTCCGCTGGGAGCGGCAGGGCTTTGTTGTCTTTTATTTTCCCCTTCTAGTTCGCTCCATCAGCTAATGGCTTTTGCTGACGGATATTTATCAGCCTGAACATGCTTTCCCTATTCTTGGAAAAACAGAAACCTTTCCTCCTGGCTCCAATAAAGAAATCAGCCCAATATCCCTGCAGGAACCGGGTTGGATATCAATCCTTCTGCTGCCACCCCAGCTCTGGGAGTCGTTAGGAGGAGAATGGCAAAAGCAGAAAGTGAAGCCACCCGGGGTTAGGAACAAGCTCTGAATTATTATTTTAAGTGCATATATATATTATTTTTTCAGCCAGAAACGCCACGTGCTTGATGAGCGGAGGGGCAGAGGGTGCTCGCAGCTCCTGCCTGGTGTGGAGCAGCCCTGGGGAGGGCAGGGTGCCACTGCCACCAGCGTGTCCCGAGGCGTTCTCAGTGCCTGGCTCCAGCACCCCTGCATCCCCGAGGAGAGCAAGGGAAAGGGCTCAGCGCCCTGCTGCAGCCCCTACAGAGTGAAATCCCCTCTCCTTTACGCCCTGCGTCGATTTTCTCCTTTCCTACGGCCCTTTGGGAAGCTGAAATCTGCTGCCAGCCCTGGCTGCAGCCGGTGAAACCCCCTCTGTCTGGATTAACCGAGCCTGGCCTTGACAAAAACCTCTGCTGAGCACGGCGCAGGAAAAGCGAGCGTCCCAGATACGTCGGGCGGTGCTGACAGATTTACAACCCGTAACTTGTGAGCTGCTGCTCCCCACCAGAAATGCACTCAGGACATTTTTTTTTCCCCAGCACTAATTAGGATGAGGATTGACGTCCTCGCCCCTTCTCTCCAGAGGGGCTGGCAAACACCAGGGGCTTCCCTTTGGAGCTTCTCAAAGCTCTAAAAATTGCTGAAATTAGATTTTTTTTTTTTTCCCCCCTGCTGTCCTGGTGGCTTTTGGGCACCTAAGGAGCCTGAGCAGGTTTGTGGAAGCTCTCGTGCTCTCTGTGTATAAGAATATGTGTGACTGCGTCAGTATATTTACATTTTCTGTACATGTGAACATGTGTGTGGAGACTAAAAGGAAATTAACTCCTATTCCGTTGCTCAGGGCTGGGATCTGCACATTCTCTTCGGAGCGTTTCGTGCCAGATATGAGCTCTGACTTACATTTCGAATTTAAAAAAAAATATATATTAATTAAATTGGTGTTTGTGAGCTGCTGCAGGGTGGGGGTGGCTTTGGCCACTCTCTTGCTGAAGGAAATAAAATGACGCCTCTTGTGAGAGCTGCAGGGTGACAGGCGCCAGCTTCCACCGCTGCTGGGAAGCTCCAAAGCTCCTGGATGCCCCTTTCCAGCAGGGATCACCACGGGGATGCCCTGGCTGAGGTGCTGAGCGCCTCAGGGACGCTG
Source organism: Delichon dasypus (assembly GCA_037837765.1). NCBI lineage: Eukaryota > Metazoa > Chordata > Aves > Passeriformes > Hirundinidae > Delichon > Delichon dasypus. The sequence goes on along the minus strand of JBBAXF010000023.1, from coordinate 10,205,528 downwards.
AGAAACTTTCACCTCGCTCCCGTGGCTCCGCTCATGGGAGAAAAACGTTTTGCACAGATGGAGGAGGATTATTATTATTTTTTTTCCCCCCACGGATAATATAATCCGAAAGCTAGTTCAGAGGGTAACAAAGCCAGCAGAGCTGTTTTTCAGAGCTGTTCCCCTGCGTGCTGGGCTGAGTTTGACCATTGCAGAGTCTCTGAGCTGGCCTGTGCTGGGCTCTCTGCTTCCCTTCGTGCAGCCCCGTCGCCTTTTTCCTGGGGATCCAACACAATTCCTCCGTTTTGCCCCAAGCACAGGCACCCAGGACGTGAGATCTGAGGAAAGATTCGCCCTGGCTGATGGGCAGAAGTGGGAAAAGCGTTGGCCAGGGGGACAGGTAGGAATGGCTGGAACCAAGGAGGATTTCCCTGCGTTGGATATTAGGAAAATAGATTGGGTATTAGGAAAATTCCTTCAGGGAAAGGCTTTGGAGTCGCCATCCCTGGAAGCGTTCAAAGGAAAGCGTGAATTTGGCACTTGGGGAATGGGTTAGAGGTGGCCTTGGCAGTGCTGGGTCAGTGGTTGGGCTTGATGATCTCACAGGGCTTTTCCAGCCTGGATGATTCCGTGATTCCATGGTTCCAACTGGGCTCCACCTGCTGAGGATCCCGGCTGTTGTCCTGGGAAAGGATAAAAGCTGCTGGAGCCCCTTCCAGCCCTGCTCTGCAGGGATCCCAGCCCGGCCCTAAACAGGAAACAGCTTCCCTCTCATGGATCCCTCTGGCTTGGGAATGTTCTGGACCGGGAAACCTTCGGGGATTCCTTATTCAAACCACGCTGGCTTTCACTGCGCAGTTCCAGTTGCGGTTTGTGGGGCTGGGCTGAGATTATTGCCTTTAAATTCGAGGCAGATCTCCTCCGCTCCCGGGGACTGAGCGTTAGATCCTTGCCCTGCCGGGAAATCAGGGATCTGCGGGATCTGCAGGAAGGTTTTGGGTCCATTTCCCTGGCTCCAGCTCACCTGGCTGCTCAGGTGACAGCCAGGCTGCTGCTTGCTCCAGAAACCCGCGGAGATGCGGATCTGCCGGCTCCGGTGGCTTCTGGAGAAGGGCAGAGGAGCTGGTGAGGGAGCGCAGAGCTAAGGAAAGGGGCTTTGGACAAGAGGAAACGGCTTCACGGTGTCACGGGGCAGGGCTGGACGGGATACTGGGATGGAATTCCTCCCTGGGAGCGTGAGGAGGGGCTGGGATGGAATTCCCAGAGAAGCTGGATCCCTGCAAGTGCCCGAGGCCAGGCTGGAGCCACCTGGGAGATGGAAGCTGTCCCTGCCCGTAGCTGAGGTGGAACTGGATGAACTTTAGGGTCCTTTCCAACACAAACTGGTCTGGGATTCCACGATTTCGGCTGGGTAACAAATCCCAGCCCTCAGTGGGGAGAACCAGCACAAACTTTGCTCCTGTCGCTGCCCAAGAGCAGCGCGAGGCTCTGGTGGATAAAACCCCAGCCTGGCCCTGCCCTGGCTCTGCTGTTCCATGTGCTGCTGCAGCAAAGCTCAGATCTCGTTTCAGCTGAAGCAGGAACCTCGGTGCAGCAGCCATCCGCACCAGATGGCCTCAGCTGGGTCGAAGTCCAAGAGGATGAGGAAAAGCTGTGTAAAATCTGTCCTGGAGACGTGGCCCGAGAGTCTCCTCGAGGGAGAACGGGAACATCAGCGTTTGAGCTGCTCAGAATCAGCCCGGGCCGACTTTTAGGGGCGAAATCCCCGCGGTGGGCTGCGCTCGGCGCTTGGCACGCCGTGATTTCAGCTCCGAGCTGAGAGCAGAGCGTGCAGAGCCCGGGCAGGAGCGGGCACGGGTGAGATCCCCGTGCGCTGGGCTGGCTCCAACCCCATTTCTGCAAGGGGAACAGCTCCGGGGCTGGAGGTGACAGCGACCCGGAGCCCTGGGAGCAGCAGGTCCGGAGATCCCGGCGAGGAAACGCCGATCCTTCGCCTGCCAGCTCCGTGCTGGTGCCTGCTTTGGTTTCTATTAACAAACCTCTGCGGTTTCCAGCTCCTGCTGCTCCGAGAGGGGCGGGAGCTCCGCAGCCAAGATAAATAGGATAAATATTCCCGGGGTCTGGCCGGGGCTCCGGGAAAGCGGAGAGCGCAGCGCGTGGTTTGGATAATGCCTTCAGGCAGCGGCGTTATCCCACCGGCGCTTCCCGGGGAGGTTCAGCCGGAGAGAGCCGAGACCACGGCGGGATGGGTTCGGCCTCAGCCTGGCACCGGCACGGCCGCCTGTGCCCTGCCCGGCTGTGGCGGGGCTGGGAATGCCAGATCCCCGCTCCCAGGGACGCAGGGAATTCGCAGGGGTCTGCTGGAGGTTTTGCGTGCATTTCCCTGCCTGGTGCAGGCAGAGGAGCGTCTGCTGCTGTAATCCCTGTCTGTGCTGAGCGAGGATGTTGCTGTGCCTTGTCCAAACGGGTTTTTTTTTCAAAGGAAGGGAAGGAAAATCCGAGTAAAATCCAAGTTAAATCCGTCCCTAACGGCGAATCCTTTGAGAAAGCCAAACGCTGCTCCGGGAGCTGCTGGGAGGTTTGGGGAGCATCTCCCAGCTCGGGAGGGGTTGTGGCATCTCCAGGCTGGACAAATCCTGACCTGTGGGTTCCCCCCACCTGCCCAGGGCTTTGCTTTTGCCCCTCTCATCCCCACAGGCTCCGGGAGCACCTGAACTCCCTGCCTGGGCATTCCTGGCACCCCTTTTTGGGTGGGGGGCGAGAGGGCTGGAGAGCAGGAGTGAGAAGCCGAGGCAGCAGCTGGGTGGGCCGTGGGCAGGTTTTAGATCCATCTCCAGCGGGGTTGATCCAGAGGATCAGCACGGGAGCTCTGCCCACGGCAGGGCACAAGGATGAGAGGAAGTTTCGCTGGTGCTGCCTGCCAGGAGTAATTGGGATCATCTCACTCCAGCTCCCCTCTGTTGGAGCCTCTCCAGGAACACCCTGACCTGTTCCTCCCCTTGTGCCCCAGGGAGCACCAAACACGAGTCACGAGCCTCCTGCGCTGATTCCAGGGGGAAAAGCCAACCTGGGACAGCGAGTCCCAGTTCCCACGGAGAGGAGGAGCCACTGGGAGCATCTCAGTGCTCACCTGGACCTCACAGAAAGGGCTGTGGGTTCACCTGGAGCTGTGGGATGCAGCTCTCACGTCTCCAGCCCAGCCCGGCCATCCTCTCCCGGCGTCTCTGCCCTGTGAGCGTGGTTTTCTCTGCCTTTCCCTGGCTGGGTCAGAGGGTTCCCCTTAGATTTTCCCAGGTTTTCCAGCTGCAGAGGCGGCGAATCCCGAGGCTGTGACCCAGCTGCATGGAGAGGGCTCCGGCTGCGGGCTCAGGGAGCTGCTGCACGGTAGCTCCGGAGAAGGGATGCGGGGATTAAATTCCCAGTTCCTGGTGGGGCTCGGTTTTGAGCCACCCTATTAAAAATAAACACAGAGCTCTAGACGGGCCGTGCTCGGCCCCAGCTGATTTTTATCGGCCCTGGCTGGGCCTCGGGATGGAAAGAGTGCCGGGTTGGAGTCACTCTGGATTCCCAGTCTCGGGAGGATTTGGGAAGCAGAAAGTTTGAGCCGGGGCCTCTGTGAAATTCCGGCCGCTCGGAGCTTTTTCCCACATTTTCATCAGACCTACAGCTCATCCGGGTGGGTTTTGGGGTTTTTTTTTGGTTTTTGTTTCCAGAGGTTTTAAGGGCTGAAGAGCTCACGGTGCCTCTCTGGCGATTCCTGGTTTCTGCAGGAAAACACTGAAGATCCCAGTTTCCAGCTACACACCGTGTCCCTGCAGGGTTAAAGACTGGAAAAGGGATTTTGGTGTTTTTTTGTTTTTTTTCCTTTTCTGTCCCAGTTTAGAAGGTGCAGAAAGGCAGAGCTGGGGGGATGGACACCTGCCTCGGGACGCTTTCCAGCCAAGGTTTCCATCTGTGCGGCCAGAGCCGTGAGATGAGATCCCTGGCCCATCCGGAGCCTTCCCGGCGCTGGGAACAGCAGGGTTATCGCCGTGGGGTGGCTCCTCCCTGAGATGGAAATTTCTCCTCTGGCCAGAGGCAGGATCTTGGCTGGCATCCCTGCTCCCTGTCACTGAGCCTCGCCACCTTCCAGGGTTCACTTTGTTCACAAAGAGCCTCAGATAAGCTCTTGGCAGGGCTGCTCCAGCTCTGCAGAGGCATTTGCAGCGCTCGGGGCAGGGGGGGTTCGTTTTAACCTCTTGTTTCCCTCGGGAGCTGCAGCTCAGACACAGGGACCGGGGCTGGGGCAGCGCTGGAGGCTCTGCATGGGTGGGAAGCACCAGCGGCGCTGCCAGGCTGGGATCGAGGAGGGCACAGGATCATGGAATATCCCGAGCTGGAAATACAGGGATCACGGATCCAAGCCCTGCACAGACACCCCAACGATCCCACCCCATCCTGGGGCTGTGGCAGGGTTGGGAACGTGCCCATTCCTTGGGGAACATGTTCAGTGCCCCAGCACCCGCTGGGGAAAGGACCTGAGATCCAACCTGCCCCTCCCAGACACAGCTCCAGCCGTTCCCTGGGTCCTGCTCCCAGTGGGCAGAGACCGGAGCCGCCTCTCCACTTCCCACCCTGAGGAAGCTGTGGATGACCTCCCCTCCAGGGAGTGTCCTCCTCTCCAGGATCCCTTGGACTGCGTGTTTCCCCACGGCCGAATCTCTTCCTGAAAATTCAGAAATGAATTATCAGGGGGAAAAAAAAAAAATTAAAAAAATAGGAAAAAGCCAGCCTGAAAATCCTCTTTAACCCCAAACTCTCCCAAGAAGCCATCTGAAGGAGCCGGGCTGAGGCGTCTCGCCGAGCGCCCCACGGCACGCTGCCCTCCCCGCGCCCAGAGCACGGCCCCGGCGCCCCGCGGCATTCCCTGATTGCCAGGAGAAGGCTGGCTGGCAGCCCTGCAGCCTCCCCTGCCCCTCAGCCTCGTTTATCTTCGGTTCTCGGGCCGGTTTACGCAAGCCAGAATTGGCCAGAGGCGCCCGGGCCCCGCCGCGTGCCAAGGGAGGAAGCGGGCACGGCGCGAGAGCTCGTGGCTGGCACCCGGCTCCCCGCGCCCGGAAAAGGGCCGGGATGCAGCTCCAGCCCCTCCAGGGCTCCTCGAACTTGTGCCGGGCTCTCGGAACCCCGGGAATTTCTGTGCTGATTCCCCCACCCGCCAAGGAAACACCGCGTTCCACCTGAGGCCGTGGAAGAGGTTCCCAAAAAAAAGAGGTTCCCGAATCTGAGTGGCAGCACTGGGGTTGTGGGCGTGTGGTTTGGGTAGAGGCGGGGGCATCACGGCGTGGGAAACAGAGAGGTCAGGGGGTTAGGATGTAGGGATTGGGAGGAAATTTGGGTTTAGGATGTAGTGATTGGGAGGAAATTTGGGATTTGGAGAAAATTTGGGTTTGGGATGTAGTGATTGGGAGGAAATTTGGGTTTGGGATGTAGTGATTTGGATAAAAATTTGGGTTTAGGATGTAGTGATTTGGATAAAAATTTGGGTTTAGGATGTAGTGATTTGGAGGAAATTTGGGATTTGGAGAAAATTTGGGTTTGGGATGTAGTGATTTGGAGAAATTTTGGGTTTAGGATGTAGAGATTTGGAGGAAATTTGGGTTTGGGATGTAGTGATTGGGAGGAAATTTGGGATTTGGAGGAAATTTGGGTTTAGGTTGTAGTGATTGGGAGAAAATTTGGGTTTAGGATGTAGCGATTTGGAGGAAAATTGGGATTTGGAGAAAATTTGGGTTTGGGATGTGGTGATTCGGAGGAAATTTGGGTTTAGGATGTAGTGATTTGGAGGAAATTCGGGCCAAGCATGCCTGCAGTAATTTATGTATATAAAGTAAGATGGAGGATTTAGGGTGGAGGCTGAATTCTTCCTTTTTCACCCTTTTCTTCATGGCTCTGGGTGCTTTCTTGGAGTTGGGTAGAAAAATCCGCATTGCGGGCCGCGGGTGCTCGGTTATTGTGTTAAAAGTAAAAACAATCTAGGTGTCATCACTTAATTGGATAATTAGTGCTTAAAAGACCTTGGAAAGAGACGGAGACGGAGCCCTTTTCTACCTTGTTAGCTAAAACCCACAGCTTGTGCGACTGAGCTATGGATAAGAATTAATAAACCTCTGAACCCAAACACGAAATCCATCTCCGGAGCGTTTGATCCCGGCTCTGACAGAAGAGAAGATAAAAACCCCACAGCGGGGGCACCCCCAGCCTTGTGTGTGTGTTCTCACAACGCCCTGCCATCCAAGGCCTGAATGAACTTTTGCTGTCCTTGGGTTTAGTCCCTGCTTAACCTTGGATGTCCCACCGTCGGTGCCCCCTCGGCGGCAGAGCCGACGCTGTCCCACTCCTCTGGTTCCCACAGCTCCCTGATCCCGCTGCAGAAAGGGGGCTGGGAGGGGCCTGGGGCACCCCAGGATTTCGGGATTTCGGGATTTAGTCCCGCTCTGGCTGAGCTGGGCTTTGCCTGAGGTGGATTTCTGAGATCCAGGTTGAAGATGGCAGTGCCAAGCTGCTGGCACCACCAAACAGAGAACAGACGAGTTTCCAGAGGGTTTGAGAGGATTTCCGTGTAAAAATAACACTTGGGTTTTTATTATTTATTATTTTTATTTTTATTTTAATGCTCCAGCAAACACCAGCTGTTATAAAACCGCCATCAGTAAAACCTCAGTCCTGAAGTTCCCGAGTCCTGAAGTTCTGAAGTTCTGAAGTTCTGAAGTTCTGAGGTTCTGAAGAGGGGAACGAACAGGGGACAGCCCCAGGTGTCACCTCCCGGATTTCTCCATCCAGCAGTTCGGAAGAGAAGCCAAACACGGCCCAACCCCTGGGACTCCTGCCTTGAGGGAGCTCCCAGCTGGTTCCCCGCAGGTGCCCGGCTGGGCAGGACAGAGCCGGCTTTGTGCCTGGCAGGAGGAGCCCGGCAGGGACGCGCTGGGCTCTGACCCCACCTCGGCAGCCCTGGGGACCATCCCAGGATGTCACAGCAGCCTCAGGGTGACACCGGGGGGGTCCCTGCGGTGTTTGTCCCTGCTCTTTGTCCTTTTGTCCCACCCCAAAGCGAGGCTGAGGCGCCTTCGGGGTGTTTTGGCCGCTCCTTTCCACAGCCGTGGATTTGTCACCCCGGAGTCACCCGGGGACGCTGGCTCCTCTCACGCCTCCCCTCCAGGTGACGGGAAACAAAAGGAGCCCAGAGGTTTAAAAGCAGGAAGGAGGATTCTGTAAACTGTCTAAAAAAAAATGTATCCTCCGGAGATGAGCTCTGGCTCCGGGCCCGAGGGACGGGGAGAGGGAGGAAGGGATGGAGGAGCGGGAGCATCGTCCTGCCGGCGTCCCCGTGCCTGGGACACCCCCGGGTGACAATTCCCGGCTCTCCCCACGCCTCGGGATGGAGCCACTGCCTCTGAGCTGGGATGAAATGACCTCAGTTCCTTCACCCCGCGTGGTTGTGGCCGATTGCCCCGGGGGTTTGGGGGTTCAGGGAGCGCTCCGTGAGGGAATCAAGTCCACAGGGAAGGGAGGATCCCTCCAAAATCCCCAACACGGAGTCCAGGGTTTTTGGGGCAGGAGTCTGGAGTCCCGGAATCCCAGAGCAGTTTGGGTTGAAGGGGACCTTAAAGCTCATCTCGTTCCAAGCCCTGCCATGAGCAAGGACAGCTCCCACCGCCCCAGGTTGTTCCGTCCAGCCTGGATCCCTTGGATACTTCCAGGGATGGGGCAGCCACAGCTTCCACGGACAACCCGTGGCCTCGCAGAGTCCTCCCTTTCCCTCCCTGCCTTTCCCAACCCTTTCCCAAGCTCGGATTGCCACCACTGGTTCCTGGCTGGCTCTGTGGATCCCTGCTGGGATGAGCTGTCCTGATTTATTTCCCGATCCTTCTTTTCCTTCGGGCACAACCAAGGAATCCCAGACCTTGGAGGGGCTCATCCAGAGGCGCCTCCCGCTCCTCCTCCGAGCTCTCTGGGGGTGATGGGTGACATTCCTGGGATGTGAACGCCTCCTGAAATCCCTGTGATCCCATCATGGATCCCTGCCCGCTCCACGGGAGCTCCTGTGGGACTGGGAGCTGCTGGTTCCATCTCAGAGCTGCTGGTTCCATCTCAGAGCCGCTGGTTCCATCTCAGAGCCGCTGGTTCCAGCTCAGAGCTCCTGGTTCCAGCTCAGAGCCGGGAACAACCAACCCCAGGAACAACCAACCCCAGGAACAACCAACCCTGGGAAAACCCAACCCCGGGAACAACCAAACATGGGAACAACCAACCCCGGGAAAAACCAACCCCGGGAACAACCAACCCCAGGAACAACCAACCCCAGGAAAAACCAACCCCGGGAAAAACCAACCCTGGGAACAACCAACCCCGGGAACAACCAACCCCAGGAACAACCAACCCTGGGAAAAACCAACCCTGGGAACAACCAACACTGGGAACAACCAACCCCGGGAAAAAACAACCCAGGGAAAAACCAACCCTGGGAACAACCAACCCCGGGAACAACCAACCCCAGGAACAACCAACCCTGGGAACAACCAAACATGGGAACAACCAACACTGGGAACAACCAACCCCGGGAAAAAACCAACCCCGACTCGCTGGCTGCCCGAGGGGGGAAAGCTGGGATCTGGAAAATCAAGGAGCTCCTGGGATCCAGGGGAAGGCAGCAGGGACCTGGCCCAGCGCCTCGGTGCCCAGGCAGCAGAGGGAAATGGAATTTTGCTGAAGGCAAACAAAATAAGAAATGAACGCGACACCTGATTTAACTCCGTGCTTTTTATTTTATTTATTAATTAATTAATTTTATTTTTTATTTAGGGCGCTTTTCTTTTTTCACTCTTAATTTCCGAGAAAATCTTTCAGCACTTTTTGTTTGGTTGTTGTTGGTTTTTTCCCCCCATTTTTGTTCTGGAACTGACCAAATGTAGGGCGCTAAATTATTTTGTTTGCACGCGACTCCTCGAATTTGGATCTCGTTCGGTTCTCCCAAAAATTCTCTTCTGCCTTGTTTGGCAGGACAGGATGGAGCAGAGCTCCTCTGTGCCCTAGAACCTTGGAGAGCATGAGAAATTTCCAATAAACAGTAGGAAAAATTTTAATTAATGACTCCTGAGGGAAAGGAAGGAGGGGAGTAAAGAGGGAGGTTTGGCCCTCCCCAGTAATAATAATAATTACCCTAATTAATAGTTAGTCCATAATAATAATGATAATTCTGACTTTCATAGACATGCCAAAAAAAAAAAAAAAATAAAAAAAATCAGAGTAGTTTTTTATCTGAAGGGCAAGAAGTGACTGGGATGAGGGCGTGCGCTGAAAAACCTCCAGGTACAGCTGCTTTTCTCCCCAAACGCTTCTCAAAGCACCTGACTTAAAAACAAACAAAAAAAAAATTGTGTTTTTTTAAAGTTCCTGGCCTCATTTCACCTAGTGAATTTTGGAAAAGGTCAATCGACTTTTGTTGTTTTCCTGCCCCCTAAAACTGCGGAGAAGCCGCTTTCCCAAATGAAAAACTTCTCTCTTTTTTTATTATTTTTCTTTTTTTTAAACCGAGCCTTGAAAACACAGAGGCAGAAAACGTAAATATTTTCATCCCCGTTCTTTTGGGGATGAAAAGTGGTTTTTCTCCCCCTTGCTGCCGTCTTCAGCTGCACTGCGCTCGCTCGAGAACCTGGGTCTCATTTAAAAGCTCAGAGGGGAATTGTTTAGAAAAATCAACCTAATATTTCCAGCCCTTCCTTTGATTTCCCGGGAGCGAAGCCAAGGCCAGGCTGCTGCAGGGAAGGAGGAAAACTCGGGATGCTCCGGAGTCTCTGGACTCATTTTCCCCCTGTCCTAAACCAACGCCTCCAGATGCTGCAACTCCCTGGTAAAGGTGAGTTCCGAGCCTGCCCAAATCCCGCACAAACACGCCTGGCTTTGGAAGGCAGGAAATGAGGAATCACCACGTTCCCACAAGGTACAGACCCATTAATTGCCGGGCCGGGGTTTAATTAGCGATTAAAAAGTGCGTTTCATCCATCCCGTCCCCTTGGCAGCGGCGGTGAACAGGGCAGCGTTCCCAAATCCCCGTCCAGCGACTCATCCCCAGGGAATCCTGAGCCGGGCGGGGTTTCCATCCTCCCCTCGGCCCCCTCCCCAATTTGTCACGTCGGTTTTTTATTTTATTTTATTTTATTTTATTTTATTTTATTTTATTTTATTTTATTTTATTATTTTACTTTATTTTATTTTATTTTATTATTTTATTTTGTTATTTTATTTTGTTATTTTATTTTATTTTGTTTTGTTTTGTTATTTTATTTTATTTTATTTTGTTTTGTTTTGTTATTTTATTTTATTTTATGTTAGTGGTGGTCATTTATTTATTTATTTATTTATTTATATTGGTCTTTTTGGTTTTGTTGGGGTTTTTTAAGTATTTGTTTGGGGGGGTTTTTTTGTCTTGGTTTTTTGTTTTGTTTTGTTTTGTTTTGTTTTGTTATTTTATTTTATTTTATTTTATGTTAGTGGTGGTCATTTATTTATTTATATTGGTCTTTTTTGTTTTGTTGGGGTTTTTTAAGTATTTGTTTGGGGGTTTTTTTGGGTCTTGTTTTTTTTTGGGGGGGGGGTTGGTTTTTTTGTCTTTGGGGAGGGGGTGTTTGGGTTTTTTTTTTCCTGTTTTGTTTTGGTTTGGGGTTTTTTTTGTGGGTTTTTTTGTTTGTTTCCCTTGCTCTCCCAAGGTTTTCCGCCTCCCTTTCCCGAGGTTTTCCTTGGCTCGCGGAGCAGGGGCGCCCAGAAGCCGAGGGCGAAGCGGTTCTTGGTTTGTAATTACGCCGCTCTAATTGCTGCTACGCAAACAAACAGCCAAGGGCAGCGGCGTCCCCGGGGCTCGCAGGGATTTCACAACCTCCGCAGAACCCCCGGGAGCGCTGGGACAAAACTGGCAGAAAATGATGAATTTTGTCCTGGCCCGCCCTGGGGCACGGGGGCAGCTCAGGGAGAAGGGAATTGGGATCTCTGTGGGCATTCTGCACAGCCAGCAAAGCTTTCCACTAAAATAAAAATGATTTTTGTTCCCTTTTTGGGGTGTTTGGATCCGAGTGGATCGGCTGGAGGGGTCTCTGAGTGAGTTTCATGGAACGCCACGGAATTACGGAGTGGTTTGTGTTGGAAGGGAGAATTTCCAGTGGCCCAGGTTGCTCCAGCCTGGCCTTGGAGAATTCCAGGGATGCTGGAATCATCCCAGGGACCAAGCACGCCGTGCTTCACCTGTGCCGGGATCCTGGGATGATCCCGTGTCACACGGAGCAGTCACACGCAGACGAGAGATTTTCGCAGAGGTTCTTTTGATCCAGCTCCCAGCTGAGAGAGCGGAGAGAAGAAGAGCCCCCTTTGTTTATTTCTTACTTTTTATACATTTGTGGGTCCAGCAGAAGATTGGCTTTTTGGGGTTTCCACCCCTCAGCCTCAGTGGCCAGAGCAGCTGTCAGTTACAATTGTTTTCAGGTTAGAAATGTGCAAACAAAGGACAGAGAATGAAAAACAAAGGATTTGTTTATGTTACATCTGTGGGAAAGGTAGAAAACTGCTCTAATATTGTACAGTAACTAAAAGATCTGACTCCATTTATGAAAATCAAAAGGCTGATAAAGAAACTCAGAAAAACCAGGGTGACAATCCCGAGGCCGGACAGGGCAGGGGATGAATCCAGGCCAGGAACAGCCCAGCCTGGAGGTCACCTAAAGCCTTGCCTGGGAGATCCCACAGCTTATTCACTTTTTCATTTTAATTAAGCCACCTAATCCCCGGCACGCTGCGGCTCGTGTGCTTCATCCCCGGCTTTATCGGCGCGCTCCGAGTTTGGGCAGCTCCCGGCAGAGGCAGATTTTGGGAGGGGCTGGGACTCCCCCCTCCAGACACAACCTCCTCTCCCGACCGATCCCCAAACCAGGCGGGGTTTTTGGGTGCGGGGATGGGAGACCCGGAGGGGCAGGGACCCCTCCCCGGGGGTCTGGCTGCAGCTGTCCCCAGGCTGGGATTTGCAGGGAGGGATTTGTGGAGCCGGGGAGGGGATGGGAAGAGCTCCGTCCGCCTCCTCGCTGGTCTCCAGGCCAAAAGCCCGGCCTGTTCTACACTGAATTCCCATTTTCTCTCCACCCCAGTTTCCCCTTATTTTTCCTGACTGCTGCTGCTCCCCTGGGCCTCCCCGAGGCTCAGCCCCGGCTCTCCCGGTGCTCTTTTCTCCCTGAGCAAGCCCGTGCCTGCCACAGCCAACAATCCTTCCTGCACACCTGCCCTGGCTGGCACACGGGGAGCTGCCAGCCCTGCCCGTGCCCCGGCCCGAGCTGGGAACAGCTGGGAGCAGCTGGGAGCAGCTGGGAACAGCTGGGAACATCTGGGAACATCTGGGGACCCCTGGGAACATCTGGGGACCTCTGGGGACAGCTGGGGACCTCTGGGGACCTCTGGGAATATCTGAGAACATCTGGGGACCTCTGGGAACATCTGGGGACATCTGGGGACCTCTGGGAACATCTGGGGACCTCTGGGGACATCTGGGGACATCTGGGGACATCTGGGGACCTCTGGGGACCTCTGGGGACATCTGGGGACCTCTGGGGATCTCTGGGGACCTCTGGGAACATCTGGGGACCTCTGGGGACCTCTGGGAATATCTGAGAACATCTGGGGACCTCTGGGGACCTCTGGGAACATCTGGGGACATCTGGGGACCTCTCACTGTCCCCACGCTCCGAGCTCTCGCCACCTCCACGCGCTGCCTGCTCCCAGCCTCAGGACATTCCAGCCCAGAGGTTTGGTGGGAAATCAGGATTTTTAAAAATTTTTTCCCCCCCTCTCCTGGACTGCTGTGAAGGCAGCACATCCTAATTAAAAGCCAGTGAGTTGTGGGGAGTGGAATTCGTTGGGGTTTTTTTTATTATTATTATTTTTTATTTTGTTTAAATTGCACCGGGCTCCTGCTCCGCTTTATTTCACACGCCTTCGCCCGGAATAAAATCGCGTTTGTGGTGCTGGCACAGCTTCTGCCTCTTCCCCAAGGGCTGCGGGGGGCACTGAATCGCTGTTTCACCCTCCCAAAACCCCTGCCACGGCCCCGAAGGCTTTTCCGGGGGGCAGGCGTTGTCTCCTGCAGCTCCGGAGCCCGAGGAATTCTCACGTTCCAAGATCAGCTCCGGAGCAGGAGGACGTTTGATGCCAGGGGAGGGAGGAAAAAGGAAAAACAAACCAAAAAAAAACCATCGTCGGGGAGCGAACATCTCCCTGCATCCCCTCTCCCCGGCGGCTTTTCCGCGCTGCCCAGGTTCCCTGCTCCTCTCCAGGGTTCCCCCTCCTGCTCCTCCCGGCTGCGGAGCCGCCTCCGAAGTGACAGCGGTGAGCGGATTAATTAAACTCCCTGCCAGCCCTTGGCTGCCGCGCCAGCGCTAATTAATCCCAACAAAACCTACCTTTATCTCCAAACCCTGCCGCGGGCTGGGATAAGGCAGGGAGCCGCCGCCAGCTGAGCCCGTGGTGCCCGGGAGCCTGGCACCCACCCCTGGGTTTGGGAATGCGGATCCCGAACCCCGGAAAGCAGGGAAAGGGAGAGGGGCTGGGGGGCTCCGGCGGGTTTGGTGCTGAATATTCCCCCCGCAGCGCGGAGGGATTGAGGGGTGGATGGAAATTCCCCCCTCGCCCGTGTTTTATGTGCAAAAAAAAAAAAGGGGGAATTTTCCGTGATCTCGGGAGCGAAGCCTCGGGTGGGATCCGGGCATGGGGAGGTGCTGGGTGAAACGCGGTAGCTGTTGGTGCTCCAGACACCTGGAGAAACACATTTAAACCAGAAAAGGGCATTAAAAAAATCCTGAGAGGGGAGACAACCCTCGGTGAGGGGCGGGATGCTCTGCTGGGATCCCGGCACTGCTGAGTGAGCCCCCATTTCTGTGCCCTGCCCAACACATGGAAAATCACATTGGAACCAGAAAAGGACATCAGAAAAATCCTCAGAGAGGAGACAACCCTCAGTGAAGGCGCGTGGCAGAAGGGATCTGCTGCTGAGATCCTGACACTGCTGAGTGAATCCCCATTTCTGTGCCCTGCCCAACACATGGAAAATCCCATTGGAACCAGAAAAGGACATTAAAAATCCCCCTCAGAGAGGAGAGAACCCTCGGTGAGGGTTGGCATGCTCTGCCCGGAGCCTGGCACTGCCGAGTGAGCCCACGTTTCCGTGCCAGCCCTGCTCTCCCCGGGCCGTGTCGGAGCAGCGCGGGGCTGGGGAAGGCTGATAAGAGCATTATCCCGAGGAACGGGCAGGATGGAGCCGCTGCTGGAGAGGCAAAAATCCTTCCCTCGTTCCCTAATGAAGGGAAAAGACAAGGCCAGGCCGGGCTGGGCGTTGCACAAACCCGGATTTTACCTGGCTGAGGATCATTCCCAGCACGCAGCCCCGGTCCTGTCCTTCCAGGGTTTCTTTTTCCAGCTGTGTAATTCGGAGAACTTTAATTGCCCCGTGATGAAGTGACTTTTGATTTCCCCCTCATCAAACGTAATCTCATTTTGCTCCTTCTCCTTTCCCTTTCTTTTTCTTTCCCCCCCCCCCTCCCCTCCCCTGGAAATTGAATTAACATTCCATCTAATTACTCAGCCACTTCTCTAATTGCTGAAGGGACCGTGGTTGTTGCGCTCATTTAATTAATTGAGACCTGCAATGTTTAATGAGGAAGAGGATTTATTGGCTGGGGAGTTGGTGTGCAGGGCTGCCTGGCAGGGGAGGGAGTGGGACAGAAAAGGTTGGATCTTAAATCTTCCCCCTTTTTATTTTTTTTTAATTTTTTTTCATTTTTGAGGTATAAATATGGAACCCCCCCACTTTTCCTGCTCAGTTGCCTTTCGTGGATCCTTTTTAATGCAAATGTGTGGATTAAAACGCGTGGTGTCCAGAGGGGAATCGTGAGGGCGAATCCCCTCCAAAGGTGACCCTGGGGATGCTCGCATGTCCCTGGTGCTGCACCAGTGCTCCCAGTGCTGCACCAGTACTCCCAGTACTGCACCAGTGCTCCCAGTGCTGCACCAGTGCTCCCAGTGCTGCTCCAGTGCTCCCAGTGCTGCTCCAGTGCTCCCAGTACTGCACCAGCGCTCCCAGTGCTGCTCCAGTGCTCCCAGTACTGCACCAGTGCTCCCAGTACTGCACCAGCGCTCCCAGTGCTGCTCCAGTGCTCCCAGTGCTGCACCAGTGCTCCCAGTGCTGCACCAGTGCTCCCAGTGCTGCTCCAGTGTTCCCAGTGCTGCACCAATGCTCCCAGTGTGCTGCACCAGTGCTCCCAGTGCTGCACCAGTGCTCCCAGTGCTGCTCCAGTGTTCCCAGTGCTGCTCCAGTGTTCCCAGTGCTGCACCAGTGCTCCCAGTGCTGCACCAGCACTCCCAATGTTGCACTGGCATTCCCAGTGTGCTTCACCAGTGCTCCCAGTGCTACTCCAGTGCTCCCAGTGCTGCACCAATGCTCCCAGTGTGCTGCACCAGTGCTCCCAGTACTGCACCAATGCTCCCAATGC
Source organism: Delichon dasypus (assembly GCA_037837765.1). Lineage (NCBI taxonomy): Eukaryota > Metazoa > Chordata > Aves > Passeriformes > Hirundinidae > Delichon > Delichon dasypus. The sequence continues at coordinate 10,189,995 of JBBAXF010000023.1, read as the reverse complement.
TGCTCCAGTGCTCCCAGTGCTACTCCAGTGCTCCCAGTACTGCACCAGTGCTCCCAGTGCTGCTCCAGTGCTCCCAGTACTGCTCCAGCGCTCCCAGTGCTGCTCCAGCGCTCCCAGTGTGCTGCACTGGTGCTCCCAGTACTGCTCCAGTGCTCCCAGTACTGCTCCAGCGCTCCCAGTGCTGCTCCAGCGCTCCCAGTCCCCTCCTGACCATGCCCAGGCCCCCGGGGGCACAGGGCTCGGGCTCCTCCGTGCTGGCAGCGCTGGGAACAGAGGCGCATTCGCGGGGAGGCGGCAGCTCGGGGGCAGGTGGCTTTGGCCGGTGGCTTTGGCCGCGCTCCTGCCGGGGGTTTAAGGGGATCCATTGTGTCTCGCGTTTCTGTTGGCGGGGAGCGGCCGGTTCCTGCGCCTCCCGGGGCAGGCGGGATCCAAAGGAGGCTGGATGCGAGGAGGAAGATTTTCACAGCCCTGGCACAGCCCTTGGATCCCGGGAAGCGTCCCAGGCCGGGCTGGGTGGGGCTCTCAGCGAAGGTGTCCCTGATCCCTCTGTCCCGATGCTCCAGGTGCTTCTCTCCAGCTCCTTCCCACCCCTCTGGTGCCAAACCTGCCCCCGTGCAAAGCTCTGCGCCGCTCCCGTGCTTCCATACGTCGCCACAAGATCCCTGCTTCCCTCTCCCCCAGCCGGCAGAACCATCCAGATGTTTTCATCTGCAGCCCTGCCAGGCATCTGGAAGTTCCAGGCATCCCCATTTCCGTGGCAGAGGTTTTCACAGAAAGCTTTGAAGTGAAGCCCCAGCAGCTCTCCCAGCGCTGGCAGCTGTGGGAAGCCGGACTGTGCCGGCAGCTCCAGCAGAAAACCTGGATGGATCCAGAGTTTGGGGTGGCCCCGCTGCTCAGAGCCCGGTTTTTGGAAGGATTTTACCTGCCTGGAATGTGATGGAGAAGGAGGAGTGAGCGGAGCTCCTGGGCTGAGCCCCCAGGGGCAGGCGAGTGCTCCCACCCCGCTCTGCCAGGAGGAACCGCATCAATTCCCGAGGATATTCCCTGAAGTTCTCCCCTGGATGTGCCTGCGGGTCACAGGTCCGGTTTTGCCGTGGTTGCAGCACAGGGATGAAGCTGGAAGAGCAGATCCCCGTGGTTGGGGGTGGCAGAACAAGGATTGCCCCTGGTGGAACCTTCCAGAAGGAGCCCACGCGCAGCTGGGGCGATTTCCACGTTTCTTGAGGAATCCAGAGGGCTCAGATCTGAGCATCCCTGCTCCGCCAGGATGGGCACTGCAGGGAGTTTGGGCGTCTGGGAGTCAGCACTCTTCCCGGAGCCAGCAGTTATTTTGGGAAAGACCTCGGGAAGGCCGGCTCTGCTCCGGATCCCACGGATCCTCGTGCATCAGCCTTCATCCCTTCCCCAGCCAGACGCCGCTCCAAGAACAAGTATCGCTCGCTTCTGGAAAAAAAAAACAACAAACAAAAAAACCCAAGGCAATTTTGGCGGCTGAAATCCGGTGTAAAATGTCCTTGGATCTGCTGCTGGTGGGGAACATCTGGTGCGTGACCTTAAGGCCCGAGGAGGTGCGAAACGACCCTGCCGAGAGATCCCGGCGGCAGCGGGATGCTGAACGGTGGCTGCGGCAGCTCCGGAGCGCAGCCCTGGGCAAAATCCTCGGGAGGCTCAGGTGGAAGTGGGAGAAGTGCAGGTGTGTGGGAGCACCGGTGACAGCACTTCTCTCTGTCCTGCTTCTCTCAGCCCCCCGTGGCTTTTGTCCCCCCCAAAATCTCCGTGTCCCCGTCCTTCCTGAACTTCCCATCGGGATGAGGACGCGGGGAGGAGGTGCAGGACACGTGGTTCTGGAAATCCCATCTGTTCCTCTGCCTAAACTTTGCTTTTGGGGGCTCGGTTTATTAGAGCTTGAACTTCGAATCTGTTCCCAGTCCAGCGCGTGGCTCCGAGGGAAGGGATGGATCCGGGAAAAAAAGGCAGAGCCAACCTCTCTCCTGCATCCCAGAGCGCGCCCAGGGCAGGAGGAAAAGGGGAATGGGAAAAACGGGACGAGATTTCCTGGGTTCCAGCTGGGGAGGGCTCGTAACTCACGGTGACAGAGGAGGGGTCGCCGGGCGCAGACCCCCGCGGCAGGAACCACTTTCAATTAGGAATCTTTATTTGTTTATTTATTTTCTTTTGGCAGGCTCCCAGTTTCGTGTCAAACTCTCCTTTTAGCCGGGGCAGCCTCATCTGTGTAATTGAGTCCCCGCTGAGCGGCGAGGCGGGAGGGTTGTCTTTGCTGGGAGGAAGGTGGAGGAGACTCTTCCCCACAGCAGAATTTCCCATCCAGCTCAGAAAGCTGCCTCCGGGCTGAATTTTTCCATTATCAAAGGGAAAAAAAAAATAAAAATAAATTTGGAAACCGTTGGATTTGGGTTGAAAAGAAAGTTTTTTTTTTTCAAGATGTGCGCCAAACACAGCAAAAAAAAAAAGAGCAGGGTTAATCCAAGGTGTCCTTCTCCCACCTATCCAGGCTGGGTTCCAGCATCCAGCTGTTTTTAGCTGGCATGGAGGGGTTGAGGACAGGGAATGGGGCATCCATGGATTTGTGTTGTCCCGGATTTCCGTGCCCTGCTCTTGCTCCCGCAGGCTGGGATGTGACCCAGCTGCAGCGGGGTCTCTCCTTAGCTCCTGCTCAGCATCCACTGAGGAAAAAAAAATACATTTTAAAGCTTTTTTTTTAAATTTTACGGCCGGCCCGCAGCCTCCCCCATCCCGCGGGGATTCCAAGGAGAAAGTCGTCATTGAGCTGATTTTTGTTGACGCTCTGTGTAAGAGTTGCCATGGCTCTCGCCCGGCACACCTCTCCTGGCTGGAAAATCGGGGTTGGGAATGGGGAAAGAGCGAGGCAGGGCCGCTGCTGTCACCTGCCAGGGCCAGGGGGGACACGGGGATGGCGTGGGGACACACACGGGGACAGCGTGGGGACATGGGGACAGCGTGGGGACATGGGGACAGCGTGGGGACACAGGGACAGCGTGGGGACACGGGGACAGTGTGGGGACACGGGGACAGCGTGGGGACACGGGGACAGCATGGGGACACGGGGACAGCGTGGGGACACACACGGGGACGGCGTGGGGACACGGGGACAGTGTGGGGACACAGGGACAGCGTGGGGACACAGGGACAGTGTGGGGACACGGGGACAGCGTGGGGACACACACGGGGATGGCGTGGGGACACGGGGACAGCGTGGGGACACAGGGACAGCGTGGGGACACACATGGGGACAGCGTGGGGACACGGGGACAGCGTGGGGACACACACGGGGACGGCGTGGGGACACGGGGACAGCGTGGGGACACAGGGACAGCACCACTGTCATCCCCGCCTCTCTTTGCCTTTTCGGCATTTTGCACCAATTTTTTTATATTGCACATGTTTTTATATATATATATATATTTATTGGGGTATTTTTGTTTTGTTGTTTTATTTTATTTTATTTTAAATTTTATTTTATATATACACACACACACATGCATACATACATACATACATATATATAAAACATAAAATATAAAATATAAAATATAAAATATAAAATATAAAATAGAAAATAGAAAATAGAAAATAGAAAATATAAAATAGAAAAGATAAAAGAGAAAATATAAAAGAGAAAAGAGAAAAAAGAAAAGAGAAAAGAGAAAAGAGAAAAGAGAAAAGAATAAATAAATAAATAAATAAATAAATAAATAAAAGACAATTATTTTTTAAATTCTCCAGCTTTTCCCAGACAGAGCTCCGGGTATCCCAAGCACACCGGAGTTTCACGGCCCATTTCGGATGTGGGAATAACATCCCCGTGGCCGGGTCACCGCTCGCTCGGGGCTGCCGAGTTATGAGCAGAATTCTGAGCAGCCTCAGGCCGGGCTGCGGCTTGCAGCCAGGATGGGATTGCTCGGGATGCAGCGTTCCTGGAGATTTGGGATGCTGGGATCCCCGCGTGCCGCCCGTCCCGTGGGACCGTCCCTGCCGAGCTGCGCTTGGGGTTCGCTGCTCTCTGGGGATTTTTTCTCCCCGCACACGGGCGGCCCCTAAACCCCCCTCAGCCCCTGGCACCGCTCAGCCCTCTCCTTAATTAATTCTGCAGACTCCACAGCCGGGTTTGATGAAAAACATCCCACAAAAAGCCAATGAACAAGTCACCGAGCAACACCGCGGCCTCTTCTAATGATATTTTCTTTGCGGTTTTGGTTTGGAATATCTTCCTCTGAACACGAAGGAAGCCGCCTGCCTCTTGGACTGCGACCATTTGACTTCATCCCTTCATTTTCTCTCCTTCCTAAACGCTCGGTTCCGGCGCTTGGGGCTCAACGGGAGTTTGAAATTGGCACAGAAGGATCGTGACCCCTTTCCTTTCCTTTCCCTGCCTCCTTGTTTGTGCCACCGCCGATGCACCCGCACCCCAAATTCCTTGGCCTTTCACAAAGCCCGGCCCATCCCACGCCTGGCTCTTTGCAGGGACCTCAAGGATCTGTCGCATCCGTGCCCAAGCTGCGCTTTCAGCAGGCGTCACCTCGGAGCTGCGTCCTTCAGGAAAGGTCTTTTATCCCAGGGGATTTGTGGGAGCCACCCCAGGCGTGCTCCTTCTCCCTGGACCATCCCAGCTCCCTCCAGTATGGTTGTATTTTATCTGTGGAGCTCTGGAAGGATTTTGTTCCGTCATCCTGGAATTTTTATGACTCCTTTGTGTGTATATAATGCGATTGCCCTGGAACGGAGGGAAATTAATCACGGTTCCTTTGTTAGTTTTCAGGAATTTTTAATGTCTATGTTTTTGTTCATCTGTCATGTCCAAATGTGGGGTCCACGGGCTATTTGACGTTTCAAATGACTTAATTGCTTAGATTTTTCCCCCCTGGGTGTTTATGGACGCTCGTTCCTCGTGGATTTTGCGCGTGACGTTCCGTACCACGGATTTTCCCCCCGGCTCCGATTTCTCGCTCCGTTCCGGCGGTTCACAACCTCCCCTCCGCATCCCGCGTCCCCTGGGTCCCACCAGCCTGCGGCACGTCCCTCCCTGTGCCAGGAGCGCAGGGATCCGGGGCTCTTCGGGGCCTTTTTGGGAATGCTGCACCAGGAACGCGTCCCAGAGGTCACTGCACAGTGTCTGGTGCCCGGGCTGAGAGCAGCAACCGCGGGCGGAGCGAAGCGGAATCTCCAGGATCAGCCTGCAGACCTCCAGCTTGGAGAGGTTTTAAATCCCAGCGGATCGAGGGTGGCTCGAGTGGTCAAGGGGAGGCAGCCAAGCCGAACAGGAGCGGCTCCCAAACCTCCCCTGCGAGCCAGAGGCTCCCAGTTACGCTCCGGGTTCCGTGATTCCCGTGCCGATACCGACCCAGTCGGAGACAGCAGGGTGAGGGGTGGGGATCCTGGAATATTCCCCGGATCCCACAGGGATGGTCGAGGCAGGCCAATCCCGACAATCCCACCGTGACCACCAGGCAGGCGGACATTCCGGGATCTGAGCAAACTCCAGGGGACGGATGGATGGATGGACGGATGGAGGGATGGATGGACGGATGGATGGATGGATGGACGGATGGACGGTGGATGGATGGATGGATGGATGGATGGATGGATGGACGGATGGACAGATGGATGGATGGATGGATGGAGATGGATGGATGGAGAAGAATGGATGGAGGGATGGATGGACGGAAAGATGGATGGATTGGATGGATGGATGGACGGACGGACGGATGGATGGATGGATTGGATGGATTGGATGGATTGGATGGATGGATGGATGGATGGACGGATGGACGGATGAACGGATGAACAGATGGATGGACGGATGGACAGATGGACGGATGGATAGGAGCTGCCTGTCTCCAGCCTCATTACACATGTCATTAGCAAAACACTTAATTAAAACAAAAGATGCAAATTGTCCCAGGCTGTGCTGCCTCTGCTGCGGCTCCGTAATGGCTTCGACGCTTCCTTGGGCACGTTCGCTCCCTCTCCGCCGAGGCTGCTTTGCATTAAGTTGTTTATTTAGCAGCTACCGGGGGTTTTTTTGGCAGGACGGCTGCTGCCTCCTGAGGGCTGTGGAGCGGGAGGAGGTCCTGCAGAGCTGTCCCAGGGCAGCTGGACACGTCCAGGTGAACCCTCCTCATGCCAGAGAGAAGAGCCACAGCACCCAGCGCCGCTCCCCACCCCGCCAGCAGCACCCTGCGGCTCAGGCCCGGGGGTCTTTGGCTCCTGCCGGGGCTGTGGGGAGCCGGAGCAGCCGTGGGCTCCCTGGGAAGGTGTCCTGATGGACCGAGGTCACCCGGATCCCAGAGCCCCCGGCGAACCCCTCCAGCCCTAAGGGAAACAGTCCCAGCGTATTAATGCTTGCAAAAACAAACACCGGGGAGATGGGAGAAGGAAGGAGCCGTGCAGGGAGCGCGGAGTCTCTCCTCTCTAAACTCTGACCCCTCTGTTTCCCACAGCCACTGACTCCCAGAGCATCCCCATGCCAGGAGCAGCCTCTGGAAATGTTCCTGAGCAGGTCTGTCCCAGCCTGGCTTCTTCCTACTCCCCCCTCAAAGCCTGATTTTTCTTTTTTTGGGGGGGGTCTCTTCAGCAACATCCTGATTTCCGAGAGGGTGAAGCTCTGCTTGGAGGGGAGGGCGAGGAGAGGAGCCGAACCCACAGGAGATGCTGCGGGATGGGCGGCCCGATGAACCTCCAGGTCTCCTGCCTCTCCTCAGCACTTCCCACGGAATCCTGGAATGGTTTGAAGTTTGGGTTGGGAGGGGCCTTAAAGGCCGGTTCTTCACTGGAAGGATCGTCCAGCCCAGGGCCGTGGTGGAGTCACCACGGGGGGATGTGAAGGATGTGCAGAAGAGGCCCCTGGGGACACGGGAGGAGGATTGGCTGAACCCGGTGATCTGAGAGAGCTTTTCCAACTTCAGCAACTCCGCGATTACGAGGACCCAGCCGAGCAATTTGATTCTCACACGCAAAGTACAAAGTCACCGCTCATCTCCAGATGCTTCTCCCACACGCTCATCAGCCTGTCCCGTTTGGCATCGCTCTCCCTCCAGCCCGTCCCGTGCCAGGCTGTGATCCTGCCGCCCTCCCGGCATCTGTGAAACCCGGGTGGGGCAAAGCCCTGGCGGAAACCCAGAGGTGACAAACCGGCTAAAAACCGCTCCCGATTCACATGGAATGGAAGTGCCCGCGGCCGGAGGCGTCGGGTGCCGCTGCCGGGGGAGATTTGGCCACCGGGCCCGGGCTGGTCCTTGCCCGCCGGCGGGCACCGGCTCGGGGGGCAGCGCCGAGGGTGGCAAACCGGGGGAACGGGGCGATGCCGTGGGCAGAACCGGGGCTCGGGGCCGGTAGCGCCGGGGCAGCGTCTGGCTGAGCCCGGGCGGGGCGGGACCGGCACCGGGAGGGACCGGGGCGGCACCGGGAGGGACCGGGGCGGGGCCGGGCGGCCCCGTCGGCTCCGCTGCGAGAAGCAGCCGGTGCCTCCTCCGGGGGAGCCGCGGACTCGCCTGGCTGCGGGGCGCGGGCGGCTGCGGGACCGGCACCGGGAGGCACCGGGGCGAGACGGGCACCGGCAGCGGGACCGGCACCGGCACCGGAGCGCGGCCCGGCTCGGGACCGGGCGGGGCGGGGGAACCGGCCGGCTCCAAAGCCGCCCCCCGGAGCGGGAGGAGGCGGTGGCCGAGCCCCCTCCCCGCCGCGCTCCAGCCGCTCCAGCCCCGCACCGCTCGCCCATGGCGACCCCCGGCCCCACGCGTGCCCCGGCCCCGGCACGGAGCCGCCGCTGAGCGCTGCGCACCGGCACCGGCCCGGCGTCCAGGTAAGCGCTGCGGGCGGCCCCGGCTCGGCAGCGCCGGCCCCGGGCACCTGCCCGGCCCGGGACGCTCCAGCCCCGGCACCGGGGGCGGCTCCGGAGGGGTCCCGGTGAAGCCTCTTTGCTCCGAGCCGTGCGCGGTCTCAACCCCGGGGTTTCGCCGTTGTTTATTCCCCGGCTCGGATGCTGCCAGCGCCCAACCGGAGCCGCGGGGCTCCGCCGGGGGATGCGGGGAGCGGGGGGACGCGGCACCGCGCCGGGGTCGGGGCGGCCTGTGCGGCCGCCGCAGGGCTTTGCTTCATACTTGGAGCCCGTCCCGCCACGCAGGAACACAAACACGGCACGGGACGGCTCGCGGGAGGGAGGAGATGGCTCCTGTCTAAATATTAGTTTAAGGAACGGAAGGATCTCCAGCCGGCATCTCCAGCCCCGTCACCTTCTCCCAGCCCCGGCCGCGCCGCAGCCGTGACCGTGTCCAGAGCTCGGCTGCGGCTGGAGGGGTGAATTTTCCCCCCCATCCTCGAGGGAGGGAATTTCCCCCTCTCGCCGCGGTCTCCACGAAGGCTTTAACAAAACAAGGCAGACCTCGGGTGTCTTTATTGCACATATATGGTAGCTTGTAGCCGGCGCTGATTTAAATCCCATCCGCAGTCAGGCGCTGGGTGAAGGGCACGGTTTATCCCGGCGGGAGAAGGGGCTGCTGCCTGTTGGGAGCGCACTGCGGGTCCTGGATGCGCGCCGAGATCCCGGCTGTAAAGGCAGGATCCCGGCGGATCCCAAATCCATCCTCTCGTGGTCCTGGCTGCTCCCGGCTTCGGTGGCAGAAGCGGCCGAGCCTCAGCCCGGCGCAGGGCGGAGAAACCGAGCAGGGCAGGGGCGGCTCTGTGCCAGATTTTGGGAGGTGTGAGCGCTCGGCTTTGCCTTTTACCCTTCGGTTCCGACCCAAAGCTGCCCGCTGCGGCGGCTGCAGATGCTGCGCCTCGGATCCGCTCCGTGCTGTGGCAGCGTCCCTCTGGGAATGTCCCCGCTGTCACCACCAGGCTCCGGGCTCGTCCTGCGCCTCCATCCGCAGCAGCTCCGGGGCTGGGGGGGAAGGATTGGACTTTCCCGTTCCTACATCCCGAGTTTCTGGGTGTCGGATGGGCCGGCTCAGCCCCGCTCCGCCTCGGTGCTGCCCGGAGGAAGGCGCACCCCGGGAATGCGGCGGCTTCGCAGCGGGATTCGGCACCCAGAGCTGCTCCGGGCTTTTCAAAGGCAGCAGCCCAGCACCTCCCAGGCCTCGTGGAGGGGCTGGAAATAAAAGAGGAACCGGTGCGGTTTGCTGTGGCACGGGGGGTGGGCACTCGGGGGCGGGGGGCGCCGGGTGCCCTCCCAGGGCGCTGCCATGAACCACACCGCGCTCTGCCACCCGCTCCTGGAGCCCCCCCGGGCCGTGTGCGGGCTCCAGGACGCGCCCTGGGGCTGATTTGAGCCCTTGGAGGGGCTCTGCAGGGATGGATGTAGGATTTGCAGCCTCCCCTTTCCGAGGTCTCCTGAGCTCTAGACGCGGTCCAGCCGATGGCGTGGCCAGGGCAGGTGTCACCTCGGCTGTCCCCAGGGCGGAGCGGGGCCGGTGGCATTCGGAGCTTTGTCCTCTCCCCATGCTGGCGCGCTGAGCCAGGTGATGCCCTCGCAGGAGTGGGTTTGGGGGGCACAGAGAGCTGGCAGCTGCCTCTGGATGTCCCCCCTGCCCCTGGAGCAGCTCGTGGGACCCAGCAGGGTCGGACGGAGATGCTGAGGGCAGGGGAGGGGTCCTGTGTGGGTTCCCACCAAAGGTGAGGTGGTACAGGACTGGTGTGGGTCGGTTTTACTGGGGTCCCAGGGGTGCAGCCACGAGGGCTCCCCTGGCCAGGATGAACCATCCACTCCAGCACCACCACGAATGGGTTGGACTGGAGAAATCCCACCCGGGTCAGATTTTTTTTTTTTTTTTCTGGAATTTGGCCAGTCTGGAGTAGAGCTTCCCCATGAAACTTGGAGAAGAGGAAGAGAAGCTCCCTCCTGGCTGTGCCAGGCGCTGCTCTGGTGCGACGGCGCATCCCGAGCGAAGCTGCCACCGCCCTGGGATGGGGAACTCCACCAGCTGCTCCTTCCCCATCGCTTCTCCCTCACAGAACCCGGCACGGGCTCACTTTGCATCTCGGCACCCCAGAGCTAAATCCAAACAATCTCTTTGCCACCGAGAAGCGTTTCCCCTTGCCGTCATTTGTTGTGTTCCTCTGAGGAATGGTTTTTCCCCTCAGAGTCCCCCTGAAGCCTGTGCTGTGTAGTTCAACCCTTTTTCCCTGTCATACCTACTCCTGACCCTATTGGCTCAGGGCCAATACCTTTCCTTGGCCCAAAACTAGATATACCCCTGTTTCTTCCTGGTTCTCTCTCTCTCTCCTTTCTCTCCTGGAACATCACATCGAGAATAAAGCTTGGACGGAAGCTGGGGGTGAGAGCCACTCTTTTGAAATCTCTATTCTGTCTCTCTGGAAATATATTTCCCTAAAACCCCTGAATAACTGAGCTGGCGAGAGCCGGGGGGGCGGCAAGAGGGAAGTATAGTTCAGTCGTTCAAAGCCCCCCGCGGGCGATGCCACCGCCTCGGCGCCGGCTTTCTGGGTGTTTTCCTTGGGATGGGACCACGCTGGATTTGTTTTCCCGCAGCAGAGGTTCCCTTTGAGGCGGCTCCCAGCGCAGGGTGGCAGGGGAGGGCTGGTGGCAGCTGAGAGGGGTCGGCGGCCCCGCAGCAGGAGATGTCCCAGGAGGGGAAGTTCCTCCTCTAGCGTCGCTCCCGGGCTGCAATAATCCGAAGCAGGAGTTGAGTTTCCTTCTCTTTCTGTGGGTTTTTTTTCCGCAGCACGGGGACATGCGGCGCTTTGGGCAGGGGGATGAATCCCATCCCGGAGCTCTCCTGGGCTCAGGAGCAGGGTCCTGCTTTTGTGCTCCAGGCTTTAGGGACACCCTCAATCAAATCCTGGCCCGGTTTAGGGGCGGTTGTGAACCCAGCCCTGATCCTCCCCAGTGAGAAACCCGACCTTGCCCATGGTTGCCGTGTCTGGGTCTTGCTGGCGATGGCAGCGGTGCAGAGCTGACCCAGCCCTGTGGCTCGTGGGGGCCTTTTTGCCTTTAATAATGTTGGTTTTGGCTGAAGGAGCTGCCTGGGAGCCCGGGGTGTATTTATTGCTGTTGTTGTCACTCCCACCAGGGCTGGGGGATTTGCTGATGGCATCTGGTGGCCGATGGCACGGGGACACGGGGCAGAGCCCCCAGTCCTGCTGCCCTGGAGCAGAGCAGGGTCTGCAATCCAAAATCCCAAACCTTTGCAAGGTCCATCCAAAATCCTGAACCCTTGCAGGGTCTGCAATCTAAAATCCTGAACTCTTCCAGGGTCTGCAATCCAAAATCCTGAACTCTTGCAGGGTCTGCAATCCAAAATCCCAAACCCTTGCAGGGTCTGCAGTCCAAAATCCCAAACTCTTGAAGGGTCTGCAATCCAAAATCCCAAACTCTTGCAGGATCTGCAATCCAAAATCCTGAACTCTTCCAGGGTCTGCAATCCAAAATCCCAAACCCTTGCAGGGTCTGCAGTCCAAAATCCCAAACTCTTGAAGGGTCTGCAATCCAAAATCCTGAACTCTTGCAGGATCTGCAATCCAAAATCCCAAACTCTTGCAGGGTCTGCAGTCCAAAATCCCAAACTCTTGCAGGGTCTGCAATCCAAAACCCTGAACTCTTGCAGGGTCTGCAATCCAAAATCCCAAACCCTTGCAGGGTCTGCAGTCCAAAATCCCAAACTCTTGAAGGGTCTGCAATCCAAAATCCTGAACTCTTGCAGGATCTGCAATCCAAAATCCCAAACTCTTGCAGGGTCTGCAATCCAAAACCCTGAACTCTTGCAGGGTCTGCAATCCAAAATCCCGAAAGCTTGCAGGGTCCATCCAAAATCCGATTGTGTTTCCCCAAGCTGCAGCTGTGCTGGGAAGAACAGGCAGAGAATTCTCCCAGCGAGGTGCTGGAGTGGGGTTTTTTTCGGTTTTCCCCGCGTTTTTCCCTCTCTGCTGCCTTCCCAACGCCGCGTCCTCCTGCGGCACGGGGGGGACACCGAAGCCAGCCCAGACCTCGGGTGTGAACCAAAGCCCCTTCAGCGCTGAGGGTCCCAGCCAGGAGCACCCGTCCCGTGCTCCCCGGAGGAAGGGCTCCCTGTGATTCCACAGGGCAGCTGCTGCCTTCATTAAGCGGTGTTGGCTCATTAAAAGCACATTTTTGAGGCTTAGCAGCTCCTCGGAGCAGTCTGGGAGGGACGGTGCCAGTGCTGGGGGAGGCAGCGAAGCTCCTCCGAGCCGGGCTGGGCACTCATCCGGAGCCGGGGGGAAATCCCACCTCTTCGGTATCCGAGAGAAGTTTGGGGAGGGAAGAGGAGAGGTTGGAAGGATCCGGGCAGGATTTGGGGGGTGTGAGGCCGCTGGGCACAGGCGGAGCAGAGGATGTTGAGCTGTGCCCTGGTGAAAATCCCCGGACAGAGGAGGGGTGGGGAGGAGAGGGGGATCTGACCCCACCTGTCTCCAGGAGCAGGTGATGGAATCATGGAATGGTTCGGGTTGGAAAGGACCTCGGGAGTGGAACTCCCACTATCCCAGGTTGCTCCAAGCCCTGGCCTTGGACACCTCCAGAGCTGCTCTGGGCAGTGAATGTGAGGATGGTTGATGTTTTCTGTCCCTGACCACCAGCACGGGAGCTGCGGCAGGACCGGCTGCACACCCCGTTCCCACGGGCAGTGACGGAGAAACGCTCCAATCCGTGTTTTGCCGGAGCTCTTCGTCCACGCCATCATCTCCCAACAGAACTTTTCCTGGATTTCTTGTTGCTCTGAGCAGCCTGTGGTCTGGGAAAGGCGGAAAATGGGCGTGCAAAGGTGCGGATTGTCCCTGTCTGTGTCACCTGCCCTCCCCTCTCTGCCGGTGGCAGCTCCTCTGCAGGACCTGGCTCCTCTGCAGGATTTGGGTGGCTGTGTTCCACTTTGGTGTTTTTATGGCAGCAGGAGAAACGATCCCAATCTTCTTCCCACAGCTCAGCTGGGTCTGAGCCATGGGAGAGGCCAGCGGGGCAGGAAGGGCAGAGTGGCCACGGCTCTCCCTGCACACCGACGTCCTGGCTGGGAACAGAGGGAAAACTTCGCCTTTTTGGAAAAGGCGTGGTTCTTCCCAGTGGGAAACCTCTCACCCCTGAGGGATCCCAGCAGTGGAGCAGAGGATCCCAGGTTTTCCCTGCAGTGACAGGAGAGTTCAGGGACGTGTCCATCTCCACGGTATCACCATCTCCACATGCCAAGGTCCAGCTGACCCGACCTGCTGCCCTTTGGAGACTCTCCAGCTCTTCCCATCGCCTCCAGCCCCATTTCTCCCAAGCATCTCCCAGTTCTGGAATGCCTCTGGCTAAAATCCCCATTCCCAGCGCTCCTCCGTTGCTGTCCCGGGCGGAATTCCTCATCTGCTCGCGCTGCAGCAGCGCTAAGTGGTTCAATGTGTCGGCAGTTCCCGCTGGAGTCGGACAGTAAATCCTAATGGGATCCCGGCCCCTGCTCCGGCCAAAACCCCACTGCGAGGGTTTACTGCAAATTGGATTTGCAAACCTCGCTCGGGTCTCCGTGCCCTCGGCAAAGCGCCCTAATCCCCGGCGGGCGCCGGGACGAGCCGGCTCCTTCTGTGCAGCCGGGAATGCGGGATCGGTGGGAGAAGAGAGGGAGAACGGGAATCTGGGATGTGTGGGGAGAAGAGATGGAAGAATGGGAATCTGGGATGTGTGAGGAGAAGAGAGGGGAGAACGGGAATCTGGAATGTGTGGGGAGAAGAGAGGGGAGATTGAGAATCCAGGATGTGTAGGGAGAAGAGAGGGAGAACGGGAATCTGGGATCGGTGGGAGAAGAGAGGGAGAACGGGAATCTGGGATCGGTGGGGAAAAGAGATGGAAGAATGGGAATCTGGGATGTGTGGGACAAGAGAGGGAGAACGGGAATCTGGAATGTGTGGAGAGAAGAGAGGGAAGAATGAGAATCCAGGATGTGTGGGGAGAAGAGAGGGAGAACGGGAATCTGGGATGTGTGGGGAGCAGAAAGGGAGAACGGGAATCTGGGATGTGTGGGGAGAAGAAAGGGAGAACGGGAATCTGGGATGTGTGGGGAGAAGAGAGGGAAGGACAGGGGAATTCCCGGCTCGGCATCACCTGTGCTGCCTGCTCGGGATGCTGCTGAGGGATGTGGGTGGATGCTCATCCCAGAAGGATGTGGTTCCCCCATCCCACCGCTGCTCCCTGCATCCTGCAGGGATACTGTCTCAGGGCAGGATCTCTTTCCCTAGGGATGGGAATGGGAATTGTTCAGGTGGGAGTTGAAGGGCCAGCACACCTGAGACGTGTGGAAAAGGCAGAGGAGGAACCCTGGGGAAAAAAAATCAGGAATTAATACCTGGAGTCCTTCAAGGTGCTCCCGGTTTGTTTTTCCCAGGGGGAAACTGAGGCGCCCTGCGGCGCACTGACCTCCCCCAGGGATCTGGGCGTTCCACAACGGTGGAAACCCCACAAAACAGGGAAGGGGAAAGCGGCCAAGCTGCGCCGTGGGACGTGACGCTGTCCTGGCTGCCCTCCTGCCTCCATCCCACCGAGAGCTTTTCCTTTCTTGGCAAAAAGGAGATTTTGCCCCCGGCGCGGCCGTGGCAGCTCTCGGATACCAGCGGTGTCGAAACGGGCCCAGAGCAAAGCACATCTGGGGTCTGGGCTCCGTCTGGCTGCCAAAATTTAAGCTTTTAACCCTCTTTCCCGAGGCACTGGGATTGTTCAAACAAGCCACAGTAATTAGTTTCCTCTGACAAACCGCCCCTTTTTGGCATCGGGACGTTTATTAATCCTGGGGGGGGCGGGCGCGTCGCTCGGGATCCAAAAATAATTGACATTCAGAGTCCAGGTTTTGGCACGAGAGGGAAAATTTGGGCCGGAAAAGCAGCACCAGGCGTGCAGGGGGGTCGGCACAGCAGCACCCAAAGGCGCCCAGCGGTGGGTGGGGGGTCCTTGGCTGGCGTTATCCCGATTTCTTTCATGGCCATATAAACCATCCCGATTTTGGGGGGATTTCGAGTGATATAATTTGATTTTCTCTGCCCTTCGGTCTGCAGGGAGTTTTCCTGCAGACATCCCCCCCTCATTCCCCGTTTCGGTGTTGCTTCACCTGGAGCCACGAGCTGCGGCACCGGGGAATACTTTGATTTTATCGCCAATTAATCGCTAATTACTCACCTCTTCCCGTGAAGGGCGGCTCTTGCCGCTGCTTAGGCCTGACGGAATCGGCTTAGGGAGGATTTTTGGGTTGCTGCAGCCGTGGTGACCTTGGCGGGGCTGCCACACCTTGCTGGGGTCAGTGGGGACGCAAACTGGGGGCACAAACTGGGAACACTGGGCTGGGGGCACAAACTGGGAACACTGGGCTGGGGGCACAAACTGGGAGCACAGACTGGGATTGCAAACTGGAACCATAAACTGGGAGCACAAACTGGAACCACAAACTGGAGCCACAAACTGGGAACACAAATTGGGAGCACAAACTGGGAACACAAACTGGGAGCATAAACTGGGAGCACAAACTGGGAGCACAAACTGGAACCACGAACTGGAGCCACAAATTGGAACCTCAAACTGGAACCACAAACTGGGAGCATAAACTGGGAGCACAAACTGGGAGCACAGACCCGGAGCACACCACCCACGCCCACCCCACAGCGAGTTTTTAATGCTTTTTAAACTCCGTTTTTTTATCTGGCAAGGTGATGAACATCCCCGCAGCGCTCAGGGTTTGTGGTGGTCGCCAGAGCCCGGTCTCGCCCGGGTGTCCCCGGGCTCTGCACGGACACCCCGAGCCGGGCACGGTGACACTGCAGGGAGCTGCGCTGCATCAATCCGCGCTTTTATTTCCTGCTGATTTATACTGCAGCCGCATTCCCGGCCCCCGCCGTGTCCCGGCGAGCGGGGAGAACCCAGGGAAACCGAGGGCGAGCAGCAGCATTTACCTTCGCGGGGATGAGCTGAGCCCAGCCGGGACTGAACTGGGACTGAACTGGGACTGAACTGGGACTGACCCGGTCCCGGACTGGTCCCCGCGCTCGGCTCCGCATCCAGCGGATTCTCCCCCCCGCCGGGAGCCCGCTGCGGATCCTGTTAATTAATGAGATGAAAGCCCCACGCGAGACCTCCGGGGAAGGAATCAAAGGCTCCGCCGCAGCTTTCCAGGGCGTGGATTTATCCCTCCGGGCCCGCAGCTTGCCGTGGCGGATGGAGGGAACGGGGATCCCTCGGGTGAGATGGGTCAGCGCCGCTCCGGGATCTGTCCCCAGGGTTCCGCGCAGAAATCCAGCCCCAAAACGGGTCTGGGTGGTGCCCCCGGGGCTGCGGAGAGACAGGAGGGTCGTGGCCGAGGGGTGTCTGGGCTGGGACCACCGGAGCTGCTCCGGTGCCGGGATTTCCATCCCGGGGGATTTTGGTTTCTGCCCGTGCAAACCAGGCGCAGGATGCTGTCCCTGCCACGCAGGGGGGGCTCAGGGTGCCCTGGCACAAATTGGGATTTTCCTCCCCTGTGCTCCTTTCCCTTCTGGAAGAGCTCCTGGTCCTCTCCCTGCTCCGTTCCTGTTGGCACCGTGGCTTTTCCCAGCTCAGGAATATGGGACAGGGCATCTCCTCCTCTTCCTCCTCCTCCTCCTGGTGGGCCCTGCCCGTGCTGGGGGGCTCTGGGGGGTCCTGTGCCCGCTCATTCCCAAAGGTGATGGATGCCCTTCGGTGTCCGGGATGCGGACACGGAGCGGGTGGATGCCTCAGTGTCCTGAAATTCCTGCTTTGTCCTGGTGCCTCCTCCAGCGCTCAGCCCCTAGAGCTGGTTGGGCTCTGCCAAACCCAGAATGAGCGGAAAATTTCAGCCAGGTTGGGCAGGACTTGGAACAGCCTGGGACAGTGGAAGGTGTGGAAGGAGTGGAAGGCATGGAAGGTGTGGAAGGTGTAGAAAGTGTGGAAGGTGTGGAAGATGTGGAAGGTGTAGAAAGTGTGGAAGGTGTGGAAGGTGTGGAAAGTGTGGAAGGTGTGGAAGGTGTGGAAGGTGTAGAAAGTGTGGAAGGTGTGGAAGGTGTGGAAGGTGTGGAAAGTGTGGAAGGTGTAGAAAGTGTGGAAGGTGTGGAAGGTGTGGAAGGCGTGGAAGGAGTGGAAGATGTGGAAGGTGTGGAAGGTGTGGAAGGTGTGGAAGGAGTGGAAGGTGTAGAAAGTGTGGAAGGTGTGGAAGGTGTGGAAGGGGTGGAAGGTGTGGAAGGTGTAGAAAGTGTGGAAGGTGTGGAAGGTGTGGAAGGTGTAGAAAGTGTGGAAGGTGTGGAAGGAGTGGAAGCTGTGGAAGGTGTGGAAGGTGTCCCTGCCATGGCAGGCGTGGCCCTGGGTGGGCTTCAAGGTCCCTTGTGACCCAACCCAGTCTGGGATTCCGTGATTCTGTGGGATGGTGGGAATGTGGAATGGAGACTCCCCAGGCCCCGTTCCCCAACCACGACTTGGCCACAGCCGCCAGCATCGCCCCCGGCACCACGGGGTGCCCTTGGCTGATCCACCCACATCCCACAGGCTGCTGGGGAGGATTCTCTTTATTATTTCCACCCTATTGAGGGGGTTGGGGTGGGATTTTTTGCTCTCCAGCTGTTTGGAGAGATGCAAACCAAACCCGCTGTAATTCAGCCCGAACGTAAATGTCACGGCAGCGTGGGAACGAGGGCGCTCGGTGCGTTCAGTGCTGGAGCTCCTCCCGCCCCACAGCACCCCAGCTTCACCTCCTCCATCCCACCTTCATCTCCTCCATCCCATTTCCCTCTCCCATCCCATTTCCCTCTCCCCCATTCCATTTCCTTCTCCCCATCCCATTTCCCTCTCCCCATCCCATTTCCCTCTCCCCATCCCATTTCCTTCTCCCCATCCCATTTCCTTCTCCCCACCCCGTTTCCCTCTCCCCATCCCATTTCCCTCTCCCCAATCCCATTTCCCTCTCCCCCATCCCATTTCCTTCTCCCAATCCTATTTCCCTCTCCCATCCCATTTCCTTCTCCCAATCCCATTTCCTTCTCCCAATCCCATTTCCCTCTCCCATCCCATTTCCCTCTCCCACCCCATTTCCCTCTCCCCACCCCGTTTCCCTCTCCCCATCCCGTGGGTCCAGGCCCAGCTCTGGTTCCCTCACTGTGGTCACCCCGGAGTGTCCCAACCCTTTCCCCGAGGATCAGGGCTGCATCCCGGGTGAGCTCCGCCTGCTCTGTGCCTTTGGGGGGCTCTGGGGCAGAGCCCTGGGGCTGGATGTCCCCGAGGCAAAGCAGAACCATGTGTCCCACGCTCCGCTCTGGTTCTGCTTACGGGGGAGCTGGAGGGGGAGGAGGAGGAGCAGGGATGAGCTCTGGATGCTCCGTGCAGAGCTCCAGGCTGCGAGGTGTCCCCTGTGCCCAGCCAGGCGGGTGGTGGCACTCCCTGTGCCCAGCCAGGCGGGTGGTGGCCCTCCCTGTGCCCAGAGCGCCGCTGGAGATGGGGACATGTCACCGAGACACACAAAGCAGCCACGCACAGACCAGAGATTTCGCAAGGCAGAGATCCTTCCGATCCCAGCTCACACCTGAAAACCGAGAGAGGAAGAGACCCCTTTGTTTATTTTTTACTTGTTATACATTTGTGGGTCCAGCAGAAGATTGGCTTTTTGGGGTTTCCACCCCTCAGCCTCAGTGGCCAGACCAATTGTCAGTTACAATTGTTTTCAGGTTAGAAATATGCAAACAAAGGACAGGGAATGAAAAACAAAGGATTTGTTTATGTTACTTCTGTGGGAAAGGTAGAAAACTGCTCTAATATTCTACAGTAGCTAAAAGATCTGACTCCATTTATGAAAATCAAAAGGCTGATAAAGAAACTCAGAAAAACCAGGGTAACAGGGACAGGGGACATTTCCCCTCCCTTGTGCACCTAATTGCTGTCAAAAGAGCAGGAGAATCCAACAGCTCCACCCAGATCAGGGTTTGGGGATTTTTTAGGTTTTATTTTTCTTTCAGTTCTCCCCATTTTGGGGTCATTTTTGGCATTTTGAGGTCACTTTGATCCAGGGGCACTGCAGGCTCCAGTGCTCCCAGTGCAGCACCTGCCCTGGCCAGGAGTGTCGGACACGCCGACGCTTTTTGGGAAGGTCCAATCCCCAAGGAAGTATTTTGGGAGCTTGTGATGGGTTTTGATGAAGGTCTGAGATAATTTTGGGAAGCTCTGAAGGAGTTTTGGGGAAAATCTGAAGGAGTTTTGAGGACAGTCTGAGGATGTTTTGGGGAAAAATCTGAGGAAGTTTTGGGGAAAATCTGAAGGAGGTTTGAGGACAGTCTGAGGACGTTTTGGGGAAAAATCTGAGGAAGTTTTGGGGAAACGTCTGAAGAAGTTTGGGGAAAAATCTGAAGGAGTTTTGAGGAAAATCTGAGGGAGTTTTTCTTATGGTCTTGAGGGAGTTTTGGGGAAAAATCTGAAGGAATTTTTCTTATGGTCTGAGGGATTATTTTTTTTTTTTTTTAGGGAAATCCGAGGAATTTTTTTGGTAGGATCTGTGGCAGTTTTGGGAACAGTCTGTCTCTCCACCACCCCCATCCTCTCCAGGACAATCCAGCCCCATCCTGTGAGCAGGACCAGGCGTTGAGCCGGAGCTGCTGCTGGAGGAGCAGCCTCCGTCCCGAGCTGCTGCCCATGGAAATTGTTTAATTCCTGCGGGATGAGTCATGAGGAGCCGGGATTTCAAAGCAGCTTGGCTCCCATGTAAGGCACTCAAATAAACAGTGTGTGGCAGGTGGAAGCTCTCTCTGATGTCCCGTCAAGGCCTCCGTCTTTCCAAGTGTTTTTGCCTTGCCAAAAATCCTTCGGCCACACCGTGGCTTCATCCATTCTTGAGGCTGGGCTCTGGAAAATAATGAATCAATGCCCGGAAACATGAATCGACGGAAAATTTATGGCACACTTAGAATATAATGTCTTTTGGGTCCTCTGCTTTGAAGCATCGGCGCTGAAAGTTTTGGCATCTCCTCCTTTCAACCCTTCAGCGAGGAGGATTTAAGGGGGAACAAAAAAAAAAAAAGAAAAAAAAAATTCGCTGTTCTTCCTCATCTCATGACTCCGGGAGCTTTAAGGAGTCGGTGGATGTCGGAAACAAATCCCAAGAGTCTGCTGGAAAAATTGGGAGCGGGGTTGAAAAACAAGAGCGATGAGGAAAAAAAAAAGTGAGGGTGTGAAAAGTGAGGGACGCTGGGGAACCCCAACTGCTCCGCTTTTTGTGGGCAAAAAAAAAAAAAAATCTGCGGGGATGGAGTGGCCAGATTTTGATTTATCAGGAAAAACAAGTGGAAACACCGACATCCCTGGAAGTGTCCAAGGCCGGGTGGGACGGGGCTGGTCTGGGGCTTTTTAGAGCAAAAGAAAAGGACGGCGAAGCCTGGAATAACTTTGTTGTTATTGTTTTGCACACTGGAGCTGGGATTTGAGCCTTTTGAAAGGTCACAGGCGAGTGGGTGGGGGCCAGGATTTCTGGCTGCCGGAATGGGAGGCTTTTTTTTATGGGACGTGCAGCGAGGCTGGAACCGCTCTCCTAAAATTTTATGGGCCTGCAAGGAGCCAGAGGCCCTTTCTCAGGTGGTGGGATCGAGTGTCACAGCTCCAGGCTCAGCCTTTTCCTCCCCGGAGCGGGACAAAGGGGGCTGAGCCCCCCGGGTGATGGAGGCTCAGCTCAGGGGTTGGTGCGATCCCACTGCTGGTTGTTCACCACGGAATTCATCTCCCAAAATACCCAACGTCAGCTGTTGGGAGCTGTTTGTCCTCCTGGAGAGCAGAACAAAGTGTCCTCCCCTCCCCAAAGCCTCCCCTGGGGCTGCTGGTTCTTCACAATTCCTTCGTTTCCGGGGATTTTTGTCCAGGAGCAGATTGGGGTTCTCTTGGTCTCGCGCTCTGCCTTGCTGGGGAGGGTTTGGAAGCCAGGGAAGTTCCAGTGCCTGTTCCCTGCTCCTGCTCTTATCTCCGGGGTGAAATCTGAACTGAAGGCCCCTGATTATCGTGGAATTCCAGGATGGGAATTTAAATATCCAGTCCCACCGCCGGCCATGGGCAGGGACGCCTTCCACTGCGCCAGGCTGCTCCAGCCTGGCCTCGGGCACCGCCAGGGAAGGGGTGGGATGAGGCCACCAGCTTGTCCCCACTGGAGTCACCTCGTCACCACTGGTGTCACCTCATCCCCATTGGTGTCATCATGTCCCCACTGGAGTCACCTCGTCACCATTGCTGTCACCTCATCCCCATTGGTGTCACCTTGTCCCCACTGGTGTCACCTTGTCCCTATTGCTGCCGCCTCATCACAATTGGTGTCACCTCATTACTATTGGTGTCACCATGTCCCCACTGGTGTCATCTCATCACCAGTGGTGTCACCATGTCCCCACTGGTGTCACCTTGTCCCTATTGCTGCCGCCTCATCACAATTGGTGTCACCTCATCCTGATTGGTGTCACCATGTCCCCACTGGTGTCACCTCATCCCAACTGATGTCACCTCATCCCCATTGGTGTCACCATGTCGCCATTGCTGCCACCTCATCACCACTGGTGTCACCTCATCTCCATTGGTGTCACCTCATCCCCACTGGTGTCACCTCATCTCCACTGGTGTCACCTCATCCCCACTGGTGTCACCTCATCCCCATTGGTGCCACCTTGTCCCCACTGCTGCCACCTCATCCCCATCGCCACCAGCACCCCCAAGCCGCCTTTCCCACGGCCAGTCTCCCACTCCAGCTCATCCTGGGGCCGTCCCTCGTGCCTCAGTTTCCCCAGCCGGTGTCGGGAAGGGAGGAGCTGGAGCCACGGGGATCCCACGGGAAGCATCCCATGGGATGGAGGGAGGGAAGGGGCTCGGGGGGCTCGGGGGGCTCGGGGCGCGCATTAAGGATGTTTGTTTTGCCTGTTTTGCAGAGTTTCAATGTTCTGACTTGCTCTAAGATGAAGGTATGGAAGTTTGCAGCCATTGCATCGATGCTCCTCAGTTCCATGTTATCCATTTTAGTTTGTAGAGACATGTTCAGCGGAAGCCGGGAATTCAGCCCCTTGCCTTCCTCGCCGTCTTCCTCACGGGATTCCTCCTCCTCCTCCTCTTCTTCCTCCTCCTCCTCCTCCTCCTCCTCCTCCTCCTCGCTGCCGGCGGCTCTGCGGAGATCCCCACGGGCCCTGCAACGCCACGGCTCTCTGCTGGCCCAGTGTAAGCTCCTGCTCCTCCAGCCCGGGGTCACTGTCCCCCCATCCCGGCCCCACAGATCCCCCAAATCCCTGTGGGGTCATTCCCTGCCCTCTCCTGCACCCAAACATCCCCTTTAGGAGGGTTTAACCACAAATTTTGGGCAAGCAGGAGGCGCTGGGCGCCGAGATTTGGTGTGAACACAGCAGCTCTCCGCAGAGGGAAACTCGAACAGATCATTTGCTGAAAAAAAAAAAAAAAACTCGTTTTTTTCCCTCCCTCCAAACGGCTCTTTTTGGGTTTTTTTTTTGTTTTTTTTTTTTAGTCCCGTGTTATTTTTTACAAACGGAAAATGTCAAACAGGAGCTGAAGAGGAGGGCAGGGCAGCAGCTCCCCCCTCTCTCACCCCTCGGTGCTCCCTGAGGGCTGGAAATCCCCACGTGTTTGTTTTGATTCCAAACCAGAGGAACTGCTCTCTTTTTTTGGGTGGAAATTTGGAAATCGATGACAAGCTGTCAGATCACGCTTTCCTCTGTGCCTCCTGCAGAGCGGAGCTGGAATAACCCTGGATTTTAGGGTTGGGACAAAGGGATGTGGGCGCTGCCAGCAGCGGCTGGACGAAGTTTGTGCGCTGGCTGTTGGCCCTGGGGTCTCAGGAGCTCCCAGGCCTCAGTGAAACAAAGCAAATATGAAATTTATTGGTGCCTCTCCCCAAATCCACCCGTCCATCCTAGGGGATGTTCACCCATCCCAGGGAATGTTCATTCTGGGGGACGCCCTCCCACCTCAGGGAGTTTCCATCCTGAGGATCTTCCATCCACCTTAAGAGGAAAATCCTGAGATCCTCAGCCATGGGGGATCTCCCATCCCTGGTGGCCTCCATCCAGGTGGATGTTAACCCACCCCAGGGAATCTCCATCCTGGGATTCACACTCACCCCAGGGAATCTCCATCCTGGGGATTCACACTCACCCCAAGGAATCTCCATCCTGGGATTCACACTCACCCCAGGGAATCTCCATCCTGGGGGATTTACACCCACCCCAGGGAATCTCCATCCTGGGATTCACACCCACCCCAGGGAATCTCCATCCTGGGATTCACACCCACCTCAGGGAATCTCCATCCTGAGGGATTCACACTCACCCCAAGGAATCTCCATCCTGGGGATTCACACCCACCCCAAGGAATCTCCATCCTGAGGGATTTACATGCACCCCAAGGAATCTCCATCCTGAGGGATTTACATGCACCCTAGGGAATCTCTATCCTGAGGGATTCACACCCACCCCAGGGAATCTCCATCCTGGAGGACCCCTCGCCCCTCACCCATGGAGAATCTCCCATCTCCCCCCACCCCCCGGGGGACACCCCCTAACCCCGTCCCCTCCTTCTTGCAGACAGCGCCTTGCTGGAGAGCTACACGGAGGGCGAGCTGCGGCAGCTGATCTCAGCGCTGGTGGAGCGCTACCGCCAGGCCATGAACTCGGGCGGGCACGAGCTGCCGCTGTTCCCGCGCGCCGGCAGCCGCAGGAAGCGCGCCCGCGCCCGCCACAAACCCTGCGAGCTGCGCGAGCTGGAGGTCAGCGTCAGCGAGCTGGGCCTGGGCTACGAGTCGGACGAGACGGTTCTGTTCCGCTACTGCAGCGGCACCTGCGAGGCCGCCGTGCGCAGCTACGACCTCTCCCTCAAGAGCATGAGGAGCCGCAGAAAGATCCGGAAGGAGAAGATCCGCGCCCGGCCCTGCTGCAGGCCGCTGGCCTACGACGACGACGTGTCCTTCCTGGACGCCTACAACCGCTACTACACCGTCAACGAGCTGTCGGCCAAGGAGTGCGGCTGCGTGTGACGGGCGCGGGGGCCGCGATGGAGGCTGGAGCGGCCGGAGGAGGAGAGACTGAGCCGCTGGCGCGTCCCCTCGGCGTCGCCGTCCCGCTGGCCGCCCGGGACTAGAGACGCGGCCGCCGCCGTGGCGGGGGGCGGCTGGAGGCCGTTGTCCCCTCGGCGGGTGGCCCGGGGGTCCCCGCTGGGGTGACAGGGGGTGTGCAAGGCACGCGTGTCGCGGGTGTCACGGGCCGCGTTGGGTGCCACTGGCGTGGGGGGAACCCGCACGTGCCAGGGGGTTCTGTGTCGGGGTGTGGCCACACGGGTGTGGCACGGGGGGTGTGGCCACACGGGCGTGGCACGGGGGTGTGGCCACACGGGCGTGGCACGGGGTGTGGCACACGCAGGGGGTGTTGTGGGCAGTGCCGGTGCTGTGTGGTGCTGGACGGGGTGTGCTGCAAACTCAGAGTGTGTTTTAGGGTTTGCTGCACACCCAGGATGTGTTTTAGGGAGTGTTGCACCCTCAGGATGTGTTTTAGGGTGTGCTGCACACTCAGGATGTGTTTTAGGGTGTGCTGCACACTCAGGATGTGTTTTAGGGTTTTCTGCACACCCAGGATGTGTTTTAGGGAGTGTTGCACCCTCAGGATGTGTTTTAGGGTGTGCTGCACACTCAGGATGTGTTTTGGGGTTTGCTGCACACCCAGGATGTGTTTTAGGGAGTGTTGCACCCTCAGGATGTGTTTTAGGGTGTGCTGCACCCTCAGGATGTGTTTTAGGGAGTGTTGCACACTCAGAGTGTGTTTTGGGGTGCATTGCAGGTTCGGGGTGTGTCAGGGGCCCTGTGCTGCCCCAAGGAGGGAGATGAGTCCTTCTCTCTGTAGCTCTGGGGTTTTGTGACCACCCTGCGCTGCTGGGGGAGGTTCAGCCTCCCCAGATCCGGGTGTTTGGGGACACAGAAACACCAACAGCGGTTTGTGCGCGCGGCTCTGACTCCCTCTGGCTTGTGCCCCTTTTGCCACCGTTCCTGCAGCCCTGGGGCTGTTCTTCTTAAAACTCGGGATAATCTGAAGTAACTGGATTAACCTCCCGTGCCCCCACCACGGGCAGCTGGGCCGGAGCCCCACCAGCGCCAGGGAGGTGACAGAACCTCCCCAGGGCCACCAGCCGAGCCGCGGCACCCAGCGGCGTGGGCAGGAGCATCCCTGGATTGGCGTCTCCCCAAATTCCCCCGGCTCTCCGGGGAGTATCTCCCAGCCTCTGGTCGGGGCTGGAATCCTGCGGGAGAGGGGACTCAGTCCCGGGCTTGGCTCCGCTCGCATTTACAGCAGTGTCACTGCTGTTTACTCTGCGGGGAAATAAATGAGCCCGCAGACTTTCACATTCCCTGGGCAGGCTCGATTTGTTGCCTGGGATTGATGGGTTTTCTCCCCTTGGCTCCCTTCCCAGAAAAAGCAAATCATAAACAGGAGGAGAATATTGGTGTCGTGTCCTGGGCATTAACCAACGTGAGGGAAAACACTCCGTGTGCCACCCCCTGCCTCGGCGTCCTCCCTCTGGTAAAACAGGGGGAAAAGTTCCCTGTGCCTTCATCCCGAGGAGGAGGAGAGCTGCTGGTGGTGATCCCAGCGCAGGGATGGCGCTGCAGGATTTGGGGGAGCAGCATGGGATGGGTTGGGGACAGCACCTCGTGTCGGACCAGCCGCATTCCCGAGCGCAACACGGGGCCAGGCTGGTGGGGAAAAATTTTTTTTAATTATTTTTTTTCCCCCCCTTCTCTTCCTTTTTATCCAAACGCAGCTCTTGGCTGAGCGGAGCCAGGGTGTAGTGGAGGAATATAAACACCATCCTTCAGCGGGGCTGGCGGCCCGGGAAGGCAGCCTGGACTCTGTAACACGGAGTTTTCCCTGGATTTTGGGAAAGGCGGGAGGCAGCCGCGGGTGGTGCGGGGTGTGAAACCCGCACCCGGGAAATGGGAACCGATAAACTCCGCGCCGCAGGTGCAGCTCCCGAACCGAGGTGCGAGTTTGCAGCCCTGGTTTCGGCTGGAAATGGGAAAAGTGGCCCAAAATAATCAGCTGGAGGATGGGAATGGCAGACGGGCAGCGGGAGCCGCGCCGGGCTCACAACAGACAAGCGGCTCACTGGAGTTTAAGGAAAGAAAATAGCACCCAAATCTAATAATAATAATGATGATAATAATAATAATAATAATAACTGTCCTCTCAAAGGCTTGGGTGCTTTCCAGGTCTCGCTGCTGTAAAACTCTAATTAGTTTTGCAGCAGTAAATAGAAAGAAATGGAAGCAGAGCAGGGGAGGTGCTGTGGGAGCAGCGCAGGACCATCCGGAGCAGGAGCTGCCTCTGCTCACAGAGAGACGTTTGAGGGTTCGCACCCTGGTTTGGGAGGGGTTTTTTTGGCAGAATCCAGGGATTTTGGGTGCCTTGATGGTGGTCGAGGGTCCCTGCTCTCGCCAGGGTTGTGGTGGGAGCAGCAGGAATACGAATACGAGGGGACGAGGGAGCAGCAGGGTGGGGGCTCAGCCTGGGACATCTCCCAGCTGCCAAACCCCCAATTCCCAGTGCAAACCCAGCCCGGAGCCCTCAAAACCGGGAGGAAAACCTGACACACTGCAATGGGCTGTTAAAACCAGCAGGAATAGCTCCAACCCATCATTTTTTGCTCTTTTTTTTTATTATTCTTTTTTTTTTTTTTAATTTCCCCCTGCTGGCAGTGGAGCTCCAGCCCGTGTGGAGGGGATGCTCCACATCTGCCTCACGCTGCTCCTGCCGGGGTTTTTTGGTGTTTTCTTGGGAACAGCTGGGATTTGCAGCCACAAAACTCCCCAGTGGGGTGAGCTGGGGGCGTCGTGGTGCGGCCAAAAGGATGGATTCTGCTGCCATGGCTTTTCCAGGGCTCCTCCTCCTCTTCCTGGAGCTCCTCCAGCTTTCCCGGTGCCATCCCGCTGCCACCCGGCCCTGGAAATGTGGTTCCAATAGAGAGGCTGAGGTTTCCCTAATGTTTTCCATTTCTCCAGCCCCCTCTGCTGTAATAGGAGCTGGAGCTGTCCGGAAGAATGTCTACAATGCAAAAAAAAAAAAAAAAAAGGTGGAAAACTCCCTCCTCAAAGCCACAGCAGAATCTCATCTGGCTCCTTCCTCAGCATCCCATGTGCTGGTTAATATTAAAATTAATAATGATATTAATTAATAATAACCAGCGCGCAACAGCTGCCGAGGGGATTTTGGGCCTGGGTTTTTGCTTGTCTCGGGCTGCAGCTCGTGCCGGGAGAGGTGGGTTTGGAAGAGGAGGAGGTTTGGGAGCAGGAGGAGATGTTTAAAATGATCCCGGTGGTTGTGACAGCGCAAAATCCCAGGGTTTGGTTCTCCCAGCCCGGCCTCGGTGAGTGCTGGGATTTCCAGCGGGTTTTCCGCCGGGACACGCTGTGCCTGGGGATGGATGTGGACGTTTTCCATTTCTCCAGCTCGGGACGGGATCCAAACATCCCCACAAACCTCTCGGGATCCCATCTGCTCCCGGGGTCTCTCTCCCAGTTTGGAATCCGCGGCGGGGGGGAGGAAACGGGTCCAACGTCGTCGTTTCCGCTGGATGAAAGCAGAGAGAATGTTCTGGGTTTAAACGGCTCCAGGATCCTGCTGGGGAGAAAGGATTTTCCCAATTTATCAAGATAAATGGTATTTTGGTGGGATTCGGAGCCTCAGATTTCTGCCCGTTGTAAATTGGGAACGGGGCTGCCACGTGTTTTCCTTCTGGGCTAAACAAAGCCTGGCCTCGAAGGGGAGGCCCGAGAGGAGGGGGGAGAAAAAGGGGGAAAAGGAAATTGGGGAAAAAGAAGGAAAAAAATGGGGAGGGAGAAAAAATTTAAAAAAAAAAAAAGAAAAGGAAAAAAGGTAGAAAGGGAAAAAAGGGGGAGAAAAAAAAGGAAAAAAGGGGAAAAAGATAAAGGAGAAAAAAGGGAAAAGGGGAAAAAGGATAAAAAAGGGGGGGAAGGGAAAAAAAAGGAATTAAAATGAAAAAGTGGAAATGGGGGAAAGAAGAGCAGGTATAAAGGGAAAGAGGAAAAAAGAGAAAAAGGGCAAAAAGGAAAAATAATTAAGGGAAAGAGGGGGAAAGGGCAAAAAGGAAAAAAAAAGGGAAAGGAGGGGAAAGAGAGGAAAGAGGGGAAAGAGAAAAGGGAAAAGGAAAAAAGGGAGGGAAAGGAGAAAAAATTAAAAGAGAAAAAAGAAAATAAAAGGGCGAAAAGGGAAAAAAGGGAAAGGGAAAAAGAAAAAGAGGAAAAGGAAAAAGCGGGGGGGAACAAAAGGGGGAGAGGAATAAAAGGAGAAAAAGGAAAAAAAAGGGGGAAAAAATGGTGGAAAAGGGGAAAAGGGATTCCTGCTCCAGCACCACCGGCACCATCCGGATTATCCCGTTCCCCCTCCGGAATCGCCGGGCCCGTGCCCGGCTGCAGAAGTGGATGCAATGCATCTGTATTTTGGATACTGCTATTTATTGGAAGTAACTTATGTTATTTATTTAGATCCCAAAGCGCCGCCTCCCAAACGCCTCCAGCGCTCGCTCCCTTTTTTATGTTATTTATTGACCCTGACGGTGCCAAGTGCAGTTTACATTTATTACATTTGTACCATTTATCCTGAACCTTCAGGGGAGGGAGGGGAAATAAAATAAAAGAAGAGAAAATAAAATAAAATAAAATGCTGTTTGTTTGTTTATTTTTTTTCCTCCTAAACAAACCTGGACTTGGGTGTGGATCTGTTCCATCCTCGTGGCAAAGTGGGAATGAGAAGGAGGATTTTATGGATTTCTGCTCTATCGCAATTGAGTGATGGTCAGTCTCCACCATGGGAATGGCCTAGGAAAAGGGGAATTTTGTTTTTTGGGGGGAAAACCCCAGAAATAATCCGCCTTGGTCCTTCTTTCCAGAAGCTTCCAACTGGGTTGGCTCAAAAATGTGAAAATTCTGAGGAAATCACGTGAAATGGGAAGGGGAATGGGAAGGGAGAAGTGAAGGGAAAGGGAATAATCTCTGTCCTTTAACACCACAAATCCCAGCCCAGTCCGTCCAGACAAACAGAATTTATTTGGATTTTTCACTCCAAAATAAGTTCAAACCTGGCACCGGAAAGTGGAGAACAATGAGAGGGGGAAGAGAGGGAGGGAGGGAAAAAAAAAAAAAGATAAAAGTTTTATAGGATTTTTTTTTTTTGGGGAATGGAAAAAAAGGTCTGTTTATATTCCCCCCTCATGCCACCCAGAGGCCTGACAGCCATGGCCGAGTCAAACATTCCCGCTCCGAGCTCCGCTTTGTAAATATTTTAGGAAGAATCTTTGGAGAGCCATAAATCTCCCCCTGCGCGCGTGCACGGCGTGCGCGCGCTCCAGAAAAAAAACCAAAAAAAACCCGAGGAAAACCCAAATCCCGCCGCCAGCCCGTCCGGAATGAAATAAATCAGTATTTTTTTAAAATGGACAAATTAAAGTTTAACGGGAGTTTAAAGAGAGGGCTGCTCTTGGAAAATCTGACTCTTCCAAGAGCACCAAAATTTAAAAAAAGAAAATTTGGATGAAAACAGCGGTCGCAGGGAAAAAAAACGTGAAGCTGGGGTCGGGGATGGTTTTGGGTGTGATTCCTTGGAGATGAGGTGTGTGCTGTCAGCTTCCATAGTGTAAGCAGCAAATTTTTGTTGCTTTAAGTAAAGCAGCTTCATTTAAGCCCCTGGTTTAGAATTCCCAGCTCCACGATGATGCTCAGTGCTCCTCTGGTCATTTCGCAATGGAAAAAGGAACGAGGCAGGAAATGGGATGCACGGTGCTGAACCCCCAGCGCTGGAGCTTCCCAAAATCATTTCCCGGTGAGAAAAAAAAATCACTTGGAGCTTCTCAAAATTAACTCCCAGTGAAAAATAAAATAAAATTAAAAAATCTCCCTTTGGCTTGTGCTTATACACGAGTTCTGGTGAAGCAGAGGGAAAATGAAGGTGGCAAAGGCTGGGGATGAAAAGAAGGGATTTTCGATGGCTGTGGATGATCCTAGGGAAGGACTGGAGGAGGAATAGCAGCCGGAATTCTTGGAAATGTTTGTGAAATGCCGCTGGTGGAGCAAACAATTGCATCCCTGTGTGCGCTGCTGGGCTGGGAGCTGATTTCCCTCATGGAAAACCCCTGGGGTCAGGACAGACCTTTGGAGAGCTCAGGGATCGACAGCCGGGAGAACAGAGAGTCCAGGGGATGGGTGGGGATTGGGGCAGCACCCAAAGGAGGCCAGGGAGAGCCCAGGGCAGGGCAGGGGCACGGTGGGGCTGCAGGACTGGGAGAGAGGGACTGGAGGAGGATCCAGGCCAGCTCCTCCTGCAGCAGGAGCAGCAGCCTGGCAGCGCCATCCCTTTCAAGGACAGCACAAAGTCCTTGGGACAGGTTTGTGATGGGAATTGCTGTTCCACCTTCCCCTCTTGGCCACTCACTTTGGTTCCCCGACTTCTGGAGCTGCTCCAGAGTTGTCCACAGGGGCTGAAGGCGAACTTCTCCGAGACCGGCAAAACGAGTTCTTCAGGGAGCAGCCAAACCCACCCCAAACTCCCCAAACTCAACAAAACAAAGACACAAAACCACAAAAACACCCCACAACTTTCTCGTCCTCGTTCACCTCAACGCTCCTCTTGTCCCTCCGTTCCCAGTGCGCCCAAATCCCAGGAAAGTGCAGGAGGACAAAAGGGGGTGACGATCCCCCAGCAGCTACACGAACCACGCGGCCAGGCGGGGCACGGCGCGGTACCGGGGCTCCGTGGTGTGCAGGAACCGACAGGCTCTGCAGAGCTGCAGCGCCCAGCCCGTCCCCAGCACCGGCTGGAACCAGCGGCGCCACTGGAAATATCCCCGGTACCTCTCGGCGTCCCAGGCCAGCTCCAACAGGAACCGCGCCAGCTCCCGGGCGCTGCCGAAGTCGTCGACGTGGATGAAGGAGTCGGGGGGCAGGAAGAGCTCGTAGTTCTCCCGAGGGGGCCCCAGCACCACGGGGATGGTGCCAGAGGACAGCGCATTCCTCCAGAGCTTCTCGGTGATGTAATCCTGGTGCTGCGAGTTCTCGAAGGCCAGGTAGAAGTTGTACTGGGAGATGGTGGCGAGGAGATGCTCGTGGGACAGCGGCGTGTGGTTCTTGCCGTAGACGTCCACCGGGATGTGTTTCCTCAGCTCCTGGTAGTACCTGACCCGCAGAGATTCCTCCTGCCAGTTGCTGACCACCCAGGCCACCAGCTTGGACTTCCGTGGGATGGTGACGGGCCGGGGCCGGCCCAGGAGCTGCAGCTCCCCGTAGGGCACGAAGATGTCGGAGTCGCGGCGGTAGGACATGGTCAGGTTGAAGAGGTTGTCCATGGCGCTCAGGTTGGAAGAGTGGCTGGGAGACTCCATGTTGAACCAGATCCAGGACTGGGTGGGCAGCCGGGGCAGCCGGGCCAGGCGCTCCCTGTCTCCGCACACGTCCCGGTGGTGCAGGATGACAGCGTCCGCCTGGCACCAGCGGCTGCGCCTGGTGGTGAAGCGGCAGCGGCAGCGCGGGCAGCCCAGCAGCCGCGAGCACTCGGTGAAGTTGAAGCGGAACCCGAAGGGCCACATCCAGAGCAGGATGGTCAGGCTGCGGCCGCGCCCGGCCGGGCCGCTGGCGTTCCCGCAGCTGGGGAATTTCTGGGCGGACGGAACGGGGTAGCGATGCTTCGGCTCCGAAGTCCTGAATGGACAAAGGGAGGAGATGAGGCCGAAGATGAGGCCGAAGAGGAGGATGCTGAGGAGCTTCTTGAAGGAAATCTTCCGTCCCTTCCTGGCCTTCACGGGTGGATCTGCAAACAGCCCCGGGATGGGGGGAGGAGGAGGACGGATGGATGCCCAGGAACACCAGGGAGAGCGGGAGGGGGCCCTGGGGTCACAGCTTGGCAGGAAGGGGCAGCGCGGGGCCCTGGAGGACATCAAGGCGCCGAAGGGACGCTCCCTCTGGAACGCTGGGGCTGGCACACGGAGACCCCAGACCCTCCCAGGCCCGGACTCTGCCTGTTCCTGTGTGACCCCTCGTGCTCCCGGCTGCTCCCGCTCCGACAGGACGGGCCGGGGGTGCCGGGGAGGAATCGGGCCGTGGGCTCGGCTGGAATTGTCTGCCGGGAGCAGCCATGGCCTCCGCTTCTCCTGGAAGGAAACCAGGCCCGGAAGGCCTCGGCCTACAGGAGCCGCCATCTTGGTTTGGCCTCGCTAAATGTACACATGACACACACGGTATAAATAAATAACATGTAAATATGTGGTGTGTAACTATAAATATCGATACATAAAAATATTAAAAAATATAAATGTAAAACTATAAAACTAAAAATATAAAAATATAGAAATATAGAAACAAATATATATATAATATATATGTAATTATGCAACTATATAACCATAACAATAAATATAGATATAAATATATAGATATTGATATAAATATATGTAAATAAATATACACATACACATACACATACATACACATACACATATACATATACACGTACACATATATTCTATCCAAATCTATTCCATATAAATACATTATCTATAAATATAAGTACTGTGCAAATATAAATACTGTATAAATATAAGTACTATATATGCTATATATATGTCTATAATAGATGAAAACAATTTATATATTTATATACCTAAAAATTACCATATATGTAAATTTTATATGTATGCGATATGAACATTTTATATGTATGGTTCTACGTATTTATTTCTGCAGATATTTAATTTATATGCATATAAGATACTGTACATAGCCCATAAATTTTACATGTGCAGTTTTATATCTGTGTATTTTAATATCTGTCTGTTTTTCTACCTGTATAATTTATATAGATATATATAGCATACATCTATAATATATAAAAATATACATATACATATAAAAATACATGTATTTATGTAATTCATACACATAAGATTCCATAGTACACAGAGTACATAAATGTATATTTTCTGCTTCTATACGATGTATAGAGATACACATAAAGGAGTGCACAAATATATATATATTCTTTTAATTTAAACATTCATTCACTGTTTTATATGCTCCTGTATGTATCTTCTATGTGCATATTTATATATAAAAATATCGACACAGTTACGCAGCTTTTGTTTATACATATAGTAAAACGCGTATTTATATATAAATATATATACACACACATATATAGCAGTAAAATACATATTTTTATATAAATACGCACACACACATATAACTTTTATTTATATAGATAATAAAAGACAATAAATTAGATAAATAAAATAATAAAATAAATTAGATAATAAAATTTATTATATATATATTATTATAATGTGCCATGGGTGTTTTTTTTCTCTTTCCATTGGCGACCTCATCGAATATTTCAATATTCTCTGGCCCACCCTCACAGGGAAGGAATTCCTCCCAGTATCCCACCCAAAACTCCTCCAAGGACAGGTGAAGAGGCCTCGTGCGTCACGGGGGGCACGGGGAGAGGTTGGTTCTCGGCCACGGCTGCGCTTGGCTGGGATGCAAAACCCAGCAATTGCGCGTAATTATCGGGCGTAACGAGCCCCAGCTGCAAACGCGGCCGGTTCCGGAATTAAAGTCACAGGGAGAACTTTGGTACGGGTTTTGGGGTGGGCGAGAGAGATGCGGATCCCAACGCGGCGTGGAAGGTTTGACATTCCAGGGCCCCAGAAATCTCCGTGGGTATCAAGGAGTTCGATGCTTGCATTAAAATTAACTGGGGAAAAAAAAAAAAGTCTCTCTGTTTCTCCAACTCCTTTAAAAATCCCCTGCAGAGTCCGCCTAGGAATAATTCTCCTTCTCCCTGCTCCAGTCGCTCTGGGGAGGGCGAAGCAGAGGGAGAAATGCAGAATTCCTTTGTGAAGACTCACCAGGGAGCTCTGCCTGGACACTCACAGCTGCGGCGTCCCAGCTCAGAATGTTTTGCTGAGGCTTTCCAAGAGCAAAGATGTTCTGGGAGATGATGGCTGATAGGCGAATTCCGGCGTGGATCCAGTGGGAGCCCTGAACGCGCAGCTGAGCTCCAGTGGGTAGGGCTTGTCCAAACAGGCTCACCACCCTGAGCCTTCCTCCCTGCAGACAGAAAATAAATGTGAATGGGAGCTCCCACCCCGCTGAATTTCACCTGTGGGTTTCCAGCATTTGGGAAAGGGGTCAGGGGGAAGGGAGGAGCCCAACCCCACAGCATCAGCAGGTCCCAAGCCCTGGCTGGCGTCCAGAGATGAGTCCCTGCTCTTCCAGGCTCATGGAGCAGCTCATGGACAGCAGATCAAAAAGGAGAAACCATCAAGAACAAATTTATCAATGCCCCACCCGCAGCCCTTTGATGTCGGCGGAGAGACCGGGATGGGAGCCTGGGGCTGGCCCCCAGCCCTGAGCAGCAGCAATCCCCAAAAATCCACGTTCCCTCCGGCTCCTCCGGACCTCATCCCCGCTGTCCTTCCCCAGGCTGCCCCATGGATTTGCTCTGTCTTTGTTACACCCCAGACCCCGTGCATTCCCCAGGATCTCAGCTCCTCACGGAGCTCTCCCGGGGAGGAACCACATCATTATTTTGGGAATTGGGGAGGCTGTGTGCCTCCAGCATGGCCAGATCCATCTGCAGCCTCGACAAAAAGCTGCCCTCCCTGCGACAACCGATCCTCCCTTCCCTGATGCAGAGCAGCCCGGGGCTGCTCCCCCCTGCCCTGCCCATTCCTTGAAATCATCGAGTTCCCAGCTCAAGAGCCAAGATCCCGCATTTCTCGGGGTTTAGTAATCGGCATGTGATTCTGTCAGGCTTGGGTTGAAAATAGCAACACCTCCAAAAATCCATCCTGGGCCTGGAGAAGGACATCACCCACAGCGGGACCAGCCAGGAGGGACCCACGTTGGTTTGGAAGCTTTTTTTGTCTGGCATTAAAATCCGGTAGGGAAGGCTCCCAGCTCTTTTTATTTTTTTTCCTTTTTTCCTCCCTGAACACCTTCAGCACCCACTTTTCTCACTCCACGGCATTGAGAACGTGCTGGGATAACCCAGCCACGAGCGTGGAGGGCACTTCAGAACCCTCCCATCGCCCCCAGCCTCCTCTTCCAGCCTGGAGGGGGATAAAATATTCCCAGCTAATGGGTTTCCATATAAATACAAGCACCTGCCCTCCCCACGGGTTCACTCCGTGCTCTGACCCCGCTCCGGGTTCACAGGGAAGCTGTGGGAGGTCCCCGGGGTTTCCAGAGGAGAAGGTGGACACCCAGGAGCTGAGGACACTGATTGATGGAGCCAAGAGGGGCTGTTGGAGAGGAGCAGCGCTGGGGAGGGATTACCAGGAGGTTTAACAGCTCAGGTGGATTAAGGGTGGATTTGTCAGTTGTCTGCCCTGGGTCTCCACCCCCAAAAAAAATTTAAAAAAAAAAAAAAATAAACCCAACCAAAAAGTGCCCAAGGGCTGGAGAACGTTCAGGAGGCAAAACCAGGGGGTTTGGAGGGTTGAGGGTTGAGGCTCAGCTGTGGCTCTGGAATGAGGAGTGGGCGAGGCAGAGGTTCCCTCCAGCAGCCCCAAAACCCCCGGTGACCACCTGGCTTTTGTGCCCCACAGCAGCCCCTGGGCTGGAAGGGACCCGCGGGGAGCACGGAGTGCAGCTGCCGTCCCCAGGCTGGGGTTCCATCCGTCCCCACGCTGTCACCGCGGCTCCCAGCCCCAACCGGGCCCCGCTTCCGCCGCTCCCTCCCCAGGGCCGGGCTGGATCCCAGCCCCGTCCTCCCAATGAGCTCCAGATGGGGGGTGGGCGTGCGGGGGCTGCTCGGGGGGGTGCGGGGAAGGAGGAGGCAGCCGGGGCTGCTGCTGCTGCTGCTGCTGCTTTTATCTGCTTTGTTTATGGGAAGGGAGGGAGCGCGTGGCTGCCAACGATGCGCTCCGGCCAGGGCATCCCTCCAGGAGCTGCTGTCACACGGAGCCCCCTTCCAGCAGCTCCCCGGCACCTCCAGCCGTGGCTGCAGGGTTCCAAGGGTGGCCGGTGACTCCCGGGGAAGCTCCCGGCGTGTCCCGGTGGGTGCAGGGTTCCTGCCCTGCCCTGACGCCTCCACACAGCTCTGTCCTGCTGCAGAGGCTCCAGCTGACCCTAAAGCCTCTGAGTCCCATCCCGACCAGAATCCTGCTGCTGTGAGGGTGCTGAGACCCCGGCGCAGGAGCCCAGAGCAGCTGTGGCCGCTCCTGGATCCCTGGAAGTGTCCAAGTCCAGGTTGGAGCAGCCTGGGATGGTGGGATGTGTCCCTGCCCATGGCAGCGGGTGGCACTGGACCATCCTTAAGCTCCTTCCCAACCCATTCCATGATTCCCTGCCGGGCTGCTGGAGGCTTTTCCCACCCCTCCGGGCTCCAAGGCCAGGCTGGAGCAGCCTGGGACGGTGGGATGTGCCCCTGCCCATGGCACTGGACCATCCTTAAGCTCCTTCCCAACCCATTCCACGATTCCCTGCCGGGCTGCAGGACGCTTTTCCCACCCCTCCGAGCTCCTGGAGGCTGCGGGGATGAGGGACTCAAGGCTGGGTACTGCAGAGTAAAGATTCCCCCGGCAGCAGAGCCCTGAGGCTGCAGAGGTGCCCCTGGGCAGAGCTCACCTGTCCTGCTCCTGGAGAGCTCTGCTGGATCTGGGGCAGGGCGGGAGATCAGAAATCAGAAACTGGCGGAGGCAGAAGCCGCCAGTTCCCAGCAAATGGGGTTCGGTGTGTTTTCCCTCACAGCCCTGCTGATGGATAATTGGATTGAGAGCAGCCAGCATCTGCTCGGGGTTATTTATTGCCTTTAAGAGGCGAGTTTTATTGAGGATTTTTTTTTTTTTAGATTTTTGGTCTTATCTTATTTTTGGTGCCTGCGTTGGGCCTGAGCTGTGGAAACATCTGGATGCACCAGCATCCCCTCTGTGAGGCACCAGATGTTTGCCAGGAGAGCATCCTGCACTTCCCAGGCTGGAGCAGGAGCCCTCGGCCAGTTTGACAAGAGCCTGGAGGGACAGGGACACGGGGAGCGGCTCCCCACTGCCTGAGGGCGGGGTTGGATGGGATTTTGGGAAGGAATTCCCGGCTGTGAGGGAGGTGAGGCCCTGGCACAGGGTACCCGGAGCAGCCGTTCCCGGATCCCAGGCAGTGCCCACGGGATGTGCTGGGGACACATCCAGGTCATCTCCCAGTGCACAGAAATCCCCCCCTGGGCCCATCCTCCTCTCTGAGACATTTTTCCCTTACTTCATCCAGCAAACTTCATCACACTGAGGATTTTTTTCCCCTGCAGTTCAGCCCTGAGCCCTTTTCCACAACACCGCTGCAGCAGGGCTGGGAAGGAGCCGGGCCAGGAGCTCCCCCTTTCCCAGGAGACCAGGCCAAATTTTTCTTTTTTTTTTACTCACTCTTATTTACCACAGCTCTGCCAAGAAGGTGCTCAGGGTTTTACGAGCCCCACCAGAGCCCGTCTGCCCGGAGATTTGATTCAGGGCAGCTCCTTGCGCGGGCTGGAGCAGCTCCAAGCTCCTGATCTCTTTGGAAAGGGATTCAGCAGGAATGAGAGCAGCCTGGAGAACCTCTGGTCTGGTGGAAGGTGTCCCTGCCCACGGCTGGATGAGCTTTGAGGTCCTTTCAACCCAAAGCACAGCAGGATTTTATGATTCCGACTCTGTCAATCGAACTGGAAACTTAGAGTTTAAGATTTTAGTGCATGGCGATATGTACGGGGCGATATGGAGGATTTAGGGCGTTGTCCAACTCCTTCTTCACCTTCTTCTTCTCAGTTTTGGGTGGTTTTTTTCTGATTGGGTGGAAAAGGCACACATTGCGGACTTTGGGCTGGCAATTACTGTGTCAAAAATATAAATAATACAGGTGAAATCTCGTTATTGCATCGTTTATGTTAAATAACCTTGGAAAGAGTTAGAGACGCCTCCGTTTTCCACCCTGCCCGCTGGAGCTCACAGCTCATGAGACGGTGACAGAGACAAGAATTAATAAACACCGAGATAAGAATTAATAAACACCGAGTCCGAAAGCGAAACTGTGACTGCTGTGTGTTAATCACGGCTCTAACGTGCAGAAAAGAAGATGAGAAATCAACAACTTCCTGTAGCTGCTGGTGCCTCAGCCTGCTCTGCACAATTCCTGGGGGGAGCTGCAATCCCAGACCCTCTCCAGGAGATCCTGAGGGAATCTCCAATCCCAGACCCTCCCCAGGAGATCCTGGGAGAAGCTCCAATCCCAGACCCTCCCCAGCAGATCCTGAGGGAATCTCCAATCCCAGACCCTCCCCAGCAGATCCTGAGGGAATCTCCAATCCCAGACCCTCCCCAGGAGATCCTGAGGGAAATCTCCAATCCCAGACCCTCCCCAGCACATCCTGGGGGAATCTCCAATCCCAGACCCTCCCCAGGAGATCCTGAGGGAATCTCCAATCCCAGACCCTCCCCAGCCCATCCTGAGGGAAATCTCCAATCCCAGACCCTCCCCAGCAGATCCTGAGGGAATCTCCAATCCCAGACCCTCCCCAGCCCATCCTGAGGGAATCTCCAATCCCAGACCCTCCCCAGGAGATCCTGGGGGAATCTCCAATCCCAGACCCTCTCCAGAATATCCCAGGAGGAGCTGCCAATCCCAGACCCTCTCCAGGAGATCCTGAGGGAATCTCCAATCCCAGACCCTCCCCAACACATCCGTCCCCGGTGTTCGGGGGCTGCAGCTGGGCAGAGCTGAGAGAACAGAAACTCCTGAGAAGGGGAAATGCATTTTGGGCTCGTCAGCTGCAGTCGCTCAGAGGCGGCCACGAGCTCCCCGCACATGTGGTGGGGGTGGTCCACAGCCCCCCCGTTCCCCCGGGACCTCCTCCAGCCTCACTCACACCAGCCGGGGGTGTCTGGAGCTCTGCCCCCGCCTGGAGTCAGCGCAGCCGGGTCCCGGCACTGATCCCGCTGCTCTTCGCTCCCCAAATGGGGTCAAGATGCTTCTCCTGCTGCTTCCCCCGCTGCTGGGCACGTCCAGCCCTCTCCAGGGGTCAGGTTTTTTCCTGGTTTGTAAAGGTTTGGGGAGCTCAGAGCGGAGCACGTGATGTGTCTCATTTCCCCACTTTGTTCCCCCCCTGGAAAATGTGGAAGAGAGAGAGAGAGAGAGAGAGAGAGGTCCAAACAGCCCTGGTTTCACACTGTGCTGCTCTTTGGGGTTTTCTCTGCCAGTCTGGGGGAATGCAGCTACTCTGCAAAATGTGCCATGGATGAGGAAGTTGGTTTTTTACCCGTTAAACAATGCCTCCAAGGCCAGGCTGGATGGAGCCGGGAGCAACCTGGGATGGTGGAAGGTGTCTCCGTCCATGGCAGGAGGTGGAAGGAGATGAAATTTAAGATCCCTCCCAAGCCATTCGGGGGCTCTGTGGTTCAATGACCACATCCACAGCGAGAGTAAAACAACATCCTGAGCTCTGCAGGCTGCAGGAACCTCCGCGAGTCCCCTCAGCGCGGAATCCCTCCTCCCCAAAAAACAAAACCAAAGAACCCTCGGCCAGATCCCTCTCACCCTGAATCCATCAGCTGGGCTCCTCCGTGTCATCAGGAAGGAATTTGGGCTCTGTTTGATAATCAGAGAGGGATCAGAGTAGCAGTGAAAGCCTGTGACCACAAAGATTTCGGCAGGGCTTTCAAGCCTCCCTCGCTGGTGTGGCCGCTGTCCAAGGACCTGCTCCTCCCCGGGCATCCCCAGCCCCGCTCATAAATCAAAGCATTCCAGCCCCGGGTTCCTCTCGGCCTCCACCAACGCTCACAGAGGTTTCTTCTTTAAAAAAAAAAAAAAATTTAATCTGGGCAATTGTTCAAAAATGTTAAAATTACCTGCTCCTTTTATTCTCTAATGACAGCCTGTGGAGGAGTAATTTAAGCCAGACCTGGAGATGTCTGGTTTAAGGTTAAAAAGTTCCCCAGGCTGAAGTTTATCCAGCAGCAGCCAGGAGAAATCAGCTTGCTCGGTGTTAATTTTTGGTCCTTCTCATTAACGAAGCCACGGGGGATCCCCGGCCCAGGGGGTCCAGCTTTGTGTTATCCCAACCTCACGGCTTCAGCGCAAGGTTGATTTAATCTGTTTGATAATTTAATTTGTTTGATAATTTAATCTGTTTGATAATTTAGCCTGTTTTCATGATTAATCTCTTTTCTGGAACCAGAGCCCGGTGAGGACAGAAGATCACAGAACCATGGGGTCATGAGGGTTGGAGAAGACCTGCGAGATCCAATCCAGCCTGGGACTGAGTGCCCCCACTCCCACGGAACGCAAAGTGCCACGTGGATCCCTCTGGATCCCTCTGGATCCCTCTGGATCCCTTCCAGCTCAGGAGATTCCATCATGATGATGATGATGATGGTGGTGCTCTCGCCCTTGTTCCCATTTCTGCGAATCCTACAGAAATCTCCACCTCAGCTGCCAAAATCTGTGACCTGAAAATTTCAAGACGAAAACGTCGCCTCCACCCCTGGCTGATTTATCCCGGCGGTTTTCCCGAGAATTGCCATGGTGCCTCCTCAGCCGTTACTCACTCCCTGCCTGTGACACCTCACCGGGGAATGGGGCAACAACCCCAGCACCCATCCCGGGCCCCGAGGGAGCCCCGGCAGCTCCCTGCTCGCCCCGTGTGGGTGCCACAACCCCGCAGCCGCCCCAAACGCTTCCAGCCGGGAGAATCCCGGCTGCTGCTGCGCCAGGGATGGGAGCCAGAGCCTCGCTGCGAGCAGATGTCCCCGAGGGAACGTTCGAGCCTCCAGCTCCCCCTTTTCGGGAGCGATTTGACGGCCGGGTTTGACAGAGGGAAGAAACCCCTGCGGGTCCTGGCAGCGGCGAGGATTTACGAGCCAGGGCTTCGCCTCGGGTCGCTCTTGCCTGATCCTGGTATGTAGGAGAGGAGCAAAAAAAAAAAAAAAAAAAAAAAAATTAAATAAAATAAAATAAACCCACCCCAAACCAAGGAGGGCCGGTGTCTGCATTCCTGCTGCCTGAATCAGAGCGGATTCCCGGCAGATCCAGGCGCTCCCCAGCTGCGGGGACTCGCGGAAGGTGCAGCAGTGGCTGCGCTGGGCGGATCATCCGCGGCATCCTCAGGGTTGGAAATCCTTCCCCGGCATCCTCGGGGTTGGAAATCCTTCCCGGACATCCACGGGGCTGTAAATCCTTCCCCGGTATCCTCAGGGCTGGAAATCCTTCCCCGGTATCCACGGGGCTGGAAATCCTTCCCCGGTATCCTCAGGGCTGGAAATCCTTCCCCGACATCCTCAGGGCTGGAAATCCTTCCCTGACATCCTCAGGGCTGGAAATCCTTCCCCGACATCCTCAGGGCTGGAAATCCTTCCCTGACATCCTCAGGGCTGGAAATCCTTCCCCGGTATCCCCAGGGTTGGAAATCCTTCCCCGACATCCTCAGAGCTGGAAATCCTTCCCCGACATCCTCAGAGCTGGAAATCATTCCCTGACATCCTCGGGGCTGGAAATCCTTCCCCGACATCCTCAGGGTTGGAAATCCTTCCCCGTCACCTGCGGACGCTTTTTGGGGATGTGGTGGGAGTTTCGTCCCGCTTCGCTGAAGGGCAGAGCCTTCCCGATCCTTTTCCTTCTCACGATCCGGGGTGAAGGGAGTTTTGGGATGAACCCTGGCTCCCTTCATCTCCCTGGAAAAGCATCCCCTGGAGCTGGGAAAGGAGGGGAGAGGAACCTCCCAGCCCTCTGCCTTCCTGCAGGGTGTGAACAGCTCCCAGGAACGTGCCCGGACACTCAGCAGGGATTTTGGGATCCCGACAATTTATTGCATTAATGATTATTAATCCCCGGCACGGAATGGGAGCCAGGTGGCCACCAAACCCCGGGCTGGGCTCTGAGGGAGCCAGGTCAGGGCTGAGCATCTCCCCTGAGCCCTGCAGCTCCCTCCTGCTCTTCCTCCTCTCCCTCCTCACCTGCTCCAGGCCCCAATCCCAGCCCACAGCGCCGAATTCCCGGCGCTCCCACCTGGTCCCTCATTCCAACACGGCCGTGCCTGGTGTTTCTCTTCCAGGCAACATAAAAATGAAAGGAGAAAAATGATAAGGTGGGGTTTTTTCCCCTTTTTTTTTTTTTTTTTCCTCCCCCCCAAAGCTCTTCACTTCAAAAACATCCAAATCGAATTTAGGCAGCGGAGCCATAAACGTTGCTTTTATTGCACACACAAAATTGCCCTCTGCAATCTGATTCCTCTCAATTTATGGTTCTCCCAGAGCTATTAATTCAGCCCAGGTCTTTTCCTCGTCTTCTTTTTTATTATTATTATTTTATTATATTTTTTTTTATTCCCTCCCCCTTACTTTAAGTCAAATAATTCATAAATACTTCACCCTGGAGTGTGCTTTTATGAGCGTTATTACGATCACTTGAACGTGGAAACGCCTGTGAAGTTATTACGAGGGTTTTAATGCAGCACAGACTCCCCAGAGGGGCAGAACAACCCCGTCACACTCTGGAGGGAAGACCCCTCTCCCGAGGATCCTTATTTGCCCAAATAATCAGGATTCTGCAGCCCGGGCATCCCCGAATCCAGTTATTCACAACCCTGGGTGGGTTTTGGTTCTGCTGTCGCTGCCTAGAGCGAGGTGAGGGTCGGGTCTGCAGCGTCCCACGAGATTTGCAGACCCAAACAAAGTTAAAAAAATTTTAAAAAGAGACTAAAAGATATTTTAAAAATAAAAAAAAAAGGTCAGGGGATGACCAGCAGGGCCATGGGATTTGGATTGAATGATCTTTTCCTACCTGATTCTATGACTGAAGGTGTAGAGGAGCTGGTAACTGAATTCCGTGGATTTCCCAGCTTGAAGGAGGCCTGGAAAAGCTGGAT
This sequence comes from Delichon dasypus, assembly GCA_037837765.1. NCBI lineage: Eukaryota > Metazoa > Chordata > Aves > Passeriformes > Hirundinidae > Delichon > Delichon dasypus. Next base: position 10,147,098 of record JBBAXF010000023.1, on the reverse strand, counting down.
TGGCCTGGATTGAGAGCAAACACCGTTCTGTCATCCTGGCGCCAGAATTCCCTCACAGGGGTGAAAGTCAGAGCTGGAAGGCTCTGGAGAGTTTTAGGGCAAGGGGGAACCTGACAGCCCTGGATGGAAACGGGAACTGAGGGAACAAAAGGGATTTTCTGGGATGGCCCCAGGGTGTCCCGAGAGCGGGGGGCTCGGCACAATCCCTGGATCCTGCATCCTCATCCTCATCCTCATCCTCCCGGGTAAATCCAGCCCTGGGGGCTGAGGAGCTGCGGCCAAACAGCAGCTTTGGGAGCAGGGTTGGATTCCCTGGGAGCAGCCGTGGGATGACACCGACCTCTGCGGTGGAGAGAACAAAAATGGGATCTCAAAGTGACACGGGGCCTGGAGAAAACTGTACGGAAATTGACAAAGCACATAAAAAGTTGGCTATGATAATATCAGCATGAATAATTTTGAAATGAAACAATATTTAAACTGGATACGAATAAATTTTGGCGAAAAGAAACTTAAATTGTACTAACTTTGTAAATACCAGATCTCAATATGACATGTGGCTTAAAGAAAATTGAAAAAAAATTGACAAAACACATAAAAAATTAGCTATGATTATATCAGTCTGTGAATTAAACAGTCCTTAAACTTGATATGAATAAATTTTGGCAAAAAGAATCTTAAACTGTATTGACTTTGTAAATACCAGATCTCAAAATGACACGTGGCTTGGAGAAAATGGTACAAAAATTGACAAAGCACATAAAAAATTGGCTATGATAATATCAGCATGAATAATTTTGAAATGAAACAGTACTTAAACTCGATATGACTAAATTTTGGCAAAAAGAATCTTAAACTGCATTAACTCTGTGAAACCTACATGTAAAAACTCGAAATTAATAGAACAGAAATCTGTTATCACTTAAACTTTATAAATAAAAACGAAAGCTTAGACTCAACTTACACTTAGCAGGGCCCAAACTTAAACCAAACCCACACAGAAATTACTCTTAATATTAACAGAACGCTAAAATACGACTTAACCCGGACCTAAATATAATAAATAACTGATTAAAAATCCACTTTTATTTTACTCCCCGTGGTGACAGGAGGACTTCTCGATCCCCAAAACCCCGGGATCTTCCCCCAAGACCACCCAGGCAGAGCTGCAAGAGGAAATCCATCTTTTCCCTCGGAAAGAACTCCCCCAGTAATCTCCTTCCTATCTCCAAGGTGTCTCGCAGCCACGGAGGTGCAAATATTTATCCATACTTGGAATTGCAGCGTGAGGCCTTGGCTCAGCGCTCCCAGGCTCTTGAGCCGTTGTTGTTTTAAGACCTGAGCCGTGGACACCTGGCTGGAATTAATCAGGGAGCAGAGCAGAGCCCCAATTAACCCTTCCCGCGTCGGTGTCAAGGTCACTGCCAGCATCCCGGGAACCCCAAAGGCAGGAACGTCCTTCCCTGCCCGGAGCAGGGAGCAGGATTTATCACCACGGGCCTGGGGAAGAGCAGCAGGAGTAAATGTCTGTGAGCAGATAATAAAATAAAACACAAGACAGATAATAAAATAAAGCACAAGAGCAGAAGCGCCTCCTGTCCGGGCTCTGACAGCACCCAGGAGCTGGAGCATCTTCCCAAGGGATGGGAGCCGCTTTGCACCGGGTGGTTTCCGGGAGAAAGTTGGGATAATTCAAGGATCTGGGGTATGAGGAGAAAATATTTCTTCGTTAGGTTGGATATTGGGAAAAATGTCTCCACCAAAAGGGTGCCCAGGGCAGTGGTGGAATCCCCATCCCTGGAAGTGCTGGAGAAAGGTGGATGTGGCACTTGGGGACAGGGTTTGGCGGTGGGTTCATGGCTGGATTCCATTTCCAGCCTGAACGATTCCATGAATTCACGGCCCTGAGCATTCCACGTCGCCAACAGCTCCCCAGGAGAACCAAAAACCCCTTGCAAAGGGACCAACCCCAACTCCAATCCCAACCCCAATCCCAACCCCAACCCCAACCCCAATCCCAACCCCAACCCCAATCCCAACCCCAACCCCAACCCCAACCCCAATCCCAACCCCAACCCCAACCCCAACCCCAACCCCAATCCCAACCCCAACCCCAACCCCAATCCCAACCCCAACCCCAACCCCAACCCCAATCCCAACCCAACCCCAACCCCAATGCCAACCCCAACCCCAACCCCAATCCCAATCCCAACCCCAATCCCAATCCCAACCCCAATCCCAACCCGAATCCCAACCCCAACCCCAACCCCAACCCCAACCCCAATCCCAACCCCAATGCCAACCCCAATCCCAACCCCAACCCCAACCCCAATCCCAACCCCAACCCCAATCCCAACCCCAACCCCAATCCCAATCCCAGAGCCTCTCCCATTCCAGCTGCTCCCCTGGCTGATCCCAGGAGGGAACAAGGACAAACACAGGGTTCCTTTCCCCCTCCACTGGGGAAGGAATTGACCCAAAACCCGACCCTGTGCAGGGCCCGGAGCTGGAGCCGCTGATCCTCACGGATCTCTTGCAGCTCAGCACGTGCCATGGATAAAACCCCGCCTGGAACTGGAACGCATCTCCTCGATGGGTACCAGGACAAACCCAGCTAAACCTGGCTCAAACCAGAGCCAGGACAGAGATGGGGACCCCCCAAACTGAGGATTTTGGGGAGCTGGGGAGCAGCAATCCCAGCAGGAATCCCGGGGAATCCTCCCCAAATCCACGAGGGAAGCTTTGTTTTCTCTGCCGCTCACCCTGAGCCGCAGAGCAATCCCGGCTGTCAAACTTAATGCAGCGCAAAAAGAAAGAAAAAAAACAACCAACCCAACTTTACATCCCAAAGCAGAGGAGAAAACCCTTTCTGGCTCGGCTCCTGCAGGAATTGGCCCGTTCCGACCTCGGAAAGCTGCATTCCTGCCCGATGTTGGTTTTCACGGCCCATTTGCTCGTTTGTTTCGATTTCCCTCCCTCCAGCAGCTCCGGGAACTGGAAAACTGTGGGGAAAGTCTGGATTTGGAAGGAGCTGGGAGCTGCTTCCTCCGAGGGATGAGGAGGAGGATGCACAGAGCAGAGGAAGGGGAGCAGCAGAGGAGCGGGGGCTCTGCCGGGAGAGAAAAGCTCCGGGGGAATATTTGGAGAGGAATTAAGGAGAAGGCGGCGTCGGGGTGGGATGGAGGAAGGATCAGCCCCAGGCACCCATCCCCACCTCCCTGCACCTGGGCACGACCGGGATCTTCTCTCCTTCAGTGCCGAGATGGAGCAGTTTGGGCTCCCGGATCACCCAGGGAGCCGAACCGGCTCCCTCGGAGTCCAGGATCAGCTCCCTGCAGGGGAAACCGGTGTCAAAACAGCAGGAAATGACCCCAAAAATGAGCAAGGGACGCGATCCCCACACAGGATCCCTCACTGCTGCTCCTCAGCAGTGGCCATGACAAGATGCAGAGAACACAGGAACGGGGGATTTGAGCTCCTGAATCCTCTCCCTGTTTCCAGCTCTGAGGAATTCCTGAGCCAAACCTCCTCGGTAACCCCAAATCCATCTCCCCCTCTCTGTGCCCTTCCCGGTCTCCTCCGAACCCAGGCCAGCTTTAACTCCACAGGGAACAGATCCCAGGACAGATCCCAGATCCCAGCCGTGCCCTGCAGGATTCCCTGGGAGCCCAGGTGGGATCACATCCACCTCCCACCCTCCGGCCACTGCTCCGGCCAGGAGCTGGGAACGGAAAAAAAACCACGGGAGCTGGAGAAACTGAAACACGAGGAGCTTCCAAAACGCGCATCCTGCGCTGACAGCCCTGCCCTGAGCAGGTGTGGCAGCAGCCAAGGACCGGGATCATCCTCACCCCGGGATCCTCCACGGGATCATCCTCACCATGGGATCCTCACCCTGAGATCCTCCTCACCCTGGGATCCTCCTCACCCCGGGATCCTCCACGGGATCATCCTCACCCCAGGATCCTCCTCACCTCGGGATCCTCCTCACTCCAGGATCCTCCACGGGATCATCCTCACCCTGGGATCCTCCTCACCCCGGGATCCTCCTCACCCTGGGATCCTTCTCACCTCGGATCCTCTTCACCCCAGGATCCTCACCCCAGGATCCTCCTCACTCCGGGATCCTCCACGGGATCATCCTCACCCCAGGATCCTCCTCACCCCAGGAATCTCCTCACCCCGGGATCCTCCTCACCCCAGGATCCTCACCCCAGGAATCTCCTCACCACGGGATCCTCACCCCAGGAATCTCCCCACCCCAGGATCCTCACCCCAGGAATCTCCTCACCCCAGGATCCTCACCCCAGGAATCTCCTCACCCCAAGATCCTCACCCTGGGATCCTCCTCAGGATCCTCCTCACCAAACAATCCCCACCCCGAGCCGGGGGCAGCCAAAACCCCCCGAAGGAGCTGCCTGGACAGCTCTGTTTGTGCTTTTCCCTGTGCTCTCCTGCCCTGGGATGTCCAAGAGGCCGGGGCAGGGAGGGTTTGCCGCGGATCACCGGGGTGGAGGTGAAGTTCTGCTCCTGATGAGATGTAAACCAGCGCCGGGAGCAGGTCAGGCCCCGGTGCCCCCTGATCACCAGTGCTTTCACTTGGGATAAACACCAGCCCCGGGGTCAGGGCCAGAATCTCTCCCAGATGCTTTTGGAGGCCTGATTTAAAGTTTCAAACCTAAATTAAGGGGGTAAAGTCACCCCCACCTGTTGATTTCTCTCTCCAGAGTCAATTTTCATCCCCAAAACGTCGTCCCCGGTGCAGAAACTCACGGAGGGATCCTATGACCACGGCTCTCCTCCTCCACAGCCCCAGGCTGCTCCAAACCCCATCCAGCCTGGCCCTGGACACTCCCAGGATTTCCCAAAGCTGTGCAAACAGCTGCCCTGGCCTTTGGAGGTTCAATTAAAAAATTAGGAAAAAGCAGAATTTTTCCTCCTTAGGTCAACTCAGATTGAAACCTTCCCATTTGTCCCAGCAAAACAGTTTTGGGTTGGTTTTGTATTTTTTCCTCAATGAAAACATCTTGTTCTCCCCAAAATAAAACATTTCTGGGTTTGCAAATGCATCTTTGAAAGCTCTTACGATCCCCTGGGTTTTTTTTAATTAAAGGCAGGCAGATTTCAACTGGGAAATGCCACAGCTCAATAAAAGGCGAAGCGTTTAATTTCAAGCATATCTCAAACAAAGCCGCAGCTTTTCATCCCCAAGATATTCCTTTTGGGTTTGGTTCACATTGTAAATGATTTCAAAGGACCCAAAATAACTTTTATTTGCCCTACAACAAATGTTTCGTCTTCATTTCGGCCCGTCAGTCTCCCAGTGATTGGAGCCAGACCCTTCCCAGAGGTGCCCAGTGAGTGGACAAGAGGCCAGGGCGTGAGTGGAGACCCAGAAATTCCCTTTAAACCGAGGAGAAATTTTATATTTTAGTGGGTTTGGGTGTTTTTTTTTTTACTTTAGGGTAAAAAATGCTGGAGCAGATTGGGCAGGGCAGTGGTGGAGTCTCCATCCTTGGAGAGAATCCACTGCTGACCTGGAGAGCTGGAGGAGGGAGCCCGTGGGAACATCGTGAGGGGCAACAGGAACCTTCCAGAGCCTGAAGGGGCTCCAGGAGAGCTGGAGAGGGGTTTGGGATGAGGGGTAAGGGACAGGACACAGGGAATGGCTTCCAGGTGGGATATTGAGGTGGAATTCCTGGCTGGGAGGGTGGGGAGGGGCTGGGATGGAATTCCTGGAGAAGCTGTGGCTGCCCCAGGATCCCTGGCAGTGCCCCGGGATCCCTGGCAGTGCCCCAGGCCGGGCTGGAGCAGTGGGACAGCGGGAGGTGTCCCTGCCACGGCACGGGTGGCACTGCCTGGGATTTCAGGTCGCTTCCCACCCAAACCAGTCTGGAATTCTGTAATATCGGCTGTTGGGAAAACTATCAGAGCCTGTCCTTACGGAGCAGCAGACTCAGGCTGGGGGTGAAGACACAGCTCCTGCTTTTCCCTTGGAGAAATCCCGCGGGATTTTTTTTTTTTTTTTTTTTTTTTACCCTTTTCTTTTTCCCTGCATCCATCTCCTGGTGCGCGGGGACCTCTGCAGCCCGCGCCGAGCATCGCCCGCAGCCGGGAGGGATCCAGAGCCGGGAGGGATCCAGAGCCGGGATGGATCCACCAGGATGGATCCACGGAGGGATGGAGCCAGAGCCGGGATGGATCCACAGAAGGGAAGGATCCACAGGGATCGATCTGTGGCAGGGATGGATCCACCAAGATGGATCTACAGCCGGGATGGATCCAGAGCAGGGATGGATCCAGAGCAGGGAAGGATCCACAGCCGGGAAGGATCCAGAGCAGGGATGAATCCACCGGGAGGGATCCAGAGCAGGGAGGGATCCACCAGGATGGATCCACGGCCAGGACGGATCCACGGCCAGGACGGATCCACGGCCAGGACGGTTCCACAGCCGGGATGGATCCACAGCCAGGATGGATCCACAGCCAGGATGGATCCACAGCCAGGACGGATCCACGGCCAGGACGGATCCACGGCCAGGACGGTTCCACAGCCAGGATGGAGCCACAGCCAGGATGGATCCACAGCCAGGATGGATCCGCAGCCAGGATGGATCCGCAGCCAGGATGGAGCCACAGCCGGGATGGATCCACAGCCAGGATGGATCCACCAGGATGGATCCACAGCCAGGACGGATCCACGGCCAGGACGGATCCACGGCCAGGACGGTTCCACAGCCGGGATGGATCCACCAGGATGGATCCACCTCCCTCCCGCAGCTCCCGAGCCGCTCCCAGAGCCGCTGATATCCCAGGTTCCCGCAGGCAGAAAAGGAATTTGGGGGCTCTGGGCCGTTGCCGAACGTCCCGATCAGCGCTGCCTAAAAACGAGCAGCGAATCCAGGGAAATGGAAGGAGGATTCTCCCACGGTGGGCAGCGGCTTCCCAAAGAGTCACCCCGACCTGTCCTCCCCCTCGTGGCTGTGTTGGGCTCTCAGGTGGGAAAAAAACCCTCCCAGGTAACACAGAAACGAGTTATTCCAGGGGAAAAGCGTGTGTGGAGAAAGGAGAGACTGGAAAAAGGTAAAAAAGCTGCTTGGGAAAGTAGCCGGCACCAGGAGGGATCCGGTCCTGCCCCGGCCGTTCATTCCCTGCCTCCCTGCAGATCGGCAGGAGTCGGGCTCAGCACAGAATTCCCAGGGTGGCAGAGCTGGAAAAGCTCCTCAGTATCCCTGAGGAAAAGCCCCGAAATGAACATTTTTCCCTGGCACAAGCAGCCGGGCTGAGGCAGAGCTCCATGGAATTGCTGAGGGATGGGAGGGAGCTCGGGCAGGGAAACGGGAAACATCCGCCAGAGCCAGAGATGGACTTGGATAATTCGCCTCGGAGCCATCAAGTGTTGCAGAATTCCCGGCGTCTCCTCTCCCCTGGATCTGCTGTCGGCTTCCAAGAGAGATCCCAGGATGGTTTGGGTTGGATGGACCTTAAACCCCACCCAGTGCCATGGCAGGGACCCCTCCCACCGCCCCAGGCTGCTCCAACCCGGCCTCGGACATTCCAGGGATCCAGAGGCAGCCACAGCCCCTGGATTCCTTCCCAAATTCCCATCCAGCCCTGCCCTGGGCAGTGGGAGCCATTCCCGGTGTCCTGTCCCTCCAGCCCTTGTCCCCAGCCCCTCTCCAGCTCTCCTGGAGCCCCTTTGTGCCCTGGAAGGGCTCCGAGCTCTCCCTGGATCCTGCTCCTCTCCAGGTGAGCACCCCCAGCTCGCCCAGCCCGGCTCCGTGGGATGTTCTCTTTGTGAGAATTATCCAACGCAACCTTTCGACAAAGAATTATATTTTTTTTCCCCCAAATCCCAGCCTGGCCCAGTTGGGGGCCGTTCCCTCCTGTCCCGCGGTTCCTCGGGAGCAGAGTGAGAACCTCGGCCCCTTCCTCCACCCCAAGATTTGCAAAGTGCCCGTGGGTTGTGGGCGCAGTTTTGGCCACGCCGGGAGCAGGAATTCGCATCCTGAGGACGAGCAGCAGCAGCTGCCGTGTCCGTCTGTCTGTCCAGACCCTCACCAGAGCTCCAGCAGCCCTGCAAAAGCCGGACCATCAAAAAATCCCACATCCCACGGCACCTTTTTTTTTTTTTTTTTTTTTTTTTTTCATTTGACTTCCTCAAGGAAAGACGCACCCAAAATCCCTCCGGCCCTCCTGCTGCCGAGCATCCCCGGCTCCCGGGCAGAGATTCGGAGCCCGGCAGCCAATGGCAGCGGCACGGGGAGGGGATGCTCCGGGCTCCTCTCTCCTCCCCTCCCCTCCTCCAGAGCCCCCTCGCCGCCCTCTCACACAAAAGCAGGGAATTAGCCGGCTTAGAGGAGCGCAGGCTTAGCCAGCTGCGGGCGGAAAATAATAATAAAATACCTTGGAGGGGAGGGAGGGAGGGAGAGAGGGAGGGAGGGAGGGAGGGAGGCGGCCGAGGAAGCAGCAGCAGCCATGGAAGAGCACAAATAACCTCGATCCATCCCTGGTTCCCAGCGAACCGCCGGCCTGGATGCATCCTCCATCCTCACCCTCATCCTGATCCCGATCCCGATCCCGATCCCGATCCCGATCCCGATCCCGATCCCGACCCCGACCCCGACCCCGATCCCGACCCCGATCCCGACCCTGCACCTGCCGAGCGCATCCAGGGAGGAGGAATGAGCCCGCACTGAGCCCCCGCAGCGGTGAGTAGGGGTCGCACCCCGGGAGCAGCCGCCTCCAGCCGGGAATTCGCTCGCTCGTCTCCTCCTTTCCTGCTCCCTCCCTCGGCGCCTGGCGGGGAGCAGCGGCGGCCGGGGATTTTCCAGGGCCTGGAGGGGCAGGGAAGGAAGGGATGGAGCCGGGAGAGGCCGCGGGGGCGCTGAGCCCAGGTGGGGCTGCGAGTGAATACCGGGAATGACGAGGAAATAGCGGGAATGACAACAGAAAACCGGGAATGACAATGCCGGGAATGATGATAAAATACCGGGAATGACGACAAAAAACCGGGAATGAGTACCAGGAATGACGATAAAAATACCGGGAATGACAATACAATATCAGGATTTACAATATCAGGATTTACAATATCAGGAATGACAATATCGGGAATGACAATATTGGGAATGACAATATTGGGAATGACACAGGAATGACAATATCGAGAATGACACAGGAATGACAATATTAGGAATGACAATACAGTATCAGGATTTACAATATTAGTATTTACAATATCAGGATTGACAATATCAGGAATGACAATATCGGGAATGACACAGGAATGACAATATTGGGAATGACAATATTAGGAATGACAATACAGTATCAGTATTTACAGTATCAGGATTTAGAATATCGGGAATGACAATATCGGGAATGACAATACAATATCAGGATTGACAATATCAGGATTTACAATATCGGGAATGACAATATCGGGAATGACACAGGAATGACAATATTAGGAATGACAATACAATATCAGGATTTACAATATCAGGAATGACAATATTTGGAATGACACAGGAATGACAATATGGGGAATGACAATACAATATCAGGATTTACAATATCAGGATTTACAATATCAGGAATGACAATACCGGGAGTGACAGCAGGGAGGGAGGGAGCCCTGCGGTGCCGGCAGCCGGCTCTGCCGATCCCAGCTCCTGGAATATCGCGGGATGCTGGATTCGCTCGGGCCTCTGCACCGTTCATCCCTTCCAAGCAGATGCAGCCGGGATCGATCTCCGGATCACGCCCGGCCTCCAAGGGCAGCAGGAAAAGGCCCAGGAACCAGCCCAGACCCCTCATCCTAAAAATCAGAGATGTTCCTAAATGCTCCCGGGCGGGCAGCGCCTGGAATAACCAGGCTGAGCTCGGGGGAACGTTCCAGCACAGCGCCCGGGCACAGGAGCTGATCCCACCCGAGGATGCTCTGGAGCACAGCGGGCCTGGCTCGGTTCCCTCGGGGCAGGATCCAGCTGGGAACGGGAGCTCGGCGCTCCTGAACGGCCGGGGCTGGTCCTGAATCCGGAGCTGGGCTTTGCTGGGAGCTGCAGGCCCAGGGAATGGGGAACGAGGGTTTGAATTGCTCTGTCTGGCAGCAGGAACCTCCCGGTGAAGGGGGGAAAAAAAATCTATATTTCTATTTATATACATATTTTATACACTAAAATTATATATGTTATATTTTTATAATTTTTTATTTTTATATTTGATATTATTTTACATTATTTTTATATTTTGATATTTTATATACACATAAATATATTTTATATGTTTATTTATGGTTCCATTTCTAAATTTATATAGAAATATATTTTGTATATTTGTATATTTATGTTTTATATATTTATATACTTATATATTCTTATATATTTATACATTTTTATGATTTTATATCTTTTTATCTATTTTAATATATTTTATATATTTTTATAATTTTTATATATTTTTGTACATGCAAAATTTATCTATTTATCTATTTATCTATTTATATATATTTATATATTTATATATACAGCTTTATATGTCTGTATATTAATATATTAATGTATTAATATATTAATGTATTAATGTATTAATATATTAATGTATTAATATATTATATAATATATATTTATATATTTTATGCTTATATGCCTGTATATTTATATATTTATATAAATGTATATTTATAGATTTTTATATACAATTTTTCTATTATATTTATATCTTTTCTATATTTATATTTATATATTTGTATTTATTTATCTGGTTTTAAGAGCCCCTGGGCTTCAGTGTGGGTGAAATTCGGGATTCCTGGATCTGAACTCGCTCCCAAGGCGCGGGAGAAGGGAGAAGGGAGAAGGGCCGGGGTGGGAATGTGGGATGTGAGGAAGGACGTCCCCTCCTCATCCTCTCCACGTCCCCGCGGGAGCAGGGACGCAGCCGGATCGGGAATCTGCAGAGCCGGGGCTGGGAGCTGGGAATGTCCCGAGGAGATTCCCGCCTGCTTCCCCTGGCTGCCCCTCTCCTCTCCCTCGGCAGATTGACGAGATTGGGACTGAGGAGAGGCAAGAAGGGAAAACCTGCGGATGTCAGTGCTGCAGGGAGATGAGCTGGGACCCAAACGGAGCCCAGCGCCAACCTCACCTCCTCCTCCCGCTCCAAAGCAGCCCCAAAATCCCGAATCTTACACGGGATGCTCCGTGCCAACCCCTGTGCCTCCCTTTTCCAGCCTGAGCCCTTCCTGGAGGGATCTGCTGGCTCCAGCCCCTCCCCGAGAGCCATGGGCACCACGGAGGCCACGCTGCGCATGGAGAACGTGGACGTGAAGGAGGAATGGCAAGACGAGGATTTCCCCAGGTGTGTTCCCCAAAAAACAAAAAACCAGGAGAATTTTGGGTTTGTTTCTTTTCCCCTGTGAGAAACCATCAGGGTTTGGGGTGGGAGGGATCTTCCCAGGGCCTCAGGGGTAACAGGAGCCTGAACTCCAGCGGGAGTCTGGAATTCTTGGAGCTGCTCCGTGTGCATCACGGATTTTGGGATGATTTTGGCAGCCCTGTGCGGGCACGGGGAGGAGGGAAAGGGGCCGGGTGTGGAGCGCAGGGAGATCAGGATGGATGGAGGGATACACGAAGGGATGGAGGCGCATTGGGGGTGGATTCATGGATTCATGGATTCATGGATTCATGGACGCCTTCCCAGGCTCTGTATCCAGCAGAGTCTTCCCAAACAGAGCAGTGCTGTTGTGCCAGGAATTCGCCTTTGGGACACAAGGAATCCCAGCGGGCGCCAGCCTCGTGGGGGTGGCAGGAGGTGACAAAGTGGCACCTCCCGCCTTCAGAGCCACTTCAGCAGCCGCCCAGAGGTGCCGGACCCATCCCTGAGTGCTCTGAATTCCCAGCACCCAGCCCCATTCCCGGCCCTGTTCCCACTCCCAGCCTGCCCGGGGCGGGTGTGCGTCCTCCCTCCTCACATCCCAAACTCTCCTGGATGAATTCCTGCTCCAGGTCCCCCTTCCTGGGCACCGGGGTGGCACTGAGGGACCTCCACATTTCCCTTCCAAGGCTGAAAATCCCGGGATGCGTCTCGGAGCGCTGCCGGGCGCAGCTGCGGCTGCAGGGCTGCCAGGGCTGCGGCTCGCAGCATTCCCAGGCGCGGAGAAAGGGGCTCCTGTTCCCTCGGGATGAGCCCGGCTCTGTTCACCCCAGCCCCAGCTGCGTCCCTGTGTGAGCCCCTCTGTGCTCCATCCCACAGCGCCGGGGTTTGTCCTTCCCAGCCGGGGTTTTATTTCCAGAGCTGGCTGGAGCTCTGCCAGCCTCGGGCTCCCCTCACCGCCACCACCCCTGGATTTAAAAAAAAAAAAAGAAAAAAATGGAGAGAGAAATGTGGAGAAGAAGGGGATGTGTGGATGGGAGCCGTGGAATGGTTTGGGTGGGAAGAGGCCTTTAAAATTCATCCCCCCTTCCGAGGGTGGGGGCTCATTCCGCCAGACCAGGCTGCTCAGAGGATACAGGAGGGAAATCGAGGTGTAGAGAGGAAAATGTTGGAGTCTAGGGAATCCAAGAGCTCCTAGAAAATCCAGGATAAAGCCGATCCCACCCCGAGACACCTCGGCACCAAACCCAAGGGTCACCTGGGAGCTCTGTCCCACCCTGCCCATGCCAGCAGCAAACTCCACCCAGCCACGGGAAAAATTCTCCTGGAAAAACCCCAGCACCACCAAACCCGGGAAAATGCCTTGGAAATGAGAGGTGGGAGGAGGCAAAGGGACGAGAGCGGGGCCGGAGCCCTCGGGACGAGGCTGCTCCAGAGGGATTCGAGCAGGAATGATGCGAGCCAGAGCCCAAACAGCCCCCGGGCGAACGAGGGGAGGCCCAGCTGGGTTCTACTCGCAACAGAAATAAATAAATTGTCCTTTTCCAGCCGCTTCCCCGCCGGAAGCGTCGGAATAATAGGGCAGAAGCTGCTGCATGTGGGACAACAGCTCTCCAGCAGCTGATCTGCTGCAGAGCTATTTTTGCCTGCCTGCCATTAACCAATCTTGCCCCGAAAAGCAGGGGGGGGGGGAAGAAAATTTAAAAAAAAAAGGAAAAGCCACATCCTAGACAGAGATCTGGGCCGGGAAAACAGAGCCCAGCCGCTCCTGGAGGACACAGGGCGACATTCCCAGCATTTCCTGGGAAGCCGAAGGGCGGGAGCAGCTCCTGCCCGGCACGGGAGGAGGGAAGCGGGCGGATCCGCGCTGCTGCCGCCGCTGCCCGGGGCTCGATCCGGCCCGGTTCGGCCGGCCCGGGGCGGGGATGCTGTAACCGAGGGCGGGCGGCGCAGAGCGGGAGCGGGAGCATGCTCACTCCTGCATCCATCGCTGCATCCATCGCTGCTTCCGTCCCTGCATCCATCCCTGATCCAGCTCTGCATCCGTCCCTGCATCCATCCCTGATCCAGCTCTGCAGCCATCCCTGCATCCCACCGTTATCCAGCTCTGCAGCCATCCCTGCATCGGTCCTTGCGTCTGTCCCTGCATCCATCCCTGATCCCTCCCGGCATCCATCCCTGGATCCATCCCTGATCCATCCCTGCATTTAACTCTGCATCCATCCCTGCATCCATCCCTGCATCCATCCCTGATCCATCCCTGCATTTAACTCTGCATCCATCCCCGATCCATCCCCGATCCATCCCCGATCCATCCCCGATCCATCCCTGCTCCATCCCTGCATCCATCCCCGATCCATCCCCGATCCATCCCCGATCCATCCCTGATCCATCCCCGATCCATCCCTGATCCATCCCTGATCCATCCCCGATCCATCCCCGATCCATCCCCGATCCATCCCTGATCCATCCCCGATCCATCCCTGCATCCATCCCTGATCCCTCCCTGATCCATCCCTGATCCCTCCCTGCATTTAACTCTGCATCCATCCCCGATCCATCCCCGATCCATCCCCGATCCATCCCCGATCCATCCCCGATCCATCCCTGCTCCATCCCTGCATCCATCCCCGATCCATCCCCGATCCATCCCTGGATCCATCCCCGCTCCATCCCCGATCCATCCCCGATCCATCCCTCATCCCTCCCTCCCTGCCCGGGGCTGGCTCAGGGCAGCGGGCACGGAGCGAAGCGCGCTCCCCCCCCGCCACCCTCAGCGAAAGCGTCTGAGCCCCCCCGGATCTGGTCCGGAGCATTTCCGCGGATCGCAGCAGCCTCGGGGAAGGTAAGGGAGGTTTTTCCTTCCCTCCCGGCTGCCGGGCGCCGTTCCCAGACCGATCCCGGGATGAGGCGGCAGCCGCTGCCCCCGGTCCCCTCCCCATTTCCAAATCGTGCCAGGCGCCAGCTCCGGGATAAACAACGCCCGGAGCTCCGTGGGGACAGGAGCAGCAGGAACTGGAGGGGACAGAGGGATTTTAATTTTTTTTTCCCGAGCGCTCCGGAGTGTCCGGGCATCCCTCGGGAGCGCCTTTGATCGCGTCCTCGGCGCTCATCAGTGTCCGACGACCAGCAGCAGAGGATTATCCCTTAATCTACATATTTAGAGGGTTTGATTCTGCCGGTGGCCGCGGTGTCATGGCAGCAGGAGGAGGAGCTGGATCCTGTCCCCGTTGTGTGGACAGCGACCTCATCCTCATCCCGAAAATCCCCGGGTTTCTCCCCGTTCGGCGCCGGGGCTGTCCCAGCAGCAGGATCTCACAGCTCCCTGTCAGGAAGGAGGAGTCAGACAGAGATTTGACAGCGTGAGCTTGGCGGGGTTTGCTGGAGAAATGTCACAGGTTGATCATTCCAGGGGGAAAAGCACCCGGGAATGCCCAGGGCGGGCACTGGAGGCTCAGCCACAGCAGAGGTTCCTCACCCCAGCCCGGATTCCTGCTTCCCTCACCCCGGTGTGGGTCAGGAGCGGCTCCAGCGGCTCCCAAAGCCTGACAGCCACGAAATGTGGATTAATTCTAGCCAGGAAAACTTCTGAATCCATTGATGCCTGCAGCTGGAGGGGCCGGGATTTGGAGCAGGAGGCTGCAGGAGCTGAGCACGGGAGGCTGCAAATCCCAGGAAAGGAGCCCTGGGTTGGCCTCTGGCTCCCAAACAGGGCTCGGAGCGCTGCTGCCTGGATTTTAGCACGGAATGAACCCGAATCCCAACCTCAGCCAGGGCTGGGAGCGACCCAGCGAGGGCTGAGGGACAATTTGGGGTCACAGGTCCCAAGCAGGGCCGACAGCGCCTGGAGGAGCAGCTGCTTCCCAGGAAAGGTGTTTGTGGCAGACCTCGGGATGAAACTGGGATGGACTGGGATGGACTGGGATGGACTGGGATGGACTGGGATCAAAGCATCGCTCCCGTGGGTTGTGGCCTGTGCCAGGGAGCAGGGACAAAACCCCGGGGCTGGCGCTGCCCCTGGGAGCTCCTACAGGGGAAAAAGTGAGGATAACACGGAGAAGGAGAACGTTGGCAAGGCGGTCGGGGTCAGGGTTTGTTCCCTGGCTGGATTTTTCACCCCCGGGATAGCCTGGAGGTCAGCAGGGCGCTCCAGGAGGGAAATTCCCTGCGGGAATCCCCAGGGTGAGCTCGCTGAGGGAAGGGAAAGGGTAGAGCACGGCTGGCGGGGGGTTTTCTCCCTGCTGCCTCCATCCTCTGGGAACGACGTTCTCCGAACATCCCCTGCTCCCCGCTGTGCCTCCCCCGTGTCCTGCAGGCCTCTCCCAGAAGAGACGGGGATGGAATCCTTGGGAAGCCCCACGGAGGACGAGACCACGTCCTGTGAGTACCAGAGGAAACCCAGAGGAAACCCAGGCGAAGGGCAGCGGGCAGGCGGGGAGAAAACCTTGGATCCACCAAAAATAAAATAAAATAAAATAAAATAAAATAAAATAAAAAATAAAATAAAATAAAATAAAATAAAATAAAATAAAATAAAATATAAAATATAAAATATAAAATAAAATTGAATAAAATTGAATAAAATAAAATAAAAATGAATTGAAATGAAATGAAATGAAATGAAATGAAATAAAATGAAATGAAATAAAATAAAATGAAATAAAATAAAGTAAAAATGAAATAAAATGAAATGAAATGAAATAAAATAAAATAAAATGGAATAAAATAAAATAAAATTGAATGGAATAAAATAAAATAATTAAAAATTAAATTAAATTAAATTAAATTAAATTAAATTAAATTCTCCTGTGGGAGGGGAAGCCAGCAGGGATGTTTGAAGCTGTTCACCTTTCCTGAGGGAGCTGGGGGAGGAAGATCTCAGGGGTGTGGGCGCTTCCATCCCAGTCCCCACCCAGCACCCCGAGGGCTCCAGAGCCGGATTCCACGGTGGAATTATCCATGATGGCGTTTCATCGATGGATCCAGGAGCAGGACGCCCCGTCAGCTGTTTTCCTTTCGACTCCAGCTCCCCCCAACACCCTGAACTTTAACGGGGCCCATCGGAAGCGGAAGACTCTCGTCGCACCCGAGATCAACATTTCCCTGGACCAGAGCGAGGGCTCCATCCTCTCCGACGACTTCCTGGACACGCCAGATGACCTGGACATCAACGTGGATGACATTGAAACTCCTGACGAGACCGATTCCCTCGAATTCCTGGGGAATGGGAACGAGCTGGAGTGGGAAGGTAAAAGCGTCCGGGTGAACGCTCCCAGGGCTCGGGGTGGTTTTTAGCTCCGTGCTGTTACCGAGACACACAAAGCAGTCACACGGAGAGAGGGGTTTCGTAGGGCAGAGTTCCTGCTCCGATCCGGCTCAAGGCTGAATCCAAGCGGAGAGAGCCTCCTTGTTTTATTTCTTACTTTTTATACATTTGTGGGTCTGGCTGAAGATTGGCTTTTAGAGTTTTCACCTCTCAAGCCAACTGGCCAGACCAGCTGTCAGTTACAGTTGTTTTCAGGTTAGAAATACGCAAACAAAGGACAGAGAATGAAAACCAAAAGATTTGTTTATGTTACATCTGTGGGAAAAAGGTAGAAACTGCTCTTAATATCGTACAGTGATTAAAAAGATCTGACTCCGTTTATGAAAATTCAAAAGGCTTTGAAAACCTCAGGGTAACACCATGCTCAAGGCTTTTGACACAATTCACCGCCAGCAGCTGAGGATTGATAAGCAGGGGGGGGATTTTAAAGTAATTTCTGTAATATTTGGGCAACGGGGCGAGGTTAAAACCCTTAAATTCGCACAGAGCAGGGCGGGAGGCGGAACACGATCAGATTTGGGGTTACCAGAGCTCTGCCCACCTCCTCCAAGAATTCCTTGTCCCTTCCCCAGACGACACCCCGGTGGCCACGGCCAAGAACATGCCCGGGGACAGCGCCGACCTCTTTGGGGACGGGGGGACGGAGGAGGGCAGTGCCACCAACGGCCGGCTCTGGAGAACCGTCATCATCGGCGAGCAGGAGCACAGGATCGACCTGCAGATGATCAAACCCTACATGAGAGTGGTGACGCACGGAGGTGAGCGCGGCCAGGCCCGGCTCCCGGCACGGCTTCGTCCCTCGGTGCCACGCTGGGCTCTGTTCGGGGCGGGGGGAAAATCTCTTTTTTTATTTTGTTCCTGTTGCAAAGCTCGTTGCTTTTTGCCTGTGGCAAAGCTCGGAAGTGCCCGGGTGGTGCTAAAAGCGCTCGGTGGTTGTGGAATTAAAGCCGTCCCTGAGGTGCTCCGGGGTGCACACGTGTGCGGCCAGGTCTGTTTCCAAAATCCGAGCAAAGCCAAGGAAAAGCCAGCTTTATAAACACCCCCCCGATTCCTTCTCTGAACCCCAAATCCACATTCCAGACAAAACCAGGAGGGATTCCCGCAGCGGAAGAGTTCTGAAGAGCAAAACGCTCACCTGGAGCCGGGCAGAGACATAAAATCCCCACGCCAGGGCCGAATCCCGGCGCTGTTTCTCCCTCAGCTCTCCCGTCTCTCCCTGTGTTTCTTTGGCAGGATATTACGGGGAAGGTCTCAACGCCATCATCGTCTTTGCCGCCTGCTACCTCCCGGACAGCAACCTGGCAGATTATCACTACATCATGGAAAACCTCTTCCTGTGAGCGCCAGCCGAGCTCTGCCGGGGCGGGAGGGAGAGGGAAGCAGCGCAAGGGATTCCCGCGTCCGTGGCACCGGGAATCGCGGCTGGGAGCAGTCCGGATCCAAGGCCAGCACTCCCAGTGAGGAGCTGCAGGCTGGGGAGAGCGGCACTGCTGGGACACCGGCACCAGCTCTGATTCCAATATTCCAATATTCCAATATTCCAATATTCCAATATTCCAATATTCCAATATTCCAATTTTCAAATTTTCCAATATTCCAATATTCCAATTTTCCAACATCTATATGTACAAATATACAAATATACAAATAAGGGAGCTGCAGGCTGGGGAGAGCGGCACTGCTGGGACACCGGCACCAGCTCTGATTCCAATATTCCAATATTCCAATATCCCAATATTCCAATATTCCAATATTCCAATTTTCAAATTTTCCAATATTCCAATATTCCAATTTTCCAACATCTATATGTACAAATATACAAATATACAATCAAATTTTCAAAATTTCAAATATTCAAACAATCAAATATTCAAATTTTCAGATGTTTAAATATCCAAATAATCAAATTTTCAAATATCCAAATAATCCGATTTTCAAATATCCAAATAATCAGATTTTCAAATTTTCAAATATCCAAATATCCAAATAATCAAATATTCAAAATTTCAACTATTCCACTTTTCAGATTTTCAAATATCCAAATAATCCCATTTTCAAATTTTCAAATATCCAAATAATCAAATATTCAAAATTTCAACTATTCCACTTTCCAGATTTTCAAATCCCCAAATATCCCCGTTGGTTATGCCTGGCATGGACTCACATCCAGGCTGGGACGCTCCCCGGGTGGGAGGCGCCGCTGCTGGGCAGGGGACGGAGCTGGCGTCTCCACCAGGGCACAAACGGAGGGAACAAACCTCTTCCAAGACTGCAAGGAAAAGGCTCCGGAGCCGCTCTCGGGGCGACACGTGCGGACATCTAAAGGACGTTTTTGAGTCAGGCTTGGGTCCCTTTTTGTCACCCCCCGGCAGGTACGTGATCAGCAGCCTGGAGCTGCTGGTGGCCGAGGACTACATGATCGTGTACCTGAACGGGGCCACGCCCCGCAGGAGGATGCCGGGCCTGGGCTGGCTGAAGAAATGCTACCAGATGATCGACAGAAGGTGAGAATCCTGCTGCTGGAGGCTCTTCGTTGATCCCAGGCTTTGTCCCGTCCTAGAACTCAAAGGAAAATCAGATTGTTCCCAGGCTTTGTCCCGTCCCAGAACTCAAAGGAAAATCAGATGCTGCTCTTCCACACGAATGATTCTGGCCCGGTCCCACATTCCTTACACCCAGAACGCGCCTCAAAAATCGATCTCGTTCCACTCCCCTGCCACGGGCAGGGACAGCTTCCCCCATCCCAGCCTGCTCCAAGCCCTGCCCAACCTGGCCTTGGGATATTTTGGTTTATGATGATGTTCCCAGAGAGCGGAGCAGAGCAGCGCTCCCACACCCTGCGGAGCTGGGATTTTACGAACTCCCCCCAGCCTCCCAAGGGATTTTATTTGGGTGGGCAGCACCACAACACCCGTTTAGAATCCAGGGGGGCTTGGGGAAGGTCCTTGGGATGTGCCACTCCGTCCCCGGCTCCTCCCCAGGCTGCGGAAGAACCTCAAGGCGCTGATCATCGTGCACCCGTCGTGGTTCATCCGGACCGTGCTGGCCATCTCCAGGCCCTTCATCAGGTGAGCACGACTTCCCCGGCCTCAGCGGGGTTCGGGGCGGAAATCCGGGATCACGGAGTGCTGGAGCATCCTCGGGTTGGAGGGATGAACCGGGATCATCCGGCGCAATCCCTGTTCCCAACAATCCCACCCTGTCCAGAGCGTTTTCCAAACCCTCCGGGAGCTCTGGCAGCCTCGGGGCTGTGCCCATTCCCTGGGGATCCTTTCAGTGCCCAGCACCCTCGGGGGGAAGAACCTTTCCCTGAGCTCCATCCCAACCCCTTGGCACAGCCCCAGCCCTTCTCTGGGGTTTTAATCTCACAAATCTGATTTTAAGCTCCCCCTTAGCCGGGGGTGACCAAGGTGAAGCTGCCATTTGTCCTACGTCTCTCAGACACTTCCAGTGACAATTCCTGAGGAGTTTTTAGGAGCCACCGAGGCGTCAGCGCTCCTCTCTCTGTCTCTCTGCCAGTGTGAAGTTTATCAATAAGATCCAGTACGTCCACAGCCTGGAGGAGCTGGAGCAGCTCATCCCCATGGAGCACGTGCAGATCCCGGACTGCGTCCTCCAGTGAGTCCGGGGGGAGCCTGGGGCTCTGGGGAGGGGCAGCACGGAATCCTGCCTGGGGCTGACTCGAAATCCAGGGATTGGGAAGGAAGGCACAGTCTGGGGCAAGCCCGGCCCCAGCCCAGGGAGAGCCTCAGACTGTGGCAGGAAATATTAAACGTGACTGAAAGCGGCATTTAAAGGACTTAATCCCCGTTTTATCAACTCCGTTTATTTAATCAACGCTTTGTCTTTGTGGCAGATATGAAGAAGAGAGGATCAAGGCCAGGAAAGAAAGGTGAGATGGATTTGGGGAGGGAGGGGATGGAGAGCGGCTCCTCCATGCATCGCCCCGGAGAGGCACTGGAGTCTCCCTCCTTCCCTCTGGGGGATGGATTCCCGATGGGATTTGTGTTTACAGGGCAGAGGAGAAACAGGACATGGCTGAGAGGGAGAGGTAAGGATTCTCCGATTTATCCTTCTCTTGAGCAGTCTTCGGGGATGAGAACAACCCCATGGCTTGGCAGCACCCCTGGGATCCAACGGGACATTCCCAGAGCGTTCGGGAGCTGATAAAGGCTGGAACCGTAGGGAAAGGAAATTCTGGAGGGGTTTGGGAGACAAAATCCCTCGCCAGGGTAACATGGGCTGGTTTTGGCCCTAATCAGGGTGATACAGTTTCTCTTCTCATCCTGATTCCTGAAAGGGAACAAGGAAAGATCCTCTGGGTGGGGCTGAATTATTCCAAGGAAAACCCCGGAGCTCCGGGCAGAGGGGGGGAATTGGTTTGTGCTGCAGATCCCCTTATTTTGTCCTCTCTTCGCAGCAGGCCCGTGCCCCCAGCAGAGGATCAGGAAACCAGGTTTGAGCTGTTTGTGTGTCTGGGATGGATTCCGTGGCGTTTGTGATCCGTGACCCCTCAGCCTGGTGTCACCCAAGGCACTGTCCCATCCAAGCCGTGCCTGCCACCACCTGTGTCCCCAGCACAGCTTTGTGAACCATTTCACCCAAACCCACTCATTTTCCTCCCGTTGATGTGGCGGCAATAACAACATTTCCTGCCTCAGTTTGCTGCCTGAAAATCCCTCCTCTCTCTCTTTTTCTGCGCAGCATGTCCTGAGCCGGAGCAGCACGGAGGAACGAAGCAGGAGAAGGAGCAGCCTGGCAGTCACCCACCTCAACGACCTCTGGGGACAAGACCTTGCCACCACCTTCTTGCAAGTCCTGTAAATCCCGGAGCCTGCCTCCTCTGCCTCCAAGACGCAAAGCCCTTTAACCTTTTGGTTTCCTTTTTTCTTTTTTTTAAAAAAAAAAAGAACAAAACCCGACCGAACTCCCCCAGCAGCACTTTTCAGGACAGGTTCCGGAGTGTTTCAGGAAAGGTCTGTGCAGAGCACAGTGCAAATACTCACTGTGTATCCTCGTGGTAAGTCAAGAGCCTCCTCCAGCCCGTGAATCCCCAGCCCAGAAAGAGGATTTATTTTTGGTTTAAATGGCAAACCTCTCCCTTCGCTCGCTGCTGGCCGGCGCGGAGCCCTTTTGCTTTTCGGGAGCTGCAGCCCCAGGTTCCTCCGGGACACCCCAAAAGCTGCCAGCCTCGGGAACAACCACTACAGGCGATGGAAAGAGCTTTTCCCTCCTTTTCACGGCCAGTGTGAGTCTCTCCCTGGAGACACCGAGCGCCCACGGCCTCCCCAGCTTCCGTCGCCGCCGGTTCCTCGCAGTTCCCGTGAGGAGATCCCGTGGGCTTTTCCCAATGTTTTTTTTTTCCTGGTTTGCCCCATCCCGGTGCCTGAGGCGGAGTGGCTGCCCCACGGAACCTTCTCCTGAAGGCACACGCCCCGAAGGGTCTGGGTTCAGAAGGAGCCTCAGGGGCAGCGCAGTCTCCCACGCCTCGTCTCCGTCTCCGTGTCGCGCCGCCGGACAATCGCTCGCCGCCGGCAGCTCCCGGGAGCTGCTGAAATCATCAGGAAATCATCTCTCATCAGGAGAGCCTCAGCCATCGGGATTCCTGCCTGGAATATCCCCGCGGAGAGTGCAGGACGCAGGGCTGCGCTCCGGAGCCGAGGGGTGCGGGTGAGACGTTGACCCCTGGAATTCGGATTTTGGGCTGGCGAGGATTCCGTGAGCAAAGGAGGGGGAAAAGGAAATCGAGGAGCATCGGTCTGGCCAAAATCCTTTGGAAACTCCTGATTTCAGAGCCGGAGGCAGCTCGCATGGCCTCGGGCTGGATCCCTGGGAGCGTCCCAGGCCAGGCTGGACGGGGCTTGGAGCAGCCCTGGCTTAGGGAAAGGTGTCGCTGCCCAGGGTGGGATTTAAGTTCCCCCCAAACCATTCCAGGATTCCCTGATTCCACGATCAGGCCAAACCCCTCTGCAACACCCGCAGATGAAGAATTCCCTGCCCATTTCATCACCCCGAGGAGGATTTTTCCTCGAGGTGGGGATGGCTCCTCTGGACACCCAAAGCTGCTCTCCTCTCCTCCTGTCAGCGAACAGAACCACTGTGGATGAGATCCTTCTTCCCCTGGATGCTCCAAGGAAGCACCAAGAGCTCTTTTTAACCTCAGTCCTCATTCTAACCTCATTTCTCATCTCACTCCAGCCACGGGTGGATTTCCTGCCCAGACTTTGGAGAGCAGAGCGCTGCACCCACGGCGCCGACCCAGAGGCTGAAGATGGAAAAACAATCCCACATTCCATCTTTAAAAATAAAAAAATCACCAAACAAACTCATTATAAACCAGTTATTGATAAAATATTCCAAGCTGTGAGGGGCTTGCAGCACGCTGGGATCACGGGAGGTGTCCCTGCCTGGGATTCGTGGTCCTTTCCAACCCAAACCAGCCTGGAATTTTCCGAGGAATTCTGTGCTTCAAGGGAAGAGGAGCCCTGCAGGCCTCTGTGGGGCTCAGGCTGATTCCAGGTGATGCCTCCCCGCTATCCTGAGCTCCCAGCTGTGTCTGGAGACAGAAGCAGCAGCCGGGAATTCCCGGATTTCCACGGCGGAGCTGGGATCCCTGGCACTCCGCCTGTCCCGGGGACTGCGCAGCCCAAGGACTTCGCTGGTTAAATCCACCTCGGTTCTGACTGTGAACAATCACAAAGCTCCTCGGGGGCCCTCAGTCTGTGACTCCACTGAGAACACTCCAGGTAGATTTTCCTCTTTTTTCCTTTGTTTTTACGGATTTAGAGGAAAAAAATCATCAGCTTGGGGAGCGTGACCCACGCTGGGCACCGCCAGGGAAGTTTGCAATTGTACAGTGAATGAAGTGGATAAAACGTTCAGCAATGGGCTCAAAATCCAACTCCAGAAGGATTTTGTGCATCAAAAAACTTTCAAAAAATAGTGCTGCCATGGAAAACGCGGATGTGGGAGATGAGGAATCCCAATCTCCTTTCGTCTGGGGGCTCCGGAGCCTCAGCAGTCTCCACAGCAGAATTTGATTTTTGGCTCTTTAATTCCTTCCCGAAACCACTCTGTCTGCACTTTCAGGAATAATAATTAAAAAAAATACAGAATGAGCAGATTTGACAATGAAAATTCACATTTTTCCAAATAATTCCTTCAGAGAAATGGAATTCCAGCTGGGAAAAGGACAGATCCCCAATTTCCCTTCACGAGACGGAGGTGGGCACTTGTTTGCGTACAAAAGTCAATTTTTAACCTCTCAAAACCGATTTTGTTTGTTTGTTCGTTCGTTTCCAAAAAGTGCACTTTGTGCTGGAGCACTCCGAGTGGTGTGCACTGGATTTTAATTTTCCACAGAGTTTTATGAGCGTGTGAGGTTTATGTTCCTGGATGGATGGATGGATGGATGGATGGATGGATGGACACGTGGATAATGTTTTTATGTCTGTTCAACACAGAGAAGAACCTGCAGCCCCACCACGGAGAACTCAGAAATGCCTAAAAGCGCATTTCATAGCAGCAAAGGAGAAAAAAAAAAATTTTAAAAAAATTATCATTAATTTATTTCAACCGGTGATTTTTAAGCGTTGGTTGCAGAACAAAAAACTGTAAATTCTGGGACAGAAAAACGCAAAAAATAAAAATAAAAATCCCCGTCCCAAAGGCGGAGTGACAAACCTCGGCTGGATGGGGAGAAATCTGCACTGCTGCTGGTAAAAGTGCGTCTCCAGTAGAACTTTGACCGGCGTATAAATATATAAATATGTTTAAAGAACGAAAATGAAATAAACTTCATCCCTTCAGCAATACCGCTGGACTGCTCGGCGTCCCCAACGCGCACCAGAACGTTCCTGCCTCGGAAAATCGCCCCCGGAGGATCAAAATGGTCATTTATGAATTCCCTGGATTTTACCGGGCAGTTTCCGGTCTGATTTGACTTTTTCCTGAGATTTTTTTTTTTTTTTTTTGTCTTCCCGGTCAATCCACGGGAAGTCGCGTTTTGGCTGCAGAAGTTGTTCTTTCGCTCTCACATTCACCGAAATCCCGGCGTTTTTCCTCCTTGTGTATTCAACAGCCGGACCTCAACCCGCTCCGCATCAGCCTGGAAAATCCAATCTCCTCCGGAACCGCTGATTCCAGCGCAGGAATTCCCTTCCCCTCCCTCGCAGGATTTACCCCAGGCCCTCCTCAGCTCCAGACAGCTCCAGATTTTCCGCTTTTCCCACACAGAATATCCCAGATTTGGGATTGTCCAGCGATTTTTCTTGTGGTTCACAAGGAAGGTGCAGCAGCCACGTCTGGGATTCTGCCGTAGATTCCATCGATTCCACCCCATTTGTTTTTTATTATTATTATTCTCTCCAGTGCTGTGTAAATGTGAGTGGATATTTAGAGCTCCCCTCGTGGTAATTTGTCCATCTCTCTTTTTTTTATTCTTTTATTTTATTTTTATTTTATTTTATTCTATTTTATTTATTATTTTATTTTATTTTATTTCATTTTATTTTATTTATTTTATTTTATTTTATTTTATTTTATTTTATTTTATTTTATTTATTTTATTTATTTTAATTTATTTTAATTTATTTATTTTATTTTATTTTATTTTATTTTATTTTATTTTATTTTTTAAATTTTTCCCGTGTAAAATAAGGTTTTCAAGGCAACCAATCCCATTTTTTCTAGCAGCATTTCAAAAATCCCCAGGAGTCAAGGCAAGGCTGGTGGTGATGAGCTGGGATTGGCCCGGAGCAGGAGAAAGGGACAAAAAACTGGCTCTAAACACACACAGACAAAAAAAAAGCACATTTTCCTCTTTTGTATTTCCTTCTTTCCTTCCTCCCTGGCAGCCAGAAACGCAGCGGGTTTCGGTGCAGCGGAGTTGAGAACTCGCCACAACCACGGGGGTTTTTTGGGTTTTTATTTCATTTGGTTCCTTCCCAGCCCAACCCCGCCTGCGCGAACGCGTGAAATGTCGTTTTCTGCAGTGGTTGTGATTCGGTGGTTTGTGCTAGCGGACTGCTCGTCTGTACCCTGAGTTTTGCTTTGTATTATTCCATAAAATCTGTGGATATCCAATTAAAACGAGACTAATCCTTCAGCCAACCCTTCCTCCTGTCGGTAGATTTCATTTAGGATTCGGCTTCATGCGGAAAATGTGAGGAATTTCGGTTTGTTTGGATGCTGCTCCCTTGAAGAAAGGCGTTGAAAACCCTCCCTGGAAATTCTGACACTGCAAAATTCCAAGGGTTTTCACTGAAATAACTCCCGTTCTGGAGGATCCTTTCCCAGATTCCCACAGCTTTAGGAAAGAGCCGTGGATAAAATTCCTTTCCTTGGGTTTCCCATCAACCTGTACAGAACCCTGCTCAGGTTGTTTAATCTCATATTATTTTTACATGTATTTTTTTATAATCCAATTAATACCGTGATTGGAAATGGAATTATAAACCCAAACACACACACACACAAAAAAAAAAAAAAAACCCAAAGCCACTGTATGTAAAAATACCTAAACCCTGATAAACCCTTTTTAATATTAATATTAATATTATAAATACTTCATATTATTTCATATTTAAACCCCAGCTATTTACAGTGCGATGCCTAATTTGAGTGGGTTTAGATAAATCATTAACATAATTAATTGGAAAGAGGAGAATATACGAATTTAATCCTCTAACAAGCACTGCTGTAGTCATGCTGTGATTTTTTTTTCCAGGAAACACATATTAATTGAAATTAATTTTAAATTCGGGCTACACCTGTGCTGTAAGTCTGTATGAAGCAATTTTTTTTTTCTTTCTCTGATTTTATTTCTTCCCAGAAAACCCCAAATCCTCTCAGGATCAATATCTTTTCTTTTTTTGTTTTTCCCCTGCCCGTCCTCTGCTCTTTTTTTGTTGAATTTCTATAGAAAAACTTCTTGGGGTAGCTGAAATATTCAATTTATGGCGTCAACAACCCCGTGGGAGCTTCGGCGTGATCCAGTTGTGGTTTTCCAGGGCCTGGAGAGGGATTTTGGATCAGGGATGGAGGGACAGGACACAGGGAGTGACTTCCCAGAGGGGCAGGGATAGGTGGGATTTGGGGAAGGAATTCCTCCCTGAGCAGGAATTTAAAAAAAAAAAAAAAAAAAAAATCTTGGGTTTGCCTCCAAGCCAAAAAAAAAATCTTTTCCAGCTTCAGCCTGACTTTTTCAGCTGAGTGAAAATCGGCGTTTTGCCTCCTGGGATCTCCCACGAGCGGGAATCTCTCCTCCCACTCTTCCCTGCCACGACTGGAGCTCCTGAGTGGGGGAATCTCCGGGAAAAGCTCATCCCAGGAATATCCCAGGAATATTCCCAGGGCTTTCCCATCCTGGCCCATCTCCCAGGCACAAATCAAAATTGCCAGCTCAAGGTAAAGAGGATTTCTCCTGAAACATCGATCCCAGAGTGAGGGGTGAGGTGGATCCTGCCTCGTTTTATCCACCTGAAAATGAGATTTTATCCACCTGAAAACTGGATTTAAGCCGGTTCAGATTCCCTCTGGATGCAGGAGATGATTCCAGGGGATGATTTCACCCTCCTGGGGCTGAGTCTGCTCTGACGGCGGGGAAATCAGCAAATATCCAATTTCACACCACGCACATCTCCCAGGGTTCACTCACGGAACCACAGCCCAGGAGAGGAGAACGAAGCCACGGTGTGAGAGGAAAAGAGGGGAAGGGCTGGAACCTTTGGAACCTTTGGAACATTTGGAACATTTGGAACTTTTGGAACATTGGGAACTTTTGGAACCTTTGGAACATTTGGAACCTTTGGAACCTTTGGAACCTTTGGAACCTTTGGAACATTTGGAACATTTGGAACATTCCCTCCTTTTCCAGCGCACGCTGGGATCCCTCTCCTCGGCACCTCGGGCTGGCTTCTGGGCACGTTGGAGGATTTTTGTTGACTCCACGTTTTGTTGAACGATCCTCCAGGATCCCAAGCTCCCCCACAATCCCAGCCTGTCCCAGAGCGTTTTCCAAAGGCTCCTGGAGCTGCGGTTGGGAATTCGCCCCTTCCCTGGGGATCCTTTCAATGCCCAGCACCCTCGGAGGGGGAAGAACCTTTCCCTGAGCTCCAGCCCAAATTCCCCTGACACAGCTCCAGCCCTGTGTCCCCTCCGGGACGCTTTTCCAGGCCGATCCCAGCTCCCAAACCAGTGATTATTTTTATTTTCATTTTTATTTAATTTTTATTTTTATTTATTTTCATTTTCATTTTTATTTTTATTTTTAATTTCTATTTCTATTTCTATTTCTATTTCTATTTCTATTTCTATTATTATATGTTTATATATTTCTATTTCTATTTCTATTTCTATTTATGTTTATATTTATGTTTATATTTATATTTATATTTTTTATTTCTATTTCTATTTCTATTTCTATTTCTATTTCTATTTCTATTTCTATTTCTATTTTTAATTTTTTTGTATATGTATATGTATATGTATATGTATATGTATATGTATATGTATATGCATATGTATGTTATTTTATTTTATTTTATTTTATTATTTTTTATTTATTAATATATATCATTAATTATATATATTTTATTATTTATTTTTTATTTTTATTTCTCCCCTCTGTCTGTCCCTGGCGGGTGCAGCTGCTGCTCTCTCCGTGTGACCTCTCTCTCCCGCAGGAGCTGCTGTCACCGCCGGCAGCCGGGCGCGGAATGTCACCCCGGTGGCGGCCGCTCCTCGGCTGCCAATTAAACCTCGCACTAATTAACGCTGCTGCTCCCTCACCTCCCTCTTCCTGGGCTGCTGCAGCCACCGAGCCTCACGGCAGATTCTCCTCTCTCGCCGCTTCTGTTTTCCCGTTCTCCTTCCGACACGGATCCTGGGGAAGCTCCCGGCCTTGGAGACGGGCTCTGAGCCGCCCAACTCCCCCAGGCCCCTGGAAGGAATAAACAACCCCAAACTCCGACATTCCCAAGCGAAATTTATTCCCATTTCTCGCCTCTGACGTCCCCTCCGGGCAGGCACAACCTTGGCACAACCTTGCTCGCCCCACAGACGATGTCTTAGATTAGCGGAGGATTCAACTCCTGAATTAAAGCTGCAGAAGGAACGAGTCTCATCCCGCAGCACAAAGCTCATCCAGGGGCTGAACAACGTCCCTGGACGGCTCCACGGACATCAAACCGCCCGCTGCCGACATTTAGCCCAGCCCCAACAAAGAGGATGAACGTGAACTTTTCGTAAACATTAGTATTCTAAAAATAGCGTTTTGGAGAGGGAATGGTTCCGGCTCCCCGGTGAATGGCATTCGTGTGAGTAAAGCGTCGGGCAGATAACGGAGCTCTGCCACAGACGAGCCCCAAAAAAAGGAACTTTCAGCTGACCGACGTGCGGCTCGCCCAGAAACGGGGCTAAAAAAAGCTTTTCTGAACATTCGGCCTTTGCATATCTCATTTATTATTTTTTGTTTTCATGGTTTGGGTGAAGCCCGCCCGAGCTGGGCAGCGCTGGGGGCGGCTGGGATGAGGTGGATTTTGCCGGGAGGGAAGGAGACAGCTGGAATGGGATCTCCAAATACAGGCAGGCGCTTCCAGAGGAGCAGCGGCTCCCGGGCCAGGCAGGGAGCCAGGAATTTGAGCTATGTGGGTGAATTCCAGCTCCCAGCACGGCCGGCGCTTGAGCAGGAATGGGGAGAGAGGAGAAGAGCCCCGAGGAACCCAAAAAACAAACTGGGGGAAGGAACAACCAGGGGAGCACTGAGGGGCTGGGAGAAAGGTGTAAAAATGAGATTTTATACTGAGGAGAAGGAGATTTTACACTGAGGAGAAGTGAGTTTTTACACTGAGGAGAAAGGAGCTTTTACACTGAGGAGAAATGAGTTTTACACTGAGGAGAAAGGAGCTTCTACAGTGAGGAGAAAGGAGCTTTTACACTGAGGAGAAGTGAGCTTTTACACCGAGGAGAAATGAGTTTTTATACTGAGGAGAAAGGAGTTTTTATACCGAGGAGAAACGAGTCTTTACACTGAGGAGAAGTGAGTTTTTACACTGAGGAGAAGTGAGGTTTTACATTGAGGAGAAAGGAGCTTCTACAATGAGGAGAAAGGAGATTTTACACCAAGGAGAAGTGAGCTTTTACACTGAGGAGAAAGGAATCTTTACACTGAGGAGAAATGAGTTTTTATACCGAGAAGAAATGAGTCTTTACACTGAGAAGTGAGGTTTTACACTGAGGAGAAGTGAGGTTTTACACTGAGGAGAAAGGAGCTTCTACAATGAGGAGAAAGGAGATTTTACACCAAGGAGAAGTGAGTTTTACATTGAGGAGAAAGGAGTTTTTACACCAAGGAGAAATGAGTTTTTACACCAAGGAGAAAGGAGTTTTACACCGAGGAGAAGTGAGTTTTACAGACAGGAGTGGGGTTTACACCTGTGAGCTTCCAAAAACCCCAGCAGCAGCAGCAGCAGCAGCAGCCAGGCCCCGCGTCCTCCCGTCCTCCCGTCCTCCCGTCCTCCCGTCCTCCCGTCCTCCCGTCCTCCCGTCCTCCCGTCCTCCCGTTCCCAGAAGAACCAGAAGTGTTGACATTCCTCGTGGAGATAGTGGGACACTGCTCAGCATTCCCCGGTCCCAAACAATCCAACCCCGCCGCTCCCACCACAATCATTGTCTCCTTCCAACACTAAAAACTCAGCGTTTCTTTCGACGCAGCTTTGGCCAAATCCTCATTTTTTTTCACCTTTTCCCAAGGGCAAAGCCCCAACCTGTGCCCAAGCCACGTCCCTGCAGACAAATCCAACTGGGCAGGGTACAAATTTCACTCACTGGGACGGAATTTTCCAAAAATATTTGGATTAGCAGGTCTGCAGTGCAAAGGGAACTGGAGCAGGGGTGGCCGGGGCCGGTGTCCCCTCGGACCTTTGACACAATTTTGGAGCCTCTTGGTTTCTTTTCCCTCCACATGAGGTCAAACGTAGTAAAATAATCCCTTGGGATTTGATCTCTTAACTCAGACGACTTCCTGGTTCAGGGACGGGTGAGAAAGGCAATAAAAAGGATAAAAAATTTTGAGTAGGAGGTAATTGGAGGACAATTTATCACTTTTTTTAACCTTCATTATCCGAGGGGGGGTTGTGGGGACGGCCTGCAAATGCCAAGCAGGGCTGGAAATTCAACTCCCTTGACTTCACTCAAACTCGAGAATCCAAGCTCCAGATCTCTCTGGAATTTCCATTTTACCCTGGAATTCCCATTTTACCCTGGAATTACCATTCTACCCGGGAATTACCATTCTACCCTGGAATTTCCATTTTACCCTGGAATCGATGGTGAAAGTGCAAGTGGCGCCTCCAGGAACAATCGAATTATTTATTAATATTTCCCCTAATAATAATAACAATGGAATTAAGATGGGAAAAGCTCATTTGCTGTATTCCCATCCATAAGTTCAGCAGGTTCTGCCTTTAAGCTGGTTCATTTCCTGGCCTTCAATATCTTCCCCTGCAAAACCTCCAGATTCTTGACCTCTGACAGTTAAAATTTCCCTAATTTGCAGCTCATGTTTAATCACGAGCAGCTAATTTTAGCACTTGGCCTTGGCCTGGTGGCTGAGGAGCAGAAACAGCTTTGAAGAGGAAAAAAAAAATAAAATTATTTTAATTTTAGCTCAACGGACACAGCTGGGCTGAGGCAAAGGAGGTTTGAGGCCACAAACCTCTTCTTCATGCCTGAAAAATTCGATTTAAACACAGCTCTGGAGCTGGTCTGAATAAAAGTTAATGATGTCAAACACAATTTGAGGAAAAGTAGCCTGGAAATAATGGGGATATGAACAAGGAGTGGGATGGTGCCATGAGGCAAGGGAGATGCCAGAACCTAAATGGTCTGGAGGATCCTGTATTTTATTAATTAGGAAATATCTGAATATATATAAATATATATATATGTATATTCCTTCAAAAACCTCCCTTGAAATCCGGAATATTTGGATTTTACACTGTAAAAGCTGAAGACCCCAAGGTAAAATATCAAACAGGACCCCAGACCCCCAAATTTGGTGTCACTGATTTTTTTACCATCACTTCACAACCCGCTGTAGGACAAGGAACCTTTGATACTTTTAACAGTGACATTTTAATCGCTGTGGTTTTATAAAAAGGTAGAACGAGGCAAGATATTATTTTTAAATGCACATTATAAACTTCAAAATATATTGTTGAAAAGGCTGACACCGCTCAGAGAACCCCAGTTAGGAAAGATCTGGAATAATTCAAATTAAAGCACAGGTTCCACAAGGCGCTGAGTTAACTTACCTTAAAAAGCCTCATTTTATGTGAGTGAACTGGGGAGGAGGAGGCTCTCTGGAGAGATAATAGTTTAGGAATTTGTGTCTATTTACAAAAAATAAACAGCTCAATAAATTCCTCGTAAGGAGACATTCCGGTGAGATTCACGCCACATTCCTTTCTTTGAACAGCTCGACTGAAAAGGAAAAAAGGAAAAAAAAGAAAAAAAAATTCCTTTTCTTTTGGTTTGGTTTTTTTTTTTGATTTTTTTTTTTCAGGAGTTTGGAGAAAAATCCCTTCCCGTGCCACTCCTGGACGAGTTTCAGGATAATTTCAGAATGATCAGATGGGAATTGGGGGAATAAAGCAAGGAACAAAATCCCGACTTAATTATATCCCGCGCACCTCTGCGGCTCCCCGGGCTCCCGAGGGGCTGGTGGCGGGGGTGACATTTCCACCTGCCCCATGACTAATTTAGGAAAAGGAAAAGCCGGCCAAAAAGTTATTTTTGTCCAGGACGGTGACGGCAGCGCACGGGGCCAGCGAGGGAGAGGGACAGGTGCAGGGCCAGAGTGTGACACGGGGGTGGAATGAGCCCCAAAAAATGTGACATTGTCCCTAAAACGGGATTTTGTAGGGAGGAAATTCCCCCCCAAAAATGTGAGACCGGGGGGTTGGATCCTCCCCCCCAAAAAATGTGGCTTTAGAGGGTGGGAACTGCACAAAATGTGGCTGAACACCACCCCCGAAATTGTGATTACTGAGGGTTGGTGGAAACCCTCCTAAAATGGGACGTTGTGGGGTTAAACCCCAAAAATGTGATACTGAGGGTTGAGACCCCCCCGAAGTGTGACATTGTGGGGTTAAACCCCAAAAATGTGATACTGGGGGTTGAGACCCCCCACAAAGTGTGACATCGGGGGGTTAAATCCCAAAAATGTGATAGTGGGGGTTGAGACCCCCCCAAAGTGTGACATTGTGGGGTTAAACCCCCCTAAAATGTGACACTGGGGGTTGAAACTGCTCAAAATGTGACACTGTGGGGGCTGAACCCCCCCCCAAATGTTACATTGGGGGGGTTGAACCCCTTTAAAATATGACATTGAGAGGTTGAAACTGCCCAAAATGCAACACTGTGGGACTGAACCCCCCAAAATATGACATTGGGGGGGTTGAAACCCCTCTAAAATGTAATATTAGGGGGTTAAACCCCTCTAAAATATGACATTGAGAGGTTGAAACTGCCCAAAATGAAACACTGCGGGGCTGAAACCCCCCCAAATGTTGCATTATGAACCCCTCCCCAAATGTCAACCCCCCCCAAATGTAACATTTGGGGTTTGAAACCCCTCTAAAATGTAATATTAGGGAGTTAAACCCCTCTAAAATATGACATTGAGAGGTTGAAACTGCCCAAAAATGTAACATTGGGAGAGGGGGTGATTGAAACCCCCCTAAAATGTGACATTGGGGGGATTAAACCCCCCACAAAATATGACATTGGGGGGGTTGAACACCCCTAAATGTGGTACTATTGGGTTGAATCCCCCCCAAAATGTAACATTTGGGGTTTGAAACCCCTCTAAAATGTAATGTTAGGGAGTTAAACCCCTCTAAAATATGACATTGAGAGGTTGAAACTGCCCAAAAATGTAACATTGGGAGGGGGGGGTGTTTGAAACCCCCCTAAAATGTGACATTGGGGGGATTAAACCCCTCTAAAATGTGACATTGGGGGGATTAAACCCCTCTAAAATGTGACATTGGGGGGATTAAACCCCTCTAAAATGTGGTATTGGGGGGGTTGAACCCCCCCGGATGCGCCTCGGGAGGGTTTGGCCGAATCCCTCCGAAAATGTGACATTGAGGCTTGGCCGGACCTGCCCAAAACGTGACATCGCGGCTCATGATGGTCACAGGGCTCCTCCGGGGCGGGGACTCGGCCCTATAAATCCGCCCCAAAAGCGCCTTTTCCTCAATGAAAGGCTCGGGGAGGAAGAGCAGGATCAGGGGAGGAAGGGGATAAGGACAGGCGGGGTTTTTGTTCCGCTCGAAAGTTCTTTCAGCCTTCCCAAATTTGGTTTTTTGTTGTTTTTTTTTTCCTACCCCTCCTCTCTCTCCTCGCCACATTCCGGCTCAAGGGGCGACTCGGCAAAATGAAATATATTATAGGCATCGGAGGGTAAGTCCCCGCTATAATCTGGGATATTTTATGGGTTTTCCTGGATTAATTTTTTGTACGGGAGATGGGGAATTATTTGTCTGGGCTATGAGAAAATAATCGGGATGCAGGGTTTGAGGGATGATGCAACTCGCTGCGTGTCAATTCGTGATGCTTCAATACGGAGAGCTCCGCAGGGTGCCACACACTTTATATCTCGTTTAATATTTAATGTAACATGTACTTTTATTTTATATATCCTTTTATACATTTTTATATGATTAAAAGGACGGATGCTGCTTCAACAGAGTTTTGCAGGGCAGCACATCCTTTCAGACTTACCTATATTTTAGATACACTTTATGTATATTTTACATGCTTATTTGTGTAATATACATGTTTATATTTACAAGCTTGTATCTTTTTAGAGATTCTTTTATCCATAGTTTTTATGTATCCTTTTACACGGTTAACAGGAGGGATGCTGAGATGGCAAAACCCCTCTCTCAAGTAAATTTAGAGGCCAGATAGACCAAACAAAATTATTTTAAAATTTTCTCTGAAAGACGAAGAGGGGGGAAATCCCGTTTCTAATAAAACGGGGTGCTGGTGGATAAAGGACACTGATTTTCATTTTAAAAAGCGGGATTAAAGGTGTGTTTGTGCTGGGACGGGGTGAAAAGTGTGGCGGGAGAGTTCCGGAAATGGAACAGTGAAGGGCAATACGTGTTATTGGAGTGATAATATATTATCAACATGCGCCCGAAGGATTTATACAGCCTCGGGGGGAAAAAAAAGGAGGAATAAGACGAGTGAGAGGAAAATTATTCAGGGCTTTTGCATTAAGCGGGTTGTGAGGCGTATGAGGGAGCGAGGGCCGCTGCATCCGGAGCAGCGGGGCCGCGGCTGTGAGGAAACGGCTCCGTGCTCCCCTCAGGAGCCCGCGGCTGTGAGGGACCGGCTCCGTGCTCCCCTCAGGAGCCCGCGGCTG
This sequence comes from Delichon dasypus, assembly GCA_037837765.1. Lineage (NCBI taxonomy): Eukaryota > Metazoa > Chordata > Aves > Passeriformes > Hirundinidae > Delichon > Delichon dasypus. The sequence continues at coordinate 10,111,960 of JBBAXF010000023.1, read as the reverse complement.
TGAGGGACCGGCTCCGTGCTCCCCTCAGGAGCCCGCGGCTGTGAGGGACCGGCTCCGTGCTCCCCTCAGGAGCCCGCGGCTGTGTGGGACCGGCTCCGTGCTCCCCTCAGGAGCCCGCGGCTGTGAGGAAACGGCTCCGTGCTCCCCTCAGGAGCCCGCGGCTGTGTGGGACCGGCCGTGGCGGCTCCGTGCTCCCCTCAGGAGCCCGAGGCTGTGAGGGACCGGCCGTGGCGGCTCCGTGCTCCCCTCAGGAGCCCGCGGCTGTGTGGGACCGGCCGTGGCGGCTCCGTGCTCCCCTCAGGAGCCCGCGGCTGTGAGGGACCGGCTCCGTGCTCCCCTCAGGAGCCCGCGGCTGTGTGGGACCGGCCGTGGCGGCCATGGCGGCCCCGCGCGCTCTCCTCAGCGCCGCCGCTGCTGGCGCGCGCGGGAACCGGCGCGGCCGTTATTACACGCGCTGTTGGGAAGGGGCGGGGCCGGCACGTGAGGGGCCTCACAGCCAATCAGCAGCCGGGGAAAGGGCGGGGTGGGGTGTGTCCGCAGCCAATCGGCGGCCGGCGCTGGAGGGGCGGGAAATTCAAACGGGCGGGGTTGGGGTTACTCAGGGTCAGCGCCCGGGGTTACTCAGGGTCAGCGCCCGGGGTCACTCAGGGTCAGCGCCCCGTTCCCTCAGGGGCTCCCGCCGCCGCTCGGGGTTCCGATCCCTCAGGCTCGGCTCCTTCAGCCGTGTCCGTCCCGCCGGGGGTCCCGGAAGCTCTAATGCGGTTCTTTCACTTCTGTCTCGCCCCTCTCCGTGCAGGGTCACCAATGGTGGCAAAACCACCTTGACCAACAGGCTCGTCAAGGCGCTGCCCAACTGCTGCGTGGTCCATCAGGACGATTTCTTCAAGGTGAGTCCCCTCTTCCTTGCAGTGTTAATCGTACATGCAGGGCAGGTCAGTTTTGACACCTTAGGAGCCACAAGCTTTCTGGTTTTGTGGGGTTTTTTAAAATATATATATATATATTTAATTTTTTAAATGACTGGACAGGTGGGGAGTTCCTGACCTTTACAAATGCCACAGGAGCTTGACATGACCCAGCTCAAAGCGGTCACAGCAAAGCCACCTCTAAGTGTTAACAACAGATTTAAATTTAGTACTGATTTCAGGCAGAGGTTATTTATTGTGCTCTGCATGAATGATTTTCTCCATATTGGGATTTCCCATGTTATTTTATTAAACTAAGAATGAGACTGCTAAACGATGCTTTAGAATTTAATAAATACCGGAAGGGGGTTTTATGGGGGAGCTTTGATAGATCTGTATCAGAACCTGATCAAAATATTGCAGAGATTAATGCAGAAGACCTTCACTGCCTTCTGCCTGGGGTGCAGAATGTTCCTAAACCCTGCCCCATTTCGTGGGAATGATGATATCCCTGGGTCCCACCACACGTGGAAGTCCAAGAGATGCAGGAATGGGTTGGAGCAGTCCTGGCTCATCCCCAAAACGTGAAGTGCTCCGGCCCCAGCCTCGTGTGCTCAGTCTGTCCTGCCCAGATTTGATCACTTAGGAGCCCTTGGGGGAGGAATTCTGTTTGATTTTTCCATAAAAATCTGTAACTTCTCTTCGGAGCGAAGGGCAGCACGAGGAAAGCGGGAACTGAGCAACCAAAGCGCTGCCGTGCCCACCTGCATTTTTATTAGAGGGGTTCAAATACCTATTCTTTTTTAAAAAAACATACATTCCAGCACTTACTTAACTGCATCTGCACTTTGAAATTCCTACCTATTGATTTCTAAACAACGCCCTGTAGTATTTTGCCAGCTAACAAACAACGCATCGAGCGATCAGCGTTAAAAGTCTTTATCCAGAGTGGTTTGAGTGAGCTGAGGGAACTTTCCAGAGCTCTTGGGGTTGGGGAGAGCTGGGAACGTGAATGTTCCTGCAGCCCCAGGGGTGGTTGTGTGTTGCAGTAGTGGCCAGGTGCCGATGGCATCGGAGGGAACTGATCCCGCTGAGGTTGCAGCAATGTTTTATTGCTCACTATATTTCAGCCACAAGATCAAATAGAAGTCGGGGAAGACGGCTTTAAACAATGGGATGGTAAGAGCAGTGTTCCCTATAGGATGCAGTAATGTATATTCTTTTCCTAAGTATTCATTTTTCTTTTCGTTATTAAAAGCTTTAACAGTAAATTTCCGTAATTGTAACTCTACCGAGCTCCATCTGTTTTATACTTTCGAGCCCGTGGTGTTTGATGGTGTTTGATGGTGTCCCTTTTTCCCCACCCACCCCCTTTCTCCCGACTAGTGTTGGATTCCTTGGATATGGAGGCAATGGTGAGCACAGTGCGGGCCTGGATTGAGAACCCAGTGAAGTTTGCCCGTTCGCACGGGGTGAATGTCACACCTGGCTCTAGGGAGCCAACCTCCCAAGATATCCATGTCTTGGTCATTGAAGGCTTCCTGCTTTATAATTACAAGTAAGGTTTGGAGAACTCTTCATGGTTTGCCAGGGAAGGTCATTAAATCCCTCGTGCCGGAGCTAAAAAAATCCTTTTCACTAATTCCCCCTTCCTGCCGTGTTCTGAATTCTCGCCCCGGAGAGTTTTCTGCTGTGAAATGTAAAATTAACTCCAAAAATGTAGAAGTGAGGGGAATTTAAGGTTCTGATTTCGGGCTCAGCCTTGAACTCCAGGGGAGTTTCAGAGCAGGATTTTTGCTGGCAGAGGGGTGCAGGCTTCCCCTCATCCCCCCAGCTTGCTGAGAACGATAATCCATTCGCTGCCTGGAATCTCCCCTGGAACTGAGGAGCAGTTCTCTCCCCTGCTTGTTTAACCCTGACTGCGCTGAGCTTACTGAGAGGAGCAGAGACAACCCCCTGGATTTTTGTGGAGGAACATGGAATCCCAGAATGGTTTGGAAGGGACCTTAGAGCCCATCCAGCTCCAAGCCCCTGCCATGGGCAGGAACAACTTCCCACAAGGCAAAAATGCTCCCAGTCCCATCCAGCCTGGCCTTGGGCACTGCCGTCAACGTGGGCTGAGGAGTTGCCGTGTCCCAGATTTTGCTGCAAACTGATTTTGGAATGCTCTAGGAAGAGCCAGGGTTCCCAGCCTGATCCTCCACAGATCCCCTGTGATCCCCCGCAGGACCAGTGGCAGGTGTTTGGGTGGGGAAAGTCCCTGCTTGGGCCATTCTGACCTTCAGGGAGAAGTTCCGAGTTAAGGAACCCGTGAGGGAAGCACTTACCCTTGGGTTGTCCTCGGCAGACACAAATCCCGCAGAGGCAGAGAGGTTTTTGCGGTGTCTGGGGTGATTTGATGCTTTTTTCCTGTCGCTAAAAGCAAGGTGTCCACGTTGTGTCCTTGTCCCCTCCCCAGACCTCTGATGGAGCTGTTCGACCTTCGCTACTACCTGGCAGTGCCCTACGACGAGTGCAAGAGGAGGAGGAGGTGAGAACATTCCTGGTGTGCCCAGGAATCCCAGCCCTTCCCTCTGGTCCTCTGCTTTCCTCTTAGCCCTGGGATTGTGGAATGCTTGGGTTTGGAAGGGTTTAAAGGTCATCTCCTCCCACCCCATGCCGTGGGCAGGGACGCCTTCCCCTACCCCAGGCTGCTCCAGCCCGGCCTTGGACGCTGCCAGGGATGGGAATTGGCAGTTTTGGGATGCGCTGGTGTCCTGGGCGGGGGATTTAATACAAGTGGAAGGAAAGGAGTTTGATGTGGTGAACTTGGAGCCACAGCTGGGGGCTGGAGGAGACCTCTGAGGTGGAGCCCAGCCCTGACCGCGTCCCCGAGCGCCACATCCATCATTCCCAAACGCAGGGATGGGGACTCCACCACGCCCTGGGCAGCCTCTGCCCGTCCTTTCCAATCCTTTCCACGGGAAATTGGGGGTTTTTTTTGTCCTCACGCCCCACCTAAACCCTCCTGACATCCCTTTTCCACGCCGTTATTGCCAGTACACGGAATTACACCGTCCCCGACCCCCCGGGCCTCTTCGACGGCCACGTGTGGCCCATGTACCTCAAACACAGGAAGGAGATGGAGGACTCCGGAGTGGATGTGGGTACGTCTTCCCCAAACGCAAATCCTTCAGCCCTGGAGTGGGAATTTAAGGAATTGGGTGATTTCATTCGAGGAAACTTCCACTGTGGTGATGGAGGGTGCTATTTTTATTCCCAAGTTGTAATCCTGGCCTACTTTGGATAAATACAGGCAGTTTTAGAGCTAAGAAGTTATTCCCTTTGCTTTGTACTCTTAAGGACTTAAGAAGGGATAAAAAAAAAAAATTAAAAAGAAGGAATTTATGATGGAACAAGGATTTCACAGTTGTGTTTTCAGGATGGCTCTGTTATTCCAACAGGCAAACAGGTCACCCTTTGGATCAGTAGAATACGAAATGTTTAAAAACTAATCTCCCAAAATCTTGTTCTGACTCCCCCTTTTTTCCTCCCAGTCTATTTAGATGGCCTGAAGTCGAGGGACGAGCTCTACAACCAAGTCTTTGAAGATATTCACAACAAGCTCTTAAACTGCTCATAGGTAACTAAACCCAGAGGGGCTGGAACGTGAGGGGCTGTGCTGGGAGCAGCCTGGATCTCACCCTTTGTCCCTTCCTGCTTTCCAGGGTCTGGGAAGATCTGGAAGATCCGTGTACAGCGCGATGTAAATAATACTTGGGAGTGGGAACGGGGGGTTATTTGTGTGAACTCCTCTCCCGCTGCCCTTTGGCAAGTCCCTTCTGTATATAATTGAAAACTGAGGATAACTTATTCCCACCACGCGGACAGGATCGCCTCGGTGGGGGTTTTGTTGGGTTTTTGGGGGTTTTTTTTGTAATTATTTTATATTGCACTGGCTTACAGAGAGGTTGGAAACGGCATTTTTACAGCAGAGCTGTGCTGAGAAAACGAGAGAGCTCCTGCTTGGATGCCTCTGTAGACAGGAAGGCTTCGTGCAAGGCTTGTTTGTAACATCATCAGTTCAGTAAAATTCCACGTCAGTCTCCTTCTGAGGTCTTGATTTAATTCATCCCTCAGCTTTACTGCAATAAAAGTGGCTGTGAATCTCACCCAAAACACAACAGCCCCTTTTTCCTGCCTGTCTGAGATTCCAGCCCAGGGTGGGGTTTGGGAATTTAAATCCATGAGGTGAACCGGGGGCATTCCTCAGGGAATGGGACACGAGAACTTCCCTAGGAACTATTTCAGGCACTAGAGGTGAAACACCATCCAAAATCCAGCCTGGGAGAGAGCAGTGCCATAAAAATCCGTACAAAACCCGGGGCTGAGCACCGGCAGCCTGAGGCGCTGAAATAACTGGGCTGGGGTCGGGGGGTCCCTTCCCAAGATTTCGGGGCCTGAATTAGAAGCGGTGCTCTGGAAAAGCAGCTGCCACAGATTAATGAGGAATCGCCCAAAAACCCAGAGGGGAGCCAGATCCATCTCCTTGTCCTCGTCTTACTCCAACCATTTTCCAGTTGTCCTGAGCAGGGCTGCCACAGCCAGAAAGAGCTCTGGCTGCTGCTGCCCGCCCCTGGCTTCTTCCCCGGGCGATAAAAAGGGAAATTTCCTGGTGTGCAGCACCCAAGGAGCCTGCTGTGAGCTGTCACCCCTGGTTCCTGCACGGAGCATTCCCCACAGCCCCGCTCCCGTCAGGAGCAGGAGATCCCTGTGGAGTTTCCCTGTGCCTTCACGGCTTGGCTTAAGCCACACAAAAAGCCTCTGGGGTTTGTGAAGACTTATAAGGGAAAAGCCCTCGCTCCCATCTCCTGCCAAACTCCGGGAAGCAGAAATCGAAGCCTAAAAAAGGCATTTTGGTGTCTGTCTGCAGAGAAGGGAACGTCACGGGGTGGGGGCAGCTCCAGCTGCAAAGAGCAGCGCAGGAATCCCCCCGGACAGCACCTCCCCTTCATTCCCAACGCCGGTTCCTGCAGGCTTCAGGATTAGATCCATGAAATCATGAACCAAACCCCAAACTCTGCTTTTTTCCCACTGTTTTGGTTCCATTCCGTGCATCCACGTGCGTGAGATCCCCTGCTGCCCCAGGGCAGCGCAGCTCCTCGGCCGGGGTGAATGACCAGTGACTTCCAAGAGCTTTTTGGGAGTGTGAAACCCAAACCCTGGGCACGAGGAGAATCCGGGGAGGCTTCTCACTATGTGAACTTTGCCCGGCTCGGGAACAGCCGGGATCATAGGATTTCCATACATCCTTTCACCCACCCTCCACACAGATCCTCACCCCATGGCCTCCCCGGGACGGGACACACCGAGGGCTCCGGTGTCCCCGCGCCGCGGCCAGAGCCCGTGGCTGTGCTGGACACCGGGACAGCCCCGCTCACGCCACCTCCCGTGGGAGCCAAGTGCCCTGGCAGGGAACGGCGGGGCAGATTAAATTATCAGCACATTCACGTGTCCCACGGGACGGGGGTGAAACCTGCACCTGTCGGAACGTCAGCAGGGACAGGGACACGGCCCCCGGGCCCCCCCGGATCCCCAGGGAGCCGCAGCAGAGCCACAAATCAATCCTAAATGGAGCAAATCCCCTGAGGCCGGAGCTGAGCTGGAGGTGAACCCCCCCAGGCAGCCGGGGGGAACGCCTGCCATCCACTGGGATTTGGCTGGTGATTCCCCCGGATCAAATTCAGCTGGATCTGGGCTCCACGGAGCCACGGGCGGTTGGGAAGCCCTCGGTGCTCCCAGGGGAAATTGCTCTGGTGCTCTCGGGAATGCGGCGCTCTGGGACCCGGCTCCCGCTGTCCCCAGGTGCAAGGGATCTCAGGCAGGAGGGGCTGGGGGCTCCCCCAGCCTGGGAACACCCCACAAACCGTCCCCAGACCTCCCTCCACACCCACGGCGAGCTCACCCACCAACACGGGGTCTCATGAGGAAAAAACCCACATTTCCCCTTCCAAACTGAGGAAATCCCTTTGGGATGGGAGCACAGTGGGAGAGTTATCACCACGGGGCACATCCCTCTCCCCCTCCCAAGCCCTGTCCCGCCGTGGCAGGAGCTGAGGCAGCCGCCCCAGTACACAGAAACCTTTATTGTGGGAAAAGGGGGAGCCAGGGCTGGGACAGGGGGACAAGGGGTGCGGCACCCTGCGGGGACTGGGGGCCACAGCGGGGCTGTGGAGCGTGAGGCCACGCAGGGATCAGTCCTTGGTCCCAGCCCGTGCGTGGCTGCTGCTGTAGTGTAGAGGGGGGGGCTCTGCCCACCGACCCCCCCGTGGGGCGCTGGGGCAGCTCGGGGACCCGGGTGAGGGGGAACGAAGGTCCCGGAGCACAAGGGACGTGAACCGGGCAGGAAGCCAAAGCCCGGGGTGGCACAGCCCCAGCCCCTGGAGGCGGGGGCTCCAGCGAGGCACGGGCACCCCTGGCACAGCGGGGACGCAGCCCGGGCGTTAGCGGATGCTGCCCTCGCCCTCGCTGCTCTGCAGCTTCTCCCGCTCGATGGACCACACCAGCTCCTGCACAAACTTCATCTCCGAGGCCACCTGCTTGGCCAGGGCCTCGTAGTGGTTCTCCAGCTTGCGGTAGCGCCGCTTGAGCCCGTTGGCCGCCTGCACCACGCTCTTGGTCTCCTCCTGCGCCTGCTTCTTCAGCGCCTCCGTCTTCTGCAGCTCCTGCCGGATCTGCCGCAGGTCCTGGCTGATGCTCTCGTTCTCCTCTTTGTACCACGACTCTTTCTCCTCGTAGATGGACAGCAGCGCCTCGATGTCCTCCTGGAAGGACTTCTTGTTCCTCTCCAGCTCGCGGAGGCTCTCCTCGGCGGCGGCCACCTCCTCCATGACCTTGGAGAAGCGCTCGAAGTTGATGTAGGTGTTGTTGGGGGGCATGCTGGAGTGGGATTTGATGGTGTACTCCTTCAGGCGCGTGGTCTTCAGCCGGCGCCGCTCGGGCTTCTTGCAGCTGTCCTCGTTGCGGACGTTCCTCCTCTTGATCACCTGCGGCAGGGACAGTTGTGGCTGCGGCCCCCACAGGGCTGGGGGAGCAGCGGAGCCCCGGCCTCGGGGGCTCAGACACACGGAAAATGCCGGTTCTTTAACTTCTCACCTTAATCCAAGGGTGCTCCAGGCTCTGGGCGATGGTCATTCGCTTCCTGCACACACAGCAAGGCTGGAATCAGGGCAGAGGCTCCGCTCCTCTTTCCCTGTTAAAGCCCTGGGAAAGCAGCTTGGATCCTGTGATCACCTCCAGGGTCTGGCTGAGCCTGGACACACCCAGGCAGGAGCTGCACTCGGACCCCGACTCCCCAAACCGGCTCCCAAGAGAAACACAGGCAGGGGATCCCGAGGGAACCTCCCGACCCCACCGCTCCTTCCCAAACCCTGAGCCCTGGGGGCCCGGCTCCAACCCTCCCAAACCCCAGTGGATCCTCAGAGAGCCTCAGGGGGATCCCAGAATTCACACAGGAGAGAGGGAGCTGCACACAGCGGGCTGGGCAGGGGGGACTGTCCCCTCTCCCAGAGGAACCCCCAGCTCTGCTCCCTGTCCCTCACTTGGGGTCCTTGACGAGCAGGCGGCGGATGAAGTCCTTGGCCAGCTCGCTGGTGTTGCTGAAATATTCCTCATCGAAGTCGTAGTTGACAGCAGAGATGTTGGTCAGGGTCTCCTGCTTTGTCTCCCCCAGGAATGGGGAGGCTCCGCTCAGCCTGAGGAGAGAGAGGGTTGGGACACCCCAAAAAGGCTCCAGCACGAGGTGGGGGGCTCATCCCGCAGCCCCAGCCCCTCCAGAGCTGCCTTGTACTCACAGGATGTAGGTGATGACCCCGATGCTCCTGGAAGAGAGAGGCAGAGGAGGATGAAGTCACACACAGGGGGGATCCAGCAGCACCAGGGGACTGGCTGCTGGAGCTGTGGGAAGGGGCTCACAAGGGGAATCACTCACCACATGTCAGCCTCCAGCCCCAGGGGTTCGTAGTTCACAATTTCTGGGGCTTTAGGGGGGGAAAAGGGAGAAAATGGGTTTGTTGTGGGGGAAGGGAGCCCGGCCCCATGGGCACATCCTGGCAGCAGCACCGGAGCGCTGTGTGTCTCTCCAGGATTAACCCCAAGCTTTCAGCACCCTGAGCAGCCCCCAGGAACGCTCACCTACAAACTCCGGGGTCCCAAAGATATTCTTGAACTCGTTCCCAGCCTCGATCTTGTGGGCGATCCCGAAGTCGATGAGTTTGATGCGAGGGTTTGGCACGTTCTTGTCCAGCAGCATGATGTTCTCTGGCTGTGGGGGGAGAGGAGCTGGGTCTGTCCCTACACACCAGCCCGTGAGAGCTGCCCTGGGCTCCTCATTCCAGAGGAGAGGATGAGTGCCTCAAGCTGGGAAAGACCCCAGGCACCAGCCCCACTGCGCTGCAGGAGTGCATTGACCCCCACTCCTCAGTGCTGATTTCCAGACCCCACCTGGGGGCTCCTCCCTGCTCCATGGGCTGTCTGCAGTTCCCAGACCCCACCTGGGGGCTCATCCCTGCTCCATGGGCTGTCTGCAGCTCCCAGAGCCCACCTGGGGGCTCCTCCCTGCTCCATGGGCTGTGTGCAGCTCCCAGAGCTCACCTGTGGGCTCATCCCTGCTCCATGGGCTGTCTGCAGCTCCCAGAGCTCACCTGGGGGCTCATCCCTGCTCCATGGGCTGTGTGCAGCTCCCAGACCCCACCTGGGGGCTCCTCCCTGCTCCATGGGCTGTCTGCAGCTCCCAGATCCCACCTGTGGGCTCCTCCCTGCTCCATGGGCTGTGTGCAGCTCCCAGATCCCACCTGGGGGCTCCTCCCTGCTCCATGGGCTGTCTGCAGCTCCCAGAGCCCACCTGGGGGCTCCTCCCTGCTCCATGGGCTGTGTGCAGCTCCCAGAGCTCACCTGTGGGCTCCTCCCTGCTCCATGGGCTGTGTGCAGCTCCCAGAGCTCACCTGTGGGCTCCTCCCTGCTCCATGGGCTGTCTGCAGCTCCCAGATCCCACCTGGGGGCTCCTCCCTGCTCCATGGGCTGTCTGCAGCTCCCAGATCCCACCTGTGGGCTCATCCCTGCTCCATGGGCTGTCTGCAGCTCCCAGAGCTCACCTGAGGGCTCCTCCCTGCTCCATGGGCTGTGTGCAGCTCCCAGAGCTCACCTGGGGGCTCCTCCCTGCTCCATGGGCTGTGTGCAGCTCCCAGACCCCACCTGGGGGCTCCTCCCTGCTCCATGGGCTGTCTGCAGCTCCCAGAGCTCACCTGGGGGCTCCTCCCTGCTCCATGGGCTGTGTGCAGCTCCCAGAGCTCACCTGAGGGCTCCTCCCTGCTCCATGGGCTGTGTGCAGCTCCCAGAGCTCACCTGAGGGCTCCTCCCTGCTCCATGGGCTGTCTGCAGCTCCCAGAGCTCACCTGGGGGCTCCTCCCTGCTCCATGGGCTGTCTGCAGCTCCCAGAGCTCACCTGGGGGCTCCTCCCTGCTCCATGGGCTGTCTGCAGCTCCCAGAGCTCACCTGGGGGCTCCTCCCTGCTCCATGGGCTGTCTGCAGCTCCCAGAGCTCACCTGGGGGCTCCTCCCTGCTCCATGGGCTGTCTGCAGCTCCCAGAGCTCACCTGGGGGCTCCTCCCTGCTCCATGGGCTGTCTGCAGCTCCCAGAGCTCACCTTCAGGTCGAAGTGGGCGATGCGCTTGGAGTGCAGGTAGTGCACCCCGTCCAGGATCTGCTTGAGGAACTGCGTGGCCTCCTCCTCGGTCAGGGACTCCTTCTCGGCCAGGAAATCGAAGAGCTCCCCTCCGGACACCAGCTCCAGGATGAGCACCACGTCGGTCTTGTTCTCGAAGATGTCGTGCAGGGTGATGATGTTGGGGTGCTGGATCTCGCGCAGGATGTCCACCTCGCGCTCGATCTCCTCGCGGCTCACGCCCCTGCGGCTGGACGACAGCCGCCGCTTCTTGATGAACTTGGCCGCGTACTCCAGGCCCGTCTTCCTCTCCCGGCACTTCCGGACGATGGCGAATTGGCCGCTGCGGGGTGAGGGTGGGAGAGGAGCTGCTGCAGGATGGGGGACTGCAGGGTGCGGGTTCCCCCCCGCAGGAATGCCGTGAGCTGGGATCCCGGTGATGCCCCGGGATTTACAGCAGCCAGCGGGGAGGAAGGGAATTCCTCCCAGGAGGAATTCCTCCCAGGAATGTGGCGGCTGCCAAACCTCCCTGAGCTGTTCGGGTGCTGCTGTGATCAGCCAGGAGCCCCAGGAGCAAATCCCAGAGCCCAGTGGTCCCTGGAGACCCCAAAGCCCTGATGGAGAAGGCAGGAGGAGGGGGGAAATGCCTGAAATCTGAGTGACTGCTCCTGGACCCAAGAATCCTTTAAACCTTTGCACATCCCTGGGGTGCAGAGTGGGATCCATCCCTGGGATCCATCCATGGGCACCACATCCCTCCCCACGACTCACGAACAACCACACCCACAGAGGGACACGAGAACCTGGAGCAAACCCAGGAATCTCCATTGCTTTGAAAAAAAAAATTAAAAACCCCACTTAAGCGACCCAAAACCTCTTGCTGCCCAAGCGGCCGAGGAGGAGCCACGGCGTGGGGCTGGCGCGGCAGAGGCAGCGCTGGAGGATCCCGAGGCAGCTCCCCCCGCTGCCGCCTCTGCATCCCGGCTGATTAAATCCCATCTGCCGGCTCTGAGTCACCCTGGATCCCTCCCACAGGCGCCGGGCCAGGCGCAGCCACCGAGGAGGGCCGGAAGCCGGAGCCGGACGGGAGCTCCAGCGGGAGCAACGTTAATTAACACTTCTCTTTTTTAAATAATCTCTATTCCGCCAGAGGTGACTGACTCCGCACAGCCCCGATCCTGCTGCCTACAGAAGGGACACAGGGACAGCACAGGGGATCCAGCAGCCCGATGCACTGAAGCGCCCGGCTGCGGGTGCAGCCCCCCGAGAAGGGAGCGGGATGTTCCTCACCTGCCCAGCTCCTCCCCCATCTCATAGAAATCCTCCACGCTCTCCTGGCGGAAGGTGGACATGGCTGCGGGGCCCTGTGGAGCGGGAGCCGCCCCGGTGCTGCCAGCGCTGGGTGTGGGGAGCAGCCGGGGATCAGCACCTGTGGCACCGGGAAAAAGGGGGGGCTGTGTCCCAGGAGCTGACACGGGGATCCCGAGTGCCCGGGCGATGCAGAGCCCCGGGCTGCGCGGTGCCGAGGCACGGGGATGTCCCCCGATGTCACCACACCCCAAAACCCGGGCGACACAGAAGGGGAGGGGGGCACAGCCTTTCCCTGCTCCACAGGCCCCACACCCGCCCTGCCCGCAATGCTCCGCAGCCCTTTCCTGGCTCACTTCGCCCCCAGCCCAGCCCTCCACTGACCCTCCCTGCCCCGCAGCCCCTCACACAATCCCCGCACGTCCCTTTCCTGCCCTACAGCCCCTCCCCATCCCAATTCCCCGGAGCCCCTCTCACACCCACAGCCTCCCCAGTCCCTGCCCATCCCTGCCCTTCTCCACATCCCCCCATCCTAATCCCAACTCCTCCTTTTCCAGCCCCACGGCCCCTCCCAATCTCGATCCCCGCTGTCCCTCCCTGCCCCACAGACCCACAGCACACCCCCCCCCCAGGCCTCAACCCCCACACACCCCTCCCAGCGCCATCCCTCCCTCCCCACCCCACCCTCCCTCCCTCCATCACCCCTCTCCCACCCTCACAGCGCCTCGCCTCCCCTCCCGGTCCCACACCGCCCTTCACAGACCCCTCATTTACACCGGACCCCTCCCCGTTCCCAACCTGGGCCGCCGCCGCCCGCGTCGCCGCCGCCACATTCCAGCACAGCAGGCCCCGCCCCCTCCCACACGGGCCCCGCCCCTCCCACACGGGCCCCGCCCAGGCCGCATCGGCCCCTCAGACCCCGCCCACTCCTGGCCACGCCCACATCGCCTCACGCGCAGGGCGGGCGGGGCCAAAGGTGAGCGCGCGCTGGCGGCGCCGCCCCCTCACCGCCACCAGAGGGCGCCACCCTCACCCTCAAAAACCAGCCCCCAAAAATGTCACTTTTCGTCACCATTTATCCAATTTTATTAATTCCAGTGGCACTAATACAGGCGGCGATGGGCACGACGGACAGTCACGCTGCAGCTACGGCATCCTCACCCCCTCACCATCTCTTCCCCCCCACTGTTTTCCTCGTCCTCCTTTTCCGGGCCATTCTGCAGCAGTTATTTTTCTTTTTTTTTTTTTTTTTTGAATCAAATAAATACAGAATTGGGCAGATCTAGTGGAAATGTTTTAGTTACAATGGCAAAGATGAGTCATGTGCAACACAGAAACCTATAAGGCTTGCTTTTTTTTTTTCTTTTTTTTTTGTCTTTTTGTTTCATTTCCTCATTTTGAAGTTCTCGAAAATCGCTATGAAACCCATGTATAATTAACAAGATGGCGGGTCACAAAGCATCCACCCCCCTGGGCGGCATGGGCGATAACGCTAATTTAATTAAATTTTTTGTTTTTCCTGTCCTCCCACAGAGTTCCATGAGTTTCATTAGAGTTTGTCCAGGAAGTTGTCGAGGGCGGGGATTCCTTCCTTCAGCCCTTTGCGTTTGCGGGTCTCGGCCACCACCTGGCACGGCCGGCTGGCGCTGTCGAAGGGATCCCCGGGCAGGATCTGCCAGTGGTCAAAGACGCACTGGGGGAAGGCCTGGCCCCCCGTGTTGGACCTCAAATCCGCTGTGAAACCTGCGAGGAACCAGAGAAATAAAGGTGAGGTGGGAACAGGAGGGGTTGTGGTTCAATGTTGCTTCCATGGATAGACCACAGGAAGACAAAGCAGCTCCTGAGATCCAAGCCAGTATGAGGGGAACGGAAAAAAGGCGCCAGGAAGAACTCGCAGCCCATGGCGAGGGACTTTGGACAAGCACATGGAGGCACAGGACACAGGGAACGGCTTCTCACTGCCAGAGAGCAGGGACAGGTGGGATATTGGGAAGGAATTCCTGGCTGGGATGGAATGCCAGAGCAGCTGTGGCTGCCCCTGGATCCCTGGAGGTGTCCCAGGCCAGGCTGGAGCAGCCTGGGACAGTGGAAGCTGTCAGCTGTCCCTGCCCATGGCAGGGGTGGCACTGGAAGACTTTTGAGAAGTCCCTTCCAACCCAGAACGTTCTGCACCCTCTGCCTCTTCTCCCAGGCAACAAGTGACAGGATGAGAGGAAGCACGCCAAAGCTGTGCCGGGGAGGGCTGGAGATGAGAAGTTTCTCCTCCAGAGGGATGGTCAATCACTGGCACAGCTGCCCAGGGCTGGGCTGGAGTCCCCATCCCTGGAGGGATCTCAAAGCTGTGTGCATGCGGCACTTGGGGACACGGTTCAGCCAACAGCTCATCCCAAGGATCTCTGGAGGTCCCTCCCAAGGCTCTCCCTCCCAGCACGGCTCCGGGACTCACCGAAGGACTCATTGACAGGCAGGTAGGCCTTGACCACGAACATGGGGGTCCCGGCCACCTGGGTCTCCTCAAACACGTGGCCACGCTTCCTGTTCAGCACCCCGTAGATGCCTCCCACCACCTGCTCCGGGCACTGCAAGGGAGAGCGGGGTCAGCGCCGCGCCCTCCTGCCGTGCCCCGTCCCCCTGAGCGCCGGCAGGTGCTGCTCACCTGGATCTCCACCAGGTAGATGGGCTCCATGAGGCGCGGCTGGGCGGTGAGCACGCAGGCGTAGAGGCAGCGCCGCGCCGTGGGGATGATCTGGCCGCCGCCACGGTGGATGGCGTCGGCGTGCAGGGTCACGTCGTGCACGTCGAAACGCACGGCCCGCATGTTCTCCTCGCACAGCACGCCCTGCCCGGGGGCACAGCGGGGTCACACGCAGGCTCCCCGGACAAGGGGGCTGCCGCCTCGGCTCGCAGGAGCTCCCTGGAAGCAGCTCCTTGAGCAGCAAGTGCAAGGGCCTGCCCAGGAGCCACTGATGCTCGCTGAGGGATGAACCTTCAAACCTACAGAGGCTGGATTCTTGGAGGGCTTTCCCAAACTAAGGGCTCTGTGGAGCGCCAGCTCCCACCTCTGCAGCACGCTCATGGTCAGCTCTGAGGTTCAAGCCACGAGAGCTGTCACATGTTTATGGTGCTGAAACCCAAGTGTGTTCGGCCAAGGGAAATGGGGTTTTTGTCCCGGTAATGTCAGAGGAGTTGTTGGCTTGGAATCTCCTTCAGACTGAAACTAAGTGGTATAGAGAAAAATGAATCCTTCCTGGTGCCATTCCCAGTCTGTCAGCCTATCCTGCAATGCTCCCCTGTCTAATCCTGAAAATAACTGGAAGCCAAGGCCAGATCCCCAACAAGCCTCAATCCCTTCTGACTCCAGCTGTGTTAATTCACCTGGACAGTCCAGATGTCGCATTTTGCTCTGTGAGAAGCACCAACATAAGGCCGTGCAGAGCCCCGGATGCCACCCAGACCGAGACCCCATCATCACCGCTCACCTCCTTGGTGGCCCACTGGAAGCCGGCCACCACGCTGTCCTTGATCTCGTTGAGGTATTGCACTCCCTTGGTGATGTCGGTGAGGATGTTGGGGCCGGTGCCGTCGGGCCCGAAGCACCAGATCTTCCTGGCCTCGGTGACGTCCCACTCGTACTTCTCGGCCAGGTACCGCGCCCGCTGCTTCAGCTCCTGCCGGGCCGACACCTCGCCCTTGTCGATGTCCTCGGCCAGGCCGTCGGGGAAGGGCCGCGCCTTCATGTACAGCCGGTTGTGTTTGTTGGGGGACTTGGAAAGGCACATCACGTTGGACTCCTCGCTGACCGTCTCGCGGTAGGACACCACGGGATCCGATTTCTGCGGGGACAGAAATCGGAATTCTGCGGCGTGAGGCACCAAACGCAGCCCATCCCTGAGCTCAGGCAGCGCTCGGCCTCTCTACCTTGATGGGGATGCAGGCGTGGTCCTCCTCCAGGTCCTTCAGGCAGATCTCCAGGTGCAGCTCCCCAGCGCCAGCGATGATGTGCTCCCCAGACTCCTCGATGATGCACTGGAAAACAGCAGGAACAGCGGGTGAGGCTTCAGAACGAGCCACAGCCACCAACACCAGCAACTCTCTATGGGATTTCTGTGTTCGACCCATGGAGCTACTTCTAGGTGCTCTCCCCACCGACCTGAGGGTGTCACAGCGCCAAGCCAGGGACCAACACTCCACAGAAAGGCTTTCCCAGGACTGGAGGCAGCGCCCCTGGGTCCATTCCGGCCGCTCACCTGCACCATGGGGTCAGACTTGGCCAGGCGCTTCAGCCCCTCCACCAGCTTGGGCAGGTCGGCCGGGTTCTTGGCCTCCACGGCCACGCGCACCACGGGGCTGACGCTGAACTTCATCACCCTCATGTTGTGCGCGTGCTCGAAGGTGGTGATGGTTCCGGTCTTCACGAGGAACTGGTCCACGCCCACCAGCCCCACGATGTTCCCACAAGGCACGTCCTCGATGGGCTCCACGTAGCGGCCCATCATGAGGATGGTCCTAAAGGGAAAGGTGGGTTAGTGAGGTTGGGAAGGAGAGGAGTGCACACTCGGCCCATAACCAAGCACCCTGACAGGCCTGAGACGGCAGCAGAACCCCAAACCTGAACCCTTCAACACCCCAGCCAGGACACACCTTTGAATTGGCTTCAGGTACAGATCCTCCTTCTTGCCAGGTGTGTAGTTTGGTCCCATGATTCTGACTTTCAAGCCAGTTGAGACGAGACCAGAGAAGACACGGCCAAAAGCGTAGAAACGTCCCTTGTCAGAAGTTGGCACCATTTTGGAGATGTACATCATCAGGGGGCCTTTGGGGTCACAGTTCTTAATGCCTGGGACGGGGAGAGAGACCAGCTCAGCTCAGAGCTATTGATGTACCTGGCAGCCACCCTAAAACCCAACTCAAGGCCTGCAGCCACTGTCCCACCCAAGGGCTTCTGTCAGGTCAAGAGGAAATGGAGAATGGCTTCCCACTGCCAGAGGGCAGGGACGGATGGGATATTGGAAGGGATTGTTCCCTGGGAAGGCGGTGAGGCCCTGGCACAGGATCCCAGAGAAGCTGTGGCTGCTCCTGGATGCCTGGAAGCGTCCAAGGCCAGGCTGGACAGGGCTTGGAGTAGCCTGGGACAGCGGAAGGTGTCACTGCAGGGGATGGGGCTGGATGTGCTTCAAGATCCCTTCCAACCCAAACTATTCTGTCATTCCATGGAAGATCCCATCACCAAGAAACGTTTTCAACAAATCCAAGTTCCGATGGACCCTCTGGCTACTCTGAGGTTACTCAACCAGCTCAACGCTCTGAACAGAGCCCTGAGAAACTAAAACCCTTTGACCCACGCTAGAAAAGCTACAGACTCGACTCCTGAGCCGTGCACGTGGAGAACAAACTGGCTGCAGGCGCGTTGGAGCTGAGGGCTGGCAGCAAAGCAGCAGCTCGTCCTACCTATGGCAGCCTCATCGTCGGGGGGGCCCTCGTAGAGCAGCTCGCAGCGATACTTCTGGGCTGTGACGGGGGAAGGCAGGTGGATGGTGATCATCTGCAGCAGGGCGTCTCCAGCTGGCAGCCACCGCCTCATCACGGCCTGGGCAGAGCAGCAGGACCCCGTCAGAGTGTTCCCTACAGGGATTCGCCTCCCCTCCTCCCGAGCGGGTTGATGTCAGCACAGCTGATCCCCAGAAGGCTCAGACCAGCCTCACCTTCAGCAGGGGTTTGCCCTCCTTGTCCTTGTCCTCGCTGTCCAGCTTGATGTCCAGTTTCTCAATCAGTTTTGCCGCCTCCTCCTTCTTGAAGTTCATGATGGCGTCGAAAACCTGCGACAAGAGCAGCCGTCAGCGGCGCTGCCGTGACCCAGTTTGGAGCAGCTGCACCACTGCGCCTGCAGAGAATTCCTGCTCCTCCCCAGCGCCCAGCCTCCCTCCAGGAGACGCGGCCCATCTGCCCCCAGAGCGGCCAGATGTGTCAGACAGCTGAATTTCTTCAATCAAACAAGTCAGGTCAAAGTGAAGAAATTTTCCATCATCACGCACGGAACAGAAGCGCAGAGCGGGAGGCGCTGGCAAAGGGGGAACCCTGAGGAACTCACCTTGAAGATGGGGTCAAGGATGAGCTGGCAGAAGGTCCTGGGCAGTTTCTTTCCATCAGGGCTGGTAGCAGATTTGCTGAACTTGCCAGTAGCAGGGTCAAAGTATCTGCAGAGAGAAGGGAATCGGACAAATGTCCGTGCTCAGGTCAGGTACAGACACACAGCTTCTTCCGCCAGCTCAGGGCAGAGCCAAGGGCTGCTGAGGAAGAGCCATTTCTTGCTTTCCCCCTCATTCCAGCACTCAGCAAAATGTAATTAACTCCTGTTAAATCAGGCACAACCACACCCTTTACCCGTTCTCTGCAGCGTCAGGCTGCAGCCATGCGGAGCTGATCTGGAATTCCAACCACCACCATCCCCTCCTCACCTGTCTCCCCACAGCTTCTTCATCATGTCCTCAACTTTCTTGGCACGCTCGGCTGGGCTGAGCTGGGCATCTCCCTTGGCAGCAAACTTTGCCACGTACATCTCAGCAAACTGCTTGAGGGTGAAGGCCCAGCCGTGCAGGCCCGAGCCAAAGCCCACGGTCCCGAGCACCGGGTCAATCTGAGAGGGAACAGCAGAGCTGGGTCAGGGGAGCAGCCCTCAGCCCCCTCCATCACAACACAGAGCTTCAGGACACTGAGATTCTGAAGTAGGTCTGTCCCAGTGCCCACCTCTGAGGTCTGGGACACAGGCACTATTTTAGCTTTGTATCACAGAACTGGGCTGGTTTTCCTCCACTCCCACCAGGTTTGGGCTCAGGTTCACGTGCAGTAAGATTCCCATCTTTCCCAGGAGGATCAGGAAGGCACGGACACCTCCAGCATTGCAGGAGTTCAGCACAAGCTTCCCCTCAGAACCTGCGGCCCACCACCCTGCTCCCTTCCCAGGGACCCAGCAGGACCACAGCAGGTGGGAAGGGACCTTAAAGACCACCTAATCCCACCCCTGCCATGAGCAGGGAACACCTCCCACCATCCCAGGGTGCCCTGAGCCCTGTCCAGCCTGGCCTTGGACACATCCAGAGACTGGGCAGCCACAGCTGCTCTGGGCAACAATCCCAGCCTTTATTTGCTCAGGGCCTTGAACAGGAAATTTAGGAGGGGAGCCAGCAAGAGCCCCAAGCCAGCCCAACCCCGAGAGTTCAGGCACCTTCGAGGTCCCCCTGTTCTCCACCGAGGAGGGAGCTGCTCAGCCCCAGCCCGGCTCTCACCATGATGTTGCCCATGGGGCCGCTCTCTCCCTCTCCGTAGGTGGAGATGATGACGTTGACGTTCTCCACGATGCGCTGGAAGGTCTGGTACAGCTCCTCTGGCTCCAGCTGCAGCTCCAGCAGCGCTCGGTCCATCTTGTTCATCATCAGCACGGGCTTGATCCTCTCGGCGATGGCCTGACGCAGCACAGTCTCTGTCTGCACGCACACGCCTGCCAAACACAGGATCAGTTAGGAATGAGTTATCCCCCACTCCAAACTCCCCAAAATGTGCTCCAGCTGCAGAAAACCTCACCAGAGACACAGTCCACCACGACCAGGGCGCCGTCAGTGACTCGCAGAGCTGCAGTGACCTCTGAGGAGAAGTCCACGTGCCCAGGGGAGTCAATGAGATTGATCAAGAAACCAGAACCATCCTTGCTCTGCTTGATGAAGGCCAAGTCGTTCTCAGAGAGCTCATAAAACAGAGAAATGGCTCTGAAAGAAGAGAGGAACTATTAAAATGATGATCTGTGTTATTCCTCTCCAAAGCTCAGGAACATCTTCCCCCCACACAAACAGCTGGAGGTGGCACCCAGTGCTCTGCTCTGGTTGACAGGGTTGATGACCTTGGAGATCTTTTCCAACTTAAATGCTGGGCTGCAGGATTTCCTGAAGTGTGTTCTGGGAGGCCAGTGCGGGAGATAACAGGAGCACAAGCTACAATCTGCCCTTCCTAAACCATAACATCTTCCAGAATCCCAATCTCCTCCAAATTCCCGCAGCTCTCCAGCACCCATTAAGGGTTCCATTCCCAAATGAGGGATTTAGGCTTTTCCTACTAATCCCAACCAAGTTCTCCACCCCTTTTCAGGCCACTCGGCACAGCCACCAGGAACATCCCCAGAGATGCTCCCAAGAGTCTCCACACCGCACCCACAGGACATCCAACAATCCTGGTGCTGAACTGGGAGGGTGAAGCTCCTGCTTCCCCAGTGCCCACCAAGAAATTAACTCGATGACTGAGCAAAAGCCAATCAACGCTTTCTCCATCATTCCAGACCCTCAGCAGCACAAGATGAGCTTCTGGGCTAAACCAGAGCCCAACAGCATCTTGTCTCACCTCCTGGAGGAGCCCAATCCCCCCCAGAGCTCAGCCCAGGGAACAGCGCTCACGTGGATTTGATGGTGATGCACCGCTCCTGCTCGTCCTTGCGGGTGTCGGTGAAGCGCGTCTCCCCGGCACGCGCCGAGGCGATGATCCCGGCCTTGCACACCAGGGAATCCGTCAGCGTGGATTTGCCGTGGTCCACGTGGGCGATCACGGACATGTTCCTGATGTTGGCCTTTTTGTCCATGATGGCCCGTATCTGGTCTACTGTGAAGTTCACCTTGAGGGAGGAGAGAAGAGGGGGGGGACTCAGCGCGTATGGAAGAAGCTCTGGCAATTCCAAGGAATCCGAATCTCCCACCATAAATACCTGCCATAACCGAGGCGACACCAACTCTGCCCCTGTGACAACACAACCTGCAGCAAGGGCACCGCAGCGGGGATACAGCACCAACCCTTCCTTCCTTCCCTGCCCCAGCGTCCCTCAAACAGCGGTGTCAGAGGGTGCTGGGGGCAAAACGCCTCCAAAACCGAGCCAGTGACAGCCCAGACCGCAGCGTTACATAAGGCACGACCGGCACCGCAGCGCCCCGTCCCCGGCGCCACCAGCGCGCTGCCACATCAGCGCGGCCACTCCCGCGGGGCCAACGGCAGCCCCGGTACCGACACCGGCGGGGGCTGCCGGCTCCAGGGGTGTCACGGCCGCGCGGGCCGGCCCCCTCTGGCCGCCCCACCCTCTCCCCGCAGCCGCGGCCCGGCCCGGCAGCACAGGCCGCAGCCAACGCCGTGTGACCGGCGGCGCTCGCGGAACCGCCATCCCCGGCCATACGGGAAGCGCGACGGCCGCTCGTCCCGCCGGCAGCGGCGGCGGGCGGCGGGGGCTCACCATGGTGGCGGATGGCGGCGGATGCTGCGGGGCGGGGGGGTCGCGGCAATGGCGGCGGCTCGGCCCTGTCTCGCTGGCGAGCGCAGAGCGGGCGGAAGAGAGCGCTGACGTCAGCCGGAGCGCTCTTATAGGGCGGCCGCGCCGAGGGGCGGGGCCCGCGCCGAGCGCGTGCGCGGCCGCACCGCTCCGTCCCGCGGACTCTATAGTCGGGAGGCTGTTCCGCCTCGCCGGCACCACGTGGGTGTCACCGCGGCTGCACCGGGACTACAGCGAGGCGACACCGGGGGGACAGCGACCGGCAACGACAGCCCCGCCCGGGCTGCAGCGGGGGGAAAAGCCCGCCCCTGCGGCTGCCGGTGTGGGAAACGGCCCGGGGTAGCGGGGTCGGTGAGGCCGCCCTCGGAGCGGTATGGCCGAGCGGCGGGCGAGCACGGGAGCTCGGCCACTAGGAGAAGGCGGGAGGGCCGAGCCCGGGGGAGGCAGCGGTCCCGGGCACCGGTGGGTCCGGCACGCCCCGCCCCGGTCCCGCAGGGTGCCCGCACTGCGCATGTCCCGGAGGAGGGGTGCTGCAGCGCCCCCTGCTGGCGGGGAGGAGCGCGGGGGCACCGGGACCGGCCTGACCCCCCCAGCCGGTGTCACCGGAGCTGTCACGGAGCCGCAGAGCTCGGGCTTCGAGCCGTCCCTGTGCGCCCTCATCGGCGTTAGAAAGATGAAATCACGGAGTCGTGAAATGGTTTTGGTCGGAAGGGACACGGAGGAACACCCAGTGCCACTCCTGCCATGGGCAGGGACAAATTCCACTGTCCAGGGTGCTCCAAACCCCGTCCAGCCTGGCCTTGGGCACTGCCAGGGATTCAGGGGCAGCCACAGCTGCTCTGGGCACCCTGTGCCAGGGCCTGCCCACCCTCACAGCCAGGAATTCCATCCCAATATCCCATCCATCCCTGCACTCTGGCAGTGGGGAGCCATTCCCTGTGTCCCTCCATCTCTTATCCAAGGTCCCTCTCCATGTTTCTTGTGGGGTCCCTTCAGGTCCTGAAGGCCACAATGTGTTCACCCCAAAGCTTCACTTCTCCTGGCTGAACAATCCCAGTTCTCTCAGCCTTGATCCTCACATTACCTCACCGGCAGCTCCCAAATTCCCGGCACATTCCCAGCCTGCCTGTGTGAGGCAGGGACAGGCAGGACGGTGATGGAGCTACACCCAGGAGGGATTTGGGCCCGGCTCTCCCACCGTGACAGGACGAATTATCGGCCTTTGGGGTTTCCATAGCAATCCGGTGGATTTTTAGCACTAACCCTGGCTTTTGCCAGCCTAGAAGGGAAAACTGGGAAACCTGATTAACATCCTGCTCTTCCTGAGAAGCTGTTAATTGCCTTTTTGTTCAATTAGTATGTGGCGTTGATGGCAAAGAGAGGAAAGTGCTGGAAAACCTCTCCCAGTTTCACCCCAAACACTGGAGTTACCCCGGAGATCATCCAGACCAACTCCTGGGCCTGCACAGACACCCCAACAATCCCAGCCTGTCCCACAGCGCTGTCCAAAGGCTCCAGGAGCTCTGGCAGGGTTGGGGCCATTCCCATTCCTGGAGGAGCCTGGGTAGCACCCAGCACCCTCAGAGGAAGAACCTTTCCCTGATCTCCATCCCAAATCCCTGGCACAACCCTTCCCTGGCTCCTGTCCCTGCTGCCAGAGCAGAGATCGCACCTGCCTATCGTGAGAAAGCTGCAAACTACAATATAATTATTATTACTATAATTATATAAGAGGTGTTTTTACTAAGCGATGGGTTAAGTTGCAGAAGGGGACACAAACACTGGCCAGGGCAGGAATGCTGAGGGGTCCCTTGGACGTCGCTGCCACGGAGCAAATTTTGGCCAGGAGATTTCCCTTCCCCGGGAACGGGGGCACCGGGAACCATCCCTATCCCACCCCCATCCCTCCTCTCTTAGAACACACAGCCTCCTCCGGGACCCCCTCAGCGCTTCCCTCCTCACCGGGGACGGCCCGCAGGGCTCCGGGACGGCGGCGGAGCCTCGGGCCTAGCCCACCGGGCCCTGCCCTGCCCCGGGGCACCCACCTACCGCCATCTTGGGGGCAGCACCCACCGCCTGCCCACTCACTCTCCCTCCCGCAGTGCTCGCGGGGCCGGCTCCATCCCCGCCCCGGCCGCCGTTCCCCCGGTGCGCCCCCCGGTTTGAGCAGCGCGGCCCCTTTAAGGCTCCCGGGGAGGCGTGGCCTGGCGGGGCGTGGCTCCAGGGCGTGGCCGGAGCGCGGGGAGCGCGCGCGCCGATTGGGCGGCTCTGGCGGCGCGGCCCCGCCCTCCCCCCGGCGCGAGGGCGTCACGTGATTCGGCGGCGGCGCCCGGCGCGGTGGACGCTGGAGGCCCAAGATGGCGGCGGAGCTGGTGGAGGCGAAGGTGAGGGAAGCGGCGCCGCCGCCCCGCCCGCGGGGCCCGGCCGGCACCGGGCGGCTCCCGGCGCGAGGAGACGGCGGGGGGCGGCGCGGTGAACCGCGGGGGCGGTCCTCCGGGGCCGCCCTCTCCGATTTTTACCTCAGAGACTGCCCCGCCCCGGCCTCAGGGCCGCAGCCCCCGCCGGACCTCCCGGGGCCGAACCGACCCCCGGTGCTGCCCGCTCTCCTCGGGGCTGCCCCCGCGCCGGCCGTCCCCCGCTAATTCCCGGGATTAAGGACCGCTGGCGCTGCCCCCGCGCCCCCCGCCGCGGGTCCCGCTGCCCGCTCCGGGGGTGGGGCGGCTCGGTGTGGAGCTGTCCGGCGGGCGGGGGTCGGGGGAGCCGCTGGGACGGGCACTGCCGGGGCCACCGGCGGCCCCGGGGCCCCTCTGGGATGCGGTGAAGCATATCCGTGCTTTGGGGGTTGCGTTTCCAAGGCGGTTTGTGCCTCGCTCCGGGACCGGGAGGTTTTCCCGTTCCCCTCGGGATCCCGGTTCTCTGGTGCCTGTGTGGGAGCCGGGGAGCGGCCGGTGCTGAGGGCGGTTAAGGAGCAACGGCGGCGGCCGGGGAGCGTTCCCTGGAAGTGTTCCCAGGGAAGTGATCCCTGGGAAGCGTTCCCCGCCCGCTGGAGCAGCTCCTCGGCAGGGATGAGGCTGGATGCCCGCAGGAATACCAGCGGGAAAGGCTCTTTTCGGGGGGGCTCTGCCCTCCCCCTGCAATTCCAGAGGGGAGAATGAGCTTCCCAGCCATCGTGGTCGCCCCAGTGGGGTCTGAGCCGTCCCACACGGGGGTTCCTGAGAGGAGGAACACCCAGGAGCGTCGGGAATCTCAGCAGTCCATGTGGTCTCTCCCTGCTCACACAAGCCCTCGGTTTGCTTTGTCTGGGGTTTGTTGTTGTGTTGCTGCTCAAATCTCATCATCCTGGCTGGGCCATAATTCCTTCAAAATGGAAACTCTGGGCTCCAGCTCCGCTTCCCACCCCCAAGGTCCTGGGTGAGGTGCTCTAGGAGCGATTCCCACAGGAGGAATTTCTGTCTCCCGTGCTCCTGGGATGCCCTGGTGCCTCCTGCTGCTGTGCCTTGATGAATTTATCTTTCCAAATACCCCTTTTATCCTCAAATCCCTCGGGGAGAACAACGCGCTCTCTCTCCATTTCGTAACACGGCTTAATGATCCTGGTGGGATTTGATCAGGCTTGATGATCTTGGAGATCTTTTCCGACCTTAATGACCCTGATTCTGTTTTTTCTGTTGAAGAAAACTGAGGCACAAAGTGAATTTCTCCAGGGTTTCACAGGTGGTGTCTGGTGGAGCAGCGCCATGAATCCAGAGCTCTGAAATTCTCACTTTCTGGCAATTAAACATCTTTCCTCTGCTCTCTAGTCATCAGTCCTTTTTTTCCCCTTATCAGGGATATTTTGGGACTCATCACGACTCCCAGAAGTTCTAACTGCAGACAGTGACATAACAGCTTTTGGGTTTTCAGATTAAATGACATATGTAAGGGAAAAGGAGAAAATCAAATGGCATTTTCTCTAATGTCATCTAATTCCCACACATCCAAAAGTGGCTGTGAAATGTTTCTGGAAACAGTTGTAGCTTTCTTAATTAAAAAATATATAATCTGTAGCTAGTTTATTTGAGGAAATGATACAATTGCTACACTATCTTGTATGCTTTCTTGTTAATTACTAGTTCAAGAGTGGGGTAGAGGTTGGGGAAGATCTGCTGGACCTTTGCTGTTGGATTTTGTTGTTGTTGTTGTTAATTTCTTCTTGAATTCCCCACAAACCAGGAAGGATGTGGGGTGAATATGTGTGAACATCTACCAAGTTTATTTTCAGGGCAACTTGAATTTTCCAATGTACTTTATAAGCTGGTGGGTTTTTTTTGTTTTTTGTTTTTTTTTTTCTCTCAATTTTAAGGCTGTTTGGTGTTTAGGGAACTCAAACGCCAACATGGAGCTGTGGGTTTAACAGGAGGAATTCCTGGGTTCTGATGGGAGGTTGCCTTGTGGCCTTTGGCTCTGCTGACAGTTACAGGCCTGAATTGCCGCAGAGAGGGAATTTTGGAAGACTGAGCTGGGTTTTGCTGCTTATCAGACACTGGAATTGATAATTCCAGTGTGACACCGAGGCAGCTCCTGGCTGGGATCACAGGGAAGTGCTTGCCTTTGTTCTCCAGGGAACACACTGCTCTCTCTAGTAACCTGAATATCCTTCCATGCTCTAAAATGTGTCGGTTTTTAAAGATCCCATGGATGTAGGGAGGATTCTGGAGGGGTTTTCCCATCCAGAAATCCAGGGCTGGTGGCCCCAGTTCACCTCAGCCTCACCCAGCTCAGTGATTTTCTTCCTGACACCATTTGGGATGGAGTTTTCCACCTTTCTCTGGGAATTTTGGATGCCTCAGGCCGGTGAAGGAGTTCAGGAGCTCTTTCACAAGTGAGGCCTCTTGGTTTAGATCTTTGAGGTCGCTCCTGCTTCCAGCTGAGCTGTCTTGAGGGTGCTCAGCATCTGTCAAAGTGATTTTTGAGTCATTTGATGACTGTGCCGGTGGTTTTGTCATTTAGGTGATATTTCAGTGGGTGATCTCTGCGTTTGTGGCGCTCAGACAAGAAGTGGGAACCAAAATCAGGTGACAGCAGCGGGTTTGGACAGTTTTGGGGTCTTTCTCTGAGGGGGAATTTTTAACATCTTGCCTTGTAGTTATAAAGTGAGAACTGAACCTTTGCCTTTTATAACTATGAGAACATCTTTTAATTTTTTATCCCCCAGAACATGGTGATGAGTTTCCGAGTCTCAGATCTTCAGATGTTGCTGGGTTTTGTTGGCAGGAGTAAAAGCGGACTAAAACACGAACTAGTGACCCGAGCTTTGCAGCTGGTCCAGTTTGACTGCAGCCCCGAGGTGTTCAAGAAGATCAAGGAGCTCTACGAGACTCGCTACAACAAGAAGGGCTCGGACGTGGCCGCGGCGCCGGCGCCGCACCGGGCGGAAGCTCTGCCCCTGCACTCGTCCTACGACCGCGGCAGCGCCGTGCCCCGGACTCTGCCCGCCGCCAGCATCGACTACCCTGCCCTCTACGGGAAATACCTGAACGGACTGGGCAGGTTGCCCCCCAAAGTGGCCAAGCCCGAGGTTCGCTTGGTGAAGCTGCCCTTTTACACCACCCTGGACGAGCTGTTGAAGCCCACAGAGTTGGGTGAGTTTCGGGAGGGGGGGTTGTTCGTGACACCCCCCCCTTTTCTTTCCAAGGTTTTCTTAAGCGCAGATTATCCAATAACAACATGGCGCCCACGTTGGTTTTGGTTTTAGCCCGGTGACCAAATAACCAAAGGTCTGCAATGTGGGCCTTTTCACACAGTTAGGGGAAAAAAACCACCTAAAACCACGAAGAAGAAGGATTTAGCCTACACCCTAAGTCCTCCACGTTGCCCTGCCCATATTACCAATATGGTGACATTACTACATTACCCTAGTCTAAAGCCTTTAAATCTGTGTTTCGAGGGTTTCAGCATTCTTGTTGATAAAATCCCCTGTGTTTTCTCTAAAGTCGTGTGGCAGGAGTGGCTGATGGATGCGGTGGTGAGACCTCTCCTCTCCCCACCTCTCTCTCCCCTCATGCTCAGGATTTACAGAGGAATATTTATCTCTGGGCTTGCCAGTGCTTAGAGGTGGCTGATAAAAGAGGGAGACAGAGAGAGAGAGTGCTGGGAAAGGGGGAATGGCTTTAAACTAAAAGAGGAGAGTTTTAGATGGGATACTGGGGAGCAGTTCTTCCCCGTGAGGGTGGGGAGGCCCTGGCACAGGGAAGGAGGAGCTGTGGCTGCCCTGGAAGTGTCCAAGGCCAGGTGGAAGGTGTCCCTGCCTGTGGGATGGAATGGCATGATCCTTCAGGTCCCTCCCAATCCAAACCCTGTGCTCCTGGGATTTCCCTCACACCTGGAATGTGTTCACTTTGGGATGTGACTCGGAAGCCCGCCTTGTTCGGTTCCTATGGATTATGGAGCCACATTCTACACTAGGAAAAATCCCTGACCTGGAGCATCCTACGGATAACAGAGGGTGGCAGCACCTCGAGCTGTATTTTTGACTGAGTTTTTTTGTGCTTGTCACGGTTATTTGTGTGTGGTGCTGTGTGTTTTGAGGGGTAACCAGTAAAACTGGAAGAAGAGCTTTTTCCCTGGGGCGTGGAGACCGACTTTTCATTATCTTAGTTTAGAGAAACAGAGAACGTTGTTAACTGATGGTAAATAGAATGTTCTGGTAGCGATTCAGCGTTGTGTTGTGTTCTGCTGAGCGTCTCATAAATTCATGTGGTAATGTCAAATGATTCTACAGCTTGAGCTGGTCTGGCTTTGCTGAAAAGATATTTGTTGTGGCTTGGAGGAAAAAAAAATAGATGGAGATGTGATTGTGCAGAAACCAAAAGAAAAAGGACTAATTAGTCAGATTTTATTTAATTTCGTCTTCGTTTGAAGGCATTAATGCTGTGACAAAACAGCTGAGTGGTGACAGAGTCAAGCTCAAACATTATAACTGTGTGGGGAACGGTTTGTTCGGTGTCGAGTGTGTGTCAGTCAGCAATTCCAACACGGGATTTTGAAGGAAAACAACTTTCCAAGAGGTGGAAGCATCCAGACACAGAAGAGCCTGGATGCACTCTCTGGGATTACCAGATTTTGTTCCGAGTTGCCATTAAATCTCCCCTGCAGCAGCTCAGAACCGAGGGCTCATTAAGCGCAGCCTCTGCCCGTGGTAGGTGACACCTCCCCTGGGCCAGCCTGGTCCCTGCAGGTTCCTGGCTGATCTTCCTGCTGTGGGAGAGGTTTCTGTGGAGCCAGGAGGAGCTGGGCACCAGCAGATGTTCAGGTCTCACACCTGATCGGGCGCTTGCACCTCCCAGCTTTTGGGTTTCATTTCCGGCAGCAATTTGGGTTTTGTATAAAGGAAGAGCGAGCTGATATAAATGCAAAATAAACCATGGGCAGCTTCTCACTTTTCCTAATCGGGTTTGCTTTGTCTTTGTGCGGCTGAGCAATCAGCAGGACTGGGTTTATGGGCAGTTTGTTCATCAGAAAACGTTAAAATTCCTTTTTGTTATTGTCCTTGTCAATCATCGCTTGCTAAAAATACCTCATGAAATGCTTTATTTTCTGCCGGCTGTTTTTGTCAGGAGATATTTGGACGGAAACTGGAATTAAACAAAAGTTCCGCGAGGATATCTTAATTCTTACTTTTTCAATTTATTTTTGCAAGCTCCATTTGCATTTTTAAAGCAGAAAAGGGACCAAAGGGAAGCACCTGGGGTGACTCAAGTTGTCACCAGGTCTTCCAAGAGCTGCCGAGGTTTTATCCTTCCCTCATCTCCTCTTTTTCATACAAAAGTGCACTTTCCTACTTCTGAAATCCTCTTGGCTTTGAATAACCGTGCAATGGAAGTGAGGCAGAGCAAAACACCCAATTCTCGATAAATAATTTTTAAAAAAGCTGTTTTAGCACTTCCTCTTTGTGTTCCTCCCATGACTTTCGGCAGCTCAGGGTCTGAGCTTTGCTTAGAGACGCAAAACCGAAAATAAAACACGTTTGGGTTGAAGTAAAGGTTGCAACAGTTTCTCACGTCTCAAGCTTCATTTTCCCCACGTTAAATGCACTTGATCTTAAAATTATCAGCGTGCAAAAGGCCACAGTTAATGCTGGGTTCTTGTTAAGCCTCTCCGAGGGTGAGCTGCTGTCCCACCCTCAAGGTCAGGGGGTTGGAAGTCCTGTTTTGTCTCTTCCAGCTGCTTTTTGTGTTGCTTTTTTATCATCTGAGCTAATCTTTTTTGTTGCTGGGTTGGTTTTCTTTCTTTTCCAGAACCCGCCTGCTCGCTCTGGTTGGTTTTGGGCTTTTGGGTCAGGCTCAGGTCTCCTCTTGGGCTTCTTGAGGATGTGGTCACACTGTGACACCACTGGTGGGGTGAACTGATGGCTCTTGAATTGTTTGAGGGGAGGAAAAATAATTAAAAAAAGAAAAAGAAAAATCAATTCCAAAGCCTGTGTTGGTTGTGCTGAACAGTGAGCAGTAGAAGAGCAAAGCTCTAATCAAAGCAGAATCACCAAAACAGGTGAAAACTGCAATTCCGGGGTGTGGGAGAAAACAAAACTTGTGGATAAACAGAGCGCAGCAATCACCCCGTGCTCAGAGCTGCTGTTCTCAGTTTGATGGACACTCTTTTTCTTCCCTCCCCAGTTCCACAGAATAATGAGAAGCTTCAGGAAAGTCCGTGCATTTTTGCATTAACACCAAGACAGGTGGAGCTGATCAGAAATTCCAGGTACTCCTCACTGGGTATTAACAGTTGGAGAAAATGCAGCTGCATGATTCCGTAATTCCTCCGCGTTCCCTGCCTGTGGAAGCTTTTGTTCTCTGCAAGGAAACAGGATTTGTGTGGAGGCATCAGGCTGCTCCTCCTCGTGTAAAGCAAAGAGCTCTGGGGGGAGTGGGAGCTGCAAATTCACCCGTTCAGGTCCTTAGGTTTCCGCTGGTGCTGCTCTAATCTCCCTCGGGAATGGTGCATTTGGGCAGGGATGAAATCATCATCGATGACCTGAATTCTCTGCCGAGCTGGCGGTGTGAGTGTCTGCAGCCTCTCCTTTGCGGGCCAGGTTCAAAAGGCAGAGTTGGAGGCTGTTTGCATCTGAAAGGAAACTTCCTTGGTGGGGAGGAGGCTGCAGGAACTGCCCGAGGAAACATCTCGGGATTAGGATTTACCCTGACCTCTGTCAGATGCAACTTTTGAATCAAAACAAAGCCTCTCCTCAGAGGTGGCAGTGCAGGCAGGGAGGTTTCCTCTTGGTTGACCTGCTCCCTTCATGCAGAAAAATTCCTCCAAAAAAAAAAAAAATCCAACATAAAACCTTTAAATATTTCTCTTTATCATAAAATAAAGAGACGGAGAAAGAATATCTTCTGGTTATTTTTGCCTCCTGGTGAAATCTCCTTGTTGTGTCTTCCGTTGCTTTCCTGATTCCAGTTAAAATCCTGTCAGGAACAGCCCTGGTGGAGGTTGCAATATTCACAGTGGGGCCTTAATATTCATTCCCTTGGTTTGCACGAACAGCTTCAGCTGAATAATTAAACACAGAGAGTCTTGAACGACTGTCAGGTAAACCTGACCTTAAAACCCAGTTTTCATCAATTCTCACGAATCACCAGAAGGCACCTGAGCAGTTTTAAAAACCCAGAGAAAAGCTGTAGGTTGGTGCATCAGGAAAAAGAATAATAATTACAGGACCACTGGTATTTGCAGGGGGAATTGTACGATTTAAATAAAGTTCTGTGAGGTAATTTTTTTTTAAAGGTCTATTAAAAAAATTTGGAACAGTTCTTGGAAAAAAAAATAAAATTAAGTTTTTGAGTCTGGCAGCTGGTTTGGGTGATTTTTTTGGAGGGGTAGGGATTGTTTTTAGCATAATTAATTTGAAGTTTCTGCTCTTTCATTTACCAGGGAGTTGCAACCTGGTGTGAAATCGGTTCAGGTGGTGCTCAGGTAGGTCTGGGCTGGGCTCATTGAACATCAGGGGCAGAGCAGGGGAGGAGGGAATGTTCCAGCAAAACCCAGCAAGCTCCAACGTGGATTTCATGGCTCCAGAGAGAATTTCCAGTGAACTTTTTGTTCCTGGGCCTCTCAGGAGCATCTTAAACTCCACTTTTGAGCCACGAGCAGAAACAGCAGCGTCCCACCTGGATGGGCTCTGCTGAGGGAGGAGGGGTTGGAATGGGGCCTGTGGGAGCTGGGGGTGTGCAGAGTGTTGGGATATTATGGGATGTGTTCTTTGTGCCCAGAATCTGCTACACAGACACCAGTTCCCCTCAGGAGGATCAGTACCCTCCCAACATCGCCGTCAAGGTGAACCACAGCTACTGCTCCGTGCCGGTAAGGACAGGGAGGAAAATCTGGGGAAGCCGGGGGGAAAACTTGTGGAATTTGGAAGGAAATCGCTCTCCTGACGAGTGCCAGACTATAGAAGTGCACTGCTTAGTTTAAAGCTATTTTTTTTTAAATGGATTAGCTGTGTTGTTAATGAACTGTTCTGTATAAAGGCTCGATCCTGTTCATTTTGTGCTCCAGCTGTATTCAGCTCCTTCCCCCCTTTCCTGAGTCCTGGGGCTGAGCGCTATTTAACGGAGCTGATCAACCTCGAGTAAAAAATAAATGATCTGTGTTTAATCTTCCTGCCCTAGGGCTACTACCCCTCCAACAAACCCGGGGTGGAACCCAAGAGGCCCTGCAGGCCCATCAACCTCACCCACCTCATGTACCTGTCGGCGGCCACCAACCGCATCACGGTCACCTGGGGCAACTACGGCAAGGTGAGAGCCCAGCGAGCCCCCAGAGCTCCTCAGGCAGCCCTGGGGAGCAGCCTCCTCATCCTCCCCTCCCTCTCTCCCCAGAGCTACTCGGTGGGGCTGTACCTGGTGCGGCAGATGACCTCGGCAGAGCTGCTGCAGAGGTTGAAAACCATCGGCATCAAACACCCGGAGCTCTGCAAAGCGCTGGGTGAGTGGCTCGGGACGGGAGGGCCTGAATCTGCAGGATTAAACACCACCATTCACACCTCTGCTTCCCTCCAGCTGTGTAAACCCCACTTTTTATCTGAACAGACTCGCTGAGCTGTGCGTGAGTCGTGGGAGGTCACCCCCCAACCCGTGGTTCTGGTGGCTCTGCGGCAGCTCTGTAGTTGGATTTAGGATTTGTGCCGGTGTCGTTGTGACTGGAAGGGCTTCATGCCTTCACCTGAGTCAGTATGAGCAGCACTGACCCCTCGGGATTCCCAAAGGAGATTTCTGGAGCGAGGGATCCTGGTGACAATGTCCTGCTGCCCCAAATCCCTGGGAGTCTTTGGGGTGGCAGTGGGACGTCACCAGCAGCACTTTGATATGCCTTGAGAGCTTCAGAGAAGAGATGCTTATCCCAAACCACTCAGGTAAATCCTCCTGGTATGAGGCACGTGTGTAAAACGTTACTGGAAATGAGGGGAAATTACCTTTCCAAGGTGGAATCTGACCTGGAGCTCACGAGTGCGGAAGATTCCCGGTTTTTTATATTGCTGGACAAAACCTTCTCGCTGTTTAGTTCTGCGTGGGAGAACTGACCTCGTGATCCTGACGGTCTTTAGAACTGTCCAGACCGTGGAAAACTCTTCCCAAGGATAAGAGACTGTCAGGGAATCGCAGGATGGTTTGGGTTGGAGGGACCTTAAAGCTCACCCAGTCCCACCCTGCTATGGCAGGGACACTTCCCGCTGTCCCAGGCTGCTCCAAGCCCTGTCCAGCCTGGCCTGGGACACTGCCAGGGATCCAGGGGCAGCCACAGCTGCTCTGGGCACCCTGTGCCAGGGCCTCAACACCCTGCCAGAGTTTCTCCTGCCCATCTTAACCTCAGTTTCCCCACTTCAAGCCATTCCCCCTTATCCTGTCACTGCAGTTCCTGGTGAAGAGCCCCTTTCCAGATCCCTGGAGCCCCTCCAGGGACTGGAACACTGCTGGGAGGTCTCCACTGAACCTTCTCTTCTCCAGGCTGAACTTCCTCAGCCTGTCAGTCTTGGAGGTGGATTGTAGCTCGCAGGGAAGGTGATGATGATTCCAGATTTTGGGCAGGGATCAGTTGTATTTGGTGCCTTTAAATAAAACCAAATAAGAGCAATGCCTCATTTCAGCTCCTTTGTGTTTTAGTGCTTGGAAGTTGTTTGGATATCCAGAACTGGCCAACCTGAGGAGCTGCTAAACTTTGCTTTTCTAGCTTTGGTCTGCTCTGCAAATAATTCCCTGTCACTGAAGCTGCCCTTTGACTTCAGTCACATCCCACTGCTGACTCATCCTCCTTTGCACAGAATTCTGTACAAGTTCATACAGGAACATTGTCTGAGGACAGATCATGGCTCTGGATCCCAAATCCTGATCAGGAGATCCTAGGAAATTCTCCTTCCCGTGTCTCCCAGTAATTGATGCACAGAGAAGGCTCTTACAAAGAACTCCGTAAAAAATTAATCTTGGATGAAAAGACTCCTAATGTGAGGAAAACAAGCCCAAATCTTGTAATCTCCTGGGAATTTCGCATCTGAGAAGTCACTCTCTAATTAAAGCTGGGTGTTGCAGAGCTGCGTGTAGCCTCATTGTCTGGAGACATCTTGTTATGATCTGAAAAGGTCAAAAGAAATGGTTGACTTGCTCCAAAGAAGAACAGTGATGGAAGTGTCAGAAGCAGCTGCAGACAGCAGTGGGAGCAGCAGCTCCTCCTCAGGACTTGGGGAGCAGTTCAAAGCTCGTTCTGTTGATTTTTGCACCTTGGTGTGGGACCTGCCCATCTGCTGCTTGCTTTGATTTCCCTGCTGCTCCTCTGGGTTTTCCTTTCAGGCTGCAGCAGCAGGGGCAGGATTCCTCCTTTCCTAACGTCTGATTCTTCCCAGATCTGTGCTGGGTGGCTGCTGTGCCTGGTGTTGTGTGGCTGCCTTGCTCTGAGCTCTCTGCCTGGGTACTTCTGGGCCTGTTGGTGGTTCCTGTGGAATGTTCTGGAATAAAGGAGGAGTCCAGCGTAGAGGCTGAGGAGTGGCAGCCCTGCAGCGCTGAGGGGAGGCTTGATAACCTGATGGGAAAAGGATGGGATGTGTTTTCCCTTTCTGTTTGACTGTTTGCTCAGAACTGGAAGTGCCGGGGGGAGACATTTCCCCTCATCCTGCTGCCACAGAGCTCAGGAGGGAATAAATAAACCCCACCGTGCCCAGGCTGGAGCTGAATCCATGTGCTCATTCCCTCCCTGGCAGGGAAAATGATCCATGCACACCCCAGGGCCGGGGTGAGCTGCTCCCTCTGTGCTGCACAGCGTTACCAAGGGCTGAGTTTTGTTAAATGTTGTGACCTCTGCTCTCCCTGCAGTGAAAGAGAAGCTACGCCTGGACCCAGACAGCGAAATCGCCACCACCGGTGTCCGAGTGTCCCTCATCTGTCCGGTGAGTCCCTGCAGGCTGCTCATGGAACTGGAGACTGGGACTTAAAACCATCCAGTGCCGCCCCCTGCCATGGGCAGGGACACCTTCCGCTCTCCCTTGGGCACTGCCAGGGATGCAGGGGCAGCCACAGCTGCTCTGTGCCAGGGCCTGCCCGCCCTCCCAGCCGGGAATTCCTTCCCCGTATTCCCTCTGGCAGTGGGAAGCCGTTCCCTGTGCCCTGTCCCTCTCCAGCTCTCCTGGAGCCCCTTTAGGCACTGGAATGCCCAAAGCTCTCCCAGTTTGCTCCAGCTCTGCTTTACCCTGGTTTTGTCAAGAGCCCAATCTGTACTCCCAAGGCAGCTTTGCAAACCCACAGATGTTTCTCCTCCTGAGGGGATCCGGGGGCTCCCTGCCCGGGTGTCCTGGCTGACGCTCTGCTCTCTGGTCCCACAGCTGGTGAAGATGCGCCTGTCGGTGCCGTGCCGGGCCGAGACCTGCGCACACCTGCAGTGCTTTGATGCCGTCTTCTACCT
This sequence comes from Delichon dasypus, assembly GCA_037837765.1. Taxonomy (NCBI): domain Eukaryota; kingdom Metazoa; phylum Chordata; class Aves; order Passeriformes; family Hirundinidae; genus Delichon; species Delichon dasypus. Next base: position 10,076,830 of record JBBAXF010000023.1, on the reverse strand, counting down.
ACAGATGAATGAGAAAAAGCCCACATGGATGTGCCCTGTGTGTGACAAACCTGCCCCCTACGACCAGCTCATCATCGATGGGTGAGTCTTGCACCTCGCTGCCCTCTCCCCTTCCCCACTGGGTGCAGCATCCGGCTCTTGGTTGGAGTTCGCTCTTAAAACTATTGAGAGTTTATTCTGCTGGTGCATAATGCTCTGGTTTCAGCGTTTTGGTGTCTTAGAGAAACTGGGAATGTGCTGGGAGGGAGCAGGCTTGCGCTGCAGCACTTTTGGGGTGAGTTTGGAAGCAGCTTTGTTCCCCAGATTCTGGGAGCCTTTGGTGGGCTGGGACCACCGACAGTGGTTCCTGCCTGCTGGGAGACGATCTCCACCCTCGTGGCTGTGGTTGGCCTCCAGTGCAGGTCCCCTCAAGAGCAGGGAGCGTTTGGAGCGGTGTTTGGGGTGCCTGCAGCTCCCCTGGCACAGGGAACTGAGCAGACCAGTCTGGTCCCAGCCTCAGCGAGGGTTCCTGCAGCATCGCTGCTTTTGTGGGCCCTGGGCAGATGCAGGAGCTGCGGCTTTGCAGGCAGCCTGGAGCAGCCTCAGCGCAGATAACCTGTTTGCTTTGTCCCCTGGCCAGCCCTGACAGGAAAATCCAGTTCCTTGGAGAGCTCTGGCAGGGGAGAGATGAAGGGGAAGCTGCGAGGGGTTGGGTTGTGGAGCCCCCACGGGTCCAGGCTGTCCCTGGGGAAGGCTCAGCAGACTTTTGTCCCAGCTCAGGGCTGGGGTTGATGCCAGCTCTGTTGGGTGAAGTCCTTCCCAGATTCCCTGGAAGTGAGAGAGGGAAGCTGGCACTCAGCTGAGTGCTGGGAGTCAAGAAAGAGCCAGAGGCTCCTGAGCAGGGAGGGAGGTGGTTGGTCAGGTCTGGGATCCTCAGGGATTTTTGGGAGCTGCAGCTCGGTGGTTGCTGTGCTGGTGATGGGATTGGCTGTGGGAGCAATTCCTACAGGGGCTGGGGAAAGCTGAAACTCTCCCACTGCAGTGCCACAAAGTTTTCCCAACCTTGGAAGTCTTTCCACTAAAGTTCTCCTTTCTCCTGAAGGGAAATGCTCGAGTCCAGGAGGGAGCGAGGCCTGGCAGAGCAGCATTTCCAAATAAACATCCCAGGCAAATGGTGGGACACGGGGAATAAAGAGGGAATAAAGCCAGTCCCCAGTTCCTCTGGAATCATTCCAGCTGCATTTTCATGGCGCTCCTGTTGCAGGAATGTTGTTCTGGTGGCTGCTGTGAGGATTTGGGAGCTGACACTAGGAAGGGAAGTGCTGCTGGTTGGATGGCTGAGTTCCTAATGCCAAATCCAAATTCCCTGTCTCACCTTTCGCTAAAGCCTGGCTGGGAATGTCCCGAGGGATGGGGCAGCGGCTGCCTGCCTGGAAGCAGTGCCTGGGAAACTGGGTGAAGAGGCAAAACTTTTAATTGCAGCTAATTAAGCTGGTAGTTGATGGCTTGGGCTCACGGACAGGAAGGGCTGGGATGGATTTGCACTGTCACAGCCTGCACTGGTTTTATGGGGAATGAAGTCCGTGACTCCGAGGGCTGTCAGCTCAGGAGATTCCGTTTAAATCCGGGCTCGCTGCACACACCCTGCTGCTTGCCAGGAGTGTGACAGCTCCTCCTGTGCCCTCTGCAGGCTCCTGTCCAAGATCCTGACAGAATGTGAAGATGCAGATGAGATCGAGTACCTGGTGGATGGCTCCTGGTGCCCCATCCGAGCCGAGAAGGAGCGGAGCTGCAGCCCCCAGTGTCCAATCCTGGTTCTAGGTGAGTCTACCTGGGGAGGAAATCACAGAATTCCAGGATGGCTTGGGTTGGAAGGGACCTGCAGGATGATCCAGTGCCATGGGCAGGGACACCTTCCACTATCCCGGGCTGCTCCAAGCCCTGTCCAGCCTGGCCTTGGATACTTCCAGGGATCCAGAGGCAGCCCCAGCTGTTCTGGGCACCCTGTGCCAGGGCCTCAGCGCCCTCACAAGGAAGAATTTCTCCCCAGTATTCCCTCTGGCAGTGGGGAGCCACTCCTCGTGTCCTGTCCCTCCATCCCTTGTCCCAAGTCCCTCTCCAGCTCCCCTCTAGGCTCTGCCAGCGGCTCTGAAGCCTCCCTGGAGCCTTCCCTTGTCCAGGCTGACCAGGCAGGAGCGTTGGGTCCTTCCTGAGCTGGACAGGAGCGTTTTCATCTCCTGCTCCCCCGTGCCAGGTTCCTCGGAGGTGAACGGGCTCCTGGCCACTCCCAACGGCACCGGCGAGAACGGCAAAGCCCCGGCCGATGTCGTGGATTTAACACTGGACAGCTCATCCTCGGAGGAGGACGAGGAGGAGGACGAGGAGGAGGATGATGACGATGAGGGACCCCAGCCCAAACGACGCTGCTCTTACGAGAAGGGTTTAGTCTCTGCCTGCTGACTGCAGCCACGGCTCGGAATTCCCAACGGACAGACTTGAATACTCTGGTGCTTATTAAACTGGAGGAGGGGGAGAACGTCTTCTCCCACCTCATCTCCCTCCCTCCCTCATCTCCTGTGACTTTCCTATTCCGAATTACTCATTAAAACGAGAGAGAAAAAAAAAGAAAAGAAAAAAAAACCACAAAAGAAAACAAAAGAAAAAAAAAAACGACACAAACAAAACAAAAACCATTGAGCTGCTTCTTGGTTGGAAAACGACCCCACTCAGAGCCTGACCCTGAACTGGAGCCTGAAGTAAAGAAAGTGTCTTAAGCCAGGCAGGATCCTCCCTCACCTGGATCCCGGGATCGGGGGAGCTCCCCTGCACACCTCCAGGACACCCACCCCTGCATCTCCAAAGCCGTGTGCAGTTTGATCCTCTTGTTAATTAACCATTCCTTAATTAATCTAAAGGTTTTGCTGGACGTGTGAGTCCGGGGCGGGGCGGGAGGGGGGAGCGGGGAGGGCTCTGGGGGGGTTTGGGGGGGCGGGACGGGGGCAGGGGGTGCCGGGGGTGAGATGTCCGCTTGGAAGCGCACTGTTCTAGCTCGGAGCTCCAGCAGCTCTGCACCTCATGTAAAGAGACACGTTTGGAATTTTAACCTAATCCCGAGGGAAGCGTAGAGGTTTGTGCAGTAGTGACTCGTTTTAGTTGAGCAGAAGCCATGGGGGGGGGGGGGGGCGGGGGGCGGGAGGGGGGGGCTCGAACCACAGATCTGTTGTATTTTTGAAGTGCAATAACTTTGGTGTTTTTGAAGACTGACAAGGGCTGCGCATTCCCTTTTCGTTGAGGTTGGTTCTGGAGGCGGCGGCCATGACCTGCAGGACACCCCCAGGCTTGGGGACACTGGCAGTGACCTGCAGGACACCCCTGGGCCTGGGGACAGTGACCTGCAGGCCACCCCCAGGCTTGGGGACACTGACAGTGACCTGCAGGACACCCCTGGGCCTGGGGACACTGACAGTGACCTGCAGGCCACCCCCAGGCTTGGGGAAGGTGACAGTGACCTGCAGGACACCCCTGGGCTTGGGGACACTGGCAGTGACCTGCAGGACACCCCCAGGCCTGGGGACAGTGACCTGCAGGACACCCCTGGGCTTGGGGATGGGGACAGTTGTCTGCAGGACATCCCCAAGCCTGGGGACAGTGACAGTGACCTGCAGGCCACCCCCGCCCCCGGGCACACCTGGCACGTGAGCAGGAGCAGGGCAGGGGGATCCTTCCAGAAAATGCCGGGTGGGGGAATCTCAGTTTTTAGCCAACTACCTCGGTAACTCCAATTCAGGTTTCTTTGAGTCCCGAGCCCGTCGCGGGCGGGTGCGAGGGCAGGGCTCGGGCGCCGCCCCGGCCCCTCCACTTCTCTGTCCCAGCCTTTGGCCCCAGAGCCGAAGCTCCTCCTGTGCTCTTTGGTGGCAAAACGTTGTTGCTTTTGAGTTTGCGAAGCGTCACCTTTTTTTGACTTTGTCTTGGAGAGTTTCTGTCCCGGCTTTTGCTGTTCCCACTGGCTCCTCCCGGCTCTGGTTTGCTCTGGACCTCGCTGGCTTTTCCCCCTGGAGCTCAGGATCACCCCAGGAGGGAGCTGGCCCTGCCCCTGGGGTGGGTGAGGAGCAGGGGGCTGTCCCTGTGCCCGCTGCTGGCCTGAGACCCCCGAGGGTCTTGGTGTTGCTGGGCACTGCCAGACCCGAAACCCTCCTTCCTTCCTCGATCCCTCCTCTGCGTGTCCCCAAATCCTCCTTCCTTCCTCGATCCCTCCTCTGAGTGTCCCCAAATCCTCCTTCCTTCCTCGATCCCTCCTCTGAGTGTCCCCAAACCCTCCTTCCTTCCTCGATCCCTCCTCTGAGTGCCCCCAAACCCTCCTTCCTTCCTCAATCCCTCCTCTGAGTGCCCCCAAATCCTCCTTCCTTCCTCGATCCCTCCTCTGAGTGTCCCCAAATCTTCCTTCCTCGATCCCTCCCCTCTGGGCACCCCAAACCCTTCCTTCCCTCCTTCAGCCCCAGCTCTGGGCACCCCAAACCTTCCTTCCTCCCTCCATCCCTCACCCCAGCAGCCTGGGGGGCACAGACAGGGCTGTTGGTGCCTTTCCCAGCACTTCCCCCTCACTCCAGAAAATTCCACACCTGGCCAATCCCACCTGGAGGGAAAAGCCCCCGAGGTCCAGCCAGAGCCGCCCGAAATCCTCGTTGGCCACTTGCCCAAGAGCAAAGTCCCCTCTCCACACTGAGCAGGGGTCCCCTGCCAGCTCGGGGGCTCCTCTCCCAAACCCCCCCTCTCCCAGACGGGGTGGGGGTCCCTGAGCCCCTGTGGGAGGGGGATTCTCCCTCCCCACCCCGCCTGGGTTTTGTCTCCAGAGCTGGAATGTGAAGGGGGTGAGGCCCAGGCCGCCCCCGTTCCCCGGGTGTGGCGGGGGGACCCCGAGCAGCTCCTGGTCCCGCTGCCACAGGGACAGCGGCGCTGCCCGGCCCCAGGCTTTGCTCTCCCTTCTCTTTCCTGGCTGTAAGCAATATGTTTTCAGGTTGAAACCGGGGTGGGGGTGGGAAAAGGGGGATGAAAACAACTGAAAAATAAAATTTAAAAAAAAAAAAAAAAACACAACCCGGGTAGAGCTCCCAACTGAATTTTACTGTACAAAGTTCTGTGCTTGTGGCCCTGGCTGCACAGTAGCTTTAGAGTCCAGTTGTTTTCCTAATATTTTTATTCTAATTTAATTGCTTTTAAATTTTCCAGGCCAAGCAACTGTTTGGAAACACCATGCTTGTTTTAGTGCTTTCTGTTGGAGTTGGCCAGCTCTTCCTGTACATATGTTGGGTTTATTTTTTTTTCTTATATCCTGGTTTTTTTTCTTCTTTGTTTTGTAAAGAGAAGAGAAAAAAAAAAAAAAAAAACCAACGAAACAAACAAAAAAAAAAAAAAAAAAGAAAATTATTTTTCTTTCCCTCAGTACACATTCTTCAAATTATAGTGTTTGTTAAATAAAATGAAAGATTTACATTTAATTCTGTGTTGGCTTGTTGGGATTTCTCATCCCGGGGTCTCCAGGCTCTTCTCCCAGGGCCTCCCGTGGATCTTACCAGGGAAAATCTTCCCACGGGACCTCCCCAATCTTCCTGGGGTCACCGGAGCTTCCCAGGATCTCCAGAGGGGCCCGGGATCACTCCCAGCTCACCCCAAAATAGGATCAGGGGGGTCCTGGGGCAATCCCAGGATTTCCCTGGACATCCCAGGATCTCCAGATCCCCCCAGACAGAGCCTGGAGGGTTCTGGGCCAGCCCTGAGCCCCTCCGGGTCCCCCCCGGCTTTGGGGGGCAGCCGGACCCCCGGGCCCCTCCTCGGTGCCACTTTGAATTCCTCCACCTCCAGCGGATTAATCATTTTATTTATGAGGCTTAAGGGCCCAAATCCCGTTAAAGCCGGGGCTTTGCCAGATAAACAGCCCGCTTTGGGGGCAGCGCGTTTGTGAAAACACAATTAGCAAACCCTGTAATCTGCACTAATTACCGGCCCATGAGCGCCGGCACTTGCCGGCAGCACCTGCAGCTCGGGGGACGCGGGGATGAGCCGGGACACCGGGATGAGCCGGGACACCGGGATGAACCGGGACACCGGGATGAGCCGGGATACCGGGATGAACCGGGACACGGGAATGAGCCGGGACACGGGAATGAGCCGGGATACCGGGATGAACCGGGACACCGGGATGAGCCGGGACACCGGGATGAACCGGGACACGGGAATGAACCCGGACACGGGAATGAGCCGGGACACCGGGATGAACCCGGACACCGGGATGAGCCGGGACACGGGAATGAGCCGGGACACCGGGATGAGCCGGGACACCGGGATGAGCCGGGACACGGGAATGAGCCGGGACACCGGGATGAGCCGGGACACCGGGATGAGCCGGGACACGGGAATGAGCCGGGACACCGGGATGAGCCGGAATACCGGGATGAGCCGGGACACGGGAATGAGCCGGGACACGGGAATGAGCCGGGACACCGGGATGAGCCGGGACACGGGAATGAGCCGGGACACCGGGATGAACCGGGACACGGGGATGAGCCGGGACACGGGAATGAGCCGGGACACCGGGATGAGCCGGGACACGGGAATGAACCGGGACACCGGGATGAGCCGGGACACCGGGATGAGCCGGGACACGGGAATGAGCCGGGACACGGGAATGAGCCGGGACACCGGGATGAGCCCGGACACCGGGATGAACCGGGACACCGGGATGAGCCCGGACACGGGAATGAGCCGGGACACCGGGATGAGCCGGGACACCGGGATGAGCCGGGACACGGGAATGAGCCGGGACACGGCGGCCGCGCCCCGGCGCCCACCCGGAGCCTCCTTCACCATCGAGTCCCTGCTGTCGGGGCGGGGGGACGCGGCCGCCCCCGGCCCGGAGCCCCCCGGCCGCAGCCCCCCGGCCGCCCCCCGGCCCCCGCCGGAGCCCGGGGACAAACCGGCCCAGTCCTACATCGCCCTCATCTCCACCGCCATCCTCTCCAGCCCCGAGAAGAAGCTGCTGCTCTCCGACATCTACCAGTGGATCATGGACAACTACCCCTACTTCAAGAACAAGGTGAGGGAGGGGCTGGGAGCATTTTACCGGGAATTTCCATTGATTTCCAGGGTTTGGGGAGAGCCGAGCCCGCGGTGCTGCTGTGGGGTGGGGACTGGGCTGAGGAAGTGGCTGAGCTCCGCTGAGCCCAATCCATGGGGAAATCCATGGGGAAATCCATGGGGAGATCCAGCCGTGGCCTCCAGCCCTCGCTGCCGGTGGGGTCGGCGTCTCCAGGCTCATTTTGGAGCCTGCCGGTGTTTGGCTGTTCCCAATCCATGGGGAAAACGCCGGTGGCCGGAACGCGGGGCCACTTTCTGTGGGGAGTGGGGTGGGCGCCATGGGGCTGGGTGGGCTCGGCCTGACTGATCCCTCAGGCCAGCCTGACCCCTCTGGACCTGACTGACCCCTCTGCTCCTGACTGACCCCTCTGGACCTGACTGACCTGTCCAGGCCTAGCTGACCCCTCAGGCCAGCTTGACTCCTCCAGGTCTGACTGACCCCGTCCAGGCCTGACTGACCCCTCAGGCCCTGACTGACCCCTTTGGGCCTGACTGACCTGTCCAGGCCTAGCTGACCCTTCAGGCCCTGATTGACCCCTCAGGTTTTACTGACCCCTCAGGTTTTACTGACCCCTCAGGCCCTACCTGACCCCTCAGGCCCTACCTGACCCCTCATACCTGACTGACCCCTCTGGACACAGGAGAAGAGCTGGCGCAACAGCGTCCGCCACAACCTGTCCCTTAACGAGTGCTTCGTCAAGGCCGGGCGCAGCGACAACGGCAAAGGTCACTTCTGGGCCATCCACCCCGCCAACCTGGAGGACTTCTCCAAGGGCGATTACCACCGGCGGCGAGCCCGGCGCCGCGTCCGCAGGTCCGGGGGGCTCCGGGGGGCTCCGGGGGGGGTCACCAGGGAGGGCTTTGGGTCACAGCAGCGCTGACCCCGTGCTCTGTTTCCCCTCGCAGGGTGAACGTCGGCTACTTCCACCCCTACGCCCTGTACGGCCTGGGCTGCTGCTGCCCCTGCTGCCCCCCGGCTCCCCCCGCGCCCGCCCTGGCCCTGCCCGGAGCCCCCCAGTGCCCCCCGCGCTGGGGCTGGGGGCGGCTCCCGGTGCCCTCCCGGGGCTCTGTGCCCCTCCTGCCCCGGCTCCCCTTCCTGTGACCCCCCTCCCCTGCCCCTCCCGGCAGCGTGGGGACGGCTCTGGATGTGTCACCCACTCCGGGGTCCCCCCCGGTCAGCGGCGCCCCAGGGTGGGGCTCGTTCCTGGGGTCTGCACCCCCCCAGCCCGTGTCCCCCCCACAGGACACCCCGGGGTGTCAAGAGCCCGCTGCACCCCCCTGGAGCAGCACTGGGGACCCCCCACCCTCCGCCTTCGCTCCCACTGCGGGGAAACTGAGGCACGGCCCCAATCGGGGACTGAGCCCCCCCTGCTCCTCCTCCTCAGGCACATATGGGGCTTAAACCCTGCAGCGGCTGCCCCTGCCCTAATTATTCCCTTACTAATTGTCCCTGACGCCCCTAATGAAAATCGCGGCTCCCAGGTGTTAAGTGGCATTAGGGCGTCTCGCTAAGAAAGACGAGCCGGGCACTAAATCCCGGGATAAACCCCCCCAAATCCCGGCCCGCGCCCCCGAGCAAGGCAGATTATGACACAAATTAATCCCCCTTTTGAGGGGGGGCAGCCGCGGGGACATCGGGGTTTGGGGGGGATTTGTTTGTGGGGGATTTATTTTTTTTTTGGGGGGGGGGATTTTGGGGGGGTGCGCCCCTCCCTGCTGCGGTTTGCGGTGCTCGCCCTGGGCTGGGGAGGGGGTTTGGGGGGGGGGGACACCCCCAAACTTGGCCCCGGAGCGTCTTTAAACCGCGGCCATCTGTCCCCAAACGCGATTAGGGTCCTGCGACCCCCCCCCCCAACCCCCACCCCAAAGCGGCTTAATGGGGCCGGGGGCACTGGGGGGGCACTGGGGGGGCACTGGGCAGACTGGGGGGACCCCCCGTGCTGAGCTGGGGGGGTGGGACCCCCCTCGACCCCCCCCCGACCCCCCCTTTGCTCTTGCTGTGTAATGGGGGGACGCTTTGTTCCGTCTGGAACGGCCACAGCTTGAGCCTGGGCACCCCAAAATGGGGGGGGGGAACATCCCCAAAAATCCCTTTGTGCAGTCCCGGAGATCCCCAAAATAAGGGGAACCCTGGCCAAAAAAATCCCCAGGGCAAATAGGGGAAGCTCCCGCCCCTCCCAATAAAACCCCAAAAACAACAGTCCTGGACACCCCGAAATAGGGGAAAAAATCCAAAATATTCCCTCACAACCCCAAAAATCCCCCGTGTGACCCTGGACATCCCTAAAATAGAGGAAATCCCCCCCCAAACCTCCGGGGAAACCCCAGCCTCAAAAGCAGCAAAATAAAATCCCCCCAAAATCATTAAAACCCCACCAAGGCCCCCCCAAAAAAAATTTAGGGGGACACCCCCAACAAGAGCCGGTGCCGTCCGTCCTCTCCTCCCCCAAGAAATCCAGTGGGTTCCGGGTGTATTTTTAATATATAGTTTATTTCTCTCTTTTTTTTTTTTTTTTTTTTTTTTAAATTTTTATTTTAAAGCCCCCCCCCCCAAAGTGCAATTTTTATTATTTTAAATTTTTTTTGTCTTTTTTTTGTCATCGTTTTTATTTTTTTTTTTTTCTTCCTCATCTCCCCCCCCCTGCTTTATAAAGAACTATCAAAGTTACAATCTATGGAATGTCTTTTCTGTGCTTTATTTAATTTTTTTTTGTTTTAATATATTTCTTTATATTTTATTTTTTCCGTTGTCGCTTTCACTCTCTCTTCCTTTCCTCGCTCCTTTTCCTCCCCGCCCACCCCCGCGAAAAATCCTCACCGAAACAAAACGAAAAATTTCGGGGGGGAAACAAAAAAAAAAAACAACAAACACATAAAAACCGCTGCAACCTTTGCGAGTGCTTGAAGATAAAGAATCTCTTTAATAGATTATATAGAAAGACGCAGGAAAAAAACAAAACGAAACGAAAAGAAACGAAAAAAAGGGAAAAAAAAAAAGAAAATAAAATTAATATTTATAATAAAGTGGCCCCACCTCGAGCGTCCTTTGGGGTCCCCGGGCCGAGCTCGGTGTCCCCCCCGTCCCTGGGGACATTTCAGCTCTTGCTGTGTATATATATATATATATAGATATAGATAATTTTATTATATAAAACACAATTTAACGCAGCATTTTGCCCCATTCCCCACCCCAGCATTTCCGTCCCGGTTTTTGCTCTTTTTTTTTTGTTTTGTTTTGTTTCTCTTGATCGTAATTAATTTTATTTATTTTTTTTTTTTCTTTTCCTTGTCGTGAATCAAGGGGAAAAAAAAATAAATTAGAAAATTTAGAGAGAGAAATTCAGGGGGTTTTGTCTTGGTTTGTAATTAAATTGTTAAATTTTGGGGGGGGGATGAAGGAGAATTTTGGGGTGGGGAGGGGGAATCAGCCCTTTCCTGTGGGAAAATGAGAATTCAAACCCTTCCTGCTCCGTCTGGAGGGCAGGAACCCCCCTGAGCCAATTTTGGGGGGGAAAACCCCAAATTTGTGTCTTCCCCCAGCCCAGCAGGGGGTGAAGCCCCTCCCATGGCACCCCCAGACCCCAAAGCCACGACTGACCCCCCAAAACCTGGGCTGAGCCCCCCAAAACCCAGATGAATCCCAGAAATATGGATTGAGACCCCAAAACCAGGATTAATCCCATAAATGTGGGTTGAACCCTTCAGAACCTGGATTAATCCCACAAATTTGTGCTGAGCCCCCCAAAATCTGGATTAATCCCACAAATTTGGGCTGAGCCCCCCAAAATCTGGATTAATCCCACAAATTTGGGCTGAGCCCCCTCGGGACACTGGGAGTGGAGGGATGGGGGGAAAGGGGGGGACACACATAAATTTTTTCCTCTTTTAAATTTAAAAAAAATAATTTTTTTTTCCCCTCTCTATTTCCCCTGCTCGGCTTCGATCCAAATTTTGCTATTTAATAATTTATTATTAGTAGTAGTAATAACTTTAATTATTATTCCTCTCTCTCTTCCCACCGTAACTCAGCACTTTCTTTGGCAACACTTTCATCCCGACCCGCATTCAAAAAAGAAAAGAAAAACCAAAAAAAACCCCAACCCTAAAATTAAATTTAAATCCATCAGAATAAAGACAAAAACAAAAAAAAAAAGAATAAATCTCGATGCTGAGCTACGGGTGGGGGATTTTGGGGCGGGGAGTTAAGGCGACGGGACGGGGACAGTCCTGGGGGATTTGGAGCTTTTTTGGGGGGTGTTATTTTATTTTATTTTTATTTTTTTTGCTTTCTTTTTAGTGCAAATTTCACCTTGTGCTAAAGTGTTGCCAGTGGGGGGGGACACGGGGACGTCGCTGGGGGAATCCTGAGTCTGCTCCTCTCTCCTCTTCCTCCTTTGTGCTCTTTTTCCTTTGTATTTTGCCTTTTTTCCTTCTTTCTTTCCTGGTTTTTTTCCTCCCTTTGTCCCCCCCCTCCCCGATTTATTCCTCCTTTTCTCAATTCACCCCCTTTTTTCATTTCTCATTTTTCCTTCTCCCCCCCTCTTCTTTCCCCTCTTTTATTTCCCCCCTCCGATTTCCTTCCCCCCCCCTTTTTTTTCCTTCTTTTTTTAATCATTCCCCGCTTTTTTCCCTGCTTTTTTTAATTTTTTTTTTTTTTCCCCCACTTTTTTTTTTCCCCCCCTTTTCTCTCCGCACCTGGAAAATCCCACCCACCTCTGCTTCCCCAGAGCCCCCAAAGCTCCCAAAATCCCTTCGGGATTGGGAAGGGGGGGAAGGAAAAGCAGCAGCTTGGGAAAACCCCAAGGGAAAATAAAAAACAAACCCCAAAAAAACCGGGACAAGAGGAGTCACCACAACACCCGGAACCTCCACAAGTCTCCATTTACAAATCCACACGGAATTTTCTTTGCTTATTCCCAAAAAATTTAAAAAAAAAAAAAAAAAAATCGTTTCAGCCAGTGCCGCCAGAGGTTCGGCCCTGCCCGGAGCCCCAAAATTCCAGCTGGGATCCGGCTCCTTCCCCACGGGATTCGCTGCCCAGATCCCAAATTTCCTGCTCAGGGAGGGACGAGGATGCAGGGGGATCCGGGATTTTCCTGCCCGAAGGGGGAACGGGAGGGATGCAAATCCCTGGAAACAGCCGGAGCCCCGCTGGGATCCGGGATCCCTCCAGCCAGGAATCCGCTGCCACATCCCTGGGGGGACCCAAATCCACGGGGAGCGCTGCAGACCCCCAGCCAACGGGATCAACGGGATCAACGGGATCAACGGGATCAACGGGATCAACGGGATCAACGGGATCGGGGCCCCTCCAGCGCCGTCCAGGGGGATTCCCTGCCCAGATCCAATTCCCAGCTCAGATCCCAATTTCCCAGCTCAGATCCCAATTTCCCAGCCCAGATCCCAATTCCCTGCCCAGATCCCAATTCCCAGCTCAAATCCCAATTCCCAGCTCAGATCCCAATTTCCCAGCTCAGATCCCAATTTCCCAGCTCAAATCCCAATTTCCCAGCTCAAATCCCAATTTCCCAGCTCAGATCCCAATTCCCAGCTCAAATCCCAATTCTCAGCTCAAATCCCAATTTCCCTGTTCAGATCCCAATTTCCCAGCTCAGATCCCAATTCCCTGCCCAGATCCCAATTTCCCAGCTCAAATCCCAATTTCCCAGCTCAGATCCCAATTTCCCAGCTCAGATCCCAATTTCCCAGCTCAGATCCCAATTCCCAGCTCAGATCCCAATTTCCCTGCCCAGATCCCAATTTCCCAGCTCAGATCCCAATTTCCCTGTTCAGATCCCAATTTCCCAGCTCAGATCCCAATCTCCCTCCCCAGATCCGATTCCCTGCCCCAGGATCCAAATCCACAGGGATCCCGACACCTCGGCACCGGCTAAAAAAAATTAAAAAATCAAAAAAATAAAATTATTTCTACAAAAAAAAAACCCCCAAAAATCCCCAAACCAAACGAAAAACCTCCTCAAGGCTGCGGGGAGCAGCGAGCGAGCCACAGCCCCAGGATTCCTGCCTAAAATTCAAGCTTCCATGGATTTTAAAATTCTTTTTCTATTTAAAAATTCCCGAGGGTCACAGAACCTAATTAGCATCTTCCTCCCATCCTCCGATCTCGCTTGGATTCTGCATCTATTTCTATTTTTTTCTAGGTTTTTTTTGGTTTTTTTTGTTAAATATATATATATATATACACATTTTTTTTTCTTACAAAAATAAATTTAGGCTTTTTTTTTTAATAATATTTTTTTTTCTCTCCGTAGAAGTAGTTTTTTTTTTTTAAAGTTTTTTTTTTTGACTTGTAAACATCTTGAATTTTGCTTTTTTTTCTTTTTAAATTAAGATAAAGTGAGCTCAAAGTACCCGTTCCATCGCAAAGTGCTAAGACTTCTTTGTTTTCTATTTTTTTTATTATTATTATTATTTTTAAGCTTTTTTTTTTTTTTTTTTTGGAATTTTTTATTGCTTTTTTTTTTCGTTTGTTTGTTTGTTTTTCTGCATTAAATAAACATCCGTCTCTTCCCACAGCCCCACCACTCATCCCACCCCCAGCACACACTCCCCTCTCACTCCCTCTCCAAAAATACATTCAGCCAAAACCTGCTCTTTGCTTTTTCTTTTCTTTTTGAAAGTAAAAACACCGGGGAGGAAAAAAAAAAAAATAAGGAAAAAAAAAAAAAAAAACCAAACCAAAACAAAAAAATTAGAATTAAAAGGAAGAAAATCTAAAAAGTGCTTTGAAAATAAAAGGGCTTAAAATCTCTCTGTATTTTTTTTTTTTTTTACTCTTTTTTTTTTCTTTTTTTCTTCTTTTTCTAGTATATCTTTTTTTCTTTTTTCTAGCATTTAAAAATGTGCATTTTTAGAAAACAGGTGACCAACTCAAAGGTGCCTTTTTTCCCCCCGAGGGTCGGGACCCGCCTCTCCAGCCATAGAGCATCTCTAGATATATATATTTTTATATATATATATATATATATATTTGAATTTTTTGGGAATGGGGCTGAGGGGGGGCCAGGCTGCTCCCCCCCTTCCCAAAGGCCTCCTGCTCCTTTAGGGGAGACCCCAAAAAAACCTTTTTTTTTTTTTTTTTTGTCCAAAAAGGAAATTTGGAGGCGTTTTCGGGGCCGTGCTGGGCGGAGCTTGGTGGGGAAGGAAAAATAAAAAATTCCCTGTTGGATTGGGGATGGGGGAGAAGGGAAAATTCCCTGGGGTGAGGAAAAAACCCCAATTCCTTGGGAGGGGATTTGGGAACCCCCAGCCCCAAATTCTGCCGGCAGCGGGGGCTGGGCTGACTCAGGCACTTCCCGGGCACTGCGGGGTGGGGACGGGTGTGGGGACGTGGGAGGGACAGGGATGGACAGAGGGATGGACAGAGGGACAGGGATGGACAGGGATGGACAGAGGGATGGACAGAGGGACAGGGATGGACAGGGATGGACAGGGATGGACACGGGGATGGACACAGGGATGAAGAGAGGGATGGACAGGGATGGACAGGGATGGACAGAGGGATGGACAGAGGGACAGGGATGGACAGGGATGGACAGGGATGGACACGGGGATGGACACAGGGATGAAGAGAGGGATGGACAGGGATGGACAGGGATGGACAGAGGGATGGACAGAGGGACAGGGATGGACAGGGATGGACAGAGGGATGGACAGAGGGACAGGGATGGACAGAGGGATAGGGATGGACAGGGATGGACAGGGATGGACACGGGGATGGACACAGGGACAGGGATGGACAGAGGGACAGGGATGGACACGGGGATGGACAGAGGGAGGGACAGGGATGGACAGAGGGACAGGGATGGACAGAGGGATGGACAGAGGGACGGACAGAGGGACAGGGATGGACAGAGGGACAGGGATGGACACGGGGATGGACAGAGGGACAGGGATGGACAGGGATGGACAGGGATGGACATAGGATGGACACAGGGATGGACAGAGGGACAGAGGGACAAGGATGGACAGAGGGACAGGGATGGACAGGGATGGACAGAGGGATGGACGGGGATGGACAGGGATGAACATGGGATGGACACAGGGACAGACACAGGGATGGAACAGGGATGGACAGGGATGGACAGAGGGATGGACAGGGATGGACATGGGGATGGACACGGGGATGGAGAGGGACGGACACACCAGCACGGGATCCATGGATGGCTGAGCCATCGCTGTGCCCATCCCTGTGCCCATCCCTGCATCCATCCCTGTGCCCATCCCTCTGCCCATCCCTGTGCCCATCCCTCTGTCCATCCCTGTGCCCACCCCCGTGTCCCCATCTCCCGCGTCCCCAGCCCCGGGTGCCCAACACAAACCCTGCCGAACTGCTGCCCTCTCTCACATGATTTTGTTTTTTTGTTTTTAGGCAATTTCCAGCAATTTCCAGCAATTTTTTTTTTTCCCGGCCGCTCCCCACCCGGAGCCTTCGCTGCCCGACTGAGCCTCGCACGGGGCTGGGGGGGAAACGGCCCCAAAATCCTGACCCCAATCTCCTGGGAAGGAGCTCCCGGCCCCCAAAATCCCGCCCTGCCACACACAGCCCTTCCAACTCCTACCGCTCCTTTTAAACTTTTTTTTTTCTATTTTTTCCTTTTTTTCTTTTTTTTTTCCTTAAATAGATCTCTCTCTGAAATAAGTATTTTTTTTCTTTTCTTTTTTTTTCTTTTTTTTTTAAACACGTGTTTGGACACAAAATAAAGCTTTGGATTTACATGGAAGCTCTTTTCCATGCCACAGAGCCACTTTCCATCCCCACCTCGTGCTTCCCTAGCGTCCTTGCCTTTCCAAAAAAAGGTCCTTGGCTACGAGGGATCCTCAGGGGAGAGCCCCGCTTACGATGGGAAGATTGGAAAAACATTAATATAATATCTCTCTTTTTTTTTTTTTTTTTTGCCTTTTTTGTCGCCGTCTTTTTCTTTTCCTTAAAAAAAAGGGAGAGAAACATCTTTTAAAGAGAAAAATCGGAGGAAAAGTACTAACTAGATCTCGTGACTCGGTTTGTTTTTTTTCCTGTTTTCGGGTGGTTGTTTCGCCGCTTGGGGGGTTGCTTGTATATATAATATAATTTCTTTTCTTTTTTTTTTTGGTTTAGGAGAGTCCTTGCGCGTTACCCTCATCCGACCCTCCTGCTACATTCAATCCCGGCGCTTCGTTATTGGAATTCTCCTCAAAGTGCTGCTGCTGCTGCTGCTGCTGCTCCTGCTCCGTGCCCTGCGCCGCATCCTCCGACTCCTGGCTCTCGGCTCCGGCCGCGTCCTCGGCGCTGCCCGTGGGCGTGGGCGGCATCGCCCCGGCCTCCCTCACCCTGGGCTTGCGGCCCCGGCGCGACGGGATCCCGTTGCATCCATCTTTTTTAAGGTGCCTGTGCAGGTGGTCGGAGCGGACGAAAGTCTTGCAGCAGCTGTCGCACTGGTACGGCCGCAGCCCCGTGTGCACCCGCATGTGGTTCTTCAAGTCGTAGTTGTGGGCGAAGGCGGCGCCGCACTGCTGGCACAGGTAGGGCTTCTCGCCCGTGTGCTTCCGCATGTGCACCTTCAGCTTGTCCTGCCTGCCGGAGAGAGCGCGGCGGCGTCAGGAGAGAGGGGACGGGGACGGGGGGGAGTGGATGGGATTGGGGCTGGGAGCAGCTGGTGTGGGGCTGGGAGCAGCTGGTGTGGGGCTGAGCAGCTGGTGTGGGGCTGGGCACTGCAATGGGGCTGGGCACAGCTGGTGTGGGGCTGGGAGCAGCTGGTGTGGGGCTGAGCAGCTGGTGTGGGGCTGGGCACTGCAATGGGGCTGGGCACAGCTGGTGTGGGGCTGGGAGCAGCTGGTGTGGGGCTGGGCACTGGAACGGGGCTGGGCACAGCTGGTGTGGGGCTGGGAGAAGCTGGTGTGGGGCTGGGCACAGCTGGTGTGGGGCTGGGCACAGCTGGTGTGGGGCTGGGCTTTGGCAACAGGGTGTGGGCACTGGAGCGGGGCTGGGCACAGCTGGTGTGGGGCACAGCAGCAGCTGGTGTGGGGCTGGGCACTGCAACGGGGCTGGACTGCACCTGGTGTGGGGCTGGGCACAGCTGGTGTGGGGCTGGGCACAGCTGGTGTGGGGCTGGGAGCAGCTGGTGTGGGGCTGGGCACTGGAACGGGGCTTTGCAAAGCTGGTATGGGGCACAGCAGCACCTGGTGTGGGGCTGGGCATTGGCAACAGGGTGTGGGCACTGCAATAGGGCTGGGCACAGCTGGTGTGGGGCTGGGCACTGGAACGGGGCTGGGCACAGCTGGTGTGGGGCACAGCAGCACCTGGTGTGGGGCTGAGCATTTCCCGGTGCAGGGTGTGAGGGTGGAGTCCCACACTGTCACATGTGGGGTCACACACTGCCCCATTTGGGGTCTGAGCAGGGCTGTGGGGTCACACATTGCCCCACATGGAGTCTGAGCAGGGTTATGGGGTCACACCCTGCCCCATCTGGGGTCTGAGCAGGGCTGTGGGGTCACACCCTGCCCAGCCCAGGGCTGACCACAGCTATGGGGTCACACGTGGCTCATTTGGGGCCACGTGAGCCGCAGCCATCGCTGCTTCCCGCAGGAAAATCCCAGCCCCGAGCACGGGGCCGGGCGCTGGGAGCCCCTCCTGCCCTCCCCGACCCTCCCCAAGCGGATCCACCCCGCTCCCGGATGGAACACTCAGATCCCTTTGCCCGCAGGATCCCTAAAAATCCTAAAAACTCCAGGGAAGGATCCAAACCCCGAGGCCGCGTCCGGCTCCGAGGGGGCTCACACAAAAACGGGGCTCGTGAAATTAAAACCTGTCATTTTTGTGTAACCACCCGCTCTCCCCTTCCTCATCGGAGCCGCTGCTCCTCCTCCTGCGGCCGCGGAGGAACCAGGAAGAACCAGGGAGCAAAAAATCCCTGGGAAGGGCCGGGCTGGGGCCGCACCCGGCCGGGAACACGCGGCTGGAACAGCCCCAACGCCGTCCCGGAGCCGGCACCCCGCGTGCAGCCCCGCAGCGCCACGAGGGAGCTGCGATCCGGGGCAAGGAAAGCCAAGGAACCATAAAATCGGGGGGGAAATGGAGCTCGGGGCACGGCAGGGAAGAGCGACGCCGAGCAGAGCTCCCGTTCCCTGCCCGGGCTTCTCCAGGCCCAAACCCCGCGGTGGGAGGAAGCTGGAGGATGGAATTTGGCTGGGATCTGGTGGTTCAGGAAAGCAGCTGGTTCTACAGGTGCCAGGCGCTCCTGGGAGCCAACAGGGAGCAGGGTCCTCATCCCAGGGAACGGGAGCAGAAGGGAAAAGGGCTGAGGTGGCACTGCCCCAGCAACTCCCCCTCCCCGAAAATCCCTGTGCCTCCGCTCCTCTCGCGGTGCCAGGGGACCCTGTGGCATCTCCAGGTCCTGCAGTGCCCTGGATCGTGCCCAGGGAGGTGGGATCGGCCGGGATCACTGTGGGGTCGGTGGGGATCACAGTGGGATCGCTGTGGGGTCAGTGGGGATCACTGTGGGATCACAGTGGGATCACTGGGATCACTGGGATCACTGTGGGGTCAGTGGGATCGCTGTGGGGTCAGTGGGATCACTGTGGGGTCAGCAGGGATCACTGGGATCCCAGTGGGGTCAGTGGGATCGCCGTGGGGTCGGTGGGGATCACTGGGATCACAGTGGGGTTGGTGGGGATCACAGTGGGATCACAGTGGGATCACTGGGATCACTGTGGGGTCACTGTGGGGTCAGTGGGGATCACCCCCGGCCCCGAGCAGGGAGGTGCCGCGTGGCAGGGCCGGGGGAGCGGGGCGGGAGGGAGGCAGCGAGGGCTGGCACCCTGCCCCTGCCATTATCTGCATTCCTCAGCTCTCCAACGTGGGCTGGGCGCGGCCGGGACCAGGGGAAGGGGCAGGACACGGCCTGCTGCCCACGGCCCGGCCCCTCCGGCTGCCCCAGGCACCCCACAGCGACCCCACAGCGACCCCACAGCGATCCCACACGGAGCAGCCCCACGGGACCGAGCCCCCAAAGCACGAGGGGCCTGGAAGGGCCGGCCTGGGCTGTGGGAAATGGCACAGCGGGAATATCTGGGCAGGCAGGGAAAGGGGACAGGGAAAGGGAAGGGAGCAGGGAAAAGCATGGGAGCAGCTCTCAGGCCAGCAGGGAGCAGGCAGGGGAAGGGAAAGAGAAGGGAAAGGGAGCAGGGAAAGGGAAGGGAAAGGGAGAAGGGAAAGAGGGAAGGGAAAGGGAGAAGGGAAAGAAGGGAGCAGGTCCCAGGCCCAGCAAGGAGCAGGCAGGGAACAGGCAGGGGAAGGGAAAGAGAAGGGAAAGGAGCAGGGAAAGGGGAGGGAGCAGCCCCCAGGCCGGGACCCTCGCCCGGCACAGCCCTGGCAGGGGAGAGGAGGCGGCGCCCGGCCGCGGACTGGAGTGAACCGGAGCAATCCAAACAATATCCCCTTTCTTTGGTGCTGCCGTGGCCCAGGCAAGGAGCAGAGCAGCCCTGATTAGGAACAGCGCCGTGGCAAACGCCCCCGGGAGCCGCGCCGGGGCTGCAGCGCTCGGTGTGCCAAGGACACGAGTGGGCTCCAGCCTCCTTCCAACCCAACCACCACCACCTCAGCCCTGCCACGGAGCCATCCCCAAACCATTCCCTGGCTCCAGCCTTGGCCATGATGGATGGACCAAGAGCTGCAGCTGTCCCCCCATCACTTGGGGTTTCCAGCAGAGCTCAGGACAGCGGGATGGCGCCGCTGGCCATGGAGCCAGGTGCCTTGAGATAGAGGTCAAGTGTCACACCCTGAAAACGCTCATCCCACTGGAAAGCTTTGGCCTCCAGCCCCAACTCGCCTGTTAGGATGGAAGTGAGTTGAGTAGAGAGATAAAATCACTCAGGACCAGCCTGGGGTGAGGGGAGGGCTGGATTTGTGCGCAGCTCCGGGTTTGTGTGAAACCCTGAGATTTGTGTGAAAACCTGGGATTTGTGTGAAACCCCCCGGTTTGTGTGAAACCCCCGGGTTTGCGTGAAACCCCCGGGTTTGTGTGAAACCCTCAGGTTTGCGTGCGGCCCCCGTGCCCAGCCCGTACCTGGTGAATCGGACGTTGCAGATGTTGCACTCGTAGGGTTTCTCCCCGGTGTGGGTGCGGATGTGGCGCGGCAGCTTCCCGGCGCCCTGGATCACCTTCTCGCAGATGGGGCACTTCTGGAATGCTTTCGCCCTGATCTTCTTCTCCACCTTCTGGGACCAGGACGGGTACACGTCGCCCTCGCTGGAACTGCCGAAATATTTCAAGTAATAATCCATGACCCCGTCCTCGTCCTTGCGGTCGTCGTCGCCGAGCTGCTGCCGCCCCACCGAGCTGATCATCTGCTGGAGCAGGGCGCTGGCGGCCAGGTCATCCACCTCCCTGCCATCGTCCTCCGTCTCCGTGCCCGTGGGGATGAAGCTGGGCGAGTCCCCGGCTTCCTGCGGGTCCAGAGGGCCCCTGGGGGTTCCCCCCTCCTCTTCTCCGGGAGTGGCCAAGCCACGGCTGCTGTAATGTCCGTTCTGGGAAGGGGAGAACATCCCGCCGCTGACCGGCTCCTCGTCCTCGCGGTCCAGCCACATGGCCGGGTTGCTGTCGGGGTCACAGTCACTTGCCTTTGGTCTTTCGGTTGGGGTGGCTTGCGAGTAGAAGTCCAGGCCGTTGCAGTTCGACTCCTCCTCCTCCTCTTGGCCTCGGAAGTTCAGTCTCTGAAGGTCTCTCAACTCTGTGTTGGTCCACGGAAAGCTGCCTTGGTGGCCGTTCACGGGGTTGCTCTGGAAGAACTCCAGGTACTCTTTTGCTCTGAGATGGTTCCTCTGATCAATTTGATCTACTGTATCCATCTGGTCATTTTTGGCCAGAATCTTCCTCTCCAGGAGATCCGTGCAGACATCCCTGACGGCCGGGATCTCCAGCAGCGTGGCGGCGTTGAGGATGTCGTTGACGTTGGAAGTGCTGACGGTGAGGGTCGCGGTGTAGGCGAACTCCAGCAGCGCCGACAGGGCGTCCGCACTCACAAAGTCTATCTCATACACGTTCTGCTGGTCCACCACTAACCCTGAGGTGAAGAGCTTCTTGAAGTACTGGCTGCACGCCGCCAGGACGGAGCGGTGGGTGGGGAACTCCTGGCCTTCCACCAGGATGACCACGTCGCACAGCAGCCCGTTGTTCCTCTGCTCGTTCAGGCTGCTGAGGATGTCGCTGCTGTGATCCGGGAACGGGATCCCTATGGGGCCGTCCACGCCACCCGCCATTCTTCCACGCTAAAGGCTGTGGGGAAGGAGGGGAAGGCCGTGAGTCAGAGCTTGGAGACATGGGGAGAATTCCCAAATTCCTCAGGGACGCGCCCGGCAGCACCAAGCGTGTCCCCTGCGCCTCTCCCATCGTCCTGCCCGGCCTGTGCTTACCTGGGGAGGAGGAGGAGGAGGAGGAGGAGGAGCAGAGCCCAGGTGCTCTCGAGTGAGAACAGCTGAATTAGCGCGGATCTGGGCCAGAGCAGCAAGCCTTGGCAGGGAGCTGGGATCACCCGGCCAGGCGGCGGCTGCAGCGGGCGCAGCTGTGCCCAGCGCGGGGCTGCGGCGGCCTGAGCCTCCCCAGTGCATCCCAGTCCACCTCTGGGAGCATTTCCCATTCCCGTTCCCACTGGGAAGGTCCCCGGCTCACCGAGAGCTCACGATGCCATTGCCGGGAACACCATTCCCATCACCCATCCCTGGCTGCCAGAACCCCTGGAGAGGTGCAGGGCAGGGAATATCCTCTGGGAAGGGCAGGGAGAGGGGAGCCCCAAGCACCCCGAGCTCCTGCCGCAGGTGTTTGACAGAGCAGAGCCGATCCCTGGGGCCCGAGGCAGCTCCTGCTCCTTTCCCGGGAGGAAAGGACACCGGGATCACCAAGTGCCAGCGCCAGACCCGGATCTTGGACAGGTTCCAGCAGAAGCCGCAGCTCTTCCCAATGCCAAGGGTTTGTTTGGGACAAGATAAATAAATAAAGTCGCTTCTGACAGATCCACTTGACTCCAAAGGCTGGAAAAACCCAGAGAGATCCCCTCTGCTAGGAAAGGGGCACTGGGGCCCAGCTGCGAGCCTGATTCTCCCCCAATCCCAGCCTTCTGATCCCCAAAAATTAGGAATAACATTTCCTTCCTGTCCACCTCAAGCAGCGAATCCACACGCTCCTTGAAGCAGCGATGCCTTTGCTGGAACAATCAATGTAATTCCCCGCACCCCAAGCACCGGGGATCAGCAGGAGCCAAGAAATCCATGCACAGAGCGATCCACAAAGCTGGAGCATCCAAATTCCCGATTTCCACACGGGGAAACTGAGGCACGGCGGGACGTGGCCTGTCCCACACCACGGGGAGGGGGGGAAGGATGAGTCAGGATGGATCCAGAACAGGAATAATTATCCAGGAAGCAACTGCCAGCCCCGGGTCCCAGCACGGAGCTGCAGCCCAGGTTGCACAACTCCGGCTTCCCCCACCCACCCCCGGCCTCCTCAGTAGTTTTCCATATTTACTTATTTTTGAAAAGTTTCGTTAGGCCCAGAAAATAAGTTTCACTTCGGCACCTTCCTGTTTTAGACGGAGAAAAGGCGGGAGGAGGCAGGTCTGAGGCTGTGGAAAAGCGATCTGGAGCAAATCCCTGGATAATCGACAGCGGGAGGAGAGCAGCGCTCAGCTCCCAGCAGGAACGGGATGAGGAGGGGGAGAAGGAGGAGGAGGAGGAGGGAGGATCCAGGGGAGCTGGATGTGCAGGGCAGGCACCGATCCTGCCACCAAAACCAACCACCAAAGCCAGGTGTCTTCCTGAGACAGCCGGGATCAGCTCCAGAGCCAGCTCCTGAGGGTTCGACCTTTAAGCCCTCATCTCAGGGATTTTGACATCAGGGAGGAAAGGGCTGTGTGGCGGCTCCAGGTGTGACCTTGGGCAAGGTCACCCCAGGCCAGCATCCCCGAGCTGGGATCCAGGGAGCCTTCGGTGCCTCAGTTTCTCCCGTTCCCACCGGAGCAGCTCCAGAGCTCCCAAACCTCCCGATCGGCGCCGCCGCGCGCAGCGAAGCGGATCCCACATCCCTGCCCCAAAAACGCCACCGGAGCTTCCCCCTCGCCCTCCTCTCCACAGGAGATGCTCTACAAAGCTTTCTTCTCCCCAAAACCAGCGAATCGGAGCCGCGTGCGGCGTTTGGAAGCTCCGGATCCCGAGGGAGCCGTGTCCGTCCCCGGCACAGCTCCGGGGACCACGGGGAGCAGCCGGAGCATCCAGGCAGGATCACCCTGCCAGCCTGGGAATATCATCATCCCGACAGTGTGGGATTATCCTCATCCATCCTGACAGTGTGGGAATATCATCATCCATCCCAACAGTGTGGGAATATCCTCATCCACCCCAACAGTGTGGGAATATCCCCATCCATATCCCAACATTGTGGGAATATCCTCATCCATCCCGACACTGTGGGAATATCCTCATCCATCCCAACATTGTGGGAATATCCCCATCCATCCCGACACTGTGGGAATGGCTGCAGGGTCACGGGACCGCCGAGGGCCGGCCCGGACACAACACAGCCTTTGTGTCCCGGCGTGGCCGAGGACGGCGGGGGGCAAAGGCGCTCTCCCGAGCCCCCCAGGAATGGATTCAGGGCCTGGATGCTCCAGCCACATCCAGAGATTTGAGTCCTCAAAACGTCACCCCCGTTCCCTTTCCGAAGGGCTGAACGGCCCAGGAATTATCAGCGGGAAAGGGAGGAGTGTTCCGAAACACGGGTCTGGGAATTTGGGAACTTCTCGAGTCTTCGTAAGGTGGGGGACTCAAAAGTAGTTCCCAAAGAACCCCAAATCTGCTGCTTCACCCCAAATCTTGGCAACAGGGCTCAACGCCACAACGGAATGGGCAAAATCCACCTGGCAGTGTCCTGGAGCCAGGTGACAAGTGACAAACGGCGCTGGCACAGCCACAGCTCCCGGGTAAGGATCGGTCTGAAAGGGGGAGCTTCAACCACCTCAACCAGATCTCCCAGCAGCTCCATTCTCTCCCTGCCTGCCCGGCCACTCCTCAGGTGTTTCAGGTCCCTGTCCCGGAGCAGGCGGCTCTGGAGCTGACACATTTCACCCCAAAAGCGGCTCTGGGGGAAATTTGGGAACTGCCCTCGCAGACACCTGAGGTGGAACCATCACACAGCCGGTGGGAAAGAGGGAACAACAGCAGAGCTCTCCAGGTGATTTAGGAACATCATTTTCATCCCTGGTGGGGCACCCTGCGCAGCCCCAACCCCGCTCTGGGCGTTTCCAAGATCCCACAAAACACAAGGGAGCTGCGGCTCTGTCAGCCCGGCACGCACAGCCCGACTCCAGGCAGGAAAAATGTCATTTTCTGGGTGCTGAATGGGAGTCAGGGACATTCTCCACCTCCCTGAGCTGATGTTCCACATCCAGCCGATCGCTGACGGCCTTTGGACGCTGCTGCCCAGCGCTGAGATGGAATCACTGAGGCTGGAAAAGCCCTCCAGGATCACCGAGTCCCAGCTGTGCCCAATCCTCACCTTGTCCCCAGCCCCGAGCTCTCGGTGTCACCTCCAGGCGTTCCCTGGACGCCTGCAGGGATGGGAACTCCAAACCTCCCTGGGCAGCTCCTGTCACTGTCTCGTCATTCCCTCCACGGAGAACTTTTCCCAGTGTCCAACCTGAACCTGCCCTGGTACGAGTCCAGGCCGTTCCCTCTTGTCCCCTGAGCTCCTGCCCTGTCGCAGAGCCACAAGGTCACTCCTGAGCCTCCCCAGCTCCCTCAGATGTTTTTCCAGGCTCTTCCCAGCTCCTTTCCCTTCTCTGGGCTCACTCCAGCCGCTCCGTGTCCTTCCCAGAGCGAGGGGCCACGCCAGGACACAGCACCCGAGCCGTGACCTCACCGCCGCCCTTTTATTTTCCTTTTTTTTTTTTAAATTTGATTTCTCCTCCCTTTCCTCCCAGACCCCCCCCCAGCCCAAGAGCAGCACCCAGAGCTCAGTGAAACCCCGGAGCTTGTGCTTCCCTCAGCTCCATGTCACCCAATCCCTCTCCTCCAGGAGCTCTGGAATTTGACATTTACATTCAAATGAGACGACCACATCAAGATGGGATCACGACCAAAAGAGCTGACAAAACACCTCTTTAATTACCAGCTTTCCATAGAACCTCAGTGGGGCTTTTTTGTTTTTTGGGTGTTTTTCCCCTTCACTTCTTTGCCTTAAAATTCAGAGGAAGCTGAGCAGAGGGCTCAGGTGGAAGAGCTCGCTCACACTTGGGGAAACAGGAACAAGCCAATGTTTTTTTTTTTTCTCTCCGCGCTCTAATCCGGAAAAGATCCCAAAACTCTTCCCAAGGGCAGGGGTTCCGCCCACTGCAGCAGCACAGGTGAGAACTTGAGCAACACCTGGCACCTGCTCCGGGCAGGAAGGGAGAAACAGCATCACCCTCTCCACGCAGCACGAGGCAAAATGGCTTCAGGGAACCCTGCGACCCACAGAGGAACAGTTCCTGGGAAGGGCTGAGCTCCGGGAGGTGGAGGCAGAGCCTGCAGGATGGAGAGGGACTTTGGACACGGGTGAGATGGGAAATTGGGGTGGAATTCCCAGAGAAGCTGTGGCTGCCCCTGGATCCTTGGAATGTCTGGGTTGGAGGAGACCTTCGAGACCATCGAGTGCAACCCAAGCGTCCAAGGCCAGGCTGGAGCACCTGGGACACCGGAGGATGTCCCTGCCCATGGCAGGAACGTTTAAGGTCCATCCAACCCAAACCATTCCAGAATTTGGGACACTCAGCCTCCTGCTCAAGGTGCTCAAGGATCCCAAGCTGCTCCAGGATTTCTCGGAGCAAACACACGTGACCGAGGCAGGGCAGCCTCAGCAGCGGGGAAGAATTATTAAAACTATGGGGTTTTTAATACGAAAAAATAAAACCAAAAAACACCCAGTGGAGGCTGCCCAAGGCCCGAACGTGATCCCAGCATCCCCTCAGCACCACCCGCAGTGAGTTCTCCCCTCACCTCTGTGTTCCAGGAGGGACCATCCCGGTCCTGCTGCGGGCGCAGGGCTGAGGCAGCGCCGGGGCTGCCAAGCCAGCCCAGGACAGGCCCCAGCAGATCCCTCTGCCCAGATCCACCCGAAACCCCGCCGAGGCCTCGGGACACGCACGGAGCAGCCGGGGAGGTGGGAAGGGGAGGCGGCGGGAGGTGCTCTGCCCGCCTCACAAATCCAGCCACTCCGCAGAGCCCTGGAAAAGCCAGCTGCTCCCACCAAGGAATGCGCTGTCAGGGCTTTAGGGCCAAAATATCCTGATTATTTGGGCCTGGAGAAGAGCTGGATGTTCCTGAGAGGAAGATCCTGCACTTCGGCAGGAGGAACTGCACGGTGGGGGAAAAAAACCCAAGATAAAAAAAAAAAACACCAACCCTCAGCACGCTTTTATTTTAAATAAAACCACGTTTGCAATGATGCAGTGGGAAGAAAGCCTTGGTCTTGAGAAGGCAACGGGAGCCATCAGTGGGAAAGAGTGAATTCCAGCTTTCTTCTGTCCTGACCGGACATCGCATCTGGGGTAACATGACCGAGATCATGCAGCCCTTGAAGTGAGGGGATGGGAGCAGAACCAGCGCCCTGCAAATATCCCTGGGCTGCTTTGGACAATCTGGCTCTGTTTTCCAAGCATCCATCCCCTCCAGCCCCTGCCCAGCTGGGGAAAAGCGACGGCAGCTCTGGGTTTGGGACATGAGGAATGAGACTGAAGCACACAAGGAGGGCTCAGACGGTTCCCAAAGAGGCTCCAGATCACACTCCTGACCAAACCCTGCTCCAGGGATTCCCCAGAGTGCTTGGATTGTTCTGGTCCTTCCAAAGATCAGAGCATCCCACTTCTCGTAGGTGCTTTGGATGCTGGAATGCTGCTGCAAGAGCCCTGGAGACCTTCCAGGGACTAAAGGGGCTCCCAGAGAGATGGGGAGGGACTTTGGACGAGGGGGAATGGACTCAAACTGAGAGGAGGTTTAGATGGGATATTGGGGAGGAATTCTTCCCTGCGCGGGTGGGGAGGGACTGGAATGGAATTCCAAGAGAAGCTGTGGCTGCTCCATCCCTGGCAGTGTCCCAGGCGGGGCTGGACGGGGCTTGGAGCAGCCTGGGACAGTGGGAGCTGTCCCTGCCCACGGCAGGGGTGGCACTGGATGGGCTTTGAGGTCCCTTCCAACCCAAACCTTGCTGGGATGAGTCAAAGTCTCAGGTTCAAGGTGAAGTGGGAGAACATCCGAGATGTTCCGGCGGCCTCCCCCCATCCCAGCCCAACCCACGTAACCAAAGCAGCCGGGCTGTCCTCACCAGGTCCGACCTGCCAGGGAGGTTTTCCTCTCCCTGCTCGGGAAAGATGTGCCTGGGCAGCACAGGAAGCTCCAGCACAGCCAACCCCCCTCCTACGGCCCTTCCACACCGAGCAGCTGCTCTCCAAGGGAAAGGAAATCTGCCCCAAACCCTGCGGATTTGGGGAAATACAGCCCTGAAATCCCAGAATCCCAGGCTGGTGTGGGTTGGGAGGGACCTCGAAGCTCGTCCCGTTCCATCCCATGGGCAGGGAAACCTCCCACTGTCCCAGGCTGCTCCAACCCGGCCTTGGACACTGCCAGGGATCCAGGGACAGCCACAGCTGCTCTGGGAATTCCATCCCAGGGTCTTCCCACTCTCACAGGGAGGAATTCCATCCCAGGGTCTCCTCACCCTCACAGGGAAGAATTCCATCCCAGGGTCCCATCCATCGCTGCTCTCATTTTGAAGCCAATCCCCCTTCCCCTGGCACTCCAGGCCCTCGGGAAGGGAAGAGCCCAAGCTCCCCAGGAGCCCTTTACACCCAAAGCACCGCAGGATGCCAGGACACAGCGCCGAGGCTCAGCCGGGAAAGGAGAATCCCACATCCCGCAGCTGCTGCCAGGGGAACTCTGGCACGAGGAGCAATTGCTCCCACCAAAGTCTGGATGGGGGCACTGGATCTGAACATCCCTCAGACCCTCCAGGAGCATCCCGGGAACTTTAATGGAATAAAGATCCCTTAAAGCGGGAATCACGGAGGGACCACGATGGAGCAGAGACCACCCAGGGCAGAGGTCTGGGATTCCTCATCCTCACCGACAAGGAATTGTTGGGAACGCTGCTGTGGAGCCACCAGGAAGAAAGGTGCTCATTCCTCTTGGTTTTCCCAAACTGCCTGAATTCCGGTGCTTTTCACACGCTGGCGCAGCTGTGGGATGGTTCCAGTGGAAGGACAGGTGTCACCAAGCACCAGGCTCCCTCCCACTCATCCCCAAAACCTGGGAAAGACGCTGCATCTCCCAGGAAGCCTGACAGCGTTCCCAGAGACACGGCTCGCTCTCCAAGGATCCACTTCCAGAGCCCAGGCAGACGAGGGATGCCCCAATGCCACACTCCACAGCTCCCTGGGATGGGATTTCCTGGCAGGGCAGGGTAGAGCTCCCGGGAAACTTCGGTTTCCAGCTGCTGGCCAAAGGCAGGACCCCGAGGAGCCAAACACCGGCGCTGTTCCGGGGGATCCCGAGTCCGCAGCGAGGCACGGAGCCTCCCTGAGCCGCCACCCTCATCCCTGACAGCACCAAACTCCTCTCGTGTTGCAAGGGGAGCCTGAACTGGTTCCTCCACCCAGCCCTCCTCGCCAATTCTCTCCTTTGTCGGCAGAGGCCGGATTTAATCCGGCAGGAACGCGCCTTGGTTTGAGTGTCCCACCCGAGTGTGAGGGGTGATTTTGGGGTGAGCGGCTCCTCCATCCCCAGCACTGTCGCTCTGCCTCAACGCTAAAATCCGTGGCACCAACTCCGTGCGGGACAATCCCCCGACAGCGCCGAGAGGTCGCAGGAATTTCAGTGCGCTGAGACGAAACAAACCTCGGGCTGCTGCGAGCTGCTCCAAGACCCTCAATCCCTGCTCCAAACCCGCCTCTGCTCCAGCAATTCCCGGGCCTCCCTCAATCCCCAGGCTAAGCTGAGCCCATCTGAGCTCAGCCCAGAGCCCGGATTCCCCGGCAGTGATGGGAACTCCCGGTTTTGCTGCTCAAACAAACCCTTTTCACCAAACCCAAGTGCGCCCACGCTGCTGCAGTCCTGCCCCTCCAACAGGTTTCACGCCCACGTGGCTCCTGGGGGAAAGATGCTCGGTTCTGGGAGATTCTGGACAGCACCAGACCACGGCTGAGCCAGCCACAGCTCTCCAAAGTGCTTTAAAATCTCAGGAGTTACAAGGAAAAAAGGGGGGAAACTGCACAAACCACGGGGCTGTGCGTGCTCCAGTGCTGGCTGCAGGAGCAGCTCTCTCCCAGGAAGGTTCTTGTCCAACCTGGGAGCTTGGAGGCACCGGGATCCAGGCAGGAATAAGCAGCTGCAATTCCAAAAAGGCAACGTGGGGCCCCTTTGCTAAGGGAGCGATTGAGGACTCGAAGCTTTAACCCCCAGCTGCTGCAGGTGGAGGACAGTCAGAGCAGGTCACGCTTGGACACCCTTCGGAGGCCAAAGCCTGTCCCCACTCCAGCGTTTCCTGAGAAAAGCCAAGCGCATCTGCCCCCTCACCCCACACTCACCCTGTCACAGCTCTCCTGAACTGAGAGAACCATAAAAACTGCTCCAAACCCCAAATCCCCCCATTCCCAGAGAGCATTTACCACTTCACTCCGTGTTCCCTCTCCCATCTGACTCCTAAGCAGAGAGCCCCAAGAACTGCACAAACCCCAAACTCCCCGTTCCCACAGGTCTCAGCTGGTATTTACCCCTTCATCCCACATTCCTGTCCCCTGTCACATCTCTCCTGACTCCTAAACAGAGCCCTAAGAACGGCTCAGACCCCAAATCCCCCCGTTCCAGCAGCCCCCTGTTCGCTGCAGGAGCCCCCAAAGCCCCTGTGCCAGGATCCCCGTGTCCTGCCCCAGGCTCTGGCATCAGTCTAAATAAATGACACCTCACAGGCCAGCTGCTCTTTTCCACACCAGAAAACAGGGGAGGAAAATTAAAAAATAATAATAATTAAAAAAAAAAAAAAAAAAAAAAAAAAAAAAGAGAGAGGGGGGAAATAAAACAAAAGAACAAGAGTGGAGTTCGGTGAGAGAGCAGGGCAGGG
Source organism: Delichon dasypus (assembly GCA_037837765.1). Classification (NCBI taxonomy): domain Eukaryota; kingdom Metazoa; phylum Chordata; class Aves; order Passeriformes; family Hirundinidae; genus Delichon; species Delichon dasypus. Next base: position 10,046,585 of record JBBAXF010000023.1, on the reverse strand, counting down.
CAGCCCCTTATGTAATTCCCGGTTCGTGGATTAACAGACAGCTCGTCCCGCCATTCCCGACTCCGGGTGATGATGACGAGCAAAAGCGAATCCCCGGAGCCAGTTTTCATCCCTGGAAACGCTCTCCTGCCAGCGAGCTCCTTCCTCCCCGCTGGGAGCACGGGGATGCGGGCAGGGAGCGCTGAGCCCTGCGCTCTGCCTGTCGGGGCAGGAGGCTCCCAGGAAATGCTCAGCACCAACCTGTAGCTACAAGCCCACCTCGGGCTCCTTCCCAGCTGCGCCAAACAACGGGGGGGAAAGAAAAAAAAAAGGAAAAAAAAAAAAAAAAGACATTTACTCTCTGTTTCCCAGCGTGCAGGTGGGAAACGAGGAGGTGAACGACCCAGGAAGGAAATGGGAGCAGGAACGGGGTGAAGGGCGGGGAGAAGGGAGTTAAAACCCAGCGCCGGCACGGCCGGGGAGCATCCTCCGATGCACAGAAACGCCAGGCAGCAGGGACAGGGCCGTGGAGAGGGCCGGAGGCGCCGGCTCCGGGCGGGCACAGCGGGGGGAAGCGGCAGGAGAGCGATCCCGAGGGAGCCGGAGCGCCGGGAGCAGGACGCGGCTGAGCGGGGAGCAGCGCCCCGGCTCACGCTGCCGACGCTCCGGCCGCGCATTTCTCCAGGGATGGGCGAAGCCAGGCTCGTCGGGAAAGCCGCCGATTGCCGGGGAACTCCGCGGCTCATCCCCACCGACGTGCCCTTGGCTCCCACCCGCGGCCCCGGGGCAGCTCACGCCCGTTCCCAGTTTCTCGCACCCCGTCGCATTAAAAGCTGAGCGCTGCTGCGATTCCCTTCCCACCTGCGAGCCGGGGCTGCGCTCGGGGACAACCCCAAAGCTCCGGGGGAAGGATGGAGCCCCGCCGGGATCCCAGCTGCGCCCCGGCTCTGCCACCGGAGCCGGCGGGGTCTGAAAACCGAAACCCAGGCGAGGGAAGGAGATACGGGCAGGGGGCTGGGCCGGGAACAGTCGTCCCTGGATACTCGCAGAGGATCCCAGCGCTCGCCTGACCTCGTTTACTCCCGCTGACGTCCTCCCGGAGCTCCTCCGGGACGCTGCGCAGGTACCGGGATGGACGCAGCGAGAGTTTGGATCAAAGAGCCCAAGGGGCTGGGGGAGAAACGCTTCCCTTATCCCAGACACTGCCTGTCCTCCTCCCTTCTCCAGGAGCTCTGCTCGTCAAAGAGGCTTTTAATTACAGACTGGCACCGGGCTGCTCAAATGTGAGGTTCAGGCTGGCTGAGAGCGTAGTTAAAGCAACTGTTTATTGCCTGGACTAGGAGAGATAACGAGTCGGCTTCTAATTGTTTGCCACACGAGTTTCATCTTCCAAAAAACCCAGCATCCCGAGACGGGGAGAAAACCCTCAAGTGTCAGTTGTAATCGAGATTAAAACCACAGTTCTCAAGCATTTAGACTGTCCCAAAGGCAGACCCGGGATTTCGGAGTTTTTAGGTGGGGACACCTGCGTGGGGCTCGATCCTGCAGTTAAAACCCAGCACTCGATCCCAAAATAAAGTCCTGAAGGGAGACAGGAGCACCCAAACCACCAGAGAGCCTCGATGGCAGCATAAATTTCACCCCTCATTTGCGTCCCGTGCCCACATCCAAATTCCCACGCTGGGAGAACAACTGGATTTTTAAATTCTGCTTCCCAAAGTCACCAAACACGAAGGGAACCCGGGATCCTCACCGTGCCAAACTAATTCCACCCAGCTCCTCGTAAAGCCACAGCTAAAGATCTTCACCAGACCCACGGCCACGAGATGAAATACGAGTGAAAAGTGATTAATAATTTAAAAAAAAAAAAAAAGAAAAGAAAAAAAAAAGGGCAGAGGAAGAGTTGCAGAGCAGCAAAGTGAGGAACTGCTTTCATTCACCACCACATTTATTAAAGAGCTCCTGCCTTGCAAAACCGTCCCTGGAGTTACTGAAGCAATTAAGGCTTGGTGGAAAAATCCCACCATCTCACCCGTGTTTGGGTTGCGCCTCTTCACTCCCTCTTTCACCAGAACAAGCCTAAACAGGGGCCAGAATGAATATTAAACAAGAAAGGCTCCTCTCTAATAAACTCCTCAGTTTCTCTCGGTCTCTTATTTTTTTTTTAAGTAGTTGAAATCCAACAACTCCAGCAAAACCATCGGAATTAAAGCCAGCCCGGCTCTTCCTGCTCAGCCTCCAGAAGAGCCCACACGCTGCAACTTCCACCCAGGACCGGCAGAACCCTTGAGAAATCACACAATTCCTTGAAAAAAATACCGCCAACAACCACCCCAAACACTTTTGGAAAGCGCCACGGTGACCTTTTAGCTCTGCTGCTACGCCGAGCGCAACTTCAACCCTCATTAGGTTGTAAATTCTTCCAGGCAGAACCTTTCTCTCCCCGTGTCCATAAAACAGTTATTATATAAGTTATGGTTTCGATAGCCGGGACAATTAACAGTCCCGGGAGCACGGCTGCTCTTGAACTGGGACCGGCAGCAAAACTCTCACCAAGAGTCCTTGAGCCCCAAGAAACTTTGGCTGCCCAAACTCGCCCTGCCCTGCAGCCGAGGGTCTGCAGGAGCCGGGAACACGGAGAGCCAGGCAGGGGCCAGGCAGTCACGTCGCCTGGGGTTGTACAACAGGAACTGTTGCTTTCACCATAGGAACGCCGGCGTTCACACGTTCTGGTGGTGCTGCCGGAGTGCCAGGGCTTTCCACGGAACAACCTCAGCTGGAAGGGACCCACAGGGATCATCCAGCCCGGCTCCCGGCCCTGCACAGACACCACCCCAATAATCCCACCCCGGGAGCGCTGTCCAGGGGTTCCTGGAGCTCTGGCAGCCCCGGGGGCCAGGACCATTCCCTGGGGAATCCGCCCAGTGCCTCACCGTGCTCCGTAAAAAGAACCTTTTCCTGATATCCAACCTCAACCTCTCCCCATACAGCTTCATAAAACGACTTTCCCCACGCTCCTGGGACAACACAGCCGAGGAACCCTTTCCTGGCGCTGCCCGGCGATGTGCCCGTGACTTTGTCCCGTCTCCAGCCCCACCAAGCACCGCTCCAAGGGGAGGAGGACAGGGACCTTTGCCTGTGTCACGGGGGACTCAGCACGGCGCTTTCGGGCACCTGACCCGAGCCACCGCTTCCAAGCCCGAGCCCCGCCGTGGGGGAATGACGACGATAACGACGATGATGAGGAGGCCGTGCCAGGTCCCCGAGCACGCAGGGAATGTTTTGGCAGGACGAAGGGATGCTGCCCCTTCACGCCGAGCTCTCGCCGGCCTGGCCGCTGCGCAGTCCCGCGGGGGGGAGAAGCTTATCCCCGCCGGGCTCCTCCGGGCAGCAGCGCCCCAGCCCCGCGGGGGGGATTATCGCCGCGGCCCCCCCCCTGCCCGCAGCCGGCCGGGGGGAGATAAGGGACGGCCAAAGGGGGGCAAAAACAACCCCGGACGCGCAGGGCCGGAGCGGGGAGGGCAGGGCCGGGCCGGCGCCCCCCGGGCCGGCAACGACCTTGGGGTGCGCGGGGACGGCGCGGCCCGACTCCCCCGCACGGGGCGGCCCCGGGGGACCCCACCCATGACCGGCCTACCCCCCCCCGCCGGCCCGGGCCGCCCCCCCCGCGGGGCCCACAGGGAGCCTTGGCCGGGCGCCACGACCCCACCCCTTCCCCCGGGCGGGCGCCGCAATGGAGGCCGGGGGGAGGCGGGGGGCGCCGGGGGGAGGAGGAGGGGTGGTGAGGAGCGGGGGTGGAGGGGGGGGGGAAGGTATCGGCGGCGGCCCCGCGGGGGCGGCGGGGCGGGCGGGGGTCGCGGCGGGGCCGGGCCCGGGCGGGGGTCGCGGGTGAGGGCTGGGGAGCGGCGCAGGCCCCGCCGCGCCCGTCCCCGGCCACCCCGCGCGGCGCCCGCCATTGGGCCGGGCGGCGGCGGGCGGGGCGGGCGCGCGGGGCGGAGGGCGCGCCCCGATTGGCCCCGCCCGCTGCCCATCAACACGCCTCCCGCTCGCCGGCCGCGCGGGGGCCGCAGGGAAGCGCAGTCCGCGCGCCCACAGGCACCTGCGGCGCGGCGCCGCCGGGGGACTACGGCTCCCAGCAACCCCCGCGCCGCGCTTTTCACCCCCCCCACCCCTCCCCGCTCCCAACCCTTCCCCCCCCCACCCCCCCCCCCTCCGCGACCCCCCCCAGCACGGCCCGGCCAAGTACAACGTATACGGAGGGGGGGGGCGGAGTGGGGGGGGGACAGCCCCCACCCCCCCCGCAACGGACCCAACCGACCCCTCCCCACCCCCGCACTCCCCCCCACTCCCCCTGCACGGGGGGGGGGGGGGGGGGGGGTCAGGCTCCAACCACCCCCCCCATGCGCGACCCCCCCCCCCCCCCTCCGTTCCGTTCCGTACCGGGCGGGGGCCGAGCGGTCCGGGCGAGCGGAGCGGGCCGCGCCGTGCCGAGGCGGGCGGGCCGGGCCGTGCGGGCGGGCGGAGCAGGCTCTGGCCGCCCCGCGGGAGCTGCTCGCCGAGGCCCGTATGCGGCTCCTTCCTGCTCCGGCCGGGGCCGCCCCGCTCTTAAAGGGGCCGCGCGCCGCCCCCCCCCGCCCGCCGCCCCCCCCCCCCCCCGCGGGGCGCAGCCGCCTCCGGCCGAGGGGGGGCGCAGCGAGGAGCGGGAGGGGGGGGGGGGAGAGGGGGGCTCGGGGGGGGCGAGAACGGGGGAGCCCCGAAAGGGACCCCGCAGAGCCCCCCCGCACCCCACCCGCGTGACGGCACGAGGCGGAGACACGCGTGTGGCACGGTGTCACCTCCCCCCTGCCGGGAGTGACACGCGTGTGCAAAGACCCCAGACCCACGTGTGCCGCACGGTGTCACCTCCTCTCTCCCAGGGGTGTCACACGGACCCCAGACCCACGTGTGTCGCACGGTGTCACCTCTCTCAGGAGTGTCACACGGACCCCAGACTCACGCGTGTCCCCACGATGTCACCTCCCCTCTCTCAGGAGTGTCACACGGACCCCAGACCCACGCGTGTCACCTCTCCCGGGAGTGTCACACAGACCCCAGACCCACACGTGTCCCCACGGTGTCACCTCTCCCAGAAGCGTCACACACACGGACCCCAGACCCACACCTGTCACCTCTCCCGGGAGTGTCACACAGACCCCAGACCCACGCGTGTGTCCCCACGGTGTCACCTCTCCCGGGAGTGTCACCCAGACACCACACGTGTCACATCATGGGGTCACCTCCTGCCGCGTGTCACACGACCCCAGACCCACTCGTGTCCCCTCGGGGCAACCCCCAGGTCCCTTCTGCGTCACCCTCCCCACACCTCACCCTGGGGTCCCCCAAACTCGTGTCATCCCACGGGGCACCTCCGCCAGCCCCAAATCCACTCGCGTCCCCCCCGGGCGCCTCTTTGAGCCCGTTTGTGTCACCCAAACCCACGGCTGTCACCCCACGGGGGACACCCCTCGGGCTCTCCGGGTCACCCTCAACTCTCCTCATTCCCAAAACCCCCTAAAGCCACTCGTGTCCCCTCTCGGGGCTCCTCTGTGTCACCCCAGGACACCTCCCCGGAGTCACCCCACCCGGGCTGTCACCTCCCCGCGCCCCCCACACCCACTCGTGCTGCCTCCCTCCCTCACCCCCCCCCCGATGTCACCTCCCCAAACCTCCACGTGTCCCCAGCGTCCCCCAGCCCCGGCCGCCCCCTTTGCCCACGCCGGGGAGGGGACGCGGAGCCCAAGGTCGCGGTGGGCTGGGAGCCAGCGCGGCAAGGACGGGCCGAGCCCGGGCTGCGGGGGGACACGGGGGGGACACGGGGGGGACACGGGGGGGACACGGGGGGGACACGGGGACACCACGGCGGGCTGTCCCCACCCTCGGCACCCCCGGCTGGGAACAGCTCCCGCTCCCTTCCCGGCGCCTTTCCCCGCGTGGAAAAGCGGCTGCAGGGGAGATTTTGGGGTGGATGATGAATTAATGAGCATTAAGGGGGGGGTGGGGGGGGGGTGTTTGAGTTAATTAAAGGAAGAGAAAGCGAGAAAAGCAAAGCTTTGATCAGCAGCTCTCCTCCCTCCCTCCCTCCGCGGCTCGGGGGGTCTCGTTCCAGCCTCGGGGTTTCTCTTTTCCCCTCTTTTTTTTTCTTTTTTTTTTTTTTCCTTAAATAACCCCGGCTCAGCTCCTCGCCCCCTCCTCACCCTTCTGCCCCCCACTCCCCATTTTGGGGAGGTTTTAGGAGGGTTTGGGGTCATTTAAACCCCGTTTGAGCAGGCGGGGAAACTGAGGCAGGGCGGCTGTGGGGTGGGGATTGAGGGGTCCCTGAGCCCCCAGACAGAGCCGGGGGGGGCAGAGGGGGGGTTCGGGAGGTTTTGGGGTGGGGTTTTGGGGTGGGGGGGGGCTGCACCCCCCGGGCTCGTCCCTGCCGTGCCCCAGCAGCCCCAGCTCCCGACTGCTTTCGTTTTCCCCCAGCACGCCCGGGGCACGCCCAGGGTTCCCCCCCCCAAAAAAACCCCCGAACCCCCAGAGTGCCCCCCCCGCACTGGGACCCCCCCCAAAATCAGCTGTAGAAACCCCCCCCTCCCCCTGTGAGGTTGGGTGAGGGGAGGACCCCAAACTTCCCCCCCCCCCATCGTGCCCTACAAACGGAACAGGGGATTGGGGATTGGGGTTTGGGGTTTCCCTTTTCCAGTCTGGCTGAGCACCCCCCCTTCCGCCCTGCACCCCCAAAATCCCGCTGTGGCACGAGGGCCGTGGTCACCCGCACCCTGGGGACCCCACAGGACCCCCCCAATTCCCGGCTGGCACCACCAAAAGCTGGCACAGCTCCCAGGGAGGGCACCCCAGAGCCGTGGGGGACCCAAAAACACCAGGAAAAAAACAAACCTGGACCCCCCAGAGCAGCGCCACGGGAGCCTGGAGTCAAAAACCACAGCAGGGGAACCCCAAAAACGTCCCAGGAGGAGCCTGGAATTCGGGATGGCCACAAAGGGAACCCCAAAAACGTCCCAGGAGGAGCCTGGAGTTCGGGATGGCACCACAGGAACCCCAAAAACGTCCCAGGAGGAGCCTGGAATTCAGGATGGCCACAAAGGGAATCCCAAAAACGTCCCAGGAGGAGCCTGGAATTCGAGATGGCACCATGGGAACCCCAAAAACATCCCAGGAGGAGCCTGGAATTCGGGATGGCCACAAAGGGAACCCCAAAAACGTCCCAGGAGGAGCCTGGAATTTGGGATGGCCACAAAGGGAACCCCAAAAACGTGCCAGGAGGAGCCTGGAATTCGGGATGGCACCACGGGAACCCCAAAAACGTCCCAGGAAGAGCCTGGAATTCGGGATGGCACCACGGGAACCCCAAAAACGTCCCAGGAGGAGCCTGGAATTCGGGATGGCACCGTGCTGGCATCACCCCCTGATCCCCTGCCTCGTTCACAGCACAAAAACTCCAAAATATTTCCCCATTTTGGGAGCAATTCGGATTTTTTTTTTTTTTCAGCTCCGCTCAGCTCCAAATATTAAACACCCCTAAATTTTAAACACCCTTAAATATTTTTTCACTGCCCCCAAATATTTCCAACTGATTTTAGGTCCTTGGATTCCACATCCGTCCCGGTCCGGGGCTGCCTCGTGCCGGGATTAATTCCAGCGTCTCCCGTTTCCACTGGAGGCAGCTGCGGCCAGAGCATCCCAGAGCTCCGGGCCGGAATTCCGGCTCCAAAGGGGTTAAACCCCCCCGGGGCACAACCGAGGAGAGAAAGCGCCTGGAAATGTAAAGTGCCGTTTATTTATTATTTTTTTTTTTCCCACCTCCCTCCTCCCCACCCATGATGAAAATATTGAGTTAAAAAAAAAAAACAAACAAAAAAACACCAAAAAAAAAAAGAAATTAATTGCACCACCGAACTGCTCCCATCCACGCTCTCCTCCTCCTTTCCCTCCTCTTCCTCCTCCTAAACCCAGCACCAAAACTTACGGAAAATAGCCCGAAACTTGAGGAACCTTCCCCGCTTCCCGCATAAAAACAAGAGGCAAAATCCATCACATCGAGCACCCCACGGCTCCAGGGTGGCCAGCGAGCACAGACCCCTCAAATCTGGGGTGTTCCCCTCAAAATTGGGGTGTTCCCCCCAAAATTGGGGTGTTATTCCCCCCACCCCCAAAAAAAATTGGGGTGTCCCCGCTTTGGGGACGTGGCTGCCCTGGGGGTTGGCCCCAGGCGGGGCAGTGCCTTTGTCCTGTGCTGGAAAACAGGAAAGGGGAAAAAAAAATAAAAAGGGATGAGGGATTTGGGGGTTACCCAGCCCTGGGAGTTAATTTTGGGTGGGGGGCTCCATGGTGGGACCCCGGGCGGGCAGGGGGTGGCAGCTGCCAGCCAGACTGGGTGAAAAACAGCCAAAAAAAAAAAAAAGAAAAGAAAAAAAAGAAAACACCTCAAGATTCCCACCCAACTTCCCAAATCCTCACAGGAGGGGGGTTTGCCAAGCCCACGGTTCCCCCCAAAATCCACGCGGTGGGAAGGGAGGGGGCTCGGGGCCTGGGGGGCTGCAATGTCCCCGATGGGAGGGACAACGCAGGGACAACGTGGGCTGGATGAGGCAGCTCGGGGTGGGTTCATCCCCGGCCAGGGGGCTCCGATGGGGAATCCTGGAGCTCCGCCACATCCACGAGGGCTGAGGCCACCCCTGGGATGGGCCCGAGGCGGCTGGAGAGGGGAAAACCTCAGCCTGGAGGGTTCCCTGTGCCCCCGACGGCATCGGCACAGGGAGACCCCAACCCCGGCACGGCCACCGGGAACGGCCGGGCTCGGCCCCCGCCGCTCCAGGGAAGGAAAAGCCACGCTCCCCCTTCACCTGGACGCTGACATCCGCATCCCCATCCGCATCCCCATCCCCATCCCCACCATTCCCAGCCCCTCCCCTGAACATCCAGCTCGGGACAAGGCCAGGCTTTAAAAGAACCGTTTAAAAAGCACACCAGGCACACACGGATCTCTGCTCTGCCCCCACGCCCAGCTGCGTCCCCAGGCAGGGCGCTGACACCGCTCTGGGCCACCCTAGGCAGCGTTTTCTCCGTTCCTGATCCCAGATTCTCCGTCCCAGAGAGAAAACCCGGCAGGAGGTGAAGCACCAGCTGCCAGCTCCTCATCCCCACACCTCACACCCCTCGTTACCTTCTTTTTCGACCCGAGTGCACACATCCCTCCCCCCCCAAAAAAAAACCCCAAAAAAACCAAACCGAAACAAACCAACCCAAAACAAAGAAAAACCAACATAAGCAGCACCACAATTCCCAAGTGTCAGGAGCTCCAGAGCTTGGAGCAGAGGCCTGGAACAGCCCCACAGCCGAAGGGACCGAGCCTGCCGGGCGGCCCCGGAGGATGGAGACGCTGCCGGGGCCCGGAGCTTTGTGGCTCGGAGGGAGGAAGGAGGGGCAGTTCTGCCGTGGAAGGAGCAGAGGAAGCGGTGCCAGAGGCAGCAGTGCCGGGCCGGGCTCACATGGCAGCTCGGGTGGGAGTGCTGGGCTGGTTCAGCCGCAGCGTCCGGCACAGCCAGCCCGCAAAATCCACCTCCTCCACCTCGGAGCGCTTGATGAACGTGTGGCTCTGCAAGCACGGGGAAAACGCGGTCAGGAGCTACCCCCGAGGAGCGGCCCAGATCCCAAAAGGCCAGCCCTGTGCTGTGGGATACGCCCTGGAGAGGGGGGAAGATTCCGATGTGGGGGGAAAAAGGAATTGGGGAAAACATTTTTTTGCTCTTTGCAGCCCTCCGTCCTTCACAGGCAGGAATTCCTTCCCAAATTCCCATCCAGCCCTGCCCTGGGCAGTGGGAGCCATTCCCGGTGTCCTGTCCCTCCAGCCCTTGTCCCCAGCCCCTCTCCAGCTCTCCTGGAGCCCCTTTGTGCCCTGGAAGGGCTCGGAGCTCTCCCTGGATCCTGCTCCTCTCCAGGTGAGCACCCCCAGCTCGCCCAGCCTGGCTCCAGAGGGGCTCCAGCCCTGGAGCAGCTCCAGCCCCTCCTCTGGACCATCTCCAGCAGCTCCAGGTCCTCCTGCTGTTGGACCAGAGCTGGAGGCAGCTCTGCAGGTGGGCTCTCAGCTGAGTGGGCAGAATCCCCCCTTTTCCTGCTGCCCAGGACTCTGCTCTGGGATCTCTGGGGATGTCTGGGATCCAGCCCTCAGTGTCACCCAGCTTGTCCCAGGCAGAAATCCCAGCAGAAATCCACCACTGGCCCTGGATAAAGGGGGTCAGCCCCTCCCATCTGCCTCGCCCTGGGCAGGAGAAAAATCCTCCCCCCACTCACCATCAGCATCTTCAGATCTGCTCGTTCTGCTGGGTTTTTAATTAAGCTGGAATGAGAAGAACAAGAGAAGCCAAGGTGAGATTCCTTGTGGGAACGTGGGGATCAGGCTGGAGGAGCTCCAGCTTCACCCAAAACCCCTCAGGATCCCGGGAGAGGCCCCAGCCCTGCCAGGGAGGGCTGCAGGATCCATCTCTTCCACACTGTGGGGACAAACAAACGGAGAAGGGGCCCTGAAGCTGGGCAGGAATCGGGGATTTTTGTCACATCCGATCTCCGGGGGCTCTGGCAGCACCTTCAGGTGTCCCTGTGCCCACGGGGTGACTCAGCCCCAGGATCTGCTCCACCACTCCCCCTCGCCAGGCTCAGATTTGGAAGGAGCTGGGATCCTGCTCAGCAGCCCCAAAGATAAAACTGCTTTTATTCCAACCCTTCCCAAGGCAGGAGCTCCCAGCACAGGGTGGGATCAGGCAGGGAGACAGAGGGTGAAGCTCTCAGGGAGCACGTCCAGGCCTCCACCTCCGGCCAGCAGATGAAATCCTCACCATTTATTTACAAACTCCTGGAAATCTTGCGTGAAGACTCCACTTGGCAGCTTGGGGGGCGGCTGTGGAGAGAAGGAAAAGGGGTTCCTGCACCACTGCTGTGCCAAAAATCAGCGGCAGCTGCAGTGTCAGGGAGCTCTGCCCCACAGCCACTCTCGTCCTCCTCATCCTCGCTGCTCTTCCAGCCAGGAAAACCCTTCCCTGCCATTCCTTCCCCTGCTGCTCCAGCCGGCTCTGCACCTGGGGGACCCCACACCGAACCCCAGCCAAAGCATCTCAATCCTAAATCCAGCCCCGCAAATCCCAGCTCTGGCCTATGGCTGATGAAACAATCCCAAAATGAGAATTTTCCATCACCCTTTTGGAAAGGGAAGCTGCCCTTTGTTTGTCAGAGCTGCCCTTGCAAGCTGTGGCACAAGGGGGCCGGCCTTAAGCTGAAGGAGGGAAGGTTTAGATGGGATTTTGGGATAAAATTCCTTCCTGTGAGGGTGGGCAGGCCCTGGGATGGAATTCCCAGAGCAGCTGGGGCTGCCCCTGGATCCCTGGAATGTCCAAGGCCAGGCTGGAGCCCCCAGGGATGGGGGAAGGTGTCCCTGCCATGGCAGGGGTGGCACTGGATGGGATTTAAGGTCCTCCCAACCCAAACCGTCCTGAGATTCCACGACTGACCAAAACGTGCCAGGCCCATCCCTGCGGAACCTCCGGGCAAACAAAGCACGCACCTCGTTAACGATGTAATCCAGCAGCTCGAAGATGGCCATGGCGGGCCTGGCGTCCATCCCGTGGCCTGCGGGGTGACACGACACAAGCGGCGCTGAGAGGCTGCTCAGGGCTCAGTTTGGGGCAAAAAACACGACTTTGGGGGAGCTCTGCTGGGAGAGGCTGAGGCAGCTCCCAGGGGAACCAAGTCACAGTTCAAGAGAAATCCAGCTGGTTGCCAGAATTCGGATTTCATTCGCCAGACCTCCAGCCCAGATTTATTTCCCAGCTCGGAATGTTTGGACAGCACCAGACCATCTACTCCACCTGGCTGGTGGCGCTTCCAGAGCCTTCTGCTCCCAAGGGAACGGCTCCAGCAGAGCCTCCCTGGAATCCTGGTGCTGCCTGTGAGAGCTCCCAGCAAAGCTCTTCCCAAAAAGCTGCCTCAGGGGAATGGGGGGGAACAGAGCAACCTGCTGGCAAAGCCTGAGGAGCACGAGGGGCTGCGACAGCGTCCCTCAAACCGGGGGAGCCCCATCCCAGCTGCGCAGCTCGGTGGGGCTGAGCCCTTCCACGGGACACGGGAGGGTCTGAGGAGCCCAGCAGATCCCAAATCCATCCCGAGAGACCCCTCCCCGAGCTCCCCAAACCTGCGGCGGGGCTGGGGGCCGCGCCTTCCCTACGAACGCTCCCGCCGCAGCCCGCTCCGGCCGCGCCAGCCCCGTCCCAGCCCCGCTCGTCCCCCGTGGAAGCGTTGCTGCCGATGCACACCACAGCCCCTACCACTGACGGGGCGTCCTGGGGGCCTGGCCCGCGGCGAGATGCTGGGGGATTCTCCCTCCGCCCCGTCCACCACAGGACGGCCAAAAATTGCTTCCAGTTCCTTGGAGTCTGGCGGGGGGATTGGGTACCTTCCGATCGACAGCTCCACTAGGGACAGCCCCATGCTCCAGATGTCCGACTGCACCGAGTAGTGCGTGCCCTGCAGGCGCTCGGGCTGCGGGGAGAGCACCGGGAGAGGCGTGAGAGGGGACGGGGCTGGGAACGGGGGGATCAGGGACTGGGAATGGGGATAATGGCACTGGGAACGGGGAGAACGGCATGGGGAATGGGGATAATGGCACTGGGAACAGGGAGAATGGCATGGGGAATGGGGATAATGGCACTGGGAACGGGGAGAATGGCACCCAGAGCACCGGGAGAGGCGTGAGAGGGGACGGGGCGCAGGGCGAATGGGGGGAACGGGGCTGGGAATGGGGAGAATGGGGCTGGGAATGGGGATAGTGGCACTGGGAATGGGGGGAACGGGACTGGGAGTGGGGATAATGGCACCCAGGGCACCGGGAGAGGCGTGAGAGGGGAAGGGGTGCAGGGAGAACGGGGGGAACGGGGCTGGGAATGGGGGGAACTGCAATGGGAATGGGGATAATGGCACCCAGAGCACCGGGAGAACAGTGAGCAGGGACAGGGATAATGGGGAGAACGGGGACTGGGAATGGGGAGAACGGGGACTGGGAATGGGGGGATAATGGCACCCAGAGAACTGGGAGAGCCATGAGCAGGGACAGGGCATGGGGATAACGGCACCCAGAGCTTTGGGAATGGGAATAACAGCACCGGGAATGGGGGATAATGGCACCGGGAATGGGGGATAATGGCACTGGGAATGGGGGGAAAATGGCACCCAGAGCTCTGGGAATGGGGAGAATGGAAAAGAAGGATGATGTGCAGAAAAAAGCCCTTGGAGCATCTCATCCACACTCCCAGCCCAGCAGCATTCCCAGCTACTTGTGTTTGGGAGACTGGAACACCCAGCAGGAATTTATTTCCCTGTGTGCTGAAATCTGAGGAACTCAGCTGATCCGTAAAAATGTGTTTTCCTGCTCACTCCTCTTAACACCCAAGAGGAGCCAGAGGAGCAGAAAATCCACTCGAGGTTATGGAGATTAAAAGAAAAAAATTAGAAATAAATCAATCCATGCAAGTCATCCCCACTGGCAGCTCCGAGGCAGCTTGGAGCCAGGGCCTGGGAGCAGAGGGGACAGGATTTTTAAATAGCCCCTGTCTAACTATAACTGCACTTGAATAACCATTCCCAAAATACAGGAGCAGCTCAGACCTCAGGATCCCTCCCTGGGAGGGTGGGGAGGCCCTGGCACAGGTTCCCAGAGAAGCTGTGGCTGCCCCTGGATCCCTGGAAGTGTCCAAGGCCAGGCTGGATGGGGCTTGGAGCAGCCTGGAACAGTGGGAAGTGTCCCTGTGAACCGGATGGGGATGGAAACAGAGCTGAGGTGAACCCAAAATACCCCAAAAACCCCACCTGGAAGGAACTTACAGACATGTAGGACCGAGTTCCCACAAAGGAGTTGGCCATGGAGTCAATGAGCTGCCCGCTGACCCCGAAATCACAGAGCTTAATCTCCCCTCGGGAATTCACCAGGATGTTGGAGGGTTTCACGTCTGGGAACAGCGAGAAGAGGGGAGCGTGAGGGTGGCTCTGGGTGACACCCGGCCCTGCAGGCTGGGATTTCCCAGGGCCCTGCTCTCACCTCTGTGCATGATCTGGTGCTTCTCCCGCAGATAGGCCAGGCCCCGCAGAACCTGGGAGGAATCCAAGGGAGGGGTGAGAGCAGGGCTGAGGGACGAGCTCTGCCCTCAGCTCAGAGGGAGCTGTGGTGTCCACATCCCTCAGGGTTTGCCCTTTATCCCCAATTCCATCGCAGATTTCGGGTGAACCACCCCAAAAAGCTTCTCCCAAACCTCCTGGAGGTGAAGGCAACATTATCCAGAGGGGCTGGAGGTGGGGAAAGGGGTTGGGAATATTTCCCCTCTGCTCTGGCCTCTTGGCTCAGGAAAGTGCAGTTCCCAGGACTGGGAAACACAAAAAGCATCCCAGGGCAGGCCAGGCATTATTCCCAATCCCTGCCCAGCAAATCCCCCCTGGAAGCCTGAGCAGCCCCATCACTCACCGCTATACTGACTTTGCCCAGGATTTCTTCAGGAATTCTTTTGGCTTCTTTCAACACTTGATCCAAAGAGCCACCATCCTGAAATAAAGAACGTGGGCATGAGCAACACAGCAATTCCCAGCAGGAAAACAGAGCAGCTGGATCAGCAGGGGAGCAGGTGCCGGGTGAACAGCATCAAGCACACTCCTTTCCCAGCCCAGAAAAAAAGGGGAAATCTGGTGATCTGAGCTCAGGTTTATCACTGAAAACTGGTTGTGGTTTGTTATTTTAACCTGCTCTGCTTCCTGCTGTTGGTTCTTCGCCTCCTTCCACCAGTGGGAATGCCAAGGTGGCGCCGAGTCGGAGGAGAAACAACATCGTTCCCCACCAGAAACAACAGAGTTTTGCTCACTGAGCCCTCTCGGCAGGCTCTGCAGAGCAGTGGGTTGGCAACATTTCCGTTTGGCCAAGCCCCAGACCTCTGCTTCCTCTTCCCAAAAAGTCGCTGTCTCCCTCATCCCGAGGCAGGAACGTGCGGCTCCCAGCAGGAGCGGAGCAGCCAGAGCTTGCCCGGAGGCACTCAGCTGGCAGGGAGCGGGCACTGGGAGAGGGCAGGGCCTCACCATGTGCTCCATGCAGATGGAGATCTCCCCGTCGCTGTAGAAGGCCCCGTAAAACCCCACGATGTAGGGGGAGTTGCACTCGTGCAGCACCTGCAGCTCCCGGATGATCTGGTTCCTGATGGCGGGCTTGATTTCCAAATGGATCAGCTGCCAGGAGAGAGAACAGGCGAGGTGTGACTGCTGGGAAACAAAGGAACCCACGGGGAGCAGCCCTGAGCGCTGCCAAGGAGAGAGGTCTTCAAGGGAGGCGCTGCTCTGGAGCAGAATTTTTCCCATTTGCAGATTAATATTAAAGTGCCAGGACACGGGGAATGGCTCCCAATGCCAAAGGATGGGATATTGGGAATAAACCCCAGGAGGGTGGGCAGGCCCTGGCACAGAGTGCCTGGATCCCTGGAATGTCCAAGGCCAGGCTGGACAGGGCTGGGAGCAGCCTGGGACAGAGGGAGGTGTCCCTGCCATGGCACTGGGTGGGATTTGAGGTCTCTCCAAGCCCATCCAGAGTGGGAATTCCATGCTGAGGGCAGAGGGAGAGCCCTGCGCTGCCTCAGCCACGGAAGGCGCCGGGATTGCAGAGGACAGGGGCGGAAGGACGAGTCAGGAGCTTGATCTCAGCTCCTCTGAGTCAGCAGCCAGGAACATTTTCACAAGCTCTGGAGGTGTTGTAAGAAGGTGCTCCGAGATCAAGGAAACCACAGAAAAGAAAAAGCCCCTGTGAAGGTTCTGCACGAGAACCAGCGGCGGCTTCTGGGGCTCCACGTGGGGCGGGAGCAGAGCGGGGAGGGAACAACCCTGGGTGGGCTGGAACTGGATGATCTGTGAGGCCCTTTCCAAGCCAAACCATTCCATGATTCCATGATCCCAAGGGCAGGAGAGACTCAGGAGGAGGCAGAGCGGTGGCTGTGCTGCTCCTGCCAAGCGCAGACTCTCTCAGAGGAAGCAGCTCCTGATTTTCTACTCCGCTGTTCCCAATGTTCCCGATGAAGCCAAGCCTGAGGGGAACCTCTGACCTTGCTTGGGATGACCTTGGGATGTGTTAAATGGGGCTGAGGGATGAGGGGTGTGTGTGCCAAGCCCACCCTTCCCACTGCCACTGCCAGCCCTCCTCAGCCCACATCCCACAGTCCTCAGGAGATCCAACTCCAGTCACTTTGTCCATCAGAACAAGGAAAACAATAAACTCCTGTTTTCCAGAGCCCAGGGATCCATCAATGGCAGCGCAGCCTCTCCCAAAGGAAACAGCTCCACGCAGAACCCATCTGGGAGCAGCCAGGACCCTGCTCCTGACCAGGTGAGGTGATGAAGGTGCAAATGCAGAGAGAATCCATCCCAATCCATCCCTCCCAGGGCCAGGAGCGCTCCAGATGCTCCCCAGCCCCTCGTTACCTTCCGTGCCATGACGAGCCCCGAGGGTTTGTGCTGCACTTTGGTGACCACCCCGCCATTGCCAGCGCCCAGCTCGGAGATCCTCTCAAAGTCATCGTCCTTCAGCTCCCCCACTTTGGCTTTCTGCGTCAGGAAAGCTTCCAGGCGCTTCTTCTGCTGCTCATCCAGCTCCAGCTCCTCCAGCTTCTTCTGCAGGTCCACCAGATTAGCCCTGGAGAGGGGAGGAGGCGATGGGAGATGGTCAGCACCACAGGAAGGAGGCTTTGGTTTTCAGGGAAGTGATGGAAAAGCATCCCCTGACGTGTCCTGAGCCCCTGACAGTGGGATCACCTGGACCTGGGGAAGTCCCTGCCCAACACACACGGCCCCGCTGGAGAGGAGCTTTGGAGCAGTCAGGTGTTTTTGGGAGAGCCAAGGAACAGGAAAAATCCCTCAGCCCTTAAAGAGGCAGCAGCAGAGGCCGCTCCCTGTCCCGGGGAGCCAAGCTTGGCTCATGTGTAACGTGAGAAGAGCTTTCCATGGGGTCCAGCAGCTCCGTTACACCCCCTGCCCCAAATCCTGAGCACAAAGCGGGTCTGTGCTCCCCCAGCACCTGCTGTCGAGCCCCCACCGCCCAGGCCAGCTCCAGCTGCTCCGTGCCAGCTGCTGCCACCGCCTTGTCCCCCCTCACCCACACCCAGGGGGACGTGTGGGGAGGGTCTCCCCCCATCCCTCCTGCCCAGCACCCCCACGTACCCCCCTGCACCCCCTCTCACCCCACACGTCCCATCTGCAGAACCCCCCCCAGAACCCAGCCTGGCTCTCCAGGCCTGGGCTCGGCACCCCCCAGGCCTCAGCTGCCCCCTGCAAACCGGGGGGGCTCAGAGCAGCCTCTCCCATCCCATCCCATCCCACCCCATCCCATCCCATCCCATCCCATCCCATCCCATCCCATCCCATCCCACCCCATCCCATCCCACCCCATCCCAACCCTCAACCTCCTCTCCCGGCTCTGCCTGCCTGACCCCTCACCTGCCCCACACCGCCGGACTGCGCCCATCCAGCCCCCCGGGCCTGTCCCAGCTCTCCCGGACATGTCCCGGTTCCCCCCGAGCCTGTCCCAGGTCCCTGCTCACGCCTTCCCAGGCCTCCCCAAACCTGTCCCGGCTCCTCCAGGCCTCCCCCGGCCCTCCCCACGCCCCGTGCCCGCCGTGCCCCGACCCTCAGGCGCGCTGCCCGCTGTGTCCCGGCCTCGCCGGTCCGCCCAGGCCCGGTGTCCCCGAGGCCCGGTGTGTCCCCCCCTTAGGCCCGCGTCCCCCCCAGGCCCAGCCCCGCTGCCGGGGCGGTCCCGGCCGGGCCTGACTCACTCTGCGGAGCCGTCGGGGCTGGGCCCCTCGGCGGCGCTGGGGGCGATGTTGAGGGCGGGCAGCACCGGCTTCCTCTTGGCCGGCATGGCCGGGCCGGGCCGCGCCTGCGGGGCCGGGGGGGCGCGGCCGGGCGCGGGGGCGCGCGGGGGCGGGGCCGGGGCGGGGCCAGCGCCGGCCAATCGGGGGCGGGGTCGGGTCTGGGGGCGGAGCCGCGGCCGGTACCGGGGAGGGGGCCGGAACCGAGGCGGAGTCGAAGGGCGGGGCCACGGTCGGGGCTATGGAGGCGGGATCGGGAGCTGCATGGGGCGGGATCGGGAGCTCCATGGGGCGGGATCGGAGGCTCCGTGGGGCGGGATCGGGGGCTCCGTGGGGCGGGATCGGAGGCTCCGTGGGGCGGGGGCAGAACGCCCTGGGGGCGGAGCCCCGTACCGGCACAGGGGCGGGGCCCGGGGGAGGCGGTGCCTGAGAGCTCCGGGAAGAGCTCGCGGCGGGGCGGAGTCTCGCGAGATCTCGCTGAGGGGAGGAGGGCGCGGCGGCTGTGGCTCCGTGCCTCCCCCACCCTGAGGGGCACCGGCTGTATGGACGGAGCGTTAATTAAATAAACACTAATTAGCGACCCAACAACGGGCAGCACCCCCTCAGCACCTGCCTGCTCTGCTCATCCCGTTCCATGCCCGATCTCAGGCCCCGGGACCCCCGAGGCTCCTCAGGAGGGGCCCCGAGCAGCGGCGGGCGGCGGCACCGGGCGGGCGCCCTTTGCCCGGTCCCGGCGGGGCCATAAAGCGGGGAGCAGCCGCCGCCCGCTCGGGCAGAGGCCGTGGGGCGGCCGATAAGGGGCCGTGGCCTTGTCCCCGCGCCACGCCTGGGACACACGCAGCCTTAGTCACATCTGTCCCCTCCCTGTGATCCCGATTTCCCGGGATCCGGTGGGGTGGGATTCACTGAGGGGACGCAGGTGCTGCTGTTGTGCCGGTGCCCCTCGTTGCAGGGGGACGAGGTTTTGGCACAGCGACCACCCCGTGTGCAGCCCGAGAGCCATGAGGGGCTTGTGGAATAATCTCAGGATGCTCTGGGTTGGGGTGGATTTTAAACACATCCCATTCCCATCAGGGACGACTTCCACTGCCCCAGGCTTCTCCAAGCCCTGTCCAGCCTGGCTTTGGACACTGCCAGGGATCCAGGGCTTCTCTGGGCACGCTGTGCCAGGGCCTGCCCACCCTCCCAGGGAACAATCCCTTCCCAATATCCCGCCCATCCCTGCCCGCTGTCCGTGGGAAGCGATTCCCTGTGTCCTGTCCCTGCATCCCATGTCAACGGTCTCTCTCCAGGGAGAGCCACGGGGCACCAAAGTTTTTCTGATAAGCCATAAGTGGTAGAGTCCAAGCCAATGTCCCCAGATATTGCCCTCAGCGCATATCAAATGTGATTAACACCGAGACATCTGAAAAAAGGGAAACTGTCCCCAAAAGTGGGTGAAGGTTCATGGACAATTATAGCACCTGGACTTCGCCCGGCCCCTTCTGCCCTGCTTGGCAGAGGAGCACAAAAACATTTGGCTAATGAGTTACGGGTCCAGCCCTGGGGCGGCCTTGCCATCGCAGCCCGACGGCCCCAATCAGGGCTGGGACATTTTGCAATCTAGGATATTATTTCTGTGCAGTTGGAGTTTAAACTTTGCCACTCGGGTCAGGGAATCGCAAAGGAGGAGGAAGAGGAGGAGAGTGAAGGCCGGGCTTGTTGTCCACCGTGCTCAGAGAGAGTTGAGAGGACAATCCATGGCATCTCACGCAGGTATGCCCTGGCTGCCACGGCTCAATGAGATTCCATGGGGACATCAGGGATTCACTGAGAGGGCTGAGGGTGAAGGACAGGGCGCAATAAAGCCCCGCGTCCACCTTGGCCAGGCAAATGTCAAGTAATGACAAGTGTCCCCAGCTGGCCTGGAGGGCGTTTGAGTCAGTCGGCTGGGTGGTGGGTTGGTCGGTCAGTCAGTCAGGGACTGGTCAGTCTGTTGGTCAGTGGGTTGGTTGTTCGGTCAGTCCATCCGTTGGTCGCTTGGCCAACGGGTTGACTATTTGGTGTCTTGGTCAGTTCATTGATCGACCCGTCAGTGGGTCAGCTGCTCGGGGAGCTGGCATGTCAGCTGGCTGATTGGCCACTTGGGCTCGTGGTCAGCTGGCCATGCTCTCTCTGAGTTTGGGGTCTCAGCGGTGCCTGGTGTAGCAGTGAGGGGCCGAGTCCCCTCCCTGGGGTGACCGGTGGCCGCAGTCCCCTCCCCTCCACTTATCACCCCCTGGCTGGGCTGCTCTGGGTGGAAAACTGGAGGATTTGGCAATTTCAGCTGCTGGTGGAGAGGAGGGCACTGCCGTTGCCTGGAGCCCCCACATCCCATCCCACACCTGTAGGGCTTCTCCCGGGGGTGGCTGTGGGGGACACCAGGGGGCCTGGGCTGGGCAATGACCCTGCCACCCCGCAGCCATGGCCTCCAGCGCGGGCAGCCTCGAGAGCCTGGACCTGCTGGATCTCCTCTTCGACCACCAGGACGGGATCCTGCGCGGGGTGGAGCTGGGGACTCCGCAGGAAGCCTGGCCCCAGGACAGGGTGAGCCCCGGGCCGGACCCCGCCCCAGCTCGGCCCTGCCGGGTGCCAGCCCTGGGGTGTCACCCCCCGGCGGCTCCCGGTGACGCTGCCGTGTCCTCGCAGCGTGCCCCGGACAGCGAGGACTTCCTGAGCTCCATCCTGGGCTCCGGGGACTCGGTGTCGGACTCGCCCAGCTGGTCCCCGGCCACCAGTGACAGCGGGGTGTCTGAGGACCCCCCCTCTGACCAGCACGACAGCCCCCCCCGGAGCTGTGACGGGGGTCCCCAAGAGGTCCTGTACCCCTACACAGAGCCCTGCCAGCCCCAGCCCCTCCTGGCGGGGTCTGGGGCTCTGCACCCCGAGGTCTCCATCGACCTGGGTGAGCCACACTGGGTGGGGGCCAGGCTGGGGGGCACTGGAGAGACCGAGGACACTGGGGAGCTGAGAGCGGTGGGGGATCGTGAGGAAATTAAGGGAGCTGGGGGAAACGAAAGAACTGGGAGGTGTGGTGGAATGAGAGGAGATAGGGAGAGTGTGGAGAGCCTGGGAACTGGGGTGAACTGGGCAGACTGGTTTTGAGGAGGGAGCTAGGGCAGGAGCAGAGGGACGGAGTCAGGGGCACTGGACTGGGCAAGTCACCCTGGTTCTGGGGCCACGGCAGAACCAGAAGCAGCAGGGGGAGGGTGCTGCAGTGGGGACACTGGGGATGCAGCACTGCTGTCAGCCCCGCTCTGCCCTCACCCAGACGTGTGGCACCCCGGGTTCTTCCTGGAGGAGAGCCAGGACCTGCCCGTGGTCCCCCCGCCTGCATCCTGTGCCCTCACCGTCAAGGACCTGCTGCTCTCGGGCAGCTCTGACAATGTGAGTCCCTGTCCCTGTGTGCCCAGCACTCCCTGTCCCCAGCCTTGTCCCTTCCTGGACCCTGATCACCCCCATTCCCATTCCCATTCCCATTCCCATTCCCATTCCCATTCCCATTCCCACACTGGTTCCCTTTCCCTTCCTGGTCCTTGTCTATGATCCCTGTCCCTTCCTGGCACTTTCACCCCGCTCCCAGCCAGGCTCCCTGGGGCCAGGTGGGGGTGACCCCCACCCAGAGGTGTCACCATTCCCTGCTCCTGCAGCAGCCACAGGCTCCTGGCTCCCTGCTCCGGCCCAGCCAGGGCCACTTCCAGGAGCTGGTGCTGACGGAGGACGAGAAGAAGCTGCTGCTGAAGGAGGGGGTGACCCTGCCCACGCAGCTGCCCCTCACCAAGGTGTGTGCCAGGACACCCGGGCAGGGTGTGGAGTGGGCGTCCCAGCCCTGGCGGCCCTGATCCCCCCCGTGTCTCCCCCAGTACGAGGAGCGGGTGCTGAAGAAGATCCGGAGGAAGATCCGGAACAAGCAGTCGGCTCAGGAGAGCCGCAAGAAGAAGAAGGAATACATTGACGGGCTGGAGAGCAGGTAGAGAGCCCAGCCTCAGCTGGGCACAGTGACACCCTGAGCCTGGGGCGCTGCCATCGTCCCAGCTGTGCCCTGACCCCATCCTGCTCTCCCCGTGCCAGGATGTCGGCGTGCACGGCCCAGAACCAGGAGCTGCAGAGGAAAGTCCTGCACCTGGAGAAGCAGAACTCGTAGGTGTTCCTGGGGTGGGATGGGCACAAGGTGGGGTGGGAAGCGTTGGGATGGCGGCTCACGGGCTCCCCTTGTTCCCAGATCCCTCCTGGAGCAGCTGAAGAAGCTCCAGGCCATGGTGGTTCAGTCGAGCAACAAGGCAGCACAGACGGGGACCTGCCTGGCGGTGCGTGGGGCCTCCAAAGCCTGGGAGACGTGGAGATGGGCTGGGAGGGATGATGGAGGGATGGATGGATGATGGATGGATGGAGGAGCACTGGTAGGATATGAACCAGAAAGGGAGGGAAGGAGGAAGAGATGCACTCCTGGTTCTGCCAGCAGCTGTGACCCAGCTCCTGGTCCCTCTCCCCTGCTGTGCTCAGTGATGTCCCCTCTGTCCCCAGGTCCTGCTGCTCTCCTTCACCCTCATCGTCTTCCCCTCCATCAGCCCCTTTGCCCCTGGCAAGGCCGAGGCAGATGGTGACTTCAGGCCTGTGCGAGGTGAGAGCTGAGCTGGAGCTGTCCTGGGCTGTGCTGAGCTGTGTTGGGGCTGTGCTGGGGCTTTGTTGGGGCTGTCCTGAGCTGTGTTGGGGCTGTGCTGGGGCTTTGTTGGGGCTGTCCTGAGCTGTGTTGGGGCTGTGCTGGGGCTTTGTTGGGGCTGTCCTGGGCTGTTCTGGGCTGTGCTGGGCTGTGTTGGGGCTGTTCTGGGCTGTCCTGGGCTGTGCTGGGGCTTTGTTGGGGCTGTCCTGGGCTGTGTTGGGCTATCCTAGGCTATCCTGGGCCGTGCTGAGCTGTGCTGGGGCTTTGTTGGGGCTCTCCTGGGCTGTGCTGGGGCTTTGTTGGGGCTGTCCTGGGCTGTGCTGAGCTGAGCCAGAGCTGTGCCAGACCCTCAGGACCCTGGCGCAGACCCTGACCCTCGGTGGGGCTCAGTTTTCTCCAGGTCCCTGCACAACGCCGCCGCCTCCCGCGTGGTTCACACGCAGCCCCAGGCCGGGGAGGAGAAGCCCCCAGAGCCGCTGTTGTCGGAGCCCCTGGAGGAGACCCCCGAGATCCTACACGAGCCTTTCCAGGGCACATTCCCGACGCTGCCGGACAAAGGGGCCCTGCGGAACCACACGCGGGCACCGCCCGGCGAGGGGCTGAGCCGTGAGGACCGGGACAGCGCCGAGGCCGTGCCAGGGGACGGCACCGTGCCGCACCCGGGGCTGGCATCCCTGGCGTGGTCCGAGCCCGGGCACGGCCGGCCCGCGGGGCTGGAGCCGGCAGAGGAGCTTTAGGCAGAGCGGGGAGCACGGGGGTGCCATGGGGTGACAGCACCTCATCCCCTACAGGACGAGCCCTCGGGGGGATCCCTCCGGGATCTGCCTCCGGATGCTGGACGTGCTTGGCTTTGCTTGGATTCTGTCAACTGGGAAGAGGAGAGCGGTTCCCACTGGCCTAACTGGGAGAGAAGGGGCTGCTCCTGCCCCCCTGGCACAGTGGGAGTTGTGGAAGGGACATGGGGTCGCTCAGGATGGGGCTGAGGAAGCGGGAGGGGCCCCGGCCTGGCTGGCCGCTGATGGTGCAACTGGTTGGTTTTTGTTCTTGTTTTGGTTTTTGTTTTTTTTTTTTAATTTTATTTTCATCTCTAAATATATTTTGGAAAAAAATCCACCTGCTGTACTTTAAGAGAGGGAGATCCACAAGGAGCCCTGGGCCAGGGGAACCTCAAGCCCAGGTGCCATGAGGAGCTCAGGAGAGAGGGGAGCCTGGAGCCGGGGCCAGGACACCCTCACTGTTCCCAGCCCCGAGTCCAGCTGGGATCCAGCCAGCACCAGTCCCCTTCCACGACCAAGTGACGTGGAATTACAGAGTCATGGAATGGTTTGGGTCGGAAGGGATCTCAAAACCCACCCAGTGCCACCCCTGCCATGGCAGGGACACCTCCCACTGTCCCAGGCTGCTCCAAGTCCCATCCAGCCTGGCCTTGGACATTCCAGCAATCCAGGGGCAGCCCCAGCTTCTCTGGGAATCCCCTTCCCGGGCCTCAGCACCCTCACAGGGAGGAATTTCCCCGTGCAAGGCCCTCCCCAGGCCCGTGGGTGCAGCTGCTCCGCCAGCCGCAATTCAAGTGTGTTTAATACTGACATAAAAAAAGGGACAATATTTAAGGGTATAAAAAAAAAGGTCGGTAGGAAAAATCAGCCCAGGCGAGACAGGGACAGTCCAGGTCAGGTGAGGAGAGGCTCCACCTTCATCTTCTTCAGCGGCGTCGGCGCCGTGTCGGGGCTGGGACGCTCGTGCTTGATCCCGTTCCCGTTGGCTGCCGTGCCGTTGTGCTGCGCCAGCGGCTCCTCCTTCAGCCGCCCCTGCGCCTGCTCGGCCTTGGCCAGCTCGGAGCTCTCCACCACCACCGGCCCCGTCCACTCGGGCACCTCCAGCCCCAGGTGCTTCATCAGCTTGGTCATCACCTCATCCACGTAGCCGTGGATGCGCAGGTCGGCCTGGCGGTCCTGGACAGCGGGGACACGGCTCAGGGACACGGTGATGTCCCCGCTGTGTCATTCATTCATTCCCAGTGGGACATGAGCTGGAGCCGCGCCTGGGGATGGGGACACGGGCACAGAGCCGGGGACAGAGCAGGGACGGGCACAGGGGAGCTATGGAACATCCCAGGAGCCTCCAGCTCTGGGTATTAAAGAGTTTGGACAAGTGGGGCACCAACATCTGAGCAGGGAGTGAGCATGGAGTGAGCATGCCCTACACCGGCTCCGTGTACGTGGCCGTTCCTTCATGCTGTAAACCCTGAGAGGACACAGCAGGCTCCAGGCTGAGCTTTTACTCTGCTCCTAAGACTTGCTCGGGTAAGGCTGGACAGGGCTTGGAGCAGCCTGGGATAGTGGAAGGTGTCCCTGCCCATGGGAGAGGGAATGGGATGAGCTTTAAGGCCCCTTCCAACCCAGCCCCTCGCATGATTCTAATATTTACCTGCCATCTCTACGTGTTTAGCAGGAGTTGCAGGTTTAAACCCTCCAACCCAGGACTCCCAGCCTGTTTGCCTGCTAAGAGAGGCCACCTGGGAGGGGACAACGTGCAGGGACAAACTTGGGATGGGCCTGGAAGGGGGGACGGGAGGGGAAAGGAGCAGTGCAGAGCTGCAGGACGCTCACTCACGTGTTTGGTTGCTTGGAGGTTGACAATGACCAACTTCCCTCCTCTCTTCTTGGTGATCAGCGGGAGGTTCCCGCTGGGTTTGATCTGCAGAGAGGTCCCCAGGGTGACGGAGAGGTCGGCTTTCCTGCAGGGAGGAGGAGAAATCCACAATCAGGGCACGGATGGGTGGGAAGGGCCCGTTCCCCTGCTGAGCAGGGCGTCAGTACCTGCAGGCTTCATCTGCCAGCGTCAGGTCACGGTCGGGAAGGGAATCTTCCCAGTCCAGAATAGTGTCTCGTAACTTCCCTCTGGAAAACACACACAGGGACCGCGGTTTTCCCTGGAAAAGGCAGGAGAACAGGCAGCAGAGCTGCCCTGGCAGAGGGGACAACGACCAGAGCCTGGCCCACCCACCCTGTGAAGGGACAGAGAGCACCCAGAGAGATCTTCCTGCACCTTGGGCTGCTTCTCCCGGATCCGAGGGGCTGCTGGGTGATCCCCCCGTCCCGTACCCCAGGAGGGATCCCTACCTGCAGGCCCGCAGCCCCCGGGCCTTGGTGACGCTGCAGAGGCGCCCCGTGGGCTTGAGCCCCATGCTGCCCACGACGGCATCGCGCACGTACTGCCTGGAGAGAGAGAGAGAGAGAGACACAGAGCTGCTCAGGGGGGCTGCAGTGCCCCCCGACACTGCCTGGCATGGAAATCCCAGCCCAGCTTTTCCCAGGATGGAAATCCCAGCCCAGCCCCCTCCAGGGCTCACGTACTTCCCGCATTTCACGCACTCTTCCACAAACATGTTCCCGTGGAGCTCGGCCAACTTGTCCCTGTGGGAGAAAGGCACAGGTGAGCTGGGGAAGGGTGGGGAACCCTCCCTCCACCCCAGGAACCTCGAGGGCTTCCCTGCATTCCAGCTCTGCCAGCAGGGGCTGGGGGAGGGACAGCAGGTTTTTAATTGTAATCGGCCTTTTAATTGTAATGTTTCCATCCGCAGCACCGACTGCAGCTCCTGATGCGCTCAAATCTCTGCTCCTGGGAGCATCCAGATCTTTCCTTTTCCAGCACCCAACATTCCTGTCTGTCCCCGTGCTGTTCCAGCCCTCTGACACCTGTTTTTCCTAAAATTCCCCTCAGGCTCAGAGCAGAAGCCAGAGGAAAACACGGCCACGCTCTCCCTATTTTCCTCAGAGCCCCACGCTCACTGGGAACTTCCCCCAGGCTGTGTGAGACAGGACTGACTTGATTTCCCCCAGTCTGGCCCCAGTTCAGCTTACTCAAGCACAGGCTTCGTTTGGGAGGCAGAGCTGGGCTGAACTGGAACAGGAGCCAGCGGCTCCGGGCTGTGGGAGCACCATGGAATTCTATCATCATCATCATCATCATCATCATCATCATCATCATCATTCCCTACTGCTTTTCCCATGGTTGTTTAGTTTAAACAGACAAACACGGGGCCGGGAGCAGGACCCAGGACTTGGGGCAGGAAATGTCCTGGAGGCAGCTCTGAAGGTGTTTGTGAGAGGCACCTTCTGCAAGGACACATCCTTGGTCACGTCCTGACTCAGGGAATCACAGAACGGGTTGGAAAGGACCTTAGAAGATCAACCCCATGCCATGGGCAGGGACACATCCCACTGTTCCCGGCTGCCCCGAGCCCTGTCCAGCCTGGCCTTGGCTGTTCCCAGGGATCCCAGAATATCCTGAGCTGGAAGGGATCCACGAGGATCACCGAGTTCAACTCCTGGCCCTGCACAGGACACCCCAACAATCCCACCCTGTGCCTGAGAGCGTTGTTCAAGGCCCATTCCTGTTTCCATCCTCGTTTTCAGGGATGAGCCATCCCATTTTTCTCTGGGAAACCTATGCCAGGGCCCTCAGCATAAAACACCGGAGGTATCAGCGTCACACTCAGCATCTTTCAAGCCTCAGTGACTCCCTTCACTTTGTTTTCTTCCTTGAACTCTCCCCTCCCCTTCCCAGCAGCTCGGAGCACTTTTCCCTCCCAAGACAATCGCTGGCTGCTCTTAAGTGCTGGGAATGGGTTTTGTAACGGGCTGGGGGCCGCGAAGGACAAAGCTCCGGCTGTCACGAGGCTCAGGAGAGGCTCAGGTTCCTCTGAGGACAGCTCTGCCACGGCCACTGCAGTCCCCTCCACGCAGGGAGTGGAGCTCTGCCACCCTCGGCTCCCGTCGCAGCTCCCCGCAGAGGGAATCCCTCGGATCCTCGGGAATCTTACGTGGGATCCCAACGTGGCCGCGAGGGAAGCAGAGCCCAGGTAAGTCAGAGCAGCTCCAGCTGTGGGACTCTCCCTGGTTTGGTTCTTTAAGGGTTTTTTGGGCCCAGCACTGATTTTTCTGCTCCCTCAAGGGATTCAACTGAAGCAAACTGAAGCAGCCCAAGCTCCGGCAGTGCCGTGACCAGGGTGAGACTCGGCCCTGGGAGCAGCTCCCACCCTCCCTCCATCCAGAGGGATGGGGATGGAGGGGATGGAAAGGACCAGGAAGCACAGCTCCAGGTCCTGCTTGCATCCAACTCCTCAGCCCCAGGTGGCACCGAGAGCCACAACCAGCAGGACCTGGATGGAGATGAGTATTGGATGGGGCTTGGAGCAACCTGAGACAGTGGAAGGTGGCAGGGGGAATGAGATGGGTTTAAAGGTCCCTCCCAACCCAACCCATTCTGGGATTCCATGATTCCATAATCTGTTCTTCCTGTGCACAAACAGCAACTGGAAGCATTTCTAGACAGCAACAGCCAAGGCTGATTTCATTCCGTGACCCTCTGGATCAGAACCAGAACCTCTCTCCTCCAAATTCCAGCTGGTTTATCCCCTTCCAGCTTCCACTCCCCTTATCAGCCAGGACAGAGATTCCTTGGGAATCGAAGCGCCTGCGTGGGGCTGGGAAAGTACCGTGGGAATCCTGACCGCACGTGCAGGCCGTCCACGTTCTGGCTGACCAGGAATTTCAGGATTCCCACCCTCTGCAGCCCCAGCAGCGCCATGTGAGTCTTGGAGGGCCTGGCGTTCTCAAAGGTGGTGTCGAATTTCGGGGAGAGCCCTTTCTCTTCCATAGTCCAGACACCATTGGGGCCCCTGGAAAGAGCAGGAAGGGAGAGCTCAGGCTCCAGGTGCCCCGGCCAGGGGAGCAGAGCTCACGGATCAGCAGGATTCTGGGGGTTGATGCAGGCACAGCACGTGTGGGGATCCCGCGGGAACAGCTGAGCTGGTGTTTGCAGCTGGATCCGGGATGGGCAGCAGGGATGGGTTCAACCAGAGCTCTCCATGAAGGGAGGTGGACTCGGAGGAGGTGCCACCCGCCAGCCCTGGGACTTACCTGAAGTCAGGGATCCCCGAGGCCGTGCTGATCCCTGCCCCCGTGTGAAAAACCACATTGGAGGAGCTCCGGATCAGCTCTGCCAGCTCCTGCACCTTCCGCTCCAGCTCCTCCGGAGGGTCAAAAATCTGGGGAAAGACAAAAACCAGCGTGGGATGGAGAGACGTGGATTGTATGGGGAAGGAACTGTGAGGCTGGGGAGGCCCTGGGATGGATTTCCCAGGGCGGCTGTGGCTGCCCCTGGATCCCTGGAATGTCCAAGGCCAGGCTGGACAGGGCTTGGAGCAGCCTGGAATAGTGGAAGGTGTCCCTGCCATGGCAGAGGTGGCACTGGACGATCCTTCAGGTCCCTTCAACCCAAACCATTCTGGGATTCCATGGTTCTAGAGCCCCAGTAACCCACAATTCTTCCTTATCCGTGAAGGATTTCGCATCCCGTGACGACAGAAACATTTAATGGGAGAGACTCTGCATTGTCTGGAGCATCTCCATGCAGAGACAGGGCTCCAACACCAACAGGGACTTTGTTCTCTGACAGGCAGCTGGCCCAGGCTGGGCTCCAGGAGCGACCCCGGCCACCCCACGTGTGCTCAGCCCCAGCTGTCACCAGCAGTGCCACCGGCTCTGGGGACAGGCAGGACCCAGGGACAGTGAGGCACATGGGAGCCACGCAGGTGGGGACCCCATACGCTGGTTTGGGCATGGGATTTAATTCCTGAGATGCTTCTCCAGCCCATTCTCCCGGGGACAGGGACGAGGACAGGACCCTGTGTGTCCCTGTCCTCTCAGCATCTCCTTGGCTCAGGACAGCCTACTCTGAGTGTCCCTGTCCCTACTCCCAAACCCTGTTTTAAGCTTCCCAGGAACTGCTGGGGCTCAGGGGGGACACGGACGGAGCCATGGGGGGAAGAAGGAGAGAGCTGCTGGGTGCAGCCAGGGAGGCCATGGAAAGGGCCAGGGAGGGGGGACAAGGAGGGAGCTGGGGGTGGGCTGAGATGGACACGAGGGGAATCAGGGAGCTGTGGAGTGTCGGGGGACAGACACCCGCGGAAGGGGAGCCGCGGGATGTGCTGGGGACACACAAAGGGCTCGGTCC
Source organism: Delichon dasypus (assembly GCA_037837765.1). Lineage (NCBI taxonomy): Eukaryota > Metazoa > Chordata > Aves > Passeriformes > Hirundinidae > Delichon > Delichon dasypus. The sequence continues at coordinate 10,016,996 of JBBAXF010000023.1, read as the reverse complement.
CTCCTGTGCTGCGCTCCCCAGGGCTGTCGCCGCGGGGCACAGGCCGCGGTTGCCATGGGAACGCGCCGGGCCGCGCCAGGGCCCGCGGAGGGCGGGGGTTCAAGCGGACAGGCGGGGGTTCACCCGGGCGGGCGGGGGTTCACCCGGCGGTGCCGCGCTCACCTCGGGGAGGCCGCACTTGCCCTTGTCCGAGTACGGGGACAGCCCGGCCGCGTAATTCACCGCCATCGGCGCGGCCGCGGCGCGGCCGGAAGAGCCGGGCGGGGCCGGGGCAGCGGGACACGCCCCGAGGCCGCCGCCGCCATTTTGGAGCCGGGCAAGGCGGGGCTGCCCTCAGTGCGTGCCGCCATTTTGGAGCCGGGCAAGGTGGGGCTGCCCTCAGTGCGTGCCGCCATCTTGGAGCCGGGCAAGGTGGGGATGCCCGCAGCTTGTGCCGCCATCTTGGAGCCGGGCAAGGTGGGGATGCCCGCAGCTTGTGCCGCCATCTTGGAGCCGGGCAAAGCGGAGCTGCTCTCAGCGTGTGCTCACAGCGTCCAGACACTGCCGGGACACTGTCCTCAGCCAGCCTGGCACTGCCCAGACACTGCCCTGATACTGCCCAGACACTGCCCTGACACTGCCCTCACCGAGGGTGACACTGCCCCGACATTGCCCGGACACTGCTGTGACACTGCCCTGAGTCTGTCCCGACACTGCCCCACCTGCACTGAACCCCGGGGGAAAACAGGAATGGGCAGAGGGTGCTGGCAAGGACGGGGGGGCCAGGGATGGCCAAGAGGTGCCACCAAGGGCAAGGGGCGCCAGGGGAGGGCAGAGATGCCAAGTAAGGAAGGAGGGACACGAGGAGCTGACAGGGACACGGGATGATGACAGGGACACGAGGAGCTGACAAGGACAGGGGTGGTTGGCAAGGGCAGGAGTGCCAGGGGAGAGCGGTGGATACCAGGGAAGGACACGAGATGCTGACAAACGCAGGGGACACCAGGAAGGACACGGGTGCCAGGGAGGAGCAGGGGATGCTGACAAGAACAAGAGGTGCTGGCAAAACCAGGGGCTGCCAGGGCAGGGAAGGGGATGTCAGGTCACAAGAGGCACCACCAAGGGCGGGGGGTGTTTGGGATGGGCAAGGGGTGCCAACCATCAGCGCGCAGCCCTCCCCGGTCACCCGGGCCGTGTCTCCTGCCCCCGGGCATGGCCGGTGCCCGCAGATCCCTTCCCAAACACGGCCCGGCCCGGCCCCCCCGGCTGCCCGGGGCTGTAACCGCAGCCGCGGCCGTAACTCAATCCCCGGCTCCGGTTCCCGGCTCCGGGCGCTGCGCTGGGAGCGCCAGGACGCTCTGGGAGCGGCGGGATCGGGGCCCGAGCTGTCCCCAGGCAGGGACAGACCCTCGAGCGTGGCCATCTCCCCCCCGAGCAGGTGCCGCAGGGCTGAGGCTGAGCCACCATGAAGAGCCTGAGAGCCAAGTTCAAGAAGGCAGATGTGAGTGCCATCCTTGGGGACACGGGGACCTGCCCTGGGATGTTCACTGGGACGTGAGGAGCTGGGGATTTCCCCCGGGGTGCCCCCAGCGTCACAGGGACACGGGGACCTGCCCCGGGACACGGGGTGGTCACTCACAACGGGGACAGCAGCCCCACGGAGGTTGGCACTGCCACCCTGGCCGGTGCCCCAGTGCTCCCTCAGTGCTCCCAGAGCCGTGGCTGGGAGTGGGGCAGAGCAAAGGAGAGGGAAGCGGGTCCCAGGTCCCCTCCCTGTCCCCTGCCTGGGGACAAGTGCCGCTTTGCCAGCTGCCACAGCCCGTGGAACCAGCCTGTCGGTGCTCCTCAATTATTCAGCAGCAGCCTGGCACGGGGCTGCAGAGGGCAGAGGGGGACAGTGCTGTCCCCAGCGCACTGCGAGGGACACAGCTGGGGACACGGGGACACAGGGCGAAGCCCCTCGCCTGGAGTCTGGGAGGATCATCCTGCTCGGGGTGCCCCGTGCCTCAGTTTCCCCACACTGCCCTGGACACATCCCTGAGAGGCTCACGATGTCCTGAAGCCACCGGGACTGCCCGGACAGCGTCTGGGGACCCTCTGCGTTTTGGGGTTCCTCCCTGAGGGGTGTTTGGGGGGCCGTGAGGTGCAGGCGGGGGGATCCGCCCCTCCCTTGGCCCCGGGGCAGCGCTGGGAGGTCACTCTGTGCCCCAGGGCAGGGCGGGGGGTGCCGGGTCCCCCCTCCTCGGGGGCCAGGAGAATGCTCAGCCCTGGTTTGGGGGTGCTTTTGAGCACGAGGTGGGACAGCTGCCCCCTCCCCCGCAACCTCTCCCGCTTTAACTGGGACCAGTCTGGGTGCCGCTCCCTGCCTGGGAGCTGCTCCCCGCTCCGAGGCGGGTGCAGGGATGCAGGGATGCAGGGATGCAGGGATGCAGGGATGCAGGGATGCAGGGATGCGCGGAGCGGGGGGTGCTGAGGGAGGGACGGGGGTGGAGGAGGCGGGTCCGGCTCCCACTGCCGCAGCCCCGGACCCCGCCCGGGCGGCGATGCCGGAGCGCTTCGGGCTCGGGGGTGCCCGTGCCAGCCGGGGCGGGGGGCGAGGGGCGCATGGCGTCCTCCCGCCGCCTCCTGCTCAGCACCATGAAGCAGATCTGCCTTTGTGCCGCCGCCTCCTTCGCGGTACGTCCCGGCCCCTCTCCCGGCTCCTCTCCCGGCTCCCCTCCGGTCGCGTCCCGCGGTTTGAGCCGTGTCCCTCCTGCCTCACCTGCACCCTCCGCTCCCGTCCCCATCCCCACCCCGGGGCTCCCCCGCGTCCTCCCCATCCTGCTTTGTCCTTGCCTCGCAAGGGGGTGGGGGGAGCGGGCACCACCCTCCCAGTTTGCCCAGTTTGCCCTGGGAGACCGGTTTGTTCCCTGTCCCTGGTCCCACTGGGCTGGAGGGGCTCGGGGGGCACCCGGCGGGCACTGGCGGGTTTGGGACAGGTGCCAGCGGCTCCCGAAAGGTGACATCCATTTCCTGCCGCCGCCACCGCAGCCAGCGCTGCTTTGTCGTCACCGGCTGCGGGGTGAACTCAGGACTTGCGGTCCTTGTCCTGGTCCCGTCCCGCTGCGGGTCGCTCCTTCGGGACAGGGATGTGCGGGAGCACCACGAGAGAAAATCCCCGTCCAGCCGCGGTCCTGTTTTGGGGGGGGCTCAGCGCTGTGCCCCGTTATCCCGGGGGGCTGGAGCATCCCCAGGGATCTGCTCTGCCTGCCAGCTGTGCTCGCCCTGCTTTCATCCCTTCCTCCTCCGGGAGCAAAGCAGGGCTGGGAATGGGATCAGGGGGAGAACGGGCAGGGTTGGGGCTCCCATGGGCGCTGGCTGGGTTTCATGCTGGGATTTTGGGGTGGCAGGGGCAAACCCTGGGGCAGATGGGCTCGCTCCCAAATCTCAGCCTGGCACAGCTAAATTGGGCTGTGTCTGTAAGTCCTCTGCTCTGTGAACTGCAAACCGAGAGGGCTGGAGGGGATTTTCATCCCAATCCCAGCTGAACCCTCCGTACCTGGGGATGAGCTCCCAGGAGAGGGGCGCAGACACGACCAACCCCAGGGACAGGGCTGGGGACAGGGACAGCCCAGCCCTGCCCACCCTGGGGACAGCACTGTCACAGCTGACACTGCCACAGCCTCCTCTGGGCCCCGTTGCAGAGCCAGGACTGGACCAAGAACGACGAGAAGCTGCTGCAGGCCGTGGACTACAACGATGCCGGGCGGGTCACGTCGCTGCTGCTCCGCAAGGGCCTGGTGCCCACCAAGCTGGACTCGGAGGGCAAATCCGCGTGAGTGCCGGGCCCCGGCCTGGGGACACGGCTGGGGACAGGGGACACGAGTCCCACGGCCCCTGGTCTCGCCGCAGGTTCCACCTGGCCGCCACGCGGGGCAATGTGGACTGCCTGGAAGCAATGCTGGCCCACGGCGTGGATGCCATGACCAAGGACAGCTCGGGTGAGGGCACGGCCACCACGTGCCCCTGCCTAATGCCACGGGCCATGCAGGGACACTGGTTATCCCCAGGTGTTGAGGCTGAGGTGGTGGCCACACCTGAGGGTCTGTAAATTGTCCCAGTTTCCTAAAGGAGCTCAGGGAGTGCCTGATGAGCTCCTGGAGTTGTCCCCTTCCTGTTCAGCCCTGCTTCAGCAGATCCTGCTGTGCGCCCGTCTCTCTGTCTGTCCCCCCAGCTGTCCCCTCTGGCACGGCCGTGCTCTGACCTGTTTGTCCCTTCCCAGGTTACACTGCCCTGCACTTGGCCTCCAAGCACGGCCACCCTCAGTGTGTCAGCAAACTGCTGCAGGTACAGGGAGAGGGAGGAGGGACAGAGGGGGGGAGGGAGGGAGGGAGCTGCTGTGCCAGCGCGGTGTCCTCCCTGTCCTTGAACCCCCTTCCCTCGCCAGTGCCTTGGCGTGGTGCTTCCCGGCTCTGTGCGCTGCCGCCTGGCACCAGCGAGCCACAGGGGGTCTGTCCCTTGTCCTTCACGGCATGGAGCCAGAGGGGGTTTGTCTGTCTGTCCCCCTCCTTCACCACACCACGGAGTCTGTCAGTCCCCCGTCCCTCACCGTCCACACGAGCAGTCCGTCCCTCTGTCCCGCTCCTCCCGTGACCCAGGCTCTCCCCCCAGGCCTCCTGCCCCGTGGACGTGGCCGATGGCAGCGGCCGGACTGCGCTGCACCTGGCGGGTGAGTGGGGACAGTGCCAGCCCTGTCCTGCCCGTGTCCCCGTGGGGACAGCGCTCAGCCTCAGTCCTTGCCCGCAGCTGCCAGCGGCTGCATCTCCTGCTCCGAGATCCTCTGTGACTTCAAGGCTCCCTTGAACAGCAAGGACAAGGTGAGGTCCCTCTGCTCCCGCTCCTGCCGTGCCAGGCTGGGGCTGTCCCGAAACGCAGCACAGCTTGGGGTGGGACGTGGAAATCGGGGTGGGACGTGGAAATTGAGGTGGGAAGTGGAAATCAGAGTAGGACATGGAAATCGAGATGGGACATGGAAATTGGGATGGGACATGGAAATCGGAGTAGGACATGGACGTCGGGATGGGACATGGACATCGGGATGGGACATGGGAATCGGGATGGGACATGGAAATCGAGATGGGACATGGGAATTGGGATGGGACATGGACATCGGGGTGGGACATGGACATCGGGATGGGACATGGAAATCGGAGTAGGACATGGGAATCGGGATGGGACATGGAAATCGGGGTGGGACATGGGAATCGGGATGATGTGAGGGGATCTGAGCCTCCTCTGCTCATCCTCCCCGCTGCCGCGGCCAGGACGGCTCCACGCCGCTGATCCTGGCTGCCAAGATGAGCCACCCGGAGCTGTGCCGGTACCTCCTGCACCGCGGCGCCGCCGTCAACTGCCGGGACCTGCAGGGCAGGTGGGGCTGCAGCGCCGGGGGCCGGGAGCTGCCGCGGGGACTGTCCCCTCACCCGCGCTCTGCCCGTGCCCAGGACGGCCCTGATGCTGGCCTGCGAGAGCGGCAGCGTGGACACCGTGGAGGTGCTGGTCAGCGCCGGCGCTCGCGTGGCCGTGGTGGACGCCACCGGCCACGACGCCGCTCACTACGGGCTGGCCACGGGCAACGTCCTCATCCAGCACCTCCTGCAGGAAGCGGCCCAGCGCCGCTCCTGGGCCAGCGGTGAGGCTGCCGGGGCACCCCGGGCTCCCTGCCACCAGCACCGGCAGGACAGGGCGGGCAGAGGCTGGCAGGGGGGCTGTGTCCTCTTTTCCTGGCTGTTTGGGGCCGCCCTTGACTGTGGTGTCCCCAGCCCAAGCGCTCCTGCACGCACCTGAGCTCTGAGCTCCTAAATATCCCCGATTTCTCTTCCCTGCCGCGCTGCCCCACAGAGGAGGAGTCAACCGAGCAGACGTCGCAGGTGAGGGGCTGGTGCCCGTCCCTGGAGGGTCGCCTGGCTCAGGAAGGAGGGAGGACGCTGTGGGTGTGACGTCCCCTCCGCCCTGGGGTGTCCACAGACGTCTTCGCCCAGCCAGTCGTCCGTCAGGGAGAAGAGCAGCACCCCGAGGAAGAGGAAGGCTCCTCTGCCTCCCCTGGGCACCCCCAGCCAGGTGAGGAATGGGTCCCCGGGTCTCCACCTGGCCTGGCAGGTGCAGAGCGGCCCAAAACACTCCGCGGTGAGGGGTCCCCTCATTGCGGGGGTCTTGTGTCAAGAAGCCCCCTCGGGCACACAGAGGGATTTTTGGGATTTCCCGTGCCAGGAGCTGGATTCCATGCTTTCCGTGATTCCCTGCAGGAGGACCGGGACGCCTACGAGGAGATCGTGCGGCTGCGGCAGGAGAGGGCGCAGTTCCTGCAGAAGATCCGGGGCTTGGAGCAGCAGGAGAAGCAGAGACGGGAGGTACCGGCTGCAGGGTCCCGGGGAGCAGAGGGGGGACAGGGGAGATGGGGACAGGGCTCATCCCTCCCTGTTTTCTCCCTGGGTCCTGCCAGCGGGCAGAGCTGGATGAGGCCTCCCTGCGCTCCATGGAGAAGCAGGTGAGGCCAGGGAAGAGCCTGGAGGTGACCTCAGCTCTCTGAGGGGTCCTGGTGCTGGGAATGCCACCAGGACTCTTCCAGGAGCCAAGGGGACCCTATTCCCGTGTCCCGCCCTGCAGATCCAGGAGCTGGAGGAGCGGCTGGTGGCACGGGATGGGGAGAAGGAGAAGCTGGGCAAGGAGGTGGAGGCTCTGCGGAGCCGCCTGTCCTCGATGGAGGTGGGTGCGGGCAGGACGCAGCTGGCAGTGCCCAGGGCTGGGCACAGGGGGGTCACCTCCACCCTGCACCCGCAGAACGAGAAGGAGAACACAAGCTATGACATCGAGACGCTGCAGGACGAGGAGGGAGACGCACTCGAGTTCCCAGGTAGGTCAGTCAGCCTCCCAGGGACACCTCGGGGAGAGTGAGCACTGGGCAGTGGGGGCACAGCCCCAGGTCCCTGTGCCCTGCAGGAGCAGAGATGCTGCTCTCCAAGAAGACGCTGAGCCCCTCGGCTGAGGAGCTGCTGGCCACACTCCAGGGGCAGGTGCAGTCCCTGACCGTGCAGAACAAGGAGCTGAGGGAGAAAATCCAGGCACGTCCCTCTCTATCCATCCATCTGTCCCTCTGTTCCTCGTGCCCTGGCCCACGGTGGCCTCACGGTCTCTGGGCAGGTGCTGGAGAACTACGAGCGGGACGAGAGCAGCCCCCTTGCCCCGGGGGACGTGGTGCCTGCCAGTCTGTACCAGGCCCTGCAGCGGGAGCTGGAGCGGCTGCGGGCGCAGGGCACGGCGCGGGCCGCAGGGGACGGGCGCCGCGGGGCCTCGGAGCCCATCCCGGAGGGAACCGCGGGGCCGCGTCCCGAGGATCCGGCCTGGGCTTGGGGCGAGTGCAAGGCAGCGCTGGGCGAGCTGGGGGTGCAGACATCCTCCTCCTCCTCACCCTCGGGCGAGCGGGAGCCGAGCGCGGAGCTGGCGGAGGCGCGGGAGGCCCTGAAGCGAGCGCAGACTGAGCTGGAGGAGCGGGAGCGGCGGCTGAAGGAGCTGCAGGCCCGGCTGGAGGCTGCAGAGGCCGCGGCCTCTCCAGGAGCCTCCGCGGAGGAGGCGTCGCGGGAGAAGGAAGCGCTGCTGGAGCGCTGCGGGCGCGCCGAGGCCGAGGCCGAGGCGCTGCGGCGGGAGCTGGCGGTGAGGCCGCGGGACGCTCCAGAGCCGGCGCGGCGGCACGCCGAGGCCGAGGCGCAGCTGGCGGAGCTCCGGGCAGCGCTGGCGCGCGGGGAGGCCGAGCTGGGCGCGCTGCGGGAGCGGCTGCGGCAGCACGAGGAGGAGGCGCCGGCGTGGCCGCAGCGGGCGCGGGCCGAGGGCTGGGTGCCCCGGGACGAGCACGCCCGCGCCACGGCCGCGCTGCAGGAGCAGGCGCGGGCGCTGCAGGAGCGCCTGGAGCAGCTGGAGGCCGCGGCCGACGCCAAGGCCCGCGAGGCCGCGCGGCTGCAGGCGGAGCTGGCGGCCGCCGTGCCGCGGGCGCAGCACGAGGCGGCCGAGGCCGGGCTGCGGGCGGAGGCGGCGGCGCTGGCGCAGCGGCTGCGGGAGCTGGAGCGGCGGCACGAGAAGACGTGCGAGGAGGTGTTCCGCGTGCAGCGGCAGGCGCTGTTCATGAAGAGCGAGCGGCAGGCGGCCGAGGACAGGCTGGGCGCCGCGCAGAAGCAGCTGGAGCAGGCCCAGGACGAGGCGCGGCGGCTGCGGGAGCTCCACGGCCACGCCGAGGATGCGGCACGGCTGGTCAGGGACAGGGACAGGAAGGTAAGGGACGGGGAATGGTGAGGGGAATGCTGGAGGGGAATGGTGGCCTTGGAGCAGCACAGGTGGAGTCACTGAATTTGCGTTGGAAGGGACCTTAAAGCTCATCCCATCCCACCCCAGCCGTGCGCAGGGACATCTCCCACTGCCTCAGGCTGCCCCAGGCCCTGTCCAGCCTGGCCTGGGACACTGCCAGGGTTTCAGGGGCAGCAACAACTGCCCTGGGTAACGTCACCCCTGTGCCCTGCGCAGATCACGGAGCTCTCCAAGGAGGTTTTCAGGCTGAAGGAAGCCCTGAACGCCCTCCCCGACTCAGGGGGGCCCCCACAATCCCCGCCCAACACGGCCGCGCTCCAGGCCCGGATCCGGGCACTGGAGGAGAAGCTGGAGGTGGGTCACCTGGTGGGTTCGGGGCTCCCCCGAGCCCCCAGCCCTGTGGCCAAACCCCCTCCCTGTGCTGCAGGAGACAGAGACGAGGCACAGCAAGGTGGTGACGCTGTACCGGAGCCACCTGCTCTATGCCGTGCAGGTGAGCTGGGGACAGGGCTGGGGACAGCTGGGGACAGCTGGGGACACGGGGCTGGGGGCAGCTGGGGACAGCTGGGGACACGGGGCTGGGGACAGCTGGGGACACGGGGCTGGGGACACGGGGCTGGGGACAGCTGGGGACAGCTGGGGACAGCTGGGGACACAGGGCTGGGGACAGCTGGGGACAGCTGGGGACACGGGGCTGGGGACACGGGGCTGGGGACAGCTGGGGACACGGGGCTGGGGGCTGGGCCACCTGCCATCCACATGATGGGGACTGAGGCAGGTGCCAGCCCAGGGACACGCACGGAGCCTTGCTGATGTCCCCACTCCAGTGTGCCCACCAATGCCCCCTCCACCCCAGGGCCACATGGACGAGGACGTGCAGAGACTCCTGTGCCAGATCCTGAGGATGCAGCGGCTGCAGGAGCAGGGCAGATGAGCCCCTGCCAGCACGGGTGGCACGGGGAGGGGGGGACAGGTCGGTCACAGCACCCTGTGTGTTCCCTCGCGTGTCCCGGCACCCAGCCCACCCCCAGCACAGCAGCAATAAAGTTATTTATAGTCACACTAATGGGGTGGCTCCTCTCTGGGGGCACCGGGGTGGGCACAGGGGGCTCTGGGGATCTGGGGACAGCAGGGGATCGGTGCCACCGTCCCCAGCCCTCCCTTGAGGGGAGGGGAGACCCTGAAGGGACGGAGTGGTGGCAGGGGAGAGGTGGGAGCTCTCTACCCAGGGCCGCAATCCCTTTCCCAAGGCGCGGGGAGTGCGGATCCCGGTGGCAGCAGGCTGGGAAGCGGCTCCGTCCCCACGGGCTCGGCCCTTCCTGCGAGGAAATGCGCTGGGAAGCGCCGGGATCCGGCGGGGACAGCGCGGTCCCAGCTGGCCCTGCTGCGGTGAGCGTTGGGGGGCACTGGGATCCCCGCGGGCACTGCGGGAGGTGTTGGAGCTCTGGGGTGACCCCACAGAGCCGGGTTTGGGGCACCCCCAAATCCAGGGAAAGCGTGTCCCCTGCGGGCCTGAGCCAGCCCATGGCTGTGGTGGGTGGGAGGTGACAAGGGCAGGAGCTGTCGCTGTGCTGCTGGGCGTGGGGACAGCACGGAGCTCAGCTCGGCCCCCAGGCCGGGCTTTGGGGGTCTCTGCGAGGGACAGTCCTGCCCCGGATGGAGCCGGGGACCCACCCGAGGGATACAAACCCCTGACTGCAGGTGTGGGAATGCAGGGGTGGCTGCGGGCCTCCCGGGAAACCGTGGGAACAGCGGGAAGTTTAACCCTGGCTGTAGGGTCTGACCCCTTTAAATCCATCCCTCTGCAGGGTGTGTGGCAGGGCCGCGGGGAAACTGAGGCACGGCAGTGTGGGCTGGCTCCAGGGTGATGTCCCTGGGGACCAGTGGTGGCTGTGCTGTCCCCAGTGCTGGGGTTTGACCATCCTGCCTGTCCCCACAGGCGCCTGGGCAGCCCCGCTGAGCGTCCTGGCATGAGGTGGCTTTGGGTCGTGGCTTTGGTGGCACCCGCCTGCAGTGTCCCCTACAACGGCACAGCGGGGAGCACCGGGGACGGGGACAACGGGGACACAGGTATGGGGCACTGGGGGGATCTGGGGATCCTGGATACAGCAGGACTGGGCAGACTGGGAGCACTGGGGTCAGAGGGGATTTGGGACAGTGAGGGGACAGGGGACAATGAGAGTCTCTGGGGACAGAAGTGTGGGGACACTGGAGGGACACATGGGTACAGAGGATGGGCACGGAAGGATTGATGAGGGAGGAATAGGGACCCTGGGGCTCTGGGAATGACACTGGGAATGGCACTGGGGGCCCAGCGAGGCCCAGACCCTTCCTGACGCAGTGTCCCCGCTCCTGCCGTGTCCCCACCGTGTCCCCCAGACCCCTGCACCCCTCAGCACGGCCCCCTGGGCACCGAGGTGCTGCTGCCATGCCCGGGGGGCTCGGCTGAGTGGCGCCGTGGGGACACGGTCCTGGGCACGTCCCCGGCCCCGGGGCTGGCCCTGCCCAACGCCAGCCTGGCCCACGAGGGCCGCTACAGCTGCCACCACCCTGTCACCGGCGAGACCCGGGCCACCATCTGCCTGCGGCTGGGCTGTGAGTGCCGCCCCAGCCCCGCCGCGACCCCGCCGGGGGTCCCCGGGGGTGATGGCAGTGGGGTGACCGCTGTCCCCTGCCCCAGACCCGCCCTCGCCACCGGCCATCGAGTGCTGGGCCAGCAGCTACCCGCAGGCCGTGAACTGCTCCTGGGGGCTGAGCCCCGACCCTCTGCTGGACACCGACTTCGTGGCCACCTACAGGTCAGTGGGGGTCCCCAAAGCCTCTCCCGGTGTCACCCGGCCCTTGGCAGCTGTCCCTGTGTCCCCAGGCACGGCTCGGACGCGGGTGAGTGCGCCCTGACGGGCCCGCAGAGCTGCTCCTTCGGGGAGCTGCAGGTGTTTTCCCTCGCTCCCTACGAGCTCAACGTGACAGCCCGGAACGCCCTGGGAGCTGCCTCGGGAACGCTGTCCTTCCTCCTGGAGAACGTCGGTGCGTGCTGCGGGGCTGGGGGGACACCGGGGTGCCCCGCAGGACCCTCGTGTCACCCTGGGGTGTCCCCCTGGGGCTCGGGATGTGGGATCATCAGTGCCACGATCGCCGGATCCCTGCACGGATCACAGGGGGACGCGAGGGCCCTGTCGCCAATGATCCCACGCTGGATCCCGCAGCCACAACGTCCCCCTTCGCCTAAAAACCAGGGAAAGAGACTTTTTCCGTGCAGTGGCGGTTACAAGGGGGGTTGGTTTTAATCTAAAGGAGGATTTAGATGGGATATTGGAAGGAATTCTTGGCTGTGAGGGTGGTGAGGCCCTGGAGTGGAATTCCCAGAGAAGCTGTGGCTGCCCCTGGATCCCTGAGTATCCAAGGCCAGGCTGGACAGGGCTTGGAGCAACCTGGGATAGTGGAAAGTGTCCCTGGTGGGATGAGATGATCCTCAACATCCCTTTCCACCCAAACTATCCTGGAATTCCCTCATTCCTTCTCTCCCCAGTAAAGCCGGACCCCCCTGAGGCTCTGCGGGTCTCCCCCATCCCTGGGGAGCCCCAGAAGCTGCTGCTGGAGTGGAGCCCTCCCTCATCCTGGCCATTCCCAGAGTATTTCCCGCTCCAGTACCGCATCCGCTATTCCCGGGACAACGACTCCGTCCCCACCACGGTACTGCCACCCCTCTGGGTAAACTGAGGCACGGCTGTGGCTGTGCCCGGCGTGTCCCTGTCCCTGACCCCGCTGTCCCCAGCTGGGGCCGTACGAGGTGACATCGCACACCCTGACGGACCTGGAGCCCGGGAGCCTCCACCACATCCAGGTGGCTGCCAAGGACCTCACGGATTCCGGGGAATTCAGCGCCTGGAGCCCGCCGGCCTCGGGGACGCCCTGGGTGGGGCTGTGACGGCCAGGCAGAGCCGCCGTCCCCATCCCACACCTGCTCCCATCCCTTCTCCCACCCCAGCAGCGCGGAGCCATGGGTGCTGCCAGGAATGGGCAATAAATGGGCTTGAGGCTCCGTCCCTGTTGTAATTTTGGGATGTTTGTGACGTCGATCCCTTCACTGCGCCCAGGGCCAGTTCCTTTGCTGTCCCAGGACGGTCCCTTTGCTGTTCCAGAACAATCCCTTTGTTTTGCTGTCTTTGACCCTTTCTTTGCCCTTGGCCTCGGTCTCTTTTCTGCCCCAGGCCCGTCCCTTCGCCCTCTGCCCCACCCCGGCCCTCAGCGCCCACCGGGGCGGGGCTGTCACGGAAGCCGCGGGCTTGAGGGGTGGGCGGCCATGTCGGACGTGGGCTGAAGAGAGGAGTGCCGTGATTAACGGGGGGCGCCTCTTCCCTGCCGCGGCGAACCGGATCCCCGGGGCGTCACAGGCCTCACAGCGGAGCCTCGGGGAGTTCCAGACCTCACAGCGGAGCCCCGCGGCCATTACAGACTCCCCCCGCCCCGTGCCCCCGGTGGTCCCGCCCGTCTCTGCCTTCCCGCGCTCCGGCGGGCGGAGCTGTGCGCATGCGCAGCGGGGCCCGCGGGCGGTGGCGCCCCCGCCTGGTCCCGGCGCGTCCCGCAGCCCCTGCGCGCGGGGCCGGGAGACCCCGGGGCGCCGTCGCTGAGGGCGGGGGGCGATGGCGGGGGGCGATGGCGGGGGGCGGTGGCGGGGGGCGGTGGCGGGGGGCGATGGCGGGCGGCGGGGGCGGGCGGCGGGGGCGGACGTGGAGGGATTTGGGTGGGAACGCGACATTAAAGCTCGCCCTGGGTCACCCCTGCCAACGGCAGGGACACCTTCCACCATCCCAGGGTGCTCTACCCCCTGTCCACCTTGGCCTTGGACACTGCCAGGGATCCAGAGGCAGACCCAGCTTCTCTGGGCACCCTGTGCCAGGGCCTCACCACCCTCACAAAGAGGAATTCCTTCCCAATACCCCGAGGAATTCCTTCCCAATACCCCATCTCTGGGATTTTATGGGGATCTAGGCAGAGATCCGCCACCTTCCAGACAGCACTGAGACCTTTCCCAAGCTTTGCCAGGCTTTGTGCCCTCCAGATTTTCTTCCCTGAGCTCTCCTGGGCTCTGCTTTTTGGGAAAAGGGCTGGTTTGTCCCATGCTGTGAAGTTCCACCTCGCTCCAGCTGATGGCACGATTGGGAGCGTGTGGAGCCGAGCTTTTTTTCCCAGGAAGACAGACAGCCTGTTGGACAAGATCCCAGTTTTCCATCTCGGGTATCCGAGACGGAGCGGCCTCACACCCGCCCAATGCTCGTTCCCACCAGGAACCAGAGCAGGGAAGAACCTGGTTCTTATAAAACGAGAAAATAAATACGAGTCACAAGGTCAGGGTTGGGACCGGAGTTATCTGCGGGATGAGCAGCCGGCAGCTGGAGGCTCCAAAGGATTTCCAGCCCCAGGAACAGGCTCCCACCAGCAGGAATTAATGGGATGTCAGTCCACAGGAGAGCTTCCTTCCATGGGAGATGTGGGATGGAGGCAATGATCCCTGCAGGCTTCCAGCTCCTCCTGTGTCAGCCTTACAGCTGTGTAACCTTGCAAACACACAGCAAAGGGAAAATCCCTGGGAAAGCGGCGGCTGCCTTCGGCCTCACGCTGACAGTCGGCTCTGCTGTGTCCATTCCACCATCCCAAACCGGCTGGCCGGCGCACCTGGGCTGTCCTGGGGTGATCCTACAACCCAAACAGCCTCGGGGGTGTCTGGAGTGAAATGGGGGGTCTGGGATCGGCCCTCTGGAGCAGCTGCTGCCTCGGGAACGCAGCTTTACAAGGCAAAACCGGATTTACATGAGGGGACAAATTCCCCCCTCCCGGTTGTCTCGGCAGTTTGTGGATTTTGCTGTGTGAGCAAGAAAAAAAACAATAAATTTTGCTGCTTGTTTCAGGGAGGCAGAATTGCTTAACACTTAAAACCAGGACCAATTATTTTTTTCTTCCTGGCTCCATCTCATCACGTCTGACCTTAGGAAGGACGTCAGCTCTCCTGCAAAATTCCCATGTTTTAGCGTGACAATAATCACGAAACCCTCCCAGGGAGTGGGACTGGTTAATATTCAAAAAGGTCTTTAAGCTTTGTGTTGGTTCAGATTTTCCTGAAGCAACGCCGGGTTTGTGCTGTAAAATCAGTTTAAAGCGGCAGAAATTCCACATTCTTTCTAAAACACGATGGCAGATTCCTGAGAGCTTTTCCGGGATGGTTCCCGTGTCATTTGTGTCTGTTTCGTCCTTTTGATTTTGGGTTCTGATTCACAAATGGCCTTGGCAGGACCGGTTTAATCGGTGCCTGGCAGCTCTGGGATCTATCTCGCAGATGTTTCTCCGTCATTTATGTTCAGATTCTGGAGCTGTCGCTGTAAACCAAAAGCCACCGCTTTTGATGAATTTATTTCCTTATTAATTTGCGTCTCTGGGACAAGATGGGAGCTCTGTGGGAACGTGGGAACAGACACAAGCGAACCCCAAATCCTCTCGGCCAGGGAAAGCCTGGAGCAGCGTCCTGGGAGCCTTTTCCAGCCAGTATCCCTGATCCCTGGGCAGGCTGGGAAGGGAATCTCTGACAGCACAGGAGCTTTTTCACTCCTCTGATGTGACTTTCCCTGGGCTTCCTGCGCCAGCAGCACAGGGGTGTGTAACTCAAGCCACGATTTGGGAAGAAAGGAGCCTGCACACCCTGACTTTTCATGGGTGGAGAGCTTGGCAATCCTCATGGAGACCCTTTCCAGCCCGGGGTTTTGGCCTCGGGAGAAGGGGCCTGCTGGGGAGCTGCTCCTACAAACCTGCTCTGGATCTTCTCGCACCTTCCCAAGGCTCCTGGGTTTGCTCTGGGGCTTGTTCTACCTCGGCATTGGGGAATTTCACAATTCCAGAGCTCCTGGGTGCCCTCCCCGTGCCAGGAAAAGGGGTTCTGCTGCTCCCGGGCTCTGCCCCTTCCCTGCTTCCCTTTTACAGCCCCTCCGAGTGCAGTAAAACTGCTGATTCCCGTTTCAGGGATAATGCTGGGCACTGACAAGCTCACCTCCCTTTGGAAAGCCGGTGCTGCTTTCAGGAGATCTAATTTAGGAACACAGGGTGTCCTCCGGGCTGGGAGCTGCTCCGTGAGGAGCTCCTGCCGGGTTGGCTGCCAGAGCCTGGAGTATTTTTATCCATGTCCAAGCTGTCAGGGGCCCCACCTGAGCGTGGTGCAGGACAGACTCCCCTCTGCAGCTGGCAGATTTGATCTCCCAGGGGCTGGCAGCGGGATTCCGTGGGAGCTCCCATTCGTCCTTTGCCACGGGCTTGAGCTCCCACCTGGTTCCCCAAAGGTTTTGGGAGAGGAGAGGGTGGCAGAGCTCTCCAGAGCTCGTCCCACGATGTCAGACTGGCCCAGCGGAGACAAGGAAGAATTCACGAGAGCAAAGCAGAAAGATTCTGCTGAAATACAACGGGAAAAGACCTCATTCCCAACGTGTGACAGTGCTTGGATGGGGGAAGGTGTTTCTCAGATATAAAGAAATAAATATTGGAGAGGGACTTTGGACAAGGGCCCAGAGGGATGGGACACCCTTTCCACTGCCAGAGGGACAGATGGGATTTTGGGAAGGAATTCCTCCCTGGGAGGCTGGGGAGGCCCTGGGATGGAATTCCCAGAGCAGCTGTGGCTGCCCCTGGATCCCTGGCAGTGCCCAAGGCCAGGCTGGACAGGGTTTGGAGCAGCCTGGGACAGCGGGAGGTGTCCCTGCCATGGCAGGAGTGGCACTGGATGGGATCTGAGGTCCCTTCCAAACTGTCCTGGGATTCCTGATTCTATAAACCTGTGTTCCCAACAAGGACAGAGCCCTCTGAAATCAGAGCCCCCCAAAACAGTGACATCCAGCCCCAGGAATGCCATAGTGATGGGAGTGACAGGAAACAAATGGGGTCCTGGGTGTCCAGAGACAAGCAGGAGACATGAAAGCAGCCAGCTTCACCCTGGTCAATATGGTCTGCTTTAAACTCTGTTTTTACTTCAGATTTGGGCTGCCAATAACTCCTTCAAACAATGATCTAATGCCTGTGTGAATGTTTGTAAAACCTCACTGCTCTGGCAGGCTGAGCTCTTGCCAAGAAGCAATCGCTTGTAATTAGGGGGAAGGAGTTGGAATCTCCTGGCCTTGCAGTGCAGCACATTTTCCAGTTGTGTTTGTCCCATTTGGACCATCTCGTTCCTGGGGGTGTGCTCCCGGCCGGGGTTCGTGGGACACGCTCCCGTCCCCAGGGGAATCTCTGGGAAGTGCTGCTGGAAACCTGCTGGGAAACACAGGGTACCTGTGCTGGGCGGGGTGGCAAGGACAGGACCAGAGCACAAATGGCATCTGGGGTTCTCAATTCTCCCCACCTTTCCTGCTCTGCAGGAGATTCCTGAGGTGGCTTTTCAGGCACGTTGAGTCTTGAGTGGGAGCTGGGAGCATGGAGAAGCTCCAAGCTTTTGGGGACACCTGGAAAAACCCTGGAGAAGAGGGGCAGCCCCAATCTGCTGTGGGACTGGAGAAGTACAATTGTTCAAAGAGCTCTGGAATAGTTTGGATTGTCAGGAATCTTTAAAGTGCAGCCCCTGTTAAGTGGTTGCTGCTCACACAACAAGAAGTTCCCAGTGGGAAATTAGAGCCTGTCCAGGACAGTAGATCCCAGGAAAAGGAATGAGGCATCCTTTGCCCACACAGAGTTTAAACCTCGGTCTCCGCTCTCTCACCTGGCTCCTGAGGCCCCAATGGACATTTCCAAGCAAGTTGGGAATTTCGACATGGAAAGTTCGATGAGAAAACCTTTCTTGAATTTTCTGGAGCATCCTGAAATTC
This sequence comes from Delichon dasypus, assembly GCA_037837765.1. Classification (NCBI taxonomy): domain Eukaryota; kingdom Metazoa; phylum Chordata; class Aves; order Passeriformes; family Hirundinidae; genus Delichon; species Delichon dasypus. The sequence goes on along the minus strand of JBBAXF010000023.1, from coordinate 9,999,846 downwards.
CCTTCACTGCCTTTTCCAGCTCTGGAGAACCAGGGCTGTTGTGCAGTTCCTGGGGTGTTGTCCTGAGACAACAGGAGGTCAGGGACACACAGGTCAGGTCCTGTGGGACAAGGAGCTGTTATTTATGGAAGGAATTTTTTCCTGAATGTGAGAGAGGAGCGGTGGATTCTGCTCTCCAGTGGGGTTTGAAATCCTAAATCCCAGCCAAGAGTCATCACATAAACTCGTGTTGAAGAACCTGACCTAGTTGGAATAATTGGAGGTAATTGTCAGCTCTTTCCAGATGACAAAACCCTTAATCACCAGCAGATGCTCAGCCAAGCTCACAAAAGAGGCTGGAAACCCAGGGTGAATGGGAGGAATTGCTGTCCCAGAGGCACCGAGTTTCAGGAATGGGCAGAGATCTTCCTGAGGGGTTTTTCCGATACATGGTCAGACGGCGGGACTGGGGCAGTGGTTTGTGCTCACGGCCTGGGCATCTCTGCAGAAATCTGGATCTGTGCCGTGAGCACACAGCTGAGTGACGCTGAAATATCCGGGAATGGTCGGGGATGGAGCAACTCTGGAATGAGGAGCTGTGAGGCTGGGCTGCTCCATGGGTTCCTGACCCTTGAATCCAGACTCTCAGATCCCTGAGGTAGCCTGGGGTTTCCTAAAGCTTGGGATGGGCTGGATGTGAGTGCACTCCCACAAAGCTGCGGGAGTTGCCCTGGATTTCACCTGGGAGCTCCTTGCAAATTGCCAAAGCCCTGAAGAGAGGAGATGGGATCTGGTGAGGACGAGGATGATGGAAGAGTGGGATACCTGGCGCTGCCTGGGATATCCCAGTCCCTGCTGGGCTCCTGAGGGTGTGGAGACGTTGTACAAACAGAAATAATCCTGTTAGAAGGGTCTGACCCCACCAGACAATTAACCTGGGTTGCTAATTAATCACGGAATTGTAGAACCGTGGGATGTCCTGAGCTGGGAGGGATCCACAAGGATCAGAGCCCAGCTCCTGGCCCTGCACAGACACCCCAACCATCCCACCCTGTGCCTGAATCGTTGTCCAAATGCTCCCGGAGTTCTGGCAGCCATGGGAATGTGACCATCCCCTGGCCAGAGCGCTTGCAAATTCCAGGAACCAAGGTTTCCAGAGGTGTTTTTCCTTGTACAATGAGATGGCAAAAGCAGAGGAAAACTGGGAACCCCTGGGAGCGGTCGGAGCAAGGAGCTGCCCTTGTGCCCAGGCAGAGGCTGCGGCAGCTGGACTTTAATTACCCGGTGCTGTAATGAGGTTTTAGGAGGCTCTGGAGCGGCTCTCAGCACGTTTGGTGTTTTACAGCCACGGGGATTCATCCCTTCCCGTACAACCTCCTGCAGTGAGACCAATAACCAGGGATCCTGCCTGGAAACCAACGGCTCCCCTGGGGATGTCTGGGACAAGACTCACCGCGGGCTCTTTGAAGTGGGCAGTAATGTGGAAACAGTGACAGCAGCACCGTTCCCGTGAACCAGGGGGCTCCCGTGGGGGCAGGGGGCCAAAAAAAGGGGGGGAAAATGGAACCGCCACACCTTTGGGGAGAGCTCGGTGTGCCCAGGATGGGTGTGCAAGGCTGGGCTGTGCTCCCTTTCCTGGGATGGAGCTGCCGGCTCCCTCCAGGGGAGGCTGGATTGGACTTTGTGGTCCAGGGGAGGCTGGGATGGAGTTTGAGGGCCCAGGGGATGGAGCTGCTGGCCCAGGGGATGGAGCTGCTGGCCCAGAGAATGGAGCTACTGGCCCAGGGGATGGAGCTTCCAGCCCAGGGGATGGAGCTGCTGGCCCAGGGGATGGAGCTGCTGGCCCTGGGGATGGAGCTGCTGGCCCAGAGAATGGAGCTACTGGCCCAGGGGATGGAGGTGCCGGCCCAGGGGATGGAGCTGCCGGCCCAGGGGATGGAGCTGCTGGCCCTGGGGATGGAGCTGCTGGCCCAGGGGATGGAGCTGCTGGTCCTGGGGATGGAGCTGCTGGCCCAGGGGATGGAGCTTCCAGCCCAGGGGATGGAGCTGCTGGCCCAGAGAATGGAGCTGCTGGCCCAGGGGATGGAGGTGCCGGCCCAGGGGATGGAGCTGCCGGCCCAGGGGATGGAGCTGCTGGCCCTGGGGATGGAGCTGCTGGCCCAGGGGATGGAGCTGCTGGTCCTGGGGATGGAGCTGCTGGCCCAGGGGATGGAGCTGCTGGCCCAGGGGAGGCTGGTTGGGGGCCATGACCTCCTGTTGGAGCACTCCAGCCCGACAGAACTCAGCAGCTGCATGAACTGGTTGTGGCCTCAAGCAGAGGCCATTCCTCCGCCGCTGGCTCGTGCCAGATGGTCCCAGCCCAGGCTCAGGGCCTCACGTCCCCTCTCAGCTCTGCTTTTCTTGCGTCTCTCCCCCAAAAAAGGGCCTGGGCCAGTGCCAGGCTCCAGCAAACCCTTCGGAGCAGTCCCCCAGCTCTGGCAGGTCACCGGCGCTGGAACCAACCCCATGTCCTGCCTCTGCAGCCCAGACATCCTCCTCGGCTCTCCCTGCCAGCTCTGGAATGAGAAATGGCTCTGCTCTTCTGTCTGCTTCCATTCGAATCCCTCTAGGAAAGAGCTCGTGCTCTCCAGCTCCGTGCTGCTGAAATTAGCACTGGCATCCTGCAGGATTCCAGCCTCGGCTCGCGCCTCCAGGAGTGGGAAGAGCTGCCGAGACTGCGGAGACAAGCTGGATGTGAGAGCCAAGTGTCCAAAAGAACACGTTCAGGAACAGCGCAGAGGGCAGGAGGTGCTCCAGCCCGGCGGGGAAATCGTCCTGCTGAGGATAAAACTGCTCCCCCCCAAAAAAAACCTGTCCTTGGGCAGCCGGGAAGGGTTAAACCATGGCACGAGGTTTGGGACAGCTGCAAGATGCTGGAGTGGGCACCGGGGTTGGAACCGGGATGACGGTTTTAGGTCACTCACAAACCTTTCTAATTCTGCCTCTTTTTTTTTTTGGGGGGGGGGGGGAGAAAACTATAAAATAAAAAATAAAATAAAATAAAAATGGTGTGTTTGATTCTGTAAGCGCTGAACATTCCACAATTGCTGTGTTTAATAAATACAGCGGGGGCTCCTAGGAGACTGAATGGGGCTGAATGAATGAAGTATGTGAGACATCTGAAACCTATTAGCTGGAGCAAACTGGTGGAGGGGGCAGGAATTCTTCTCTTTTTGAAAATATTTATACATTTTGCTTTCATGTCAGGCCAACATCTTATTTGGGGTTATGTTCCAGTGGAAGGAAAGGTGTGTCGGGGGGAAATGCAGGGGGAGGGGAGGTGCAGATTTGGGTCAGGCCCAAAAGGAGCAGAAGGGCTGGGTGGCTTTAGATCCATATTTTCCTTTTGGAATCGAAGCCAGCGCGTTGGTCTGTCAGGGGATTTTGCCCCAGCCTCGATGGGGAGGGATGTTTGGGGGTTTGGTTCATTTTAGGGTGTTTCGGGGAGCTCGTCCCACCTGGAGCCGCTCGCTTGGGGCACCAGAACTCCCCAGCTCCCTCCAAATGAGGTTTGTGGAGCCACGGGTGGGGTTTAACCTGGTTTGGATATTTGGGATTAGTTAGAACACACATCCAGCGCCTTCCCCACCGCGTGGACAGCTCCAGGAGATCCCACCAGTGTCCAGCAGCAGCAGGGATGGTGCCACGACCTGGAGGTTTCCACCCAGGCTTCTTGTGCAGAATTACCTCACTGGGGAGAACAGGGAAAAATAGGGAAGATGGATGGGAGGGACACAGAACATTCCCCCAGAGAATAAGCAGAGCCAACAACTCTTCAGGAGACATTTCACCTGTGGGGAAGAGCTGGCAACACCCTGCTCCAGCCCGGGCAGATCATTCCAAATGGAGCCTGGATTCCTGCTGGAAGCTGTTGTATTTTCCTGCTGGAAGCTTTGGTTATTTCCTGCTGGAAGCTGTTGTATTTTCCTGCTGAAAGCTTTGATTATTTCCTGCTGAAAGCTTTGGTTTTTTCCTGCTGGAAGCTGTGGTTGTTTCCTGCTGGAAGCTGTTGTAGTTTCCTGCTGGAAGCTGTGGTTGTTTCCTGCTGGAAGCTGTCGTAGTTTCCTGCTGGAAGCTGTTGTATTTTCCTGCTGGAAGCTTTGGTTAATTCCTGCTGGAAGCTTTGGTTGTTTCCTGCTGGAAGCTGTGGTTGTTTCTGCTGGAAGCTGTGGTTATTTCCTGCTGGAAGCTGTTGTATTTTCCTGCTGGAAGCTGTTGTATTTTCCTGCTGGAAGCTGTGGTTGTTTCCTGCTGGAAGCTGTGGTTGTTTCCTGCTGGAAGCTGTGGTTGTTTCCGGCTGGAAGCTGTTGTATTTTCCTGCTGGAAGCTGTGGTTGTTTCCTGCTGGAAGCTGTGGTTGTTTCCTGCTGGAAGCTGTGGCTGTTTCTGCTGGAAGTTGCACAAATCTGGGACAAGTCTCCCACTTTTGTTTCTTCCCTCTGTGTCTCAGGAGCTCACCCAAGGCTCGCAGTGACATCTGAGCTCACCTCTCCTTGTGCAGGAGCTCTGGATCAAAGCTCGGGATGGTGTCAGAGAGTCCTGGATTTTGCAGTGTTTTCCAGCTGATAAGAGATATGTAAATTATCCCCGCTTTCCCGTGATCCCTAATGAGCTTTGTTCAGCCCGCTTTTACTGCCGCACACACTCGACCCTTTCCCTTCAGGCTTCCTGAAATGAAAATGAGAAGTTTTAGGAAACTTGGAATTTGCAAATGTCTCCCATTATCCTTCTAATCTCCCCAACCTGATTAAATCAGAGGATATCTCCCCACTCCATAGGAAACAGATGTTCCTCTTGCAGCAGGGACATGCAGGAGGCATCATGAAATTTGTTTCATTTAGAGTCTCCTGGAGATGGGAATTTTTGGGGGTTACAACCTTCGGTGTCCGAGCTCGGATCTGGCGGAATTTGGAGCCGTGCCAGGAAGGAATTTCTGTGGAGTTTCTTTCCATCGTTAGTGCAGAGAAACGCAAAATCCCTGAGCTGAGAGCTTGGAAAATGACTCTGGAGTGGTTTCTGATGGCGTCTTTCAGTCAGTTTAGAGGTGAAAACATGACTGGGACATGGAATGAGGCTGGGTCTCATTTTGTGAGGGAATGGTGGAACCCATTCCAAGAGTCCGTGCATGGATTTAACTCCTTCTGGAGCCGCAGGGAACGAGGCACTCGGGAACCATCCTTCTCCATCCCTCTGACTGCTCTTTCTCCGTGGCATCTGTTCCCCATCAGTGGGAGGATCTCGGTGGATTTCGGTCTCATCGTTTGTGTCCACCTGTAGCTCTTGGGTTTTCAGATCCCTCCTTTTTATTTTTATTTTTATTTTTATTTTTATTTTTATTTTTATTTTTATTTTTATTTTTATTTTTATTTTTATTTTTACTTTTATTTTTATTTTTATTATATATATATATTTTTTTTTTTTTTTCACCAGGTTCAAACAAAATCCTGGTTTTGCTGAAGACACGGAGGGAAATTGCCCAGAGAATCTGTGGCTGCTCCATCCCTGGAAGTGTCCAAGGCTGGACAGGGCCTGGACCAGCCTGGGGCAGTGGAAGGTGTCCCTGCCCATGGCAGGGGGTAGAACGGGATAATCCTTAAGGTCTTTCCAACCCAAACCATTCTGGGATTCTAAATGTCAGCGCTGTTTCTAAAATACCTCGATTTTCCCCTGCGCTGGAGGCTCTCAGTGTGTGTCCATCTGTGCGTGTGTGGGTGGTGGTTGCGTTTCAGAATTTCCAGGGCTGTTACAGCTCTTGTGGTTTTTTTCCGAACAACTTCCTCCGGTGTGAGTTCTCCCTCCTGACGGATCTGGACCCCGCTTGGAAGAGTTCTCCGTGGATGAGGGAAGCTGGGTAACGAGGCTGAATTAAAGCCTCTCTCACTGTAGGTGATTTAAGGGTTCCTCCGGAGCAGGACCTTGTAACAACAATGCAGATTTGTTTCGGGTATTGGACACATTTTCCACCCTCCACGTGTTGATGGTGCCAGTGACAAACTGTGGAAAAAACTCCTGCAGTGTGAGCCAGGAATTCCCTTCATCAGCCCTTTGCTAAGGTGCACAGTTTATCCTGATTTATCCTGATTTATCCTGATTTATCCTGATTTATCCCGATTTATCCCGATTTATCCTGATTTATCCCAATTTATCCTGATTTATCCTGATTTATCCTGATTTATCCCGATTTATCCCTATTTATCCCGATTTATCCCAATTTATCCTGATTTATCCTGATTTATCCCGATTTATCCTGATTTATCCCAATTTATCCTGATTTATCCTGATTTATCCTGATTTATCCTGATTTAGCCCGATTTATCCCGATTTATCCCGATTTATCCTGATTTATCCCGATTTACCCTGATTTATCCCGATTTATCCTGATTTATCCCGATTTATCCTGATTTATCCTGATTTATCCCGATTTATCCCGATTTATCCCAGCCTCTGCCTTGCTCAGACACATTCCCAAGGCGTGTCTCCTCCGGGCCTCTTGGGAGCACCATTTCCACGTCTGTTTGGAGCGGCTGGACACGTCACCATCCCTGTCCCTGTCCCTGGAGAGGGACCGGCGTCTCCGGCCAGGAACGGGTCCCGAGGGGGGAAGTGACCCCTGGAATGTGGGGAGGAGGAGGAGCTGGAGCCCAGGGGATGGATGGGGCAGGTGCTGAGCTGATCCCGAATTAAACACAACTCTGGTTCATTAAAGCGACTTAGGGCAGAGCTCTGGGGTGGGGGAGAGGAGATGGATTGGGAGAGGGGATGGATTGGGAGAGGAGGTGGATTGGGAGAGGAGGTGGATTGGGAGAGGAGGTGGATTGGGAGAGGGGATGGATTGGGAGAGGAGATGGATTGGGAGAGGAGATGGATTGGGAGAGGGGATGGATTGGGAGCAGCGATGGATTGGGAGAGGAGATGGATTGGGAGAGGGGATGGATTGGGAGAGGAGGTGGATTGGGAGAGGGGATGGATTGGGAGAGGAGGTAGATTGGGAGAGGGGATGGATTGGGAGAGGGGATGGATTGGGAGAGGGGATGGATTGGGAGAGGAGGTGGATTGGGAGAGGGGATGGATTGGGAGAGGAGATGGATTGGGAGAGGGGATGGATTGGGAGAGGAGATGGATTGGGAGAGGAGATGGATTGGGAGAGGAGATGAATTGGGAGAGGAGATGGATTGGGAGAGGAGGTGGATTGGGAGAGGGGATGGATTGGGAGAGGAGGTGGATTGGGAGAGGAGATGGATTGGGAGAGGAGGTGGATTGGGAGAGGAGGTGGATTGGGAGAGGGGATGGATTGGGAGAGGAGATGGATTGGGAGCAGCGATGGATTGGGAGAGGGGATGGATTGGGAGAGGAGGTGGATTGGGAGAGGGGATGGATTGGGAGAGGGGATGGATTGGGAGAGGAGATGGATTGGGAGAGGGGATGGATTGGGAGCAGCGATGGATTGGGAGAGGAGGTGGATTGGGAGAGGGGATGGATTGGGAGCAGCAATGGATTGGGAGAGGAGGTGGATTGGGAGAGGGGATGGATTGGGAGCAGCGGTGGATTGGGAGAGGAGGTGGATTGGGAGAGGAGGTGGATTGGGAGCAGCGATGGATTGGGAGAGGAGATGGATTGGGAGAGGAGGTGGATTGGGAGAGGAGATGGGTTGGGAGAGGGGATGGATTGGGAGAGGGGATGGATTGGGAGCAGCGATGGATTGGGAGAGGAGGTGGATTGGGAGAGGAGATGGATTGGGAGAGGAGGTGGATTGGGAGCATTCCCAGAGTCCCGTCTGGGGACGGAGAGCGACAGCGGCAGCAGCTGAATGGTGGCTGGGACCTTGGACAAGGTGTTTAATAACATCCCCTTCCTCCTGAGGAAGGCACTGGTCTCTTCCCTGTGGGAGCAGGACCCGGGGAACGGCCCGAGCTGTGTCGGGATGGATCCCAGGGAATGGTTCACCCTCTCATGGGATGCTCCTGGAAGTGGGCAGGATTTTCCCGGCGCTCCTGGGCTCCAGCTCCCCCGTTTCCCTGCTGTGCCTCAGCGGGGTTTCGGTGTCTGTGTCCTCAGTGCCATCCCCGAGCCTGAGCGCAGCCTCTCCCTCAGGGAATGGCCGAGCACGGTAGCTGGGATGGATAATTTGCATCGCAATAAAGAGTCCAAAAATTGGGATCAGCTTTGACCAGAAACGCAGCGTCCTTGGGCTGTGAAAAACTGCTACGAAAACAGCAAGTTCAGGCTCCCTGGCTGCTGAGTTCTGTCTGAACACGGAGGCTGAATACCATCAGAGTAGTTTGTTTTATTTCCAGCTTGCCTGAAACCAGAGATTCCTGGGAGGTTTCCAAGCCAGTCGCTGAATCCAACTGGATTTTGATTGCTCTATCGCCTGTGAACCCGAAATTCTGGAGCTGCTCTGATCCCTGCAGCGCTTTGGTTGTCCCAGCTCCCTCTCCTGCCATCCCAGTGGCGCTTTCACAATCTCTTTGTGTCAGGCTGTGGTTTGTATTTGTCGTACTTTTCACATTCCTGATTTATCATGGAACGGGCTGGGTTGCAAGGATCTTGAAGGAGCATCCAGCGCATGGCAGGGACGCTTCCCGCTGTCCCAGGCTGGCCTTGGACACCTCCAGGGATCCAGGGGCGGCCACAGCTGCTCTGAGAATCCCTTCCCAGCCCCTCCTCCCCACCCTCCCAGCCAGGAATTCCTCCCAATATCCCACCTATCCCTGCTCGCTGTCACTGGAAGCCATCCCCTGTGTCCTGTCCCTCCATCCCTTGTCCCCAGTCCCTCTTTGCCTCTGCTGTTGCAAGACCAGCAGGATTCCTGTGTTTAGTCCCAAGCACGGAGGGAGCAGAGCCGAGCCCGACTCCGGCTCATCCAAAGGTGGGGAAGCAGCCAAGCCTTGGAATCCGTCCTGGGCTGGGAGCGGAGCAGAGCCCTGAGCTCAGCGCCGGGGCAGCTCCGCACATGGAACGTGACGGCTTTGGAGAGCGGCACCTCTGCGCTCCTCAGTTCCAGGAATGTTCTAGGAAGTGGGCAGGAGCCTCCTGCTTTGGTGAGAGCGGGAGCAGCCCGGTTTCCCTGGAGTCTGAGCTCTCAGGTTGCCGCTGTGGCACGGCAGCCCTCGGTGCCTGGGTGGTGTTTGGAGCCCCCTGCCCCACATTTCCCTCCCTTTATCCCCTTCCCTCCCATCCCACCAAACCTTGTCCCTGCAGCCGGCAGAAAATGGGATTTTCTAGTTAATAACAAAATAAACACAGCAGTGTCCAGCACAGGAGGGAAGGGCGAGAGCCAGGGTGGACAAGGAGCCGGAGGTGCTGCAGGACAGGAAAATCCTGAGGGAACCAGCAGAGCTGGGATGGGATCTGCGTCCTTCTCCAGCTCCTGCAGCCTTAGCAGTGCTCATTATGGGATTTCTCTCCCTTTTCCCAGGCGGTGCTGAGCGTTTGAGGTTTGTTCCAGGGCTCTTTGTAGTGATGGGGAAAACATGAGCAGAGTCACTTCCCCGCTCCCTGTAACAGGGATAAAACAGGAGCAGGAAAAACGGCCTTTGGTGGGGGCCGGAGGTCTTGCAGAAGTTGCCTCTATGGAATGGCAGCGAGCAGAAATCTCCAAGGATTCTCCAGGTGCTTGGATGTTCTCCCTCTGTCGGTGCAGGCTCCATCCTCCCTCCGGGAAGGGTTCAGGCCCTGGGGTTGTTTTGACTTTGTGCCCGATTTGATTCCTTCCCCTGGGGAACGCGCGCACACAAAGGAGCGGTCGGAAAAAGTGGATCCAGCCTTTGCCGTGAGGGAGGAACTTGTGATCCCCTCCAAAGCCCTGGCAGTCCCAAAGCCCCGAGATTGGATCTTGCTTGGATTTTCCTCCTTCCTTCCCTCCTCCACTTCACCAAGCAGCTGGAATCCAGCACCCGGCAGGAGCCCGGCTGTGAGCAAGGAATGGGAAGAGGGATGCTCGGGAATCTCTAGGATAATCCTTAAGGTCCTTCCCACCCAAACCGTGCTGGGATCCTGTGATTTAAGATCCAAATTTGCCTTTATGCCCCACATCCCCTTCCTCTGCCCCAGCCAGGCAAACTCCTTCCCTGCACCCCAAATCCCTCCGGAAAAAAAAACAAAACCCACAAAGCCAGCATGGAAAAATCTGACTGAGGGGCTGGAATCGGTTAAGGAGCAAGATTAGATCAAATATTTCCGAGCATCTGGGGGCTTCTTGACCGCCCCACTGTGGCCCATCCCCGGCTGTCAGACCCTGAGCATTCCCAGAAGGAGTTAAGGGAGACCTGGGCGGGAGCCGAGAGCTTTTTCCGGAAGCTTTATCTTCCCCCCCTCCAAAAAAAAATCTGATGTCTGGAGCTCTGGACAAGGCATTGTCCTCATAAAACACAACAAGAACAACAAAACAAGCCCTGCTATTCCCAGCTCTGTAACAAGCCATAAAATAGGGGGAAAAAGGAGAAAAAAAAATAAAAGAAGGAAAGAAAGAAAAAAAAAAAAAAGGCTCTGGAAATGTAAGAGTTTTATTAAACTGGAACCATGTGTTTCCCATAGTCCCGTCTCCATAAGCTGTGCACATCCCGTCCATGTTTATGTTCTCCTCGGGGGTGTGAGGGGGTTTTTTCCATGCCTGGGAATGATTAGAAGGAGGGAGCCTGGATGAACTCATGTCTCCTGTGAGCAGCACCAGGAAAGCTGCGCACACCGGGAGAGGCACAAATCCTGCGGGAATCCGGCCGTGGAAACGCGGGAGAAGGGGCAAAGGCACGGCAAAAGGAAAAAGGGAACAGGAAAATTCTGGAGTGGGGAAAAGAGGAGAAGAGGCAAAGGCACGGCAAAAGGAAAAAGGGAACAGGAAAATTCCAGAGTGGGGAAAAGAGGAGAAGGGGCAAAGGCACGGCAAAAGGAAAAAGGAAAAAGGGAAATTCTGGAGTGGGGAAAAGAGGAGAAGGGGCAAAAGCACGGCAAAAGGAAAAAGGGAACAGGAAAATTCCAGAGTGAGGAGAAAGAGGAGAAGGTTGTCCCGTGTGGTTCGTTGTAGAAAGTGTGTATTGAAGTGGTGGATCGAGGATATTCCCTGGATATTCCTGAGGGCCTGGAGTGATCCTGCCTCACCCAGGGAGACTCGGAGGAGCCCCGGGCCGTGCGTGGCTTAAGCACCCCCCACTCCCCTTCTGGGGTCTCCAGCACCCACCAGGCATTCCTTAAATGAGATTACCCTGGAAAGGAGTGTGGAGCTGCCTGCAGACTTCCCAGGAAAGGAGAAGGGCCAGGTCTGGGATTTGCCAGGAGCCCCCGGCCGGGCTGGAGACGTTTGGGCACAAGGAGTGGCCGTGGCGTCCGTGGGGAGCTGAAGTTTGAATTCAAATTTGGGCAGGAATGCCCCGGGAAGACGGCTCAGAGGAGGAGTCTCGGGGGAAATGGGTAATGGGATATTTTTATCTGGAACCGGCAGCGCTGTGGTTGTTGTTTCCACGTGGGTGAACGGCCCCGGGGAGGACTGGGAAGGAGCGGGAGTGGTTCCCTGTACAGTGAGCAGGTGTGGTGACACCTGCGTGGTGACAGAGCTGCAGAGAGGGGACATTACCTCATGGAGAGTGACCTCAGAAATCCCGGAGATTACCCAATGGAGTTTCACCCATTTTTCCTGGTCCTGAGCCCATTCCCTCCCTCTCCTGGTGCCTCTCTGTTGGAGTCCAGGGCGTTCCTTTGGTTGCCCTGGAGGGTCAGAGACCTGGGCAGGGGGGTCTGGGACCCCAGCCCAGAGCCCAGAGCTCAGAGAGACACTGGCTTTGATCTCAGTCCATGGGAGAGGCTTCTTGCACTGCAGGAAGCACTGCAGGCCACAAGAGTGTGAAAAATGTAGTTTAGTACATCACAGGGTGAAAAAACAGTGAGTTTGGGATTTTTGGCATTGAAGTGAATGGGGCAAGATGGAGAATTTGGGGCGTTGTCTCCTTCTTCTTCCTTCTTGTTCCCTCACTCCATTTCTGCAGTGACGTTGGCACAAAGTAGTCAGTGAGGATTGGGTCAGAGTAAAGATGACATTTTTAGTGATAGTGATAGACATTGGTAATAAATAGTAAATAAAGAATACGTAACAATTAGTATAAAAGACAAGGACAGCCCAGAGACAGGAGAGGAGACGGAGAAGAGGGAGAAGGGAGAGAGGAGTCAGGAGTCACCGGATGTCCGAGCCGCGGCAAACATCTTTTGGACACTGAGAAAATTGTAAGGTAAGAACTAATAAAAGAAGCATGTAACCTTGAAGACTCCGTCTTTTCCTCCGTTTGACACAAAGCTTTGCAGAGGGCCAGAACTCTAAAACCACCTGAATGCCGGGGAATTTAAACTCCTGAAAAGGAGCCCCGACACCTCTCCTCCTGCAGGACATCCAGGCGTGCCCAGGACACCGGGGACGGGGGATCCGTGATTTCCTGGGCACCTGGTTGCAAATCCCCGGCTGCTTTAGGTCAGAAGTGCCCTCAAAGCTGCTCCCATTCCATGGGCAGGGGCACCTTCCACAGACCAGGTGCTGTCCAAGCTTCCCTCCGTACTTCTCATTTGGAATCTTTGGATTTGGCGTCCAGCTGATCACGTTTTTGTTTGTTTGTTTGTTTTTTCCCCAATGAGAAAGGGTTTTTCCCTATCCCACATTCTCCTTCTCCGGTGATATCCACGCCTGGCAATCCCTGAGTTATCCCTCAGACTTCCTTTAGTTTGGATGAAGTGGCTCCCTCAGCTTTGCCAGCCCTGGGACCGGGGACTTTCTCCAGGTCTTGGATCCCTTCTGGAGCTGTTTTACACCTTCTGGGCCTCAGCTCATTCCCTCTGACGGCCCTGTCCTGATCCTTGTGGAAAACCCGTCCGGTTTGGGGCCTGAAAGTGTCCCCAGCAGCACCTGGAGATTTTTTGCTGCGTTGCTCCAAGCCCTGGCCTTGGACACTTCCAGGGATTCCAGCCACAGCTTCTCTGGGAATTCCATTTCGGGGCATCCCCACCCTCACAGGGAAAAATTCCCTCCCAGCTCCCATCTCATGCTGCCCTGTGTCCGTGTGAATTCCGTGTGTCTGTGTGAATTCCCTGTGTCCGTGTGAATTCCCTGTGTCCGTGTGAATTCCCTGTGTCCATGTGAATTCCGTGTCCATGTGAATTCCCTGTGTCCATGTGAATTCCCTGTGTCCATGTGAATTCTCTGTGTCCGTGTGAATTCCCTGTGTCCGTGTGAATTCCGTGTCCATGTGAATTCCCTGTGTCCGTGTGAATTCCCTGTGTCCGTGTGAATTCCCTGTGTCCATGTGAATTCGGTGTCCATGTGAATTCTCTGTGTCCATGTGAATTCCCTGTGTCTGTGTGAATTCCGTGTCCGTGTGAATTCCCTGTGTCTGTGTGAATTCCCTGTGTCCATGTGAATTCCCTGTATCCATGTGAATTCCCTGTGTCCATGTGAATTCCCTGTGTCCATGTGAATTCTCTGTGTCCATGTGAATTCCCTGTGTCCATGTGAATTCTCTGTGTCCATGTGAATTCCGTGAACTCCAGGACATTTTGGGAACAACACAAACGCGGATCCCCAGCGTGTTGGGGTTTGATGGTCGCTCTGCTCCTTCAGCCTTTTCATTCCTCCTCCTGGCGAGCGCCTTGAACGCATCCCAAAAATAAGGATTTGTAGGAGCGGAGCCAACCAACACCAGCACCTTTCCTGGCAGAATTCCTGCTCCCCCCTGCAGCCCTGCCAGGACAAATCCACCTCCTGCTCCGTGTCAGCCGCCAGCCGGGAGCGGCCTTTTCCAGGGAAGGACTCCTGGAGGTGTTGGCACCCAGGGAAATCTGCTCCTGCTGCTGCTTGGCAGTGGGCAGAGGGAGCAGGAGAAGAAGGGTTTGCACCGCCCGGGCTGGGCAGAGCTGAACCGTTCCCTCCAACCTGCAAACATTCCAAGGAAACGGATTTTCTGCTGGCTCTGGGTTTGCTCCCTCATCGCCCTGAGCTGGGAAAGGGACCCTGCAGGACGGGCTGGGGACGCTGGGGGTGTCCTGGCCAAGGGTGACATCACCCAGGGGTGACTCCGGCTCGCACACGACCCTGACAGGCAGAGCCAAAAGATTCCGAGGGAAAATCTCCTTCCCCAGACCTTGGATTATTAATAATGCCTGCAAGGCAACAAAATAATGATGCAACTCCCCGGGGACCCTGGGAGGGTCTCTGCCAAGCAGCTCGGACACAAAGGCTCTGCTGTGCTGTGCTTCCTGCTGCACGGATCTCATGGAATGACAGGAATCGTGGAATCCCGGACTCCCAGAATGGTTTGGGTCGGAAGGGGCCTGAAGGACCAAACCCAACGCCTCCATCCCGGCGCCGTGAGCGGCCAGCGGATCCCGGGGATCGCTCACGCAGATTTCTCCCCGTCCCCTTTGGGGTCTTGCTGTGGTTTTTTTTCCAGAGATTCCTTTCAAATGTATCCCAAAGGTTTTGGATTCTTCCTGGACCGGTTGGACCAGACCCTCAGGGTTTGGGATAGACTGATAGAAACCTCTGGGAGGCAGGTTTGGAGCAGGAGTCCTCCAGCCCTCCATGGCCTGCTCGGGGCAGGTGAGGCAGGAAGGGAGTCTGGGATCTGGATGTCATCCCTGAGGTGATGTTTGCAGGGCAGGACAGCTCTCCTTGCCTTCATCTGGATGGAGTTTGTTCCCCTCTTCCTTTGGGCGGCTCTGCTCCCGCGTTTGGGATGTCCCAGGGCTGGATTTGCTGCTGGGGAGCAAAATCCAGTGTTTTTGTGGGCTTGGGCTGCAGCTGTGCCATGGCCAAGCTGCTCCACACAGCTGGGGCAGCTCCAGCCTTGCCTGGGTGGTCTGGCAGCTCTGGAGCTCCTTTGTGGAGCCCCTTGCGAGGGGAGAACCCCGGGACAGCGAGGGAAGGGAGGGATACCCGGGCACGAGGAGCAAACCAAACCCTCTGGATGTCCTTGGAGCAGGATCAGATCCACGCTTGGGGAGAGTTAAAGAGGATCCACGCACCCCAAGCAGCTGGCCGTGGCTGGTGAACCATGGAATCACGGAATATTCCGGGTTGGAAGGGACCCACAAGGACCATCCAGCCTGATCCTGAGTTAAATGGCTCCTTTATCCTGGAATTCCAGGGTGGTTTGGGTTCGAGGGGACCCTAAAGCGCAGCCAGTGTCATGGGACACCCTCAGCTCTGTGTGACCGCGGTGGTCAGAGGGATGGAGCCCCTGTCCCATGAGGAAAAGCTGGGGGAATCGGGCTGATCCAGACCTCAGGAACCCTGACAGGACACAGATTTTCATTTAATCATCCCCCTGGTCAGCAGCTCCTCAGCCTTTGCTCACAGCTGTTCTCCCGTCCTGCTGAAATCCCATCAGCTTTTCCTGTGGAGGATCCGGCACCTCTTTGTCCCTCCATTTCCATGTTCCTGTTTCTCTCTCCATTTCCATGTTCCTCTTTGTGTCTCCATTCCCATGTTCCTGTTTCTCTCTCCATTTCCATGTTCCTGTTTCTCTCTCCATTTCCATGTTCCTGTTTCTCTCTCCATTCCCATGTTCCTCTTTGTCCCTCCATTCCCATGTTCCTGTTTCTCTCTCCGTTTCCATGTTCCTGTTTCTATCTCCATTTCCATGTTCCTCTTTGTCTCTCCATTCCCATGTTCCTGTTTCTCTCTCCATTCCCATGTTCCTCTTTGTCCCTCCATTCCCATGTTCCTGTTTCTCTCTCCATTCCCATGTTCCTCTTTGTCCCTCCATTTCCATGTTCCTCTTTCTCTCTCCATTTCCATGTTCCTCTTTGTCCCTCCATTCCCATGTTCCTGTTTCTCTCTCCGTTTCCATGTTCCTCTTTGTCCCTCCATTCCCACGTTCCTCTTCCTGCCCAAATTCCTGAGCTGGGAACCCACCTGCTTTTCAAAGGAAGGGCTCTTCACACACGGTTTGCTCCAATATTTTTCCTTTTTTCCCCATTTTTACTTCCCCACAGAGCCCTGCCCAGCTGAGGGTGACGAGGAGTAACCCTGGAGCGTCCTCCTTGCCCTCCGCTCTGCTCCAGGACCTCTCCAATCCCTGTGGATTCATTCCTTTGCTCCTTGTGCCGCCTGATGCCCTGGGCTGGGATTGAGCACCACGTTCCTGGGCATGGATGTGATTTTTCCTCATCTGTTGGTGCTGGGAGACAAAAGAAGGATCTTTTCCCTGAGGAATGGCTCCAGCCTGTGCCTGCTCATGCCTTGGATGTGCTTGGAAGGCGATTGCAGAGCTCTGCCCCATCCTCACCTTCAGGAGGATCCGGTGTGGATTCACCATCCCGGGGCTCCTCCAGACTGAGCTGTAGGAAGGGGCACCAATATTCCAGCTTTCCCCGAAATCACCCTCTTGTTTTCCCTTGGAATTCTCACCTTCCACGGGGGAAGGGTGCTCATGTGGTCGCTTGTCCTAAAGAAAATTCCAGCTCCTCTACCTGAAAGTGGGGTTTTTTGGGGTTTTTTTTTTAGGTTCTGCCTTGGCAGATCCAGGCAGTGAGTGGCTGGAAATCCTGCCCACGGCTCCGAGCAGGAGTTCCTGGGATCTGGAGAGCTGCGCCAGGGCTCTCCATCTGTTCCAGCCCTGCTGCCAAGTTAAACTTCTGTGCTGCAGATCGCACAAAGGGGAGAAAAGAGAAAAAAGGGGAAAAAAAAAAAAAAAAAAAGGTTGGAAAAACGGGAAACTCGGAATTCAACCGAAGGCAAAGGGAGCAAGGTGGGGCTGGAGCAGACAGATGTGGTGGGGAGAGTCACATCTGCCCAGGGGTGACCACTCCCGACGCCAGGAACAAGGGCTGGATGTGCCTCCAGCCCACCTGAGGGCAACAAGAAAGGTGTTTGTATCCCTGCTTGGAATTTCACAGGAAATGGAGGGATCGCCTTACTGCTGGCAGGAGAAAGAGGCAATTTTCCTTCTAAATCAGGCAGCTCCCGTGTCAAAAGTTCCACAGCGAAGTCCCACCGCACTCCGAGCGGGGCTTTTTATGAATAAAATCTTAATAAACGTCCAGGGTTTGATTTTTCGCAGCAGCCTCGCCTGGCTTTGATCTCCCCTTGCCTGGGCTCAGCCCCTGCCAAGCCAAAGAGGGAAAAAGTCCCTTTCCCCGGGTTTAAAGCGAAGGGTGTTTTTTTAAAGCTCTTGGCCGTGGAGCCGCGTGTGATACATCATCCCTCGGCCCCATCCCTCCTCTCCCCGAATCCAGAGCGCACACACTGAAACAATTTCCCTGTGGTTTCCCTCCTTGGTGGAGTCGAATTCCTAGAAAACAAAAGGAATGTTGCAACCGTGGTCACAAGCTCGGGAGGTTGGAAATGTTACACACACACGGCCGGGAGCCTCGGCGGGGACCTGGGACCGGCCCCGGCTGGTGGCACCTCGGTCCCGACCCCGCATCCCTGCAGCGGAATTCCTCCCGTGTGTGTGTGTGTGTGAAACTGGGGGGGTTCTGCAGCCCCGGGAATTGCAGGAGGCAGGGAAGGTTTAGGGAATTCTGTTGGCTCTTTGCCCCCCAGCCCCGAGGTCGCTCAGAGCTCCCTGGTTCTGTCTAAACCCGAAGTCTTGGGATGGGCGTGGATTCTCGTCCCAGTGAATCCACAGCGAACGCGGAGCCGGGAATTCCTCCCTGGGAGGGCGCTGAGGCGCTGGAATAGATTCCCAGGGAAGCTGAGGCTGCCACAGGGATCCCTTGGGATGTTTTTTTTTTTGCGTTCAGGATTTTTTGGGTACATTTTAAGGGCGTCTGGGCGAGGCGCAGGAGCGGATTTGGGTCAGCCACTGCCTGGCATTCCCCGCTGTCAGGAAACGGGATCATTCCCATCCTCGGGATCATTCCCATCTCGGGATCATTCCCATCCTTGGGATCATTCCCATCCTGGGGATCATTCCAATCCTCAGGATCATTCCCATCCCCGGGATCATTCCCATCCTGGGGATCATTCCCATCCTCGGGATCATTCCCACCCTCGGGATCATTCCCATCCTGGGGATCATTCCCATCCCCGGGATCATTCCCATCCTCGGGATCATTCCCATCCTGGGGATCATTCCCATCCTCGGGATCATTCCCACCCTCGGGATCATTCCCATCCTGGGGATCATTCCCATCCTGGGGATCATTCCCACCCTCGGGATCATTCCCATCCCCGGGATCATTCCCATCCTCGGGATCATTCCCATCCTGGGGATCATTCCCATCTCAGGATCATTCCCATCCTGGGGATCATTCCCATCCTCGGGATCACCTGTTCCCTGGGCTCACCCCCCGAATTCCCTGGCTTGGGAAGCTCTCAGGAGCCCTCGTGTTCACACAGGGCCTTTGAAATGTGGTTTTTGGCCAGCGGAGGTCCCTGGACTGAGCCGGAGGTGAGGCAGGAAGGTGCCCCGAGCCGATCATGGATTTGATGTCGGGGAGGAGGAGGAACCAGCCTGGGCTGGGGCCAAACCCCGCTGGCCGCGTGTGGGAAGGAGTTCACGCTGCGGAACGATTTCCCGGAGGAAAGCTTTGTCTGGGCTGGTTCCTGAGTGCCTCCCGGTGCCTCCTGCGCCGCTCGCTGCCGCTTTCGGTCTCCGGCTCCTTCTGAAACTCCACGGGAAGGTTCTGGAAACCCTGGGCACTGCAGGTCCGGCGTGTCCTCATCCCCGCGCCCCCCTCAGCCCCTTTTCCCCATTCCCATGAATAAATCCCTCCCTTCCCTGCTCTCAGAGCTGGCCAGGACGGAGCAGCAGCATCCATCCCACATTCCCCGAGCCCGGCTCTGCACGGATTGCAGCACAAGAGCACAAGGGGGTTTTTTTGCTCTTTGCTTTTTGCTCTTTGCTTTTTTTGCTTTTTGCTTTTTGCTTTTTGCTTTTTGCTCTTTGCTTTTTGCTCTTTGCTTTTTTTGCTTTTTGCTTTTTGCTTTTTGGCTTTTTGCTCTTTGCTTTTTGCTTTTTGCTTTTTTGCTTTTTGCTTTTTGCTTTTTGCTTTTTGCTCTTTGCTCTTTGCTTTTTTGCTTTTTGCTTTTTGCTTTTTTGCTTTTTGCTCTTTGCTTTTTGCTCTTTGCTTTTTGCTTTTTGCTCTTTGCTCTTTGCTTTTTCGTTTCCCTGCTTTTTTTCCGAGGTGACATCACGGTTCGGAGCTGCTGCTGCCCTGGCAGCCGTCGTGTCACGCTGGGAGAAGCGACGCGGGCTAATTTTAGCCGAGGCAGTTTTTTTCGTTTTTAACGAAGGCAGGGATGGAAAAATTCCAGGGGCTCTCAGGCGGCTTTGCTGGGGGTTCCTGACAGGCGCTGCTGGGGCTGAACCAGCTCAGCTTTGATGAGGGAAATGAAGGAAAGAGGTGAAGGAATCAGGTGAAGGAACCCGAATTATCCGACAGGGGAGATCAAAGAATCCCGGAATGGTTCGGGTTGGAAGGGAACTTAAATCTCATCTCATCCCACCCCTGCCATGGCAGAGACACCTTCCCCTGTCCCAGGGAGCTCCAGCCTGGCTTTGGACGTTCCGGGGATCCCAGTGGCTCTGGGAATTCCATCCCAGGGATATTGGGAATTTCAAACCCCCTCTCTGTCCAGGTAAAACCATTCTCTGTGTCCTGGCTCTCCATCCCTTGTCCAAAGTCCCTCTCCGTGTTTCTTGTGGCTCCTTCAGGCACCGAAAATCCACAACTGGGACATCCCCAAGCTTCACTTCTCCAGCCTGGACAATCCCAATTCCTGATTTCCCAGTTCCCGATTTCCCAATTCCTGATTTCCAATTCCTGGTATCCCAGTTCCTGGTATCCCAGTTCCTG
Source organism: Delichon dasypus (assembly GCA_037837765.1). Taxonomy (NCBI): domain Eukaryota; kingdom Metazoa; phylum Chordata; class Aves; order Passeriformes; family Hirundinidae; genus Delichon; species Delichon dasypus. The sequence goes on along the minus strand of JBBAXF010000023.1, from coordinate 9,980,050 downwards.
GTATCTTTTCCTCCCAGAGAAACAGCCGTGATCTTGCTGACCATTAAAATGTAAATGTCGAATTTAACAACTTCTAAGTCGCTTTTAAGCCCGCTCTCCTGGGCATTTCCATGATTCCAGTGACATGGATGAGTGAGGATCTTCTCCCCTTTTCCTACAGGATTTTCCCACCTCCGTGTGCTACCTGGAGCTCCCCAAAATGAAGAGATTGGATCTTTTCCTCCTTCCCTCCTCTGCGTTATGTGTTGCTCAAAGTTCCACCTGCTCGCACAGGGGACGTGGCAAAAATTCCTGAATCCAGACTGGGAAAACTCGTAAATCCCTTCTGGGTTTGTTAGGTAGTTCGGGCAGATAAGGAATCATCTGCAAATATTCGATTTCATTAATGGCCAGGTTACGGCTGTATTTTTTTCCTTTTCCAAACGACATTTTCGGAGCTTGAATAAATACAATAATTGAAAAATTGATTAAAAAGCCCTTTAGAAAACCGAATTTGTATTATTTAAAAATCAAATTCTCTGTTCGGGTCAAGCTAAAACGTTCATCAAATCAAATCAAATCAAATCACCCCTTAATGACTCCTCCTCTCTCCTCATTTCTCACTCTGCCCAGGGCTGCAAAAAACTCAATTACTCTGAAGGTTCTGCTCCAAGCACGTAATTAATAACGGTAATAATTAATTACAATCGTTTTTCCACTGCGCTTCCCTCATTAAGGGGTGAAATCCTTCCTGGGCAGTTTGCGGCAGCGCCTTGAGCGGAGCCTGAGCCGGGTTCAAGGCGTCTCTGCTCCTCCCCAGCAGGAGGAAAACGGCGTTTTGGGGACATTCCTGGCTGGACATTCCTTCTCCCATGGGATGGCCCAGCCCTGCCGGGTGAAACCAGGGCTGATTTAACCTGGAACGGGGGCAGGACCAGGGAATGGGAGTGGGAATGGAGTGGGAGTGGGAGTGGGAATGGGAGTGGGAGTGGGAGTGGGAATGGAAATGGGAATGGGAATGGAATGGAATGGGAATGGGAATGGGAATGGGAGTGGGAGTGGGAATGGGAATGGGAATGGGAATGGGAATGGGAATGGGAATGGGAATTGGAGTGGGAATGGGAATGGAATGGAATGGGAATGGGAATGGGAATGGGAATGGGAATGGGAATGGGAATGGGAATTGGAGTGGGAATGGAGTGGGAGTGGGAACTGGAGTGGGAATGGGAATGGGAATGGGAATGGGAATGGGAATGGGAATGGAAATGGGAATGGGAGTGGGAGTGGGAATGGGAATGGGAATTGGAGTGGGAATTGGAGTGGGAATGGGAATGGGAATGGGAATGGAAATGGGAAAGGGAAAGGGAGTGGGAATGGAAATGGGAATGGGAATGGGAATGGAAGTGGGAATTGGAGTGGAAATGGGAGTGGGAATGGGAATGGGAGTGGAATGGGAATGGGAATAGGAGTGGGAATGGGAATGGGAATGGGAATGGGAATGGGAATTGGAGTGAGAATGGGATGGGGATGGGAATGGAATGGGTTTTGTCTCCTGGCAGAGCTCATGAGCGTTGCCAGAGCTGCGTTCCCTGCCCGGCTCCGTTCCCGGCTCTGCCTTTTCCCTGGCGTCCCTCAAAGTCGCTGGTAATTAGGCTGCTGTTAATTAGGCCGAGCCTCCCCTGACCCCTCCGGAGCTGCCAGGCGCTGACTGGGAACAGGGCTGGGAACAAAGGGAGCAGCAGGAGCAGGGCTCAGGCTCTCCTGGAATTCCGGCTCCGCTGGGAATTGAGCCGATGGCTGCAGCCGGAGCCTCCTGTGCTGGGGTCAGGAGGGGACGGGGCAGACGTGGGGCAAGCGTGGGGAATCCTCGGATCTCCCTTTGGATCCCGCTTGGAGCAGGAGCTCTGAACGCTTTGGACCTGGAAATCGGCCGGGTTTGGGCTTTCCCGGGAGAATTCTGGGCTTCCACCCCCGGGAAATGCCGTGGGCGTGCAGTGGCAGGGAGCGGAGAGAGGATTTATGTGCGTTTCATTCCGAGGCAGAGCAGAATTGGGGGATTTTTTTGGCTTTTGTTGTTCTGGTTTTTCACGGAGCCAAAGGCTGGGATTGAACTCCCAACTGACAAAGTTCTTCCTCGGGGAAGGGAGACTGAATATCTCCGATACGCTTTTATTGTTAAAACTTATTTATTTTGAGAAAAAAAAAAAATGCTTCTTAACCTCCGAGGTTTTTCTCCTCTGGAGCCAAGGTAACTTCTGGGTGTGAAGATCCCGGGCTGGGTCACCTCTTTCCTTCAAAATCCCGCCTTTCCTTCCTTGTCCCGTGCTAAAACCTGGAAAACCACCGGCCAGAAAAATCGCTTTTCACTCCATGCTTTCCCCTGCCGTGCCACACCGCGGGAAACTGAGGCTGAACCCCCAAATTATCCCCCCGAGGCAAAACCGAGCTCCAGCCGAAATCCGGGGTCGGAGCCTTCCTTGGGGAAGAGCCCCGGGAATGCCGAGGTGAGGGCTGAACCCAGGCGCTCCCCCAGCCCCTCCTCGGAGGATTTTGGCTGGAGAATGTTGGGCTGAGCTACTCCCACCGCCCGCTGCCGGCGCAGGGCCCTCCCCCTGCCCTGGACGAGGCTGTACCTTTCTTTTCTGCTCTCCCCAGCCCTGAGCTTTTCAGTCCCTCCTGTTCTGCCCAGACCTCCACCGAACAAAGGAGCTCCGGGCGCATCCCCGAGCTCCGGGACGCCAAAGGTATTTCACCGCTTTCCGCCCCTCGCTCCGGAGCTGCACAGCTGATTTCTTTTCTCTTTGTCGCTTCCTTTCTTCTGGTTTGATGGTGCCTTGCATATTTTTATTATTTTTATTTTTATTTTTATTTTTATTTTAGTTCCACATTCGTAGGTTTGCCTCGGAAATGTTTTCCTGCTTCCTTCCCGACCGGTTTAAAAATCTGCTTTTTTGGGTGTTTTTTGGTTTTATTTTGGTTTTTTAGGGCTCGATTCTCTCGTTTGCTTTCTCACAAGTTGGGGTTTGCTGGGGTTTTCCTCAGCGCTGCAGAGAACTTTCGGAGCTGTTATTCCATTGAAGCCGCGGCTCTCTGGCGGCTGTAAATGACTTTTCCATGCCTGTGTGAGCTCTCCGGGAATGTCCCGCGTATCGATCATTTGTCAGGCTCCTCATCCCCCCGCGGGGAAATGGGTGCAGCTGGAATTCCTTCGCTTTAAATCGCCGGAGCTCGAAAGTTTTCGTGCTTTTTTTTGAAAAAAAAAAAAAAAAAATTCAAAAAGTATTTTTTTGGCCACTTTTTCCCCCTCCCCCCTTTTTTTTTTCTTTTTCTTTCCCTCCGTGCTGCCGGTTCCTCGGGACAGGGAACACTCTGCCTTTTGTGTGGCTGGAGATAAGCGGAGCCCGCAGAGCCGAGCTCGGGGGGCTGCAGGGCACTTTTCTTTGTCTCCCAGCCCTTCCTTTTCCCCCTTCCCACTCTCCTCACTTGAAACCTTAGAGCCTGAAAAATTCCTGCCCTCCAGAGCCGCGGCATTCCCAGCTGGGACGCTGGGAGCAGCGAGGGGGAATCGAACTTTTAATTATTTTTAATTATATGCTAATGCTCTTTAGGGTTTGTGTAATTTTTTTTTTTTCTGGTGGAGTTTCGGGGTGGGTTTTTTTGGGCTGATTTTTTTGGGGGGGTTCAGACGCGTTTTGTGTCCCGTCTGGGCTGATTTTGGAGGCTGGGCTGGCCGGGGAAAGCTGCAGAGGGAGAGCAGGGGGGACGGTCGGGGGTGGCTCGGGGGCCTCTCCTTCCCCACCCGGGGCCTCTCGCAGCGCGGATTGTTCCCACTCCGGGGCGCATCCAGGAGAATTCCTCGCTCCTGGAACACCAAATCCGGGGGCTCTTGAGGTGAGAGCTGCATCCCGGCCGGGAGGAGGAAGGATGGGCTGCCCGCGGGCAGAGCTGGGGGATTTGGGGATGTGGCCCTGGGGATGGGGTGGGATCCTTTTTGGAGCCTCTCCCTGGGGATTTCTCATCCTGGGATCCTTTTTGTATCCTTTCCCTTGGATTTCTCATCTTGGGATCCTTTTTGGAGCCTTTCCCTTGGATTTTTCATCCTGGGATCCTTTTTGGAGCCTTTCCCTTGGAATTTCTCATCCTGGGATCCTTTTTGGAGCCTCTCCCTGGGGATTTCTCATCCTGGGATCCTTTTTGGATCCTTTCCCTTGGAATTTCTCATCTTGGGATCCTTTTTGGATCCTTTCCCTTGGATTTTTCATCTTGGGATCCATTTTAGAGCCTTTCCCTTGGAATTTCTCATCCTGGGATCCTTTTTAGAGCCTCTCCCTTGAGATTTCTTATCTTGGGATCCTTTTTGGAGCCTCTCCCTTGGGATTTCTCGTCTCCTCCCCACTGATCCCAGCCTTTCCCTTCTTCTCCCCAGCCCCCCGAGACCACCCACCCCACCCCAGGTGCCACCCCCAGGACACCCCAATGTCCCCAGGGGGGTCAGTGCCGTGCCAGGGCTGTCCCCGTGCCAGGGGCTGTCCCCGTGCCAGGGGCTGTCCCCGTGCCAGGGCTGTTGTCCCCTCAGCCATGCATGGGCTGGGAGGATTTCCAGCAGCTGATCTCCTGGAATTCCAGGGAGCAGAGCAGGGCTGTGGGACGATGGTCCAGGAGCTGGAGCTGCTCTCTCTTGACCTTCTCCTCCCGCCTGGAGGATCTTTGGTGGCTCTTTGTTTCTGCGCCGGGGAAAGAAACGTGAGGCAGAACCACAACCCTTGGACATCTCCTGCTCTCTTGGGGAAGAAAGATTTGGCAGCGCAGCGGCGGGGGCTGGCAGAGGGAGCGCGGGGTGGGACTGTCAGACCCCCTGGATCCGCTCCAGGAGGGGCTGCAACCACTTCAAAACCCGAGAAACTCCTTAAAAAAAAAAAAAAATCAAATCAAATCTCTTTCCCCTTCTTCTCTTTCCAGAAAGGGAACTCCAGGACTCCTTGGCACCGGGGGGCTGCTGCCAAAACCCATCCTCCTCCTCCTCGGGCAGCAGGGACCCTGCGGCTGGACAAAGCTCTCGGGGGACTCTCGGGATCGGGGCCGGCATGGGGGGTTGGTGGCTGGCCAGGCTCCTGCTGGGCTGCACGGCCGTGCTGGCGGTGGCACCGGCGCGGGGACAGTACGAGGGGGACCTGCAGACGGACAGATTCGCAGCCTACGAGGAGAGACCCCCAAACAGAGTGAGGAGAAGGGGCCAGGACTCGCTGCGAGGGTGAGTTGGGGGTCCTCGTCTCTTCGGCAAAGCGGATTCGGGGTTGGGCTGGCAGGGTTGGCGTTTCCTGAGCTCAGGGAGGGAGCTGGGTCTGCAGGAGGGAAGCTCCTGGAGCAGGGAGGATCCCGTGGGAGCAGCGCCGGGCACGGAGCTCCTTTGGGGTGGGTGGGTTTGTCCTCCCTGGGAGGGTGGGTGCACAGTTCCCGGACAAGGTGTGGATTTCTCATCCCTGGCAGTGTCCCAGGCCAGGCTGGACCGGGACTTGGAGCAGCCTGGGGCGGTGGGAGGTGTCCCTGCCATGGCAGGGGTGGCACTGGGCGGGCTCTGAGGTCCATCCCACCCCACCCCATCCCATCCCATCCCATCCCATCCCATTGATCCCATCCCATCCCATTGATCCCATCCCATCCCATCCCATCCCATCCCATCCCATCCCATCCCATCCCATCCCATCCATCCCGTCCCATCCCACCCCATCCCATCCCATCCCATCCCATCCCATCCCATCCCATCCCATCCCATCCCATCCCATCCCATCCCATCCCACTCCATCCCATCCCATCCCATTGATCCCATCCCATCCCATCCCATCCCATCCCATCCCATCCCATCCCATCCCATCCCATCCCATCCCATCCCATCCCATTGATCCCATCCCATCCCATCCCATCCCATCCCACCCCACCCCATCCCATCCCACCCCATCCCATCCCATCCCATCCCATCCCATCCCATCCCATCCATGCCCTGCACTGGTTCCTGTTCTTCCCACGTCCCCTGTGGGATGGTGTCACCTCGGGGTTGTCCCTGGGTCCCTCTGGCTGTGCTCCAGGTGCTGGGGCTGTGCTGCCACGGTTTTGTTCCCGGGTTTTCTCTGTCCCTTGGAGTGACTCCTGCTCTCCCCCAAATCCGGGGCCGTTTCCCACCTCAGCCCGGGGCTGAGCCCGGCTCTGCTGCTCTAAGATGGTTCCTGGCTGATCCGGGGTTAGTTTAAGTTATTTTAGGTTATTTTGAGTTGTTATTTTGGGTTATTTTAAGTTATTTTAAGTCTGTCTGGCTGCAGCTCCTGGGCAGCGTTCCCGTGTCCGTGGGCAGGAGCAGAGCGGGATCTGTGCGCGGGGCCGGAGGCTCGGGAATGCTGCTGGAATGGGGGCAGCGCCCCAAAAAAGGGCCGGGCTTGGGCTGCAGATGGAGCCCTGGGGATGGAGGCATCTCCTCCTGGAATTCTGGTCTGTGAGGATGGAGGCATCTCCTGGAATTCTGGTCTGTGGGGATGGAGGCATCTCCTCCTGGAATTCCAACCTGTGGGGATGGAGGCATCACCTTCTGGAATTCTGGTCTGTGGGGATGGAGGCATCTCCTCCTGGAATTCCAACCTGTGGGGATGGAGGCATCACCTCCTGGAATTCTGGTCTGTGGGGATGGAGGCCTCTCCTGGAATTCCAACCTGTGGGGATGGAGGCATCTCCTGGAATTCCAGTCTGTGGGGATGGAGGCATCTCCTGGAATTCTGGTCTGTGAGGATGGAGGCATCTCCTGGAATTCTGGTCTGTGGGGACAGAGGCATCTCCTCCTGGAATTCCAACCTGTGGGGATGGAGGCATCTCCTGGAATTCTGGTCTGTGGGGATGGAGGCATCTCCTGGAATTCTGGTCTGTGGGGATGGAGGCATCTCCTCCTGGAATTCTGGTCTGTGGGGATGGAGGCATCTCGTCCTGGAATTCTGGTCTGTGGGGATGGAGGCATCTCCTCCTGGAATTCTGGTCTGTGTGGATGGAGGCCTCTCCTGGAATTCTGGTCTGTGGGGATGGAGGGATCTCCTCCTGGAATTCTGGTCTGTGGGGATGGAGGCATCTCCTCCTGGAATTCCGGCCTTCATTGTCTCCCCTCCTGCTCCGATGGACTTGGGAAAGAGGGACAATGGCTGTCCAGGGATTTGGGCTTTTCAGAGCTCCCCATGTGCATCCCCCGGGAATCCTGCCACGCTCATCCCTCAGATAAAACCTCCCAAAATCAGAGAAAACCTCCCAGGTCCTCATGGGGCTGGGAGCCGACGATCTCCAGAGGCTCCTTCCAGCCCCACCCCTTCCAGGGGGATTAACGGGAATGGAGCTGCTTCTTGATAAAAACCCTCTCTCCCCCAGCATTGCCAGCATTCCCAGCATTCCCAACATTCCCACCTTCTCCTCAGTCCCTCTCCCTCCAGGGAAGCCAGGCTTCACCCCGAGTTCTTCCTTCCCAAGCCCAGCTCCTGCTTTTCCGTCTCCCTCAGCCTGGGATGCTGCTCTGCCACATCCAGAGGCTCCTGCCCGTCCCGGGGCTCTGGCTGATCCCCGGCTCTCCGAAAGGACTGCGAGGAGCTGGCGTGGGCACGGACAGCGGCAGGAAAAGGGAGGGCAGAGAAGGGAATGAATATTTCCATTGTTCCCGGCGCCCAGGGGAAAAGGTCGCTGGTGTCCGGTGCTCCTGGAGCAGGGAATTCTGTGCAGCTGGAGCTGCAGGCAGCTGAGGATTCCGTGTTTTCCCGGCCCTGGGCTGTTCCTGGTGGGCAGCGCAGGGGGAGCTGCCGGGGCTGGAGCTGCTGCCCTGGACATTTTTCCCTTCTCTTTGGACATTTTTCCCTTTGGACATTTTTCCCTTCTCTTTGGACATTTTTCCCTTTGGACATTTTCCCCTTCCCTTTGGACATTTTTCTCCCCTCTGCTGGGCTCATGGCTGCGATGACTCTGAGGTGTTTTCCAGCCCTGATTCTCCTGGGATTTCTCCCTCTCTGTGCCTCCTGCTCTCCCTCCACCTCCGAATTCTGTTGTTTCCCAAATGGGACGAGAAAACAGAGCCCCGCCAGAGGCTGAGGGACAGAAACGGGGCTCAGGTGACTTTTTAGGGAGTTTTTTTGTTGTTGTTGTTTTAAACTCTGGGAGATAAAAAAACGCCCAAACATTGGTTGGGTTCCTCTTAAATATCACCCACAAGTGGCACAAACCACTTCCTGTGGCTTTTGTAGAATCCCGGAGCGGTTTTTGGCTGGGAAAGACCTCGGGGATGATCCAGAATCCATGAAAACCATGGGACTGGGAGGAGAGGAGTGGCTCCCAGTGCCTCCAGGTGCCCAGCACGAGCTGTCCCTGCTCCGGGGCGCTTGGAGACGCCTTGGGAAGAGGCTCCAGCAGTTCAGGCCAAAGGCTGGGGCTGTTTCCGCTGGAATTTTATTTATTTAGAGCTCGTTCCCATCCCGGCCTCCTTCAATAAAAGGGGAAAGTATGAAATAAATGCAAAGCGGGGATTAAATGCAAAATAAACAAGCCTCTTATCCAGCCCTGCTTTCCCAAATAACAATTAATAAAGGCATGGGGAGCAACAAATCCCAGCCCGGGCCCGGCTTTAATCCGGCCTTACACTCATTAAAGGAGAGACGATTTCTCCTTCCCCCTCTCCTGAAGGGCCCAGCCCTGACAAATCCCGTTCTGGGGCAGGATTGGGGTGGGATTATGGATCCATGAACTCCTGAACAGCTTCCAGGAGCAGGGATGTGTGGAAAAAAAGGGGGGAGCAGGGATGGCTGGGATTTAAACTCAGCTCGTTAAGCCCAGCCCATTAATTATGAGCTGGCTCCTGCAAGTGAGGAGAGGGATGGGGGAGAGGAATTTTTGGGACCCCGGCGCTCAGAGGTGGCGAAATTCATCCTGGGGAAAAGGGAACGGGAGCAGCTCCCGGCTGATCTCTGAGCCCTCCTCATTTTCCAGCCAGGAACGGAGAGGGAAACGCTGGAGCTGCAGAGCAGGAGCTGAGGGGTCTCCAAGACCTCCCTGAGCTTGGGTGCAAAGGAGAGGGAAAGCCATGGGCTAGGATTTGGGGTCAGGGGCTGGGATTTGGGGCCATGGGCTGGGATTTGGGGTCAGGGGCTGGGATTTGGGGCCAGGGGCTGGGATTGGGGGCCAGGAGCTGGGATTGGGGGCCACAGGCTGGGATTGGGGGCCAGGGACTGGGATTTGGGGCCAGGGGCTGGGATTGGGGGCCATGGGCTGGGATTTGGGGTCAGGGGCTGGGATTGGGGGCCATGGGCTGGGATTGGGGGCCAGGGGCTGGGATTGGGGGCCATGGGCTGGGATTTGGGGTCAGGGGCTGGGATTTGGGGCCAGGGGCTGGGACTTGGGGCCAGGGGCTGGGATTTGGGGCCAGGGGACACAAAGGGGTCCGGACCCAACTCTGGGGTGGTGTCGAAGGGTCCAGGATGGAGCTCCAGCACCTCAGAGAAGGGTAGGGGGATTCCCAGCAGGATTTTCATCCCAGTCCATCCCTGAGCCTGCGGTTCCACCCGAATCTTAGGAAGGAGGAAGGTTCCAAAGGCACGTGGGGGTGGGGACGCGCTGCTGACCCTGCCGGTGGCTGAGGACCCCAAGGTCTTTCCCAGCCTCAACCATTCCATGATTCTCCGAGCCAAGGTGCTCCTAGGAAGCACCAGGAATTGAAACGTCCCAGATTTTAACCCAATCCTGGATTTCAGGCAGCCAGAACCCCTCATTGTGAGCGGCGGGGGGAAAAGAAAAAGAGCTTTAACTCCAATGACTGAAACAAACAAAAAACCCCCAAAATTAGCGAAAGAGCCCCAGATTTCCTTCAGGAAAGGTTCAGCTGGAGCCGCGCCCCTGCGATCCAGCCACCTCTGGAGCACATCCCCGCTTCCAGCTCCACGTCCTCCCCACGTCTCAGCCAGGGCTGGAATACTACGGACAACCCCGGGAAGAGCGTGGAGGCGGCGCTTGGAAACCTCTGACTCGAGACTTTTGTTCCTCCCTTTTCCTCGGGCCCTGATTTATGTTGTGAAATGGTTGATCTTGGCCTCCCGGCCGTGGCTGGGGCTCTCTTGTTTTTGGCGGGGAATCGCGAGGGAAGGATATCGGAATGGCAGAGGGATATCTGGCGGAGGAGCCCGAGGTTGTACGGGTTTCGTCTGGAGGTTTTAAGGGCCGTGTTTGAAGTTTTGATTTGTTTCGGAGTTTAGGGAGGGGAAAAAAAAGAAAAAAAAGAAAAAGGGAGAGTTGGTAGCGCTACTTTCCAAATGAAAGTGTGAAGTCGTTCCTGGAAATCTGTTGGATTTTTAGGCTTTTTTTTTTTTTTTTTCTTTTTTCCCAAAGGAAAAGGTTCCTTGCTGCTCTGTAGGGGTTGAATTAAATGTGCACCAAGAGGGGAGATTTCCCTTCCATCGCTCAGAGGAGATGTGGGAAGGACTCAATAAAAGGGGGAAAAGTGCTCTAATGGACAAAGCCAAGGTGTCCAACAGGATTTTATAGATCTCCCCATCGGTGGGGAAAAAACCCCACAAAATAGAAAATTATCAGGATTTTTGGGCTTGAACCCAGAGCAGCTGGAACCCAGCGCCTGCGCAGCCTTTGCAAGAATTCCCCTCTGTTTTCCTTCATTCCTTTGATGAAACCGAGCGAGAACAATTAAAAATATTCATTCCATCTCCCAGAGGTGAGGCCCTGGAAGAGAATTCCCAGAGAATGGGAATCTGGAAGCTTCCAAGGTTGGGTTGGAGCACCCTGGGACAGGGGGAGGTGTCCCTGCCCGTGGAAGGGGTGGATTTGGACGGGATTTCCTTCCAAGCCCAAACCAGTCTGGGATTTTATGTTCCCGTGTTTCTACGTGCTGAGTTTGGAATATTTTTCTTGTGCTGGCGGCGCGCACGCATCCCAGCTTCTGTTGGAAGTCCTGAGCTTTGTGGCTTTTCGGCGCCTCTCACCTTCCAACCCCGGCTCTTAGAACCAAAAGTAATTGGAATTGTTGGGACTCGAACTCATTCCTCAAAGTCCTCAGGAGCTGCTTTGGAGAACCAGGGTTGGGTTCCAGGTGGGAGCAGCTCAGAACCTCCCTTGCAGCGCTTCCTCATCGCCCCCACGCCCCTCAGGGGCAGGCCTGGCTTTTCCAGGGGGATTTCTGGAATTTTTCCATGGCAAATCCCTCACCAAACACAGCCAGGCCTGGGGGAAGCGAGCGGAGCACTCCTCAAACCGAGAATCCTCTGGAATAAATCCCGCCGGCATTGACTGGGGGGGATCTGCTCAGCCCAGCAGGAGGGGGACGCCAGCGCCCCGAGGATCCCAACGCCAGCATTGTTTGGGATCTGTTCCCACGCCCCGGCACAATCCCAAATCCCTCTGGGTGGGGAGGGAGACGCTTTCCCAAACCCACCCTGAGATCTGGCAGCGGTTCCCGTCCCCTGTGACCCCCGCCGAGGCCGGGGGGGCTCCGGAGCTCTCCCCAGCCTTTGTCAGAGCTGATCCCAAGGGCGCAGCAAAAATCCGGGCACGGAGCAAAACCAGAGCAAATCCTGAATTGGGGGAACAACTTCCAGCTCGGATGGAGAGGTGGGATCATTGTCCCTGGAAAACCGCAGGCTGAAGTCATCCACGCTCGTTTTGTTTGAGTTTCACAATGGGAGAAAAGGGGGGGGGAGGGAGGGGCACAAAGAATCCCAAAAAAAAAAAAAAAAGAAATTTCCCTGTGGATAGCAGACATCCCTTCTTCTGGCGCTGAAAATCCTCATTAACCTGGAATTAGATAAATTTTCCCTGCTGAAGCAAAAGGTGGCTCTGGACGGTTGGGAAAACCTGGAGCCAAAGGCCGTTTTTGGAGGTTTTTTTAAAGGTGAACAAGTTGGGAATTGGCTGAATCTGTTCCCGCAGGGTTCGGGGTTTCCCACAAATTTTGCTTAGGGTGAGACTTGAAGACAGAAAAATTTTCCAATAAGGGAAGGGACAGGGAAGCTGGGAACTGGGAATTCCATTGTCCCCTGTCAGAGCCGCTGCTCCCCAAAGCGGAAGAGGTGTCGGAGCAGGAGAGAGAAGAATTCCATGGCTGGAATTATGCAGAGAACACAGAGAAAGAAAGGGGGATGCTCCCAAAATATTGGGAAAGCTGAATGGATCCCGAAGTTAGGAGAGGGAGAAACAGCTGCCGTGGAACCCGAGCGCCGTTTTCCTCCCTCTCCAGCTTTTCCCAGGATCTGGCAGCACTGGCAGGGCCGAACTCTTCCCATCTCCTTTCCCACCTCCTTTCCCATTTCCTTTCCCAGTTCCTTTCCCATCTCCTTTCTCATCTCCTTTCCCATCTCTTTCCCAGTTCCTTTCCCATTTCCCATTTCCTTTCCCATCTCTTTCCCATTTCCCAATTCCTTTCCCATCTCCTTTCCCCTTTCCTTTCCCATCTCCTTTCCCATCTCCTTTCCCATTTCCCATATCTTTCCCATTTCCTTTCCCATTTCCTTTCCCATTTCCCATCTCCTTTCCCAGTTCCTTTCCCATCTCTTTCCCAGTTCCTTTCCCATCTCTTTCCCAGTTCCTTTCCCACCTCCTTTCCCATCTCCTTTCCCATCTCCTTTCCCATTTCCCATCTCCTTTCCCAGTTCCCATCTCTTTCCCAGTTCCTTTCCCAGCCCATCCCGGTGCTCCCGGTGCCTTTCCCAGGTTCCCGCAGCCCCATCCCGGTCCCACCCGTGTCCTGGATCCCGGGTGGATTTGGGTGGCGGCTCCTCCTGCCCGGGTTTCCCATCCAGCTTTTCCCATCCCCGGGCTCTTTTCCGTGCGTTTTCCCCGCTTTTCCCGGCTGCTCCCCGCTGCAGGCAGCGCTCGGTGCCATCCATGGAAATTCCCGCTGGCTCCGTCCCTGTTCCTGTCGCTAATCCCGGCGTTTGTTCAAGGAGAACAAAAGCGATGCCGAGCGTTTGTTTTCGCTCTTTGGGTCGCGTTCGCCTCATTTGCGTAGTTCTCATTAGCTAATGAGCCTCCGCTCATGGAAAACCGCTCCGGCCCCAGCTCTGGGAAAAATCCCAAGGAGGCAGAGCTGAGAGGAGGGAGGGGAAAAAAAGAAACCCTCTGGATTTTAAAATTTAATTTTAAATTTAATTTTAAACTTAATTTTAATTTTAATTTTAATTTTAATTTTAATTGTATATTATTTTTAATTATGTCGTCATCCCTGGCAGTGTCCAAGGCCGGGTTGGACAGGGCTCGGAGCAGCCCTGGGACAGTGGAAGGGGTCTCTGTCCCTGGCAGGGGTGGAATTCCATGAGTTTTGAGGTCTTTCCGTCCCAAACCCTCCTGTAATTCCAGGATTTTAGGACATCCCTTCTATCCCGACCTTCCTTCTGATGGAATTAAGGGATCCCAGCTCGTGTTTCCCAGCACTGAGCAAACCGCTGATCACTCTAAAAGTGATTTTATCCCAAATTTGCTGAAGATGACATTTTAATTTTTTTTTTTTTTTCCCCCTTACAAACCAGCGTTGTCCTTCTGCCGTTATCGCTTTGGAATCTCATTCCCTTCTCCCTCTGGGTCATTCCCGGGACATCGTTAATCCCACCCCGTTCAGAGTGGATTCTCCCCATGGTTTATTTTGAAACTCTGCTAATTTTTAGCAGATGCTCAGCGAGGTTCAGTTCGGGAGGAACAATTGGCCTCCATCTCCCAGGATCCCTGCGTGAAATCCTGGGATGAATCCCTTTTGGACAGAGGTGCTGCCTGCCCCTGATTAGAAATATTCCACTTTATCCATTCCGCTGAACTCCTTCTCTCTCAGTCCGAGGGACTGATGCCACACTCCTCTTCCTCCAGTGATTTTGACCAAAACTTCCCAAAATTCTGAATAAAGAGGGGATGGAATTTGGGGGGAAATGTCCCACAGGGAGCTCTTCCCTGGAGCCTGGGAATCCAGAGCCTGGATTTATCCAAAGGCACCGAAACAGAGGGAATAAACCCCAAACTGTGTTTGATTTTCAGCCCGAATGTCTGCGGCTCGAGGTTCCATTCCTACTGCTGTCCCGGCTGGAAAACTCTGCCTGGAGGGAACCAGTGCATTGTCCGTGAGTATCCCTCAGTCCTTGCATCCATTTCATCCATTTCATCCATTTCATCCATTTCATCCATTTCATCCATTTCATTCATTTCATTAATGTTATCAATTTCATCCATTTCATCCATTTCATTCATTTCATCCATTTCATCCATTTCTTTTATTTTATCCATTTTTTATCAATTTCATCCATTTTATCCATTTCATCCATTTAATTCATGTTATCAATTTCATCCATTTCATCAATTTCACCCAATTCATCCATTTCATCAATTTCATCCATTTTATCATTTCATCCGTTTCATCAATTTTATCCATTTTCCCACCCATTTCATTCATGTTATCAATTTCAACCATTTCGTTAATGTTATCAATTTCATCCATTTCATCCATTTTATAATTTCATCCATGTAATCAATTTTATCCATTTTTTGTCCATTTCATTCATGTTATCCATTTCATCCATTTTATCAATTTCACCCATTTCATCCATTTTATCCATTTTTTTCCCACTTCCCTGCTCTGGGGGAGCTCCCAGCCCGGGCCAGGGCTCCTGGGAATTCCCAGCTCTGCAAATCCCGATTAAACCGGGCTGGTCCCAGCTGGTCCCAGCGGCTGAGCTCAGTTTTTAATCCTCTCCCGAGGTGTCCCCGTGTCCCCCTGCTTTGGGACAGGCGGCTCCCGAGGAAGTTTTCCTCCCGTGGAAGTGATTTCCCGCTTCTCCCCATGGGATAATTCCGTTAATTGGCGGTGACATCGCCGACCCGGTGTCACCGCAGCTGTCTCCCGGCGGGAATTTGCATCTTTGCGGCACCACGGGAGGACGATTGAGATAAATCCCGCCTGGACTGGGAGTTTTCCTCCCTGTCTGGGCTCTCCGGGGAGAATCCCTGAGTGGGCTGATGCCCTGTGGGATTGAGGTGTCCCTGCCCGCGGATCCCTGATGGGATTTCAGGTCCTTCCCACCCCTGCCGTGCCCGCAGAGGTGCCCCAGCCGCTCCCGGGGCGATTCCTTCCCCAGGGGATGGATGGGGAATGTGTGAATCCCGGGATAACCCTGCGTCCTCCTGCGCCCGCAGCCATCTGCAGGAATTCCTGCGGGGATGGATTCTGCTCCCGGCCCAACATGTGCACCTGCTCCAATGGACAGCTCTCCCCCAACTGCGGCTCCGCTGGAGGTGAGGGAATTCTCCTGCTGACCCCGGGCCTTCCGTGCTCTCCCCAAAAAGGGGAAAGGAGTCGAAACTCTGCGGTTCTGCCCGAAATATTCCGCCTTTCGCGAGGTGTTCCGTGCTTTGGGGCGCTTTCCCTGCAGAAATGAACGGGATTTTGGAGCCTTTTAGGGTCTCAGGTGGAGGGGGACACGTCCCGAGAATTCGTTTTCCATCAGCGCCCAGCTGCAGAGGAGCCTTTGGGAGAAAGTCACCCCTGGAAGCCGCACTCGGGGGGTGCCTGGGAGAAGGAAATTCCCGGGATCCCATTCCCAAGTGCTCCAGATCCCCCGGGAAGCAGCGGAGCCTGCAGCCCTCGGGGAGGGGAAGGGGCTGGAGCCACGGAACTCGGGGAGTCGGGGTCCATGTGGGAGCAATCAGGGAGGAATTCCAGGAATGCCGAGAGCTGCGCATCCATCTGGGCACGGCCCTGGCATTCCCGGGAGCCTGGGAAGGGGAGGGGGCTCCTCTGCAGGGGCTCCTCCGAGCTGGAATTCACAGCTGGGGGCTGGATTTCTGTGGAAAAGCGGACAAATTGTGCATTCCAGAGGCGGGAAAACCGCTGTGCCTCCTCTGGAATAACAAAGAGCGGCGTTTCCTGCTCGGTTTCCTACTGCAGGGAGTCAAAGATGTTTTAGGAGTTCTCTGAAGGGGCTGCTTAGGTGGAGCAGGGAGCGAGTAGAGACAAAAACCCCACAGCTGACCCCCGGCAGAGCCACTGATCCCTTCCAGGAATCTGTAGGATCAATCCAGTCCAATCCAATCCTGGGGAAAGTTAACGAGGACGAGCTGTCATCCTCCTTTTCCTGTCATTTCTCCTTTTCCTGTCATTTCTCCCTTTCCTGTCATTTCTCCTTTCCCTTTCATCCTCCATTTCCTACAACTTTGGCCTCTGCTACCCTGGCTAATCCTGACAAAGCCTTGGAATTCCTGGCTGGAAGATGCTCTTCTGCATCCCAGACCCACGGGGGGCTCCACGAGAGCCAGGCTTGGGCAATCCGAGGTTGGGCAGGGCTTGGAGCACATGGAAGGGCTGGAATGGGATGAGCTTTAGGGTCCCCTCCAGCCCAAACCTCTCCGGGAGTCCCTGACAAATCAGAAGGACCTCAGGGATTTTGGGATCATGGCAGGAGTCAGAAATGGGACAGGGAAGGCTCTTTGCCAGTTGGTTGGAAAATTCTGGATGAGGATCAGGGCTCTTGCTGTGTCCAGACCCTGAACCTCCTGAATTCCTGAGCTCCACTGAACCTGATCCCAGCTCCCGTTCCAGGAGCAGCCCTGCCTTGGGGACAGCTGTGACACCCAGCCTGTCCCCATCCGCCTCTGCCCCTGCTCAGCCCCCACAGCGCCTGGAATTGCTTTTCCAGAGCTGCCTGAGCGAGCCGAGGGCTGTAGGGAAGAGTTTTCCAGACTGGAGCCTTTTCCCAGCGGGAACAGCCTCGTGTCTGACCAGCCAGGCGAGGCTTTGAAGCCACGTGCTGCGTTTCCTGAAGGATTAAATTCCCATTTAAATCCAGGCTGATCTCTGGCCGTGGAGCGGGAGGGAGACGAGGAGATGCAGGGATGGATCCAGCCCAGCCCCGGATCCCACATCCAGCCCTTGGAGCGCTGAGATTTCCCAGCCCAGCCCTCCCTGCTCCCCGAATTCCCACAAAGAGCGGAATTCTCCCGCTTGGACACTCGTGAGTCCTGCTGCTCCCGGACAGGCGCTTGGCTCCAGCTCTTCCCAGCCTGAAATTGGTGTTGGAGGAGCCTCCATCCCACAAATCCGGCCCCTGGAGCTGCCAGCTCCCGGCCTCTCCTCTCCCTGGCAGCCAGAGCAGAGCTCTCCCTGGGGTTTCTGTGTGAAATCCACTTTTCACGGGATTTGCTCCAACCTCGGGCCCTTGCACTCGGGGTGCTCACGCCTTCCAGAGGAGGAATGTGTTGTTCCCGGGATTCCCGAGGGAAAGCTGTGCTTGTAACTCACTTTGCTGAGCCCCAAACTTCCCTCTTCAGGCTGCTTTCATCCCAAATCCCTTAAACGTGGAGCGAGGAAACAGTTAAAGCCAACACTTTGTGCCCACAGGAAAAAACTTCCCGATTTATTTATTGCTATTGTTTTCCAGCAGTGCCTCAGTCACATCCAGTGGGTCATAATCCAGTGGGAAAGCTGAGCTCTCACACGGAAGAATGGAGGATTCGTGCTTTTCTTCCCAAATTCCTTTTTAAAACCCCTCTCCCAGTAGCTGGATCTTGCCAAGGAGGCCACGCTGTGTTTGCAAAAGGAGGAGAAAGATCTTAAAGTCGATGGTTTTCCTCCACCAAAGAAATTCCATCCCCTCCAAACTCCTTGAACAGGGAGGGATTTGAAAGATTGGGCAGCCCGAAGTGTGAAAAGGGTTGAAAACGGAGAGATAATGGAAAGCAGTGACAAAAAGGGTGGGAAAACGTCGGAAAAATACAAAATGCTGAAAGAGAAGATCCTGACAGGGCTGTCAAAGGCAGGGAGACATCAGGAATCGTTTGCAGGAAATCCTGCAGGAAGGACAAAGCTGGAAAGGTTTCGTTGGGGTGGATTCCTTAAGGAAATGAAAGGACGGAACGAGGGCTGGGATGGAGGTCAGGGAAAGGTTCTTCCTCCGAGGGTGCTGGGCACATTCCCAGCCCTGCCAGAGCTCCGGAGCGCTCCCGGCGTGCCCAGGGTGGGGTCCTTGGAGTCAGGAGCTGGGTCCCGGACACGGCCGCTCCGTGTCACCCGGGACGGGAATTCCGGGCCGGGGATACCGGGGTGATTCCCTGTCCCTGTCCCTGTCGCTGTCCCCAGTGCAGAGCTGCAGCGTGCGCTGCATGAACGGTGGCAGCTGCTCCGAGGAGTCCTGCCTGTGCCAGAAGGGATTCACCGGCACCTACTGCGGGCAGCGTGAGTGGGAGCGGGATCGGGAGCGGGATCGGGATCGGGACTGGGATTAGGATCGGGATTGGGAATGGGAATGGGAGTGGGAACAGGAATGGGGATGGGAACAAGTCCTGCCTGTGCCAGAAGGGATTCACCAGCACCTACTGCGGGCAGCGTGAGTGGGAGCGGGATCGGGATCGGGATCGGGAATGGGGATGGGGATGGGGATGGGGATGGGGATGGGGATGGGAATGGGGATGGGGATGGGAATGTGGCTTGGAATGGGAGTGGGACTGGGAAAGGGCACCTGGGACACTCCAACATCAGCTCCGCGTTCTCCTCCCCTTGGAATCTCAGCCCTCTCTTGTGACCAAACACACACAGAGCTCTGTATCAAAATACAGATATTAGATATAATCAATGGATCCATTTATTTCCCAGTATAATGTGTAATATATTAATATAATATAGATTTTTCAATCCTTTATAACGTATAGATAATAGATATAGATATAGGTATATAATTAGAACTTCCCACATCCCCAATCCCTGGATCCACGTGGGAACCGCTCCCATTGAACTCAACGAGGATTTTTAAAGTCAAAATTCCTCATTCCCCCCAAACTCCCCCTCAGCTCCTCCTGATCCCTCGGCGCTGAAACCTTCCCAAAAGTTCAGCCGGAGGCAGAGGCTCCAGATGGAAAATTTCATCCTGAGCAGCAAAAGCCTGGGAAAATTCTCAGGAGCAGCAGCCCGGGGCTGGGACGTGCAGCCCTGGCTACGTGCAGCTCCCAGCTCCATCCCGCGCTCCCGGCCTGGCAGAACATCCCGGGAGGGCTGGGAATGCTGCAGGACATCCCGGGAGGGCTGGGAATGCTGCACCCCCTGGATCCATCCATCCCAACAGGGCTGGGAATGCTGCACCCCCCTGGATCCATCCATCCCAACAGGGCTGGGAATGCTGCAGGACATCCCGACAGGGCTGGGAACGCTACATCCCCCTGGATCCATCCATCCCAACAGGGCTGGGAATGCTGCACCCCCCTGGATCCATCCATCCCTACAGGGCTGGGAATGCTGCATCCCCCTGGCCCCATCCCAACTCCCAGGAATTGGGATCGGAGCCGGGAGCTGGGCACTGAGAGGGGTCAGTGCAGGGCAAAGTCCTCGGGGGTCCCTTCCCGCTCTGGAGATTCCATCAATCCATGATTTCAATCAGGGAACTTCCTTTGGCTCCAGCCCTGAGTGCAGAGTTTCAGCTCAGGGTAGCGGGACTGAGCTTAAGTCGGGAATATTTCAAGTCAGGAATATTTCAAGTCAGGGATATTTTAAATCAGGAATATTTCAAGTCAGGGATATTTTAAACCAGGAATATTTCAGGTCAGGGAACACCCGGGTGCTGCTCAGGCCTCAGCTCCTTGCTCTGGGCTCGGGGGATTCAATCCCTGGCCATCCTGCCCTCCTCCCGTTCCAGCTGCCGTCATTCCCCACGCTTTTCCCTCTGTGCAGTTTCCTGTCTCCATCCGCTCATCCCACTTAAATCCCAGCGCTGCCTGGAGGGAACCGAGATTCCAGAGGGCAGGAAATCCTCCCCAGTGCAACGGGAGTTTACAGCCTTTGCAGAGAGGGGCTCAGGCAGGAACGGGGAGCAATTTTTCCGAGGAAAAGGGATAAAAATCTCTGATTGGGATAGAAAATCTCGGATTGGGATAAAAAATGTCGGATTTCTCCATGGGAGAACGCGGAGCCGATATTCCAAACTCTGGTTCTCCAACCACCCCGGAGGTGACTCCCCGAGCTCTGGCAGCATCTCCGGGAGCAGGAGTGACGGAATTCCCTCTTTTCCCTCCGCAGCCGTGTGTGAGAACGGCTGCCAGAACGGGGGCAGGTGCATCGGACCCAACCGCTGCGCCTGCGTCTACGGCTTCACCGGGCCCCAGTGCGAGAGAGGTGAGCAGTTCCGCATTCCCTGCCGTTCCAGGGCCGGATTTCGCCCTCCGGCTTCAGCTCCGCCGAGTCTGGGTTTGGTTGGATTTCTGCTGGCGCTCCGTGGGGTGGGAATTCCCCGGGACGCGGCTCGGGGGCGGCTCTGCTGGGATTTGTGCGGATTTTGGGCTCTGTGGGCACGACGGAGGTTTGGCTGAGCCGCGGAATTCCTCCTTTTCCCGCTGGCTGGGATGGACATTCCCGGCTCTCTGATAGGAGTCTTGGCAAGGCTCGGAGCCGAAATGAAACCGAAACACGGAGCCGATGCTCCAGCTCCCAAATCTGAGCCCAAAGCGCCTGGAAATGTCCCGATTTCCCAGCCTCTCGCTCTCCCAGGATTGGGCGCGTGCTGGGCAACTCCATTCCCAAATTTGGGCTGCTCCTGCCTTTCCTGGGATGTTTTTCCCTGTGGTTTAGAGACAGGAAGAGCAGCTGGGTTCTGGTGGCCCAGCCAGCAGGAATCCACTCAAATTCCACAGGGATGAGCGACATTCCCGGGGCTCCCAAAGCGTCTCCCGGAGCTCGGGGTACAGGTGAGCCCCGCTCGAGGGCTCCGCTGAAGTTTAAGTCTCAGATTTGGCTGCAGAGAAGGGAAAGCTCTGTAAAAACCTCCACGTGTCCATTGGAGCGGCTTTGCCTCGTTCCCGTCTCCATCAGGGAATTGTGGAGCGCTTTGGGTTGGAAGGGAGCTTAAAACCATGCAGGAACCCCTTCCACTGTCCCAGCCTGGCCTTGGACACTGCCAGGGACGGGACATCCCCAGTTTTTCTGGGAGATTCTGTTCTGCAGCAGTTACAGATCCTTTAAACCCTCTCCTTGCCCTTTTCCAGCTCTCAGGAATCGCTGTAGTTATGGAAAACTATGAGGGTTTCTCTCTGGAGGGAGATTTCTCCCCCGAACCCCCAAACCCCATCTCCAGAGCACGGGGAGCTCCTGAAGTGCCGAGATTCCAAAAACGCACCCAGACTCTTGTCTGCGTGTGAGCAGAGAGCGGGAAACCCCCGAAAGAAACTTCTGGAGAGAGAAGGCTGGAAAAATCCGAGCGTGCGTCGTGCGTGTGTGTGTGTGTGTGTGTGTGCGGAGAGGGGAAGAGGCAGGGGCTGAGCTTTGGGGCCGCCGGTACAAAATTCCTCACGTAAAGGAGAATTTTCACAAAGCCTGCAGAGATTTGGCCGAGCCAGACTTGTGTGGAAGACAAAACAAATCCTGCAGCTGTGTCCACACGGCTCCTCCCTGCCAAGGCAAACACAGCCCGCGCCGGGGAGGGATCCTGGGGGGGGTTTCGGAGCCAGGTGAGTGCCTGGCGCCGACCTCCCGGGGAAAAACGGGGAGCCAGGAACAGCCTCACCCTCCTGAGGGAAACCTGGGCTCCTGCTCCGTCCCCAGGCTGCTGCCAGCAGCGGGATTTGTGTCCTTGGGGGTCCCCGGCAGGAGATTTCCAGCAGCTCCTGCAGCTCCCAGCTCAGCTCCAGTCCTGCTTCCCAAGGGATTTCCTGGAGCGGGATGAGCTCGGAGCAGAGCCTGGAGCCCTTTCCTCACCGGGAGAAGGGATGAATCTCAGCCCAGAGCCAGGGAACGGCCTGGGCTCTGCCAGACGTGGAATTCTCGGCGTTAATAACTGCGGCGAGGAGCAAGGAGCGTAAACACAAAGGAAACACAAGAAATTCCACCTCAGCAGGAGGGAAAACGTCTTTCCCAGGAGGTGGCAGAGTCCTGGAACTGTTGGGGATCCAGGAGTTTTTCCATTGGATCCAGGAGCTTTCCCTGGGATCCAGGAGCTTTTTCCTGGAATCCAGGAGCTTCTCCCTTGGATCCAGGAGCTTCTCCCTTGGATCCAGGAGCTGTGGTCTCTTCCAAGGGGCTCCGGGCAGTGCCAGGTTTCCACCTGAGTTCTTGGGAAGGGTCTGGAGCTCTGGAAGCGCCACTCCAGCCCCTGCACTGAGACCGACCGGGACAAATCCTGAGCCCGAGGGCTCTTCCAGGAGTTTCCAGCCCCAGCTCTGACATTCCCAGCTCTGACATTCCCATCCCAGCTCTGACATTCCCAACCCAGCTCTGACATTCCCAGCTCAGCTCTGACATTCCCAGCCCAGCTCTGACATTCCCAACCCAGCTCTGACATTCCCAGCTCCAGCTCTGACATTCCCAGCCCAGCTCTGACATTCCCAGCCCAGCTCTGACATTCCCAGCTCTGACATTCCCAGCCCAACTCTGACATTCCCAGCTCCAGCTCTGACATTCCCAACCCCAGCTCTGACATTCCCAGCTCAGCTCTGACATTCCCAGCCCAGCTCTGACATTCCCAGCCCCAGTTCTGACATTCCCATCCCAGCTCTGACATTCCCATCCCAGCTCTGACATTCCCAGCTCTGACATTCCCAGCTCAGCTCTGACATTCCCAACCCAGCTCTGACATTCCCAGCCCAGCTCTGACATTCCCAACCCAGCTCTGACATTCCCAGCCCAGTTCTGACATTCCCAGCTCAGCTCTGACATTCCCAGCAGAGCTCTGACATTCCCAGCCCAGTTCTGACATTCCCAGCTCAGCTCTGACATTCCCAGCAGAGCTCTGACATTCCCAACCCAGCTCTGACATTCCCATCCCAGCTCTGACATTCCCAGCCCAGCTCTGACATTCCCAGCCCCAGCTCTGACATTCCCAGCTCCAGCTCTGACATTCCCAGCTCCAGCTCTGACATTCCCAGCCATTCCCCCCGCTCTGGAATCGCCAGCTCCGTGTTTCCCTCTGTTCTTTGTGCCTCAGGAGCTGCTCCTTGAAACTCCCTCGGGTTTCATGGGGCCGAGGCTCCGTCAGGAAACTGTACAAAACAGGACAGGAAAACTCGGAGAAAGTTCTCCCTTTACAATTTCCTTTGGATGTGTTTTTCCAGCTCTTGGAATGTCTGGCCTTCCAGAGTGCCCCCGCCAGCTTTTTCTTTTCTGCACAAGTCCAAACAGTTAAATGTGAGGAATGTGGCTGTGTTTGGGTGAAGTAAGGAAATGACGAGCTGGAGAAAGTATTCCATGAGAAAGGAGCCCCTGAGGAGACCCTCGGGCTGCTCCGCTCCCCTGCCCTGGGGCCCGAGGGGCTGAGAGAGCTCTGGGGCTGGAAAACACCAGGAACAATCGATCCAGGCTGGAAAACACCCGGAGAACAACAGGAACAACCAGTCTGGGCTGGAAAACACCAGGAACAATCGATCCAGGCTGGAAAACACCTGGAAAACACCAGGAACAATTGATCCAGGCTGGAAAACACCTGGAAAACAACAGGAACAACCAGTCTGGGCTGGAAAACACCAGGAACAATCGATCCAGGCTGGAAAACACCTGGAGAACAACAGGAACAATTGATCCAGGCTGGAAAACACCTGGAGAACACCAAGAACAATTGATCCTGGATGAAAAACCCCTGGAAAACCCCAGGAACAATTGATCCAGGCTGGAAAACACCTGGAGAACAACAGGAGCAACCAGTCTGGGCTGGAAAACACCAGGAACAATCGATCCAGGCTGGAAAACACCTGGAGAACGCCAGGGACAATTGATCCAGGCTGGAAAACACCCGGAGAACAACAGGAACAACCAGTCTGGGCTGGAAAACACCAGGAACAATCGATCCAGGCTGGAAAACACCTGGAGAATGCCAGGGACAATTGATCCAGGCTGGAAAACCCCTGAAGAACACCAGGAACAATAGAACCTGGATGAAAAACCCCTGGAAAACACCAGGAACAATCGATCCAGGCTGGAAAACACCCGGAGAACACCAGGAACAACCAGTCTGGGCTGGAAAACAGCTGGAACAATCGATCCAGTGTGGAAAACCCCTGGAGAACAGCAGGAACAATCCTCCGTGGTCGGCTCCTTCCCCTGGGATTGGGCTGGCGGCTCTGGGAAGCTGATCCCGAATGTCCAGGGAGGGACAGGACACAGGGAATGGCTTCCCGTGGACGGGGGGCAGCGTTAGGTGGGATACAGGAGAGGAATTGTTCCCTGGGAGGGTGGGGAGACCCTGGGATGGTGTCACCGAGACACACAAAGAAATCACACGCAGACGAGAGATTTTCGCAGAGGTTCTTGTGATCCAGCTCCCAGCTGAGAGAGCGGAGAGAAGAAGAGACCCCTTTGTTTATTTTTTTTACTTTTTATACATTTGTGGGTCCAGCAGAAGATTGGCTTTTTGGGGTTTCCACCCCTCAGCCTCAGTGGCCAGAGCAGCTGTCAGTTACAATTGTTTTCAGGTTAGAAATGTGCAAACAAAGGACAGAGAATGAAAAACAAAGGATTTGTTTATATTACTTCTGTGGGAAAGGTAGAAAAACTGCTCTAATATTCTACAGTAACTAAAAGATCTGACTCCATTTATGAAAATCAAAAGGCTGATAAAGAAACTCAGAAAAACCAGGGTAACAGGATGGAATTCCCAGAGCAGCTGCGGCTGCCCCTGGATCCCTGGAGCGTCCGAGGCCGGGCTGGAGCAGCCTGGGACAGCGGGAGCTGTCGCTGCCTGTGAGACAGGAACGAGAGGAGCTTTGAGGTCCCTTCCAAGCCCGAGCATTCCAGGATTCCAGGGTCTCCTGATCCAATATTTTCAATAGTTCCACCCCCCGGAATTCCCTCATATTCAGGATTTCTTGCAGTCCCTTAATGGGAATTGTCATTGGAATTGTCATTGGAATTGTCATTGGAATTGTCAGGGATTCAGAGCTCGGGGGATTCCTAAATCCCCCCATATTCAGAATTCCCTACAATCCCTTAATGGGAATTGTCATTGGGATTGTCAGGTATTCAGGGCTCAGGGGGTTTCCTAAATACCCCAATATTCAGGATTCCCTACAATCCCTTAACGGGAATTGTCATTGGAATTGTCATTGGAATTGTCATTGGGATTGTCATTGGAATTGTCAGGGATTCAGAGCTCGGGGGATTCCTAAATCCCCCCATATTCAGGATTCCCTACAATCCCTCAACTGGAACTTTACCTGCAGCTGCTCTGCTTTTGTGAGGCCGAGGGATCTGCGGAGAGGGAGCAGCAATCCCGGCTTTCCCTCGGCTTTTCCAAGGGAAAAAAAAAAAAAAAGGCAGCTCCTGAAGGACAGCTACCTGCAGCAGGATTCCTGGAACACGGATCCCATGCAGGGACTGGGAAAGGCTTCAGACGTCTGCTAAGCGTCCCTATTTCCTTCATAAAATTTCATTGGTGCCTCATTAAAAATTTAATCATTTGCCCATTAAAATTAGCACCAGCTGGGGCTGGGAGGCAGCCAGGGCTCTCCAGACTGCGATTTCCTTGGCTTCATTCCCTCCAGAGGAGTCATCTGCATAGGAAAAGTTATTTTTGGGCAATTACGGGCTTTTTAAAAAGGGGGCTGCTCTCCTCACAATCCCGCATTCATCATCCCTCTCCAGGAATTCCTGCGGTTCCCGGGGGAGATGAGGTGGGAGGCGCAGGTTTGAGCGCTTTTCTCTCTGTTCACAGCATCAGTTTGGGGTTTTTGCTTGATTAATCTGAGTTTTTTGGGGGGTTCACCCCGCAGTGACCGGGCTGGGAACTCGTAAAATTTGGGTCAAAAAAAAAAAAAAAGAAAAGAAAGGAGAGAAGAGGATCGTTATTTGGTAACTCGTCGTTGTTCGTGTTTCTGGTCAGATTCCCCAAAAATACCTTTTTTTTTTGGGAGATGCCATCACCTTCACCCCGATGGAACTTCCAAAGCGTTCCTTTTTCTCCTCCCGGTGACACCCACAGCCCGGTTTCCTCCGAATTCATTTCCACGCAGACCAGAGGCAGCGTTAAGCTGGAAACGAGGAATTCTTTGCTAATTGATTCTTCCCCAGACGCCAGGAGAATTCCCTGGGTGTTTTCCGTGGATTTCGGGACGCGTTTACCTGGAGCTCCCAGTGCTCCCACCCCTCTCCGCAGGAGATTTTTGTTGCTCCACGCATCAAACCCAAACCTTTCCCTGCAGGGACATCTGGGGTTAATCCGGGAGCAGGGAATTGGGGTCGAGGGCAGTTCCTAATTACTGCCTAATTCCAGCCTGGAGATTCCCTGAGCTGCCTGACCAACACCTGACTGCTCAGACGCTTCCTGGGGAATTTTCTGGGCTCACCAGGACGTGCTCCAAGATTGGTGGTTTTGTTTTTTTTGTTTTTTTTTAAATTTTATTTTATTTTCCCCCCAGCCGCAGATCAAACGCTTCTGTGTCACCTCCCAGCTGAAGGGAAAAAAAAAAAAAAATCCCACGGAAGGATTTTGTTTCCTGCTGTGCCAATATCCCTCATCAAGGGAACCTTGTGACAAACCTGCATTCCTGAGGGCAAAACCCCGCAAAAATCGGGTTAAAAATCCCTGGGGTTTAAGGGATGGGAGGATCCTAATTGGGAATGGGAAACCTGCTGGTTGCTCCTGCGGTGCCTGGGGTTTAAAGCTGAAATTGCCAGGAGAGGTTTCAGAGTTAAAATGAGGAAATTAATCATGAGACAGAATCCCAGAGTCTGAGAATTTCCAGGATCCCAGAATCCCAGACTGGTTTGGGATGGAAGGGAACATAAAAACCGTGGAATTCCACTGCCTGCCACCAGCACCTTCCATACCCCAGGGTGCTCCAGGCTCCATCCAGCCCAGCCTTGGGCACTTCCAGGGATGGATCTTTGTAACCAAAGTGAATTTTGATTGCTTTCCTCATCCCCGAAATTCCCAGACCGGGTGGCATCACAGCTCTGGAGTCGCCTCCTTGCCTGACTTTTGATTTTCAGCTCCTTTCCGAGCCACCACCACCTCCAACACCGGATTTCCATCTCAGCTCCCCCCTCGTATTTTCCCACTGGAAAGGGAGCAGGAATCCCGGGATCCTCGGGCCGGATTCAACCCCCGGGTTTCTCCCTTTCCTCCCCAGATTACCGCACCGGGCCCTGCTTCAGCCAGGTGAACAACCAGATGTGTCAGGGCCAGCTGAGCGGCATCGTGTGCACCAAGACCATGTGCTGTGCCACCATCGGCCGCGCCTGGGGACACCCCTGCGAGATGTGCCCGGCGCAGCCGCACCCCTGCCGGCGCGGCTTCATCCCCAACATCCGCACCGGAGCCTGCCAGGGTCAGCGGGGACGGGGGGCGGCAGGGAGGGGACGGCAGGGGGACGGGGACGGGATGGGGACAGGGATGGGATGGGGATGGGGATGGGACAGGGACGGGGACGGGGACGGGGACAGGGATAGGGATGGAGATGGGACAGGGACAGTGGGGACAGCGACAGTGGGGAGGAGACGGGGGGGGACAGGGATGGGACAGGGACGGGGACAGGGACAACGGGGAAGTGACGGCGGGGGGACAGGGACAGGGACGGGGATGGAGATGGGGACAGTGGTGGGACAGGGACAGGGATGGGGATGGAGATGGGACAGGGATGGGGACAGCAGTGGGACAGGGGTGGGGATGGGGACAGGGATGGGGATGGGGACAGTGGTGGGACAGGGACAGGGATGGGACAGGAATAGGACAGGGATGGGGATGGGGACAGCAGTGGGACAGCAGTGGGACAGAGCAGGGAGAGGGATGGGGACAGGGACAGGGCAGAGTAAGGACAGGGATAGGACAGAGCAGGGACTGGGATGGGGATGGGACAGGGATGGGAACAGAGTAGGGACAGGGATGGGGACAGGGGTGGGGATGGGACAGCAGTGGGGACAGGGGCAGGACAGGAATGGGGATTGGGATAGGGATGGGACAGAGCAGGGACTGGGGTGGAGACAGGGATGGGGACAGGGGGGACAGGGGAGGGTCAGAGACCTGAACAGCTCCGGAGTGGGGAGCGCTGGGAGCGGAGGCTGAAACAGGAACATGAAACAGAGCCCCAGAACAGAGCCCCAGAACAGAGAACACCAAGAACAGAGCCCCAAAGCAGAACCCTGAAAGAGAGAATCCAGAGAGGAAAAGCCCCAAGGCAGAGCCTCTGTGGAACTCTCTGTGGAACTTTGCCAAATCCCCCGTGTGTCACGGAGCACCTCCATGGACCCGGAGTGTCCCCTGGGATCTTCCAACTCCCTTTTCATCCCAGAGACCCTGGGCACGCCGCGGCTCTCGGGGGAGCTCCTCCATCCCACAGGGTGTCCTGGCTCGGGCTGCTGCCTCTCCCAAAGAACGCTCATCCTTCGGGAAGCATTCCCACACCTCTGTCTCCCTCTTGCTCGAGCCAGGA
The DNA here is from genome assembly GCA_037837765.1 of Delichon dasypus. Taxonomy (NCBI): domain Eukaryota; kingdom Metazoa; phylum Chordata; class Aves; order Passeriformes; family Hirundinidae; genus Delichon; species Delichon dasypus. The sequence continues at coordinate 9,951,697 of JBBAXF010000023.1, read as the reverse complement.
ATTCACTCCTGACCCTTCCCCCTCCTCATCCCGGGGGCAATTCCCTCTGGAATGTGATCCAGGAGAACGCAGGGATGCGTTTTCCCTCTGCCGCTGCCTCACGCCCCTGCTCCTCCTCCTGCCGCAGATGTGGATGAGTGCAGGCCATCCCCGGCCTCTGCCAAGGTGGGAATTGCATCAACACCGTGGGATCCTACGAGTGCAAGTGCCCTGCGGGGCACAAGCAGAGCGAGACCAGCCACCGCTGTGAAGGTAAGGGCGGCTCCGCTTCCCCCTGTCCGGGGGCTTTGGAATCCTGGTTTTTTCCAAGGTGGAGATGGGAGAGAGCTCCCATTCCAGGCTGGGTCCCACTTCCAGCCAGCCCTGCCAAAAGGAGTTTTTTTTAAATCTGCTTCCCAGAGGCCGGGAAATGAGGAGCAGGCTTTGCCTGATCTCCCCTCAGAGCGGGAGGAAATGGTTTGGTTTGTGCGCAGAGGGGTTTTTAAAGGATGTTTTAATGGGAACACGGACCGACGGCGCAGGAGGGAGCTCAGCCAGGCTCAGCTCAGCGCTCTGCCAGCTTCTGAGTCTGGTTAAAACTCAACAGGTTTTAATTTCGAGGCTCTTCGTTAGGGCCGTGGAGATTTGATCCGCGTGAAACGGGAGATCAGGCTGGCTGTGGGAGCTCTGGGAGAGCTCGGGAACAGGGGTGCTGCCAGGTGGGGTGAGATGATCCTTCAGATCCTCCCAACCCTCACCATTCCAGGATTCTGTGCCCTGAGGGCTTCAGCCCCTCAGGAAAGCTTTTCCCAAAGAGAGCCCGGAGCTCCGGAGGTCAATCCCTGCTGGGGGATGGACATTCCTCCATCCCGGGAAACATCTGTGTCTGAGCATCTTCCTGGGCAGGACGCCAGCAGACTTCCTCTAAAATCCTGACAGAATTCCTGCAGCGCTGCCACATCAAGGACCCAAACCAGCCCCGTTTTTTGGGGGGCAGGTGAAGGAGCAGCTCCCCGAATCCGCCGACATTCCGGGAATTTGCCTGGCCGAGGTTGGGAGCGGGAAGGGGGCAGCAGAAAGCCGCTCCTGCCTCTCCCACGCCGGCCGGGGAGCGGAGCGCATCCCAGAGCGGTTGGGCTGGAATCTCCCCCCATCCCGGGATTAAACCCAAATCCATTGTCTGGATCTGTCCTCCAGATGTGAGGGGCTCTCCGCTCCCCCCCGGCGCTGGGAAGAGCAGGGCCACAAACAGCTCCTCTCTCCCTGTCCTGCCCAAAAAGGGACAACTCCAGCGTTCCAGGGGCCGCTCCACCCCCGGGATCGCCGCCGGGACAGGAGGCTTCCCTTTGGATCCGGAGTCCTGCTGGGAATGGCACAAACCCAGGGATGCTCCGGAGGGACGGGGTTTTGGGGGCTCCTGTCCCAGCTCCGTCACCTCCACGTCCCCACCAGAAGGTGGGAAAGTGGAATCACCCTCGGGATTCCTCTGGGATTCCTTAGGGAAGATTTCACAAGCAGGGAATCTTCACAAGAAGATTTGGGCCCCGAGCTCCCTGAAAAAAAAAAAAAAATCTCAGAGTCTCCTGCACCTTTTGATCCGTCAGGAATTTGGTCCTGCAGATGGAGCATCAAATTCCTGAGCTTCACCTTCCTGCTGAAATGCCAGAATCTCTGCCTTGCTCCCAGCGCTGTCCTCGCTGGGTTTGATGGATCCAGAGGATGGAATTGTAATATCCAGGTGTGCCGCGGGCTCCGGATCCCAGCAGGAGTTCCCTTGCTGAGCTCTGGGTTCACTTTGCAGCAGGGGAAAGGAGGGAATTCTCTGCTTCCCCTGGTTTTCAGATTCCCCATCCAAGCCTGGCACCCGGGGAATATTTAAACCCGGATTAAACCTCCCCGGGAGACTCTCCCCGGCTCCCCGAAGCTCTGCTTTGTGCCGGGAGGGAATTCCTGGTGGGAAGTCAGCGGCTGGGGTTGTGCTGGAGCCGGAGGTCGGAGCGCGGCTCGCTGATTAACGATGTCCCCTCATTAACGATGTCCCCTCATTAACGCCATAAATCCCCCGCAGCCCGGGGGGGGGAGGAGAACAGAGATAACGGCGGAGCCTCCTTATCTCCTGACACAAACCTTATCTCCCCACACCTGGAATTCTCTTCCCGGAGGATAAAGATGCTTTTCCAAAGCGGGATATTCCGCGCCGATAAGGGAGGCCCCGGTCTCCGGAGCAGCTGGATGTTCCCTGGATGGATCCTCAGCTCCAGCAGCAAACGAATCCTTCTCCTCTCAGTCCAGCCCGGATTTGTTCCTGAACCTCCTCCAGGTCCGGGCTCGCTCCGTTCCAGGCTGATCCCTGATGGATGGGACTCTTCCAGAGGGTGGCTCCTGTTATCCATTGTCCATTGTATTCCGGGGATGATGAGAATTTCTGGCGCTGCCGTTCCCCTTTCGCAGGATCCGGGCGGGCTGGGAAATAGGGAAGTGCTGGGATTAGGTCGGGATGCTCCCTAAAAACGCTGGAGTCGAGGTGGGCTCGGGAAGCATCGGGTTGGTGTTGTGCAAAAAGAGCAAAGAGGGCAGGAATTGGCAGGTTGGGGATGAACGAACTGATCCAGCCTGGATAACGGTGGAAAAAAGGGGGAAAAAATCGGGATCTCTTGAGGTTTTTAAGGGAATGAGAGCCTGGGGGGAAGGTTTGGATCCAGCTGAGCTCTGAACGCGGCGGGAGGAAAATCGCTGGGTACAAGGAAATTCCTGGTGCGAAGCGGAGAGAGGGAAGATCAAAGCTGAGCTGGGACACATCCTGCTGCTCAGAGACCCGGCTCCATAAATCACACAGAAGGGGAGGCCGTGGCCCTTTTTAAATTATCCTGGAAGCAACTGGAAAAAACGGCACCGAAGGGAACAATTCCATGATGTGGAGTTCAGGGAAGAGGGGGGGGAAATCGCTGGCTGGACAAAGCTTTTCCTGCCGTAATTCCGGGGTTTCTCCGCAAGAATTTCGCTTTTTCACAGCTCTTCCTGCGCTGCTATCGGTGAGGTAATAATGCCTCATCCAGGATGCTTCCCAAAGGAATGTGCCCCGCGTCCAAACCCTGTCCGGGGTGATAAATAAAAAGCGGGGAGACCCCAGGAGAGGCAGCGGGAGGCTCCAGGCGAGCCGTGCGCGGCAGCCTCAGCCAGGATTTTCCCGGTTTTGCCCCTCCCCAGGATGTTCCGCCACCAGGATTCCGAATCTCGCCTCTTTTCCTCACCCCTTTGATGAGAGGCACAAATTCCCCAATTTCCTGCTGCTCCTGTGCCAGAGGGAGCTCCCCGGGGATGGAACCCTCGACGCCTCCCGCCCATCTCCTCACAAAACCCCTCCCAGGAGCTCCGGTTTGGGCTCTTTTCCCTGGATTTGGGGCGGTTTGGAGGTTCCATCCCCTCCCTCTGTGGTTCCTTTCAGCGAGGGGAAGGCAGCGAGCCCCTGAGGGATCCCGAGGTGTCATTTCCCCCATCGTATCCCGGTTTTCCAGCCTGTGGAAAGTTGGGGTTCCCACAGCTCTGCAGCCCCAGCTCTCCCAGAGCCTCGCCGACCCCAATCTCCCAGCCCGGCCCCAAAAATCCACGTTTCGCCTTGAATCCCGCCATTGTCCGAGCAGCAGAGCGCAGGATCCCGCTTTAATTCCCACAAAAAGGTCGGAAAAGCCGGGCAGGAGCCAGGCTGGGGCTGGCAGCGTTCCCTGCCCGCTCCGGGCGTTAATTAGCGGGAATGAACCCATCCCGCCGGGTCAGCTCTGCCTGGGCGGCTCCGAAACACCACGGGACGCTCAGGAAAAAAAAAAAAAAAAAAAAAAAAAAAAATTAAAAAGGGGAAAATTGAGAAGGAAAATGTGGTGGGGAAGCACTGAAAGGACAACAAAGGCTCAGGTTCCCGAGGCTTGGGATGTGGAGTCCTGCAGGAACGGGAGATTTTCCTGCTCCTCGGCGCTGGGATTTGTTTTTCAAGGGGCGGTGGGGAAAAGAAAGAGCTGCGGTTTGAGTGGAGCTCTCGGATCCCTGGATTTTTTTCCAGAGGAATGGGATTCGTTGCTGGCAGGCTGAAATCCCCTCAGAGCCAGCAGTGCCACAGACACCTCCAGGGATCAGGATTCCAAACCTCCCCGAGCCCTTCCCAAGCTCCAACCCCTTTTTTTTTTTTTTTGGGAAGCATTCCCACCCTAAACTCCCCCTGGCAGGAGCTGTGGAGAGAAAAAAATCAGGGAGAATTCTGGAGACCCTTTACAGCCTCCAGCACCCCCTGAGCCCTCCAGAACCCCAAATCCCTCCCTCCGCGCCCGGGTTCCCATGGGGAAGGGGACGTTTGGGCATCTCCCGGCGGGATTTTTGTCCTGGCAGACGTGGATGAGTGCGGAGCCGTGCCCGGGGTGTGCGACGGGCGGCGACTGCACCAACACACCGTGGGCAGCTACGTGTGCTCCTGCCCCCGCGGCTTCGCCAGCAGCCCCGACGGTTCCCGCTGCCTCGGTGAGACGGGGAAAACGGGGATCTGGGGCCGGCTCAGGGCCCGGAGCATCCACAGACAGGGAAAATCGGGATCTGGGGTCGGCTCAGGGCCGGGAGAGTCCTCAGAGGGGGAAACCGGGATCTGGGGTCGGCTCAGGGCTGGGAGCATCCACAGAGGGGAAATTGGGATTGGGGTTGGCTCAGGGCTGGGAGCATCCATAGAGGGGGAAATTGGGATCTGGGGCTGGCTCAGGGGTGGGAGAGTCCTCAGACAGGAAAAACCGGGATCTGGGGCTGGCTCAGGGGTGGGAGAGTCCTCAGAGGGGGAAACCGGGATCTGGGGTCGGCTCAGGCTGGGAGCATCCACAGAGGGGAAATCGGGATCTGGGGCTGGCTCAGGGCTGGGAGCATCCTCAGAGGAGCTGGGGTTTGTTGCAGGGTGGGAAATGTTGGGTTTTTTCCCCAGGTGCTTGTCCTGCTCCCGGCCGTATTCTCCTGCTCTTTCTTCCTCTCCAGATTTTGTCCATTCCAGATTTTGTCCATTCCAGATTTTCTCCAGATTCTGCCCATTCCAGAATTTTCCAGAATTTGCCCATTCCAGATTTTTCCCACTCCAGAATTTGTCCATTCTTTCTCCCACTCCAGACTTTGTCCATTCCAGAATTTCTCCCACTCCAGAATTTGTCCATTCTTTCTCCCTCTCCCGATTTTGGGCTGTGGAGGGACAGGACACAGGGAGGACACGAGGAAGAGGAGGAGGAGGAGGCTTGGGAGGATGTTTGAAGTCTGAAAGTCCATTTGGCTTCAGGAAGATGAGGACGGGGAGGTTTGGGAAGAGGAATCCTTACAGCACAGGCAGGGCTTGGTGGCGCAGTGCAAAGTGTCGGGTGCAGCTTTTGGTGCAAATGAATCCGTGGAAAAAAAGGGAAAAACAAAAAAAAAACCCAAAAAACAAAAACAAAACAAAAAAAAAAACCCCAAAAACAAACAAACAAACAAAAAAAAACAAACAAAAAGCCACAAAACCAAACCAAACCAAACCAAACCAACCAAACCAAAAAACCAAACCAAACCAAACCAAACCAAACAAACAAAACAAGACAAAAACCCGAAAAAGAAAAATCAGCTCCAGATTCCTTTCTAGCCACGGATCCTGGAGCAGGATTAAATCGTTTTAGTTCCAGGAGGGGAAAAAAAAAAAACCAAAACTTGTGAAGTGTGAGTAAAAAGCAAAGCCCAAATCCTCCTGTTTGGGAAACTGATAGATTTTAATGGGAATGGAATTTTTTTTCCCTGCTGCTTCCCAGCCCCTGCCATGAGCCCAGAGCGTTGTGACAGCTCTGGGGTGAGTCATGTGGACATTCCCCGCTTTCCTTGAAACCAAGAGCTTCAAGAAACGAAAATAAATCAAATCAGAAAGCCCAGATTTAAAAATAGTCCCCGAGCTGATTTAGCTGCAGCGGGACTCTGACTCCGCCTGAGCTGGCTCTGGGAGCTCCAAGCCTTTCCCCGAGCTCCTTTTTTTGGGACAGTTTGGGCAAAACCCCACAGCTCCTGCTGCCCTGGCACCCGAATTTTGCCAGCTCTGCTCGAGGAGCTTCCTTGGAGAGTTTGGGGTCTCTGGTTTCTATCCGGGAGCAGCTGGGATAACGGAGGATGGATAAAATAACCTGGGCGCTTCTCAAACATCGCCAGCAGCAGGAGAGGGGAGATTGTCACCCTGGAGGCGACCACGGTGCCTCACGTGAGGGGGTTTAGGAGCACCTGATCCCTCCCAGAAAAGCAGAGAGGTTTTTTTAGGGGCTGCAATCACCTCCCCGTGGTTTTTGCAGCTGGAGCAGCAACAGCCAGACTGGGCAGAGCTGGAGAATGAAGCAGATGTTTATTGTAAGGGCTTTAGGGGTGCAGCTTGGGCAGGATGAGAGCCTGGTCAGGGCTGCACCCAAGGTGGGCAGAAAATGGGAAAAAAATGGGAAAAAATGGACCCAGAATGGGCAAAAAAATGGACCCAGAATGGGCAAAAGATGGGCACAAATGGGCAAAAAATGGACACTAAATGGGCAGATGGGCAAAAAATGGACACAGATTGGACACAAAATGGACACAAAATGGGAAAAAAATGGCACAAAATGGGCACAAAATGGACCCAAAAACGGGCACAAAATGGACTCAAAATGGGCCTAAAATGGCAAAAATGGGCACAAAATGGGCACAAAATGGACTCAAAATGGACTCAAAATGGGCCTAAAATTGGCAAAAATGGGCACAAAATGGGCACAAAATGGGCACAAAATGGACTCAAAAATGGGCTCAAAATGGCCTAAAATGGGGGAAAAATGGACCCAGAATGGGCAAAAAATGGACCCAGAATGGGCAAGAAATGGGCACAAATGGACTCAAAATGGACTCAAAATGGGCCTAAAATTGGCAAAATGGGCACAAAATGGGCACAAAATGGGCACAAAATGGACTCAAAATGGACTCAAAATGGGCCTAAAACGGCAAAAAATGGACACAAAATGGGCAGATGGGCAAAAAATGGACATAGATTGGACACAAAATAGACACAAAATGGGAAAAAAAATGGGGAAAAAATGGACACAAAATGGAGAAAAAATGGACACAAAATGGAGCCAAAATGGGCACAAAATGGCACAAAATGGACTCGAAATGACTCAAAATGGGCCTAAATGGGGGGGAAAATGGACACAAAATGGGGGGGAAAAGGGCACAAATGGACACAAAATGAATGAAAAATGGACTCAAATGGGCAAAAAATGGACAAAAAATGGGCCGAAAATGAGCCCTCTGTGTTCAGTCCCCAGCTCGGAGCTCTCTCTAATCCCATCTGGAATTTCCCCTCCCCTCTCTCCCGCAGCATTTTCTGCTTTCCTGGGGTTTTTCGTGCACTTTGGTGCCCCGGGACCCAAACACCCCCCGGCTTCTCCTGCCCCTCCCCAGGATTAGGAGCTGATCCAGTTCTTCGTTCAACCCCCCTCTCAAATCCCCCATCCTCCGGCTCTGGCTTTAACTGGTGTTTTCAGTGGCTCAGGTTTCCCGAACGGAGCAATTCTGCTGAAGCCGGCTCCCAGCGGGGCTGGGGGACGCGTTTGGGGGGAAGGAGCTGGGGTCACTGTCCCCTGCGTGTCCCCTGCGTGTCCCCTGCGTGTCCCCGAGCTGCGCTGGGAGCAGGAGTGCGCCCAGCAGATCAAACAGCCCCTGACAATTAATCCCAATTACATTCCCGGGAAGTGGCAGCCGAGTCCCGGGAGACTTTCCCCCTCATTAATTGACTTGAGGAAAAAAAAAAACCCAAAAAACCCAAAAAAAAAACCCGAGGTGGGAACTGGAGGAGGGAGGATTCCAGGTTCTCCTGCGGGATTGGTGCCAGGTGGAGCCTGCGGGATGCGAGGGACCCTCAGGTCACAGGAGCCGCAAACCCACCCCCAGCAGGGCCAGGGGAGGGTCAGGGGCCGGGCTGGGAGAGATCCCATCGGGAATGGGCCTCAGGAGCTGGCTGAGAGGGTGGCGGTGGTGGCACTTGTGACTGTGTGTCTTCTTCTTCTCCCTGTCCTGTTGCTGTCCCTGTATCGCCCCTCTCCTTCTGTCCCTGTCCCCATCCCTGTCCTCTGCTTGTCCCTGTCCCATCCCTGTCCCTGTGTTCCTGTCCCCGTCCCTGTGTCCCTGTCCCCATCCCTGTCCCTGTGTTCCTGTCCCCATCCCTGTGTCCCTGTCCCATCCCTGTCCCATCCCTGTCCCATCCCTGTCCCTGTGTTCCTGTCCCATCCCCCATCCCATCCCTGTCCCATCCCTGTTCCTCTCCCCTATGTCCCTGTCCCTGTGTCCCTGTGTTCCTGTGTCCCCTGTGTCCCTGTCCCCTGTCCCCTTGTCCCTGTTCTCTCCGCGTCCATGTGTCCCTGTCCCATCCCCATCCCATCCCTGTCCCCCATCCATATCCCCTCCCTGTCCTCTCCCTGTCCCCGTGTCCCTGTCCCTGTCCCTGTCACCCGTGTCCCCGTGTCCCCACGTCCCTGTCCCCCCATGTCCCTGTCCCTGTCCCCAAGTCCCCGTGTCCCTGTCCCCCCCGTGTCCCCATGTCCCTGTCCCTGTCCCCCCATGTCCCCCCGTGTCCCCGTGTCTCTGTCCCTGTCCTGTCCCTGTCCCCCCATGTCCCCGTGTCCCTGTCCCTGTCCCCCCGTGTCCCCCCGTGTCCCCGTGTCCCTGTGTCCTTGTCCCCGTGTCCCTATCCCTGTCCTGTCCCCGTGTCCCCCCGTGTCCCCTGTCCCCCGCAGACCAGCGCCTGGGCACGTGTTTCTCGGCGCTGCTGGGTGGCCGCTGTGCCGGGGACATCCCGGGCCAGGCCAGCAGGATGCAGTGCTGCTGCGACTCGGGGCGCTGCTGGGCCCCTGGGCCAGACCCCCGAGATGTGCCCGGTGCGGGGCTCGGGTGAGTGCTCCCCCAAAACCCAGCGCCCCACAACCCTGCCTGGGCACAACCGGGCGGGAAGAGCTCTCCGGAGCACCAAACCCTGTCCCCGAGTGACACATTTTAAATCCCTTTGGATGGGGATTCCTTTGCCAAACCATTTCCATGGGAATTTTCCCCTGATATCCAACACCACCTGTCCCCAAGTGCCATATCCTCATTTTAAATCCCTTCGGATGGGATTTCCTTTGCCAAACCGATTCCATGAGGAATTTTCCTCTGATATCCAACATCACCTGTCCCCAAGTGCCATATCTCATTTTAAACCCCTTCGAAATGGGATTTCCTTTGCCAAACCGTTTCCATGAGGAATTTTTTCCTCTGATATCCAACACCACCTGTCCCCAAGTGCCACATCCCCATTTAAAACCCCTTCGGGATGGGGATTCCTTTGCCAAACCATTTCCATGAGGAATTTTTTCCCCTGATATCCAATCTAACCCTGTCCCCAAGTGCCACATCCTCATTTAAAACCCCTTTAGGATGGAGATTCCTTTGCCAAACCGATTCCATGAGGAATTTTTTCCCCCGATAATCCAGCCTAACCCTCCCCTGGCACAGCCTGGGGGCCGCTGCCTCTCTCCCATCCCCTGCGAGCGCTGCTCCTCCCGCCTGTGCCTCCCCCGAGGCTGAGCCAAGGCTGGGGCTGATCCCTGCGCTCCTCCTGCTCCTGTCCTTGGCTCCCGGCGCGACTGGAGACTGAACCCTGGGAAGAGGAGGGAGCGCAGGGATGGAGCCGCATCCCGGTGCATCCCCTCCCTCACCCCCAGCTCCTCAGAGCTCCCGTCCCGTCCCTTCCCCGCCTGGAGGGATCCCTCGGTGCCCAGAAATCCTCCGCCACACCCCCCTGGCAAGCTGTGCCCCGTCCTGCGCTCCTCGTCCCTCTGCCCCGTTCCATCATTTCCACCCCCGTTCCCACCGGGACCCCTCCCTCCGCTCCCCGCCGGGGGATCAGGCAAAGCTCTGGGTTTTCTTCCAGACGAGTACCGCAGGCTGTGCATCGAGGGACTGCCGGTCGTGCCAGGCTTCCCCGGGAACTTCCCAGGAATCCAGGATTTGGACCCAACGGAGTCGGGCCGGGACTCAACGGGCCCCGGGGGCATCGGCCCGAACGGGGCCAAACGGGCAGGAGGGATCCCGGGGCTGCCCGGGATGGGCCCGGGGAGCTCAGCATCGGTAATTCCCGGCTCGGCCCTGAGCTGCCCAGCCCGGGGGGTGTTCCCGAGGGCTGGAAGGGCACAGGGAATGTCCCGGCTCCGGGGACAGCTGGGATGTGGCGCCGCACGCGGACCCTGCCGGGCCGGCTCCGGCCGGGAGCATCTCCCAGATTCCCAAATGGGCTCCCCAAAACTCCAGCTGGGAACGGAGCTTTCCTGCCGCCACCTCGGTCTCACCCTTCCCAGCTGGGTTTGCTCCTCAGCTTGGGAGCCTGTGACACCCCCAGGGAGCTCCTGGGGACACCCAAGGGTTCTGGAACCTTCTCCATGACCCTCGGGAACTGCCACCATCCTGGGGACCACCAAGGGCTCTGGAACCTTCCCTGTGTCCCCAGGAACTGCCACCGTCCTGGGGACAACCCAAGGGCTCTGGAACACCCCCTCCGATGTCCCCCAGAACTGCCACCATCCTGCCACCATCCTGGGGACACCCAAGGGCTCCCCAACCCTCCCTGAGCCACTCAGAGAACTGCCACCATCCTGTCACCATCCTGGGGACATCCAAGGGCTCTGGAACCTTCCCTGTGCCCCTCAGAAACTGCCACCATCTCTCTGCAACCCTCCCTGTGTCCCCCAGGAGCTGCCACCATCCTGGGGACACCCAAGGCTCTGGAACCCTCCCCATGACACCCAGGAACTGCCACCGTCCTGGGGACACCCACGGGCTCCCCAACCCTCTCCCCGTGCTCGGCCCCAGGGCTCCCCCAACCCTCCCTGTGCCCCCCAGGAACGGCCACGCTGAACCAGACCATCGACATCTGCAAGCACTTCACCAACCTGTGCCTGAACGGGCGCTGCATCCCCCACGCCGTCCAGCTACCGCTGCGAGTGCAACATGGGCTACAAGCAGGACGTGCGAGGGGAGTGCATTGGTGAGTGGGGGGCCTCTCCCCAAAAACTCCCAAAAACTCCTCCAGCCTGCTTTTCCCGTCCCTGGGTCCCTCACAGGGTTTTTGTTTTTTATTTTTTTCTCCTCCTCGCAGATGTGGACGAGTGCTCGAGCAGCCCTGCGTCCACGGCGACTGCGTTCAACACCCCGGGCTCCTACCACTGCAAGTGCCACGAGGGCTTCCAGAGCACCCCCCACCAAGCAGGCCTGCATCGGTAGGGGCTGTGCCCCCCTTCCCGGGGGGCTGCAGGGGGGGCAGAGGGGTCGGCAGAGCCCCCGGCGCCGCGGGAGGGTCGTGGGGTGAAAGGCGGCGAGGAGCTCCCGGCACCGCCGGGATCCGCCCGGGAGAAGTTTCCTCCACCTCGTTTTCCGTCAAATTTTCTGGAGGGGATGTGCAGAGTGCTCCCCAAGGATGGGATTCTGTCAGGAGAGCTTTGACCAAAAAAAAAGAAGAAATAAGGGGGAGATTCCGGGCTGGAGTTGGATTGGGCGTGGGATATTTCCAGCAAGGCTGCTGCAGGTGAGGCACTGCCAAAAAAATCGGGATGGGGAGGGAGTGTTCCACCACAGCAACAACGAGCAAAGGCAGATTTCCACGGCTGTGCCCGAGCTTCGAAATTTGGACTTTTTTCCCGTCCTGACCAAGTAGCTTCCGAAGGTTCCCCCCCAAAAATTCCAATTTTCCAAGTGGGATTTTTGGGGATGAATTCCTGCGTCCGAGGGCCACCTTGCCTGGGTTTCCCGCAGCCTCCCGGCTCTCCCTGCTCCCATTTCTCCGGGTGCTTTCCCTGCAGACATCGACGAGTGCATCATGAAACGGGGTGATGTGCAGGAACGGGCGCTGCGTCAAACACCGACGGCAGCTTCCAGTGCATCTGCAACGCCGGCTTCGAGATCACCCCCGACGGCAAGAACTGCGTGGGTGAGGCTCCCGTGCGCCCTGAGGAGCCCGGGACACCCCGGGATACCCCGCAAGGGGAGAGGGCTGGGCCGGGATTCCGTCGGGGATTTGGGTGCAGGGGAGCAGCGGGGCTGGAGCTGCTCCAGGAGCGCTGGGGATGCAGCCCCGAGCAGGAAAGGTGACCCTGACCTCGGAGCCGCTGCTCCTGGGGGTTCCACCGTGTCCCCCCTCTGCTTTGGGGCCGGTGGATGGGCACAGGAGGGGGTTTGGGGCACGGGGAGGGGTCTTGCTGCAGCTCTGTGCCCCCCCCCCCCCAGACCACGACGAGTGTGCCACCACCAACATGTGCCTCAACGGGATGTGCATCAACGAGGACGGCAGCTTCAAGTGCATCTGCAAGCCCGGCTTCGTGCTGGCTCCCAACGGGCGCTACTGCGTGGGTGAGGGAATCCCGGCCGGGCTCCTCCCGACCCCGGGAGCGCCTCGGGGAGCTGAGACATCCCGGGCTGCGGCCGGGCAGCTCCTGCTGTGCCCCAGAGATGGGCCCGCGGTGGGGGAATGGGGGAAAGGGGAAAGGGGAAAGGTTCTCATGTCCTGAGCCCCTGTCTGTGTGTCTTGAGATCTGTCTGTGTGTCCTGAGCCTCTGTGTGTCCTGAGCCTGTCTGTGTGTCCTGAGCCCCTGTCTGTGTGTCCCGAGCCTCTCTCTGTGTGTCCTGAGCCCTGTCTGTGTGTCCTGAGCCTGTGTCTGTGTGTCCTGAGATCTGTCTGTGTGTCCTGAGCCCTGTCTGTGTGTCCTGAGCCTCTCTCTATGTATCCTGAGTCCGTCTGTGTGTCCTGAGCCTCTGTGTGTCCTCAGCCCCTGTCTGTGTGTCGTGAGCCTGTGTCTGTGTGTCCTGAGATCTGTCTGTGTGTCCTGAGCCTGTCTGTCTGTCCTCAGCCCCTGTCTGTGTGTCCTGATCCCCTGTCTGTGGGTTCTGAACCTGTCTGTGTGTCCTGAGCCATGTCTGTGTGTCCTGAGCCTCTCTCATCTTGTTCTGAGCCCCTGTCCGTGTGTCCCATCCCTCTCCCAATGTATCCCATCTCTCTCCCGTGTATCCCATCCCTCTCCCAGTGTGTCTCAGCTCTGTCCCAGTGTGTCCCATCCCTCTCCCCGTGTGTCCCATCCCTCTCCCCGTTACCTCCCTCACCCCGAGCTCCCCCCTCTCCCGTTCCTCCTGCCCAGACATCGACGAGTGCGAGACGCCGGGGATCTGCATGAACGGCTGGTGCATCAACACGGAGGGCTCGTTCCGCTGCGAGTGCCTGGGGGCCTGGCCATCGGCGTGGACGGCCGCGTCTGCGTCGACACCCACATGCGCAGCACCTGCTACGGGGGCATCAAAAAGGGCACCTGCGCCCGCCCCTTCCCCGGCGCCGTCACCAAATCCGAGTGCTGCTGCGCCAACCCCGACCACGGCTTCGGGGAGCCCTGCCAGCCCTGCCCGGCCAAAAACTCGGGTGAGTGCAGCCCTGGGTGTGCCAGGGGCAGGGAAAGTGCTCAGAGATATCCTGGGATGGTTTGGGTAGCTTGGAGAACTGTGGGAATAGGGAAAGGGATGCCAGGCAGCCAAAAAATGGAGAGTGGGTGCCCAAATCTGGTGTTTTGGGGAGCCCTGCCAGCCCTGCCCGGCCAAAAACTCAGGTGAGTCTGTCCCTGGGTGTGCCAGGGGCAGGGAAGCTGCTCAGGGTTGTCCTGGGATGGTTTGGGTAGCTTGGAGAACTCTAGGAATGGGGAAAGGGATGCCAGGCAGCCAAAAAATGGAGAGTGGGTGCCCAAATCTGGTGTTTTGGGGAGCCCTGCCAGCCCTGCCCGGCCAAAAACTCGGGTGAGTCCAGCCCTGGGTGTGCCAGGGGCAGGGAAAGTGCTCAGGGATGTCCTGGGATGGCTCAGGCAGCTTGGAGAACTCTAGGAATAGGGAAAGGAATGCCAGACAGACATGAAATGGAGAGTGGGTGCCCAAATCTGGTGCTGGGATGTTGGAGCTGGGAGTATCGGCATTAAAAAGCACAAAGTCACAGCACCGAGGCCGGGAGGGCTCAAGGAGAGTTTGGACAACGCTCTCCCGGGCTCGGGGTGGGATTGTTGGGACTGTTGGGATTGTTGGGATTGTTGGGATTGTTGGGATTGTTGGGGTGTCTGGGGTTGGGCTGGGCCATCCTCGGGGTCCCTCCCGGCTCAGCTCGTTCTGTGATGGTGTGGTGTGAGCGTCACCAGCCCCAGAGCTGCCTGGCCGAGAGAGAAGGGAGCCCTCGGTGGGTTTGGCGGCGCACCAGGCTCAGGGAATCTCCCCGTGGGGAGCGTCCGGCCGCGCTGACGGCTCTGCTGTGCTCTGTCCCCAGCGGAATTCCAGGCTCTCTGCAGCAGCGGCATCGGGATCACGGCTGATGGCAGAGGTGAGTGCAGGATTCCACAGGGACGTGCAGGAGTCCCCAGGGATGTGCAGGATCCCCCAGGGATGTGCAGGATCCCCCAGGGATGTGCAGGATTCCCCAGGGATGTGCCGGATTCCCCAGGGATGTGCAGGAAGGAGGGAAGGAAGGAGGGAAGGAAGGAAGGAAGGAAGGAAGGAAGGAGGGAAGGAAGGAAGGAGGGAAGGAAGGAAGGAAGGAAGGAAGGAAGGAAGGAAGGAAGGAAGGAAGGAAGGAAGGAAGGAAGGAAGGAAGGAAGGAGGGAAGGAAGGAAGGAAGGAAGGAAGGAAGGAAGGAAGGAAGGAAGGAAGGATGGAAGGAAGGAAGGAAGGAATGAACGAACCAACGAAGAAAAGAAGGAACAAGGGAACGAAGGATGGAAGGGAGGGATGCTGCCACAGGGAAGGGACGGTGCCCACCTGGCTGCTGCCCTTCGGGGTCACTCAGTGCTCAATCCAGGGATAATCAAAGGGCCTGAGCTCAGACTTGAAGACTCTGCGATGTCACACAAGGATCTAAAAGCCCTTGACGGAGAACTGGGTTTATCCCAGCCCCTTTTCCAGCTCTGTCCTGAGCTCAGAGCCCCGGGCTGGGTCTGGACAGGGAGAAGCTGTGGCTGCCCCATCCTTGGACGTGTCCAAGGCCAGGCTGGATGGAGCTTGGAGCAGCCTGGAAGGGTGGAAGTGGAACGAGATGAGCTTTAAGGCCTCTCCCCACCCAACCCAACCCATCCTGGGACTCCATGATCCCTGCGGTGAAGATCCCGG
Source organism: Delichon dasypus (assembly GCA_037837765.1). Taxonomy (NCBI): domain Eukaryota; kingdom Metazoa; phylum Chordata; class Aves; order Passeriformes; family Hirundinidae; genus Delichon; species Delichon dasypus. The sequence goes on along the minus strand of JBBAXF010000023.1, from coordinate 9,936,526 downwards.
AGGTGGAAGTTTTCCGCCTCTTGCTGGGCTCCGCCTCACGCTCCTCTTTTCCCTGCCAGACATCAACGAGTGCGCCCTGAACCCCGACATCTGCCCCAACGGGATGTGCGAGAACCTGCGGGGCAGCTACCGCTGCATCTGCAACCTGGGCTACGAGTCCGACCCCACGGGCAAGAACTGCGTGGGTGAGTCGGGGGCTGCCCGGGCGCTCGGGGGGCTCGGGGGGCTCGGGGGGTGCCTGGCACCGCCAGGAGCTGCTGCAGCACCCCATCCCCATCCCACCCAAATCCTCCCCGGCTGTTGGGCCGGGAGGGGAAGGGGAAGGGTGGAAGGTGGAACTCGAGGGTTGGGATGAGGACGGTTCCGCGGGGGAAGGAGAACGAGGAATTCGTTCCCTGCTGGGCGTTCGGCACCTCCAGGGGAACAACTCCAGGAGTTCGTTGTGAGGGAAGGGCAGGGGCAGCTCTGGATTCTGCGCTGGGAGCAGGGACAGCAGCCAGGGAAGGGCTGGAGCTGTGCCAGGGGCTGGGATGGAGATCAGGGAAAGGTTCTTCCCCCCGAGGGTGGTGGGCGCCGAATTCCCAAAGGGAATGGGCACAGCCGGAGCTCCGGGAGCGCTGTTGGGGTTGGATCAGCGATCCTGCGGATTCCCTCCCGTGACTGTGTGGGGTAGGAATTAACCCCTCCCAGCCCCAAGCGGCTGACGGCTGCCGCGCGTGTCCCCAGACGTGGACGAGTGCAGCGTCAACCGGCTGCTGTGCGACAACGGCCTGTGCAGGAACACCCCCGGCAGCTACACCTGCACCTGCCCCAAGGGCTTCGTGTTCCGCACTGAGACCGACACCTGCGAAGGTAACGGGGCCCCCAGCTCCCGCCTGGGCTGCCAATTCCAGCCGGGAATCCCTGCTCCCCTTCCCACCGCACCGCCCTGGGGTGCTGGAGGTTTTACCTCGTTTGTTGGGGGGGTTTTCCCCCCTGGTTTTTAGCGATATTTCACACTGGGTTCAAAGCGTTGGACGCCTGACCCCAAAACATCCGAGCCTGGAAACCAGAGGCGTTTCCTGTAGGGCCGCAGGATTTGAGCTTGAGGTCTGACCAAAATGGCGAGGTTTGGGGGATTTGGTTGAAAGGCTGTGATTTGGAGGGGGAGGAATGGTTTCCTGTGCGCAGAGGACTCAAATATTTGAGAACTGGCACTTTGCACTCAAGTGCCCCAACCACCCTCAATCCGAGTAAATTTTTTTTTTAAATCTTGCAGTTTTAATATTGTTATTCGAGCTGTCTAAATTACATGTTTATACTTATATTTTCTACTTTTATATGGGATTTTTATGTAGGTTATCATTCATTATTTATATAATCTATTATGCAGTGTTTCTTGCATTCTAGATGATATTATTATAGAATGTGTATTATTGTATATGTGCAATATATATCACATATCACATATCATGTACAATATACAATATATGACATTCAGTACATTATATACAAAATAAAATATATATATATCAAATATGTAATATATAGTATATAGTATGTAGTATATTGTATATTGTATTCTATATTCTATATTCTATATTCTATATTCTATATTCTAAGTATAGATGATATATGATATATGATATATGATATATGATATGATATATTATATATTATATATTATCTTGTATACTGTATACAGTATATAATATCTATGATATATAATATAAACCATAGCATATAATATATATATTTATTGTGTGGTATATATAATATATTATGTTAGTATATTATATAGTATTTATATGTTCTAGATCACATGATTATATTACATCACAACACATTTCCATATTACATACTTTATATCTTTGTGTCTTTATATCTTTATATATTTATGTCTTTATATCTTTATATCTTTATATCTTTATATCTTTATATCTTTATATCTTTATATCATCTTTATATCTTGATATCTTGATATCTTGATATCTAATATATTCTAACATATTTTAAATTTCATTATTACACTTAAAACAATGCAAAAAAACCCGCAACCCAGCTTAAACCCACCGTTCTTCACACCGTGTGCTCTCCCCTCCTGCAGTCTGTGTCCCCTGTCACTGTCCCCAGTGACCTCTGCCCCCCGGTGACCTCTGACCCCAGTGACCTCTGACCCCAGTGACCTCTGTCCCCAGTGACCTCTGACCTCAGTGACCTCTGTCCCCTTGCCCCTCTGTCCCTCGTCCCCGCAGACATCAACGAGTGCACGTCCAACCCGTGCGTGAACGGGCTGTGCCGGAACAACGCCGGCTCCTTCGCCTGCGAGTGCTCCCCGGGCAGCAAGCTGGACCCCAGCGGCACCATCTGCGTGGGTGAGCGGGGACCGCGGCACCAGGGACGGGTGGCACCAGGGATGGGTGGCACCAGGGGCGGGTGGCACCAGGGAGAGGTGGCACCAGGGGCGGGTGGCACCAGGGATGGGTGGCACCAGGGGCGGGTGGCACCAGGGAGAGGTGGCACCAGGGGCGGGTGGCACCAGGGATGGGTGGCACCAGGGACGGGTGACACCAGGGATGGGTGGCGCCAGGGACAGGTGGCACCAGGGCCCGATGGCACCAGGGACCCGTGGCACCAGGGACGAGTGGCACCAGGGATGGGTGGAACCAGGGACCCGTGGCACCAGGGACGAGTGGCACCAGAGATGGGTGGCACCAGGGATGGGTGGCACCAGAGATGGGTGGCACCAGGGACCCATGGCACCAGGGACCAGTGGCACCAGGGACGAGTGGCACCAGAGATGGGTGGCACCAGGGACGGGTGGCACCAGAGATGGGTGGCACCAGGGACCCGTGGCACCAGGGATGGGTGGCACCAGGGACGAGTGGCACCAGGGATGGGTGGCACCAGGGATGGGTGGCACCAGGGCCCGGTGGCACCGCCGGCGTCACCCCGCGCTGTCACCTGGAACAGGGATGGCAGAGGGCAGGGATAAGGGGGGGATGCCGGGGAGGGATTCCTGGAAACTGGGAGAGTGGTGGGGAGGCTCTGGAATGGGCTCCAGATCCCTGGCAGTGCCCAAGGCCAGGCTGCAGCACCCTGGGATCAGGGATGGTGTCCTCCTGGCAGGGGTGTGGCACCGTCGTGGGCTTTAAGGTTTGGGGACCAGCCCGTTTTGTGGGAACGGCCTTGGCCCCGCATCCTAAGGGGTGAGGGGCTCCCAGAAGGGCACAGCTGCTGCCAGCTGCCCCTCGGGGGCGCGGGGAGCAGCCCCTGAGCCCCGCCGTGTCCCTGCAGACAGCATGAAGGGCACCTGCTGGCTCAACATCCAGGACGGGCGCTGCGAGGTCAACATCAACGGCGCCACGCTGAAATCCGAGTGCTGCGCCACGCTGGGGGCGGCCTGGGGCAGCCCCTGCGAGCGCTGCGAGATCGGTGAGGCCCCGCCGCGCTCCGCCGCTCCCGGGGGAACGCCGGAGTCCTGCCGGGGGCCCGGGATGGAGATCAGGAGCAGGGAAACGTCCCCAGAGGGTGGTGGGGCACTGACGGCGCTCTCAGGGACGGGGTGGGGTTGGTGGGGTGTGGAGGAGGGTCAGGGGTTGGGGTGGGTGGTCCTGGGGGTCCCCAGAGAGCCGGATATTCCAGGATTCTGTGGGAAAGGTGGGAAGGTTTCCTTGCTGAGGTCCCTGTCCCTTGCAGACACGGCCTGTCCCCGGGGGTACGCCCGCATGAAGGGGGTCACCTGTGAAGGTAAGGCGCCGCCGGGACGGAGAACTGCATCTCCTGGGAGCGGGAGCCTGGATTCCCTGCCGCTTCCTGCCTCGCGGAGTCGGGGGGGGATCTCCGTGCCCTGGCCCTGTGCCTGTGTGTCTGTCTGTGTGTCTGTCTGTGTGTCTGTCTGTGTGTCTGTCTGTGTCTGTCCCCAGGTCCCGGCTCCCTTTGTGCCCAGTTTCCATGGATGAGTGTCCATGGATAAATTTCCATGGATGAGTTTCCATGGATAAATTTATATGGATGAGTTTCCATGGATGAGTTTCCATGGATAAATTTCCATGGATGAGTTTCCGTAGATGAATTTCCATGGATAAATTTTCATGGGGAAGTTTCCATGGATGAGTTTCTGTGGATAAATTTCTATGGATGAGTTTCCATGGATAAATTTCCACTGATGAGTTTCCATGGATGAGTTTCCACGGACAAGTTTCCATGGATGAATTTCCATGGATGAATTTCCATGGACGAGTTTCCATGGATGAATTTCCATGGATGAATTTCCATGGATAAATTTCCATGGATAAATTTCCATGCATAAATTTCCACAGATGAGTTTCCATGGATAAATTTATATGGATGAGTTTCCATGGATGAGTTTCCATGGATGAATTTCCATGGATAAATTTCCATGGATGAATTTCCACGGACGAGTTTCCATGGATGAGTTTCCATGGATGAATTTCCATGGATAAATTTCCACAGATGAGTTTCCATGGATGAATTTCCATGGACGAGTTTCCATGGATGAGTTTCCACGGATGAGTTTCTACGGATGAGTTTCTATGGATGAATTTCCATGGATAAATTTCCACGGGCGAGTTTCCACGGACGAGTTCCCATGGATAAATTTCCATGGATAAATTTCCATGGATGAATTTCCATGGATGAGTTTCCATGGATGAGTTTCCATGGATGAATTTCCATGGATGAATTTCCATGGATGAATTTCCATGGATAAATTTCCACGGACGAGTTTCCACGGATAAGCCGCTGCTCGGAGCCTGGCGGGCGGCTCTGGGCTCCTCCCGCCCCCTCCCGGAGCCCCTTGGTGCCCCCCGGCCGTGTCCCCTGTGCCGTCCCTCACCCGTCCCTCACCCGTCCCTCACCCGTCCCCACCGCTGTGCCGCAGATGTGAACGAGTGCGAGGTGTTCCCGGGCGTGTGCCCCAACGGGCGCTGCGTCAACTCCGCCGGCTCCTTCCGCTGCGAGTGTCCCGAGGGGCTGACCCTGGATGGCACCGCCAGGACCTGCGTGGGTAAGGACGCGTCCCCGCCCGCATCCCGCCCTCACAGCTGCTCCCTCCCTGTCGGGGGATCCTTTTCAGGAGTTTAAATTCCCCGACATTCAGGTGGTTTTAGAGTTCTGACCCTCTGCAAAGCTCTGTGCCAAACGGAGGAAAAGACGGAGTCTTCAAGGTTACACGCTTTTTTTATTAGTTCTTATCTTACAATTTTCTCAGTGTCCAAAAGGTGTTTGCCGCGGCTCGGACATCTGGTGACTCTTGACTCCTCTCTCCCTTCTCCCTCTTCTCCGTCTCCTCTCCCGTCTCTGGGCTGTCCTTGTCTTTTATACTAATTGTTACGTATTCTTTATTTACTATTTATTACCAATGTCTATCACCATTACTAACAAGGTCATCTTTACTCTGACCCAATCCTCACTGACTACTTTGTGCCAACGTCACTGCAGAAATGGAGTGAGGGAACAAGAAGGAAGAAGAAAGAGACAACGCCCCAAATTCTCCATCTTGCCCCATTCACTTCAATGCCAAAAATCCCAAACTCACTGTTTTTTCACCCTGTGATACACTAAACTACATTTTTCACACTCTTGTGGCCTGCAATGCTTCCTGCAGTGCAAGAAGCCTCTCCATGGACTGAGATCAAATCCAGTGTCTCTCTGAGCTCTGGGCTCTGGGCTGGGGTCCCAGACCCCCCTGCCCAGGTCTCTGACCCTCCAGGGCAACTAAAGGAATGTCCTGGGCTCCAACACCTCCCCACCAGGAATTCTCGGGATTTGAGTCAGACGTGAAAGAGCGCCGCAAAAACCTCACAGCTGAAGCGGTTTGGTGTCCCCAAGTCCAGCAGGTGACACCGTTGTTCTTGGGTGGGCTTTGTCCTCCGCTTCTTCTTTCTTCTTCCCTCACTCCGTTTCCTGCAGTGACGGTGGCACCAAGTAGTTTAAGGAGATTGTGTCAAAGTAGGAATGACCTGTTTGGTATAAGTGATAGGTATTGGCAAATAACAATAAATAAAGAGCACGTAACAATTAATATAAAAGATAGAGACAGCCCAGTGGGGAGGAGTCGCCAGATGCCCGAGCAGCTGCACAGACCTTCTCTGGGCACTGAGAAAATTGTAAGATAAGAAACAATAAACACAGCAGGTTCCCAGGCTAAAAAACTGAACTGTACCAACCCACGACAACGGCTGGACTCCGTGATCTCAAACTCTTTTCCAACCTAAACCCTGAGACTCCCCGAGGGTCCCCGCCTCCAGTGGCGGGATTCCCCGCTGTGGAAACCCCTCCCCAAAAAACCAAAAAAAAAAGCTTCCCTCATCCTCCTGGGCGCTGTTTGGACAGCACCCCGAGCCCTCCCGCGGCTGTGTGTGTCCCCAGACGTGCGGGTGGAGCAGTGCTACATGCGCTGGGACGAGGACGAGTGCACGGAGCCGCTGCCCGGAAAGTTCCGCATGGACATGTGCTGCTGCTCCGTGGGCTCGGCCTGGGGCTCGGACTGCGAGGAGTGTCCCCGCGCCGGCTCGGCCGAGTACAAGGCGCTGTGCCCCCGCGGGCCCGGCTTCGCCAACCGCGGCGACGTGCTCTCGGGACGGCCCTTCTACAAAGGTGAGCGGGCAGTCGGGGCCGGGACCCTCTCAGCTGCTGCCTCGGGGGACCCGTGGAGAGCCCCCGGGGCTGAACCCCTCCGATCCCCTCTCAGACGTGAACGAGTGCAAGGTGTTCTCCGGGCTGTGCACCCACGGCACCTGCAGGAACACCATCGGCAGCTTCAGGTGCATCTGCGGCAACGGCTTCGCTCTGGACGCTGAGGAGAGGAACTGCACAGGTGAGGGAGCCCCGAGGGGCTGTTCCTGCTGCTTTTGGGGGGCTCGGCGGGCTGGGGCTGCCCGGAGGAGTCCTGGCACTTGTTTAAGGACACGGGGATGAGCCGAGGGCAGGAGCGTCAAGGCCAGGCTGGATGGGGCTCGGAGCGCCCTGGGGCAGTGGGAGGTGTCCCTGGGCACGGCAGGGGTGGCACAGGGTGGGATTTAAGGTCCCTCCGACCCAAAGCGTCCTGGAATTCCGTGAGGCTCCTCCAGCCTGTGGGGTGAAGGGTGAGCCCTGCCCCAGGGAGCGCCGCAGCCCATCCAAGGACTGGGAATTCCTCTGCCTGCTGGTCCCCGGCAGCCCAGCGCTGGCTCTGGCCGTGCTGCTGGCCTGTCCTGCCCCAGCCCCTGTCCTCGTCCCCAGACATCGACGAGTGCCGCATCTCCCCCGACCTGTGCGGCCACGGCTCCTGCGTGAACACCCCGGGCAGCTTCGAGTGCGAGTGCTTCGAGGGCTACGAGAGCGGCTTCATGATGATGAAGAACTGCATGGGTGAGTGGGGCTGGGCCCCTCCCGGGCCCCTCCCGACCTTCCCGGCACAGGGAGGGCACGGCCGGGGCCCGGAGCTGCCCAGCTCCCCAAATCAAATCCTCCGTGAGCAGTTCTGGGATGCCCTGTGCCCCTTTCCACCCCCTCACCTCTCAGTTCTGCCCCTTTGACCTCCCTTTATCCTCACGCCGTTCCCTGCGTCCCCTCCTGTCTGCCCAGGGCTCGTTTTTATTCTGTCAGAGTCTCATCTGCTTCCAATTGAATAATTCTTGTTTGGAGCTTAAAAAAAAAAAACAAAAACCCATCGGTGACCTCAGCACCTCAGTTTGCCTCCAGCAGCTCAGCCAGACTCTTGCTGTCCTCTAATTCCTGGCATTCCATGTTCCTCTCCTCTGTCCAGACAGACTCGCTCATCTCCCTGACCTGCTCTTAATACTCTGCTTTGGCTTGGGCTTTCAAACCACTTCAAGCCATGATTCAACGCCGTTTATTTATTTTTCATGATTTACTCTCCCTGCTCTTTAAAATAAATCACTGCCCCTGGCAGGGGCTTTGCCTTTTCTGTACGATTTGTAGCGTGGACTTGCACAGCTCCCCCTCCTCCTCCTCCTCCTCCTCCTGCTCCGCTCCTGGGACACTGGGAATGTCACAGTCCTCACCCATGACCTGGTGCCTTCTTCCAGTAATCAGATTTCTAATCTTTATAGGAAGATATAAATTTCGTTGTTCTTTCCCTTGTTCCTTTTTTTCTTTCTTTTTTTTTTTTTTTAAATTTAATGCTGTTACTTGTCCATTTGTCCAATTCCACTTTATATATATATATATATTTTTTTTTTTTCTGGGTGACAGGGAGCTGAGTCACCTCGCTCCAAAGGGGGTGGTGACGTTTTGTCATTGCCTGTGGTCGGGGATTAACTTCTCCCCACCTGTGTTCGGCAAAAGGTTTTTGGCTCCAGCCTCCTGAGGGAGGAATTCTTTCCAGCCTGGGGCAGGGGACAGCGGCAGCAGTGAAAATGCAGCCTGGGATTCACCAGATCCCACTGATCTGGGGGTGTTTGGCAGGGGCTTCTCACCCCCACTTTCAGGTGTATCCTGGCCCCCTTTACCTGAAAAATCTCGTCAGTGTTTTATCCAAGTCAGGGAAAATATCCCGCTCTTAACTTCGAGGATGGAGTCGGGAATACAAACATGAGAGGAAAATGAGGGGGGGGTTTAATATATCCAACCTCAGCCCCTTTCTCTGCTGTCACTGAGGGGCTCTTGGGTTCTGCGGGGGTCAAGGCACGAGCTGGGATTTCCTGACATTCAGACTCCAACCAGGAGACCACTGCATCCAAGCCCAGCTTTCCCTGCCCCATTCCCTGTGTGATATTCCCTGTTCTGGGATCCCTGCCCCATTCCCTGTGTGATATTCCCTGTCCTGGGATCCAAGCCCCGTTCCCTGTGTGTTATTCCACATCCTGGGATCCCTGCCCCATTCCCTGTGTGATATTCCACATCCTGGGATCCCTGCCCCGTTCCCTGTGTGATATTCCCTGTCCTGGGATCCCTGCCCCGTTCCCTGTGTGATATTCCCTGTCCTGGGACTCCTGCCCCGTTCCCTGTGTGATATTCCCTGTCCTGGGATCCCTGCCCTGTTCCCTGTGTGATATTCCCTGTCCTGGGATCCCTGCCCCGTTCCCTGTGTGATATTCCCTGTCCTGGGATCCCTGCCCCGTTCCCTGTGTGATATTCCACATCCTGGGATCCCTGCCCTGTTCCCTGTGTGATATTCCCTGTCCTGGAAGTGCCCAATCCCGTTTTCCCGTGCAGACATCAACGAGTGTGAGCGGGACCCGCTGCTGTGCCGGGGCGGGATCTGCATGAACACGGACGGCAGCTTCGAGTGCATCTGCCCGCCTGGGCACGAGCTGACAGCCGAGGGCAACACCTGCATTGGTGAGGGGCGCAGCGGGGGAATCCCACAGGGAGAGCTCCTGCAGGGCTCTGCATATCTCCTTCCCATCCCTGGGAGTGGGAAAGGGCTTGGAGCAGCCTGGGCTAGGGGAAGGTGTCCGAGCCCGTGTCCCTGCTCCTGTCCCTGCCCATGGATGATCCTTAAGGTCCCTCCCACGCAAACCCTCCTGTGCTCCCATGATAAGTGGGTCCAACTCATCCCAGAGTAGGGACCCCAACCCCGTTCCCGGCATTTTCTTGCATCCACGTCGTTGATTTTGCTGCCAAAACGGGACAAACGCCGTTCGGGCAGGCCGGGGTTGGGCGCCAGGTGAGCGTGGCCCGAGCAGAGCTGGCTGCTCCAAGCGCTCTTGTCCCCCCCAGACATCAACGAGTGCTCCCTCAGCGACAACCTGTGCCGCAACGGGCGCTGCGTCAACGTCATCGGCACCTACCAGTGCTCCTGCGACTCGGGCTTCCAGGCCACGCCGGACAGGCAGGGCTGTGTGGGTGAGTGCTGCTCCAAAAGGTTCTCCCAGAACCCCGGGATGAGCCCAGAACCCTCCTGGGCTCACGTGTGTGGTGTTCAGAGGGTAAAGCAAAGCGGGAATGTCCTGGGGGAGTGACAGCCAGAGCTGTGCTGCTGGCGCGGGGCCGGCACCGGGCGCTGCCGGGGAGAAGGGACGAGGAGTTTTCTTGTTGCTGGGGGAGATTTGTGTCCTCTTCTCCCGCCCGAAACTGCAGCCCGGGCTGTTGTCTGTGCGGGGCCAAGGGTTGGGCCGGGTCCCTGCGGGTCCCTCCCGGCTCAGGGCGCGGTGATTGTCCGCAGACATCGACGAGTGCACCATCACCAACGGGGGCTGTGACACCCACTGCTCCAACTCCGAGGGCAGCTACGAGTGCAGCTGCAGCGAGGGCTACGCCCTGATGCCCGACAAGAGGTCCTGTGCAGGTCAGTGGCCACCTTGGCTCTCGGGGCTGCTCCTCCGTGTCCCCCTCAGCTGGCTCCAGCGTGAGGCGGGCTGGTCTCATTTTTGGAGTCCCTTCCAGAGGAAGGATTTTTCTGGATGGACGGTTTCCACGCCCGGCTGCTGGTGATTCGGGATTTCCTCATGCTCCAAAGTTCGCTGTGCTCACCTCTGGTGGTCTCCTCCCTGCAGATATCGACGAGTGTGAGGACAACCCCGACATCTGTGACGGGGGGCAGTGCACCAACATCCCCGGGGAGTACCGCTGCCTCTGCTTCGACGGCTTCATGGCATCCCTGGACATGAAGACCTGCATCGGTGAGGCGCTGGCTGTGCCCTGGCTGCGTGTGCCCAGCTCTGCCCTGCTGCCCCCGGAGCCACGCCGGGCTCCTCGGGGTGTGCCACGCTCGGTTTTGTCCCGCAGACGTGAACGAGTGCGACCTCAACCCCAACATCTGCCTGCACGGCGAGTGCGAGAACACCAAGGGCTCCTTCATCTGCCACTGCCAGCTGGGCTACTTCGTCAAGAAGGGAACCACGGGGTGCACAGGTGGGAGCTCGGCACGCCTGGGGCCGGGGAACCCTCCCAGAGCTGCCCTGCGGAGAGCCCCGTCCGTGTGGGGACGTGTGGTGTGCTGGGGGACAGAGGGACAGGAACCCACCTGTCCCCAGGTGATGGCCAAGCCAGGAGCCTGCCCTGCCTCCTGCCCATTGACCGGGGCTGAGCTCCTCAGCTCCAGGCTCCAACCCCGGGCAGCCTCTCTTCCAAAGCCCTGGGAGCTCCAGGAGCTCAGCTCCAGGCTCCAATCCTGGGCAGCTTCTTCTCCAAAGCCCTGGGAGCTCCAGGAGCTCAGCTCTGGGCTCCAACCCCACACAGCCTCTCCCCCAAAGAGCCCTGGGAGCTCCAGGAGCTCAGCTCCAGGTTCCAATCCTGGGCAGCTTCTTCTCCAAAGCCCTGGGAGCTCCAGGAGCTCAGCTCTGGGCTCCAATCCTGGGCAGCCTCTTTTCCAAAGCCCTGGGAGCTCCAGAAGCTCAGCTCTGGGCTCCAATCCTGGGCAGCCTCTTTTCCAAAGCCCTGGGAGCTCCAGGAGCTCAGCTCTGGGCTCCAACCTTGGGCAGCCTCTTTTCCAAAGCCCTGGGAGCTCCAGGAGCTCAGGTCCGGGCTCCAACCCCAGGCAGCTTCTCCCCCAAAGCCCTGGCAGCTCCAGGAGCTCAGCTCTGGGCTCCAACCCCACACAGCTTCTCCCCCTAAGCTCTGGAGCTCCAGCAGCTGTCGGTGCCCAAACCCCGGAGCGCGGTGGAGCCCAGGCTCAGCCCCGCCGTGCTGGGAGAGCTGAGCTGTGCCAGCCCTGCTCTCCTTCCTCTGCAGACATCGACGAGTGCGAGATCGGGGCCCACAACTGCGACATGCACGCGTCCTGCATCAACGTCCCCGGCAGCTTCAAGTGCAAGTGTCGCTCGGGCTGGCTCGGGGACGGGCTCAAGTGCAACGGTGAGAGCCCAGCCAGGGCAGGCTGACCCCGCTCCAGGGGTTTGGGGAAGCTGGGCTGAGCTTCCCCTGGAGCACCAGGACGTGGAGCGGCTCAGGAGGAGAAAAGGAGGCTCAGGAGGGACCTTGGCAGGAGGGGACAGCCAGGGAGGGTCGGGCTCTGCTGCAGGACAGAAGGGATCGGGCTCAAGCTGGGCCAGGCGAGGCTCAGGTTGGATATTGGGGAAGTGACTCCATGGAAATGTCCCGCCCTTGCCCGGTCACCATCCCCGGAGGGATTTAAAGCCACGCGGATGTGGCACTTGGGGACATGGCCAGTGGCTCAGCAGTGTCCTGGTCACGGTCACAGAGGCTCCCAAGTGCCCAGACAGTGTCCTGGGCCGTTTGTGTGCCCCTGTGGCTGCTCAGGCTCGGGGCTAAGGTGAGAAAAGGCGTCCAAGGCTGGGTCTGGAGCAACCTGGGCTAGTGGGAGGTGTCCCTGGGGGTGGCACAGGATGATCCTGGAGGTCCTTCCCACCCAAACCCCTCTGTGGTTCCACCATAAGCCAGTCCAGCTCATCCAGGAGCCCGAGCTCATCCCAGATTAGCCAGGCCAGGCACCAACAGGGTTTTGTCCGTGCCCAGACCTGGACGAGTGTGCGACCGAGGAGCACAAGTGCAACCTGAACGCCAACTGCGTGAACACGCCCGGCTCGTACCGCTGCGCCTGCCGCGACGGCTTCAACGGCGACGGCTTCTCCTGCTCGGGTGAGCCCTGGGGGCAGGGACCGGCCCCTCGGAGCCACCAAACTCTCAGTGCCACCAGGCCCTCAGTGCCACCATTCCGTCAGAGCCACAACCCCTCAAAGCCACCAACCCTTCAGTGCCACCAACCCCTCAGTGCCACCATTCCCTCAGAGCCACAACCCCTCAAAGCCACCAGCCCCTTGGTGCCACCAAACCCTCAGTGCCACCAACTCCTCAGAGCCACAAGAGACTCAAAGCCATCAGCCCCTCAGAGCCACCAGTCCCTCAGTGCCACCAGCCCCTTGGTGCCACCAACTCCTCAGAGCCACCAACCCCTCACTGCCACCAACCCCTCAGTGCCACGAGCCTCTCAGAGCCATCAACCCCTCTGTGCCACCAGCCCCTCGGTGCTGCCTGTGCCCGGGGCACAGCCTGCTCTGTGCCACACACACCTCCAGCAGGGATCCAGCACCCCCTCACCGGTGTTGGGACCTCGGCAGGAATTTCATCCTCCCAGCAGAGGCTCCTGGGGTGCCCCGGGCTGGCTGAGGGCAGCCCCCAGCCCCGTGTGGACCCTCCCTCCCTCCCTCTCTCCCTGCAGACGTGGACGAGTGCGCGGACAACGTGAACCTGTGTGAGAACGGGCAGTGCCTCAACGCCCCCGGCGGGTACCGCTGCGAGTGCGAGATGGGCTTCAACCCCACCGAGGACAGCAGGGCCTGCCAGGGTGAGCGCACGGCTCCCTGCCACCCTTCTCTGTCCCCTGCTGTCACCTCCTGAGCCCGGCACCCGCGGGTGCCCGGCGCCGCAGGTGCCACCTCTGCCGCTGGCAGCAGTTGGTGCCCAGCCTTCAGAGAGCCTGGATTCCTGCAAAACGGAAAACCGGGGCTGAGGGGAGAGGGTGGAGTGTCCCGGCTCCCCCAGGAGATTGTGTCAAACGGCACCGGGACCGTGCTGGGGTGGGTTGGCGGCAGCAGGAGCAGCCTGGCCCTCTGCCCGCCACAGCCCGTCCCCAGCTGTCCCTGTTTTGCAGACATTGATGAATGCACCTTCCAGAACATCTGCGTGTTCGGCACCTGCCAGAACCTGCCCGGGATGTTCCGCTGCGCCTGCGACGACGGATACGAGCTGGACAGGAGCGGGGGCAACTGCACAGGTCAGGGCTGCTGTGTCCCTGCTCCGGGCTCTGCTGGGCTCAGCCGGCCCCGCAGAACCAGCCCGGCGTCCCCGCGGTGTCACTGCTGCTGGGGGTGACCAGGAGGGACAGCCGGGTGCGGCTCCGCTCCTTCCTCCTGCTCCTTCCTCCTGCCTCCACGCCGGGCGGTGGGAGCGGTTTCGAGGGGCGCCGTGGGGTGGGGACACACCTGGGCTGGGCTGGCGGAGCCTCACCTGGCTCTCCGGTGTCCGTCTGTCCGTCCTCTCAGACATCAACGAGTGCGCAGACCCCGTGAACTGCATCAACGGGCTCTGCGTCAACACCCCCGGCAGCTACCTGTGCAACTGCCCCCAGGACTTCGAGCTGAACCCCACCGGGGTGGGCTGCGTGGGTGAGTGGGATGAGTGGGACCCCCCACCCACGCCCTGGGGGTTCTTGGTGGCCCCGTGTAGCTGGAACTGGACACGGCGAGAGTGGCTGTCCCTGCCTGGCTGTCCCTGCCTGGCTGTCCCTCCCTGCCTGTCCCTCATGGGTTTAACCCCGCAGCAGCAGCAGAACCCGCGTCCTGTTGAGTGTGCCCCACCTCGTGTCACTGTCCCCATCTCGTGTCACTGTCCCCACCTCGTGTTGCTGTCCCCACCTCATGTCGCTGTCCCCACCTCATGTCACTGTCCCCATCTCGTGTCACTGTCCCCACCTCATGTTGCTGTCCCCACCTCATGTCACTGTCCCCACCTTGTGTTGCTGTCCCCACCTCGTGTCACTGTCCCCATCTCGTGTCACTGTCTCCACCTCGTGTCACTGTCCCCATCTCGTGTCACTGTCCCCACCTCGTGTTGCTGTCCCCACCTCATGTCGCTGTCCCCACCTCATGTCACTGTCCCCATCTCGTGTCACTGTCCCCACCTCATGTCACTGTCCCCACCTCGTGTCACTGTCCCCATCTCGTGTCCCTGTCCCCACCTCATTTCACTGTCCCCACCTCGTGTCACCGACCCCACCTTGGACACCCCTCTGGTTGCAGCGATGTTGCTCCAGGGCAGCTCTGGAGCGGTTCTGTTCCCTGGCAGTGTCCAAGGCCAGGCTGGGTGGGGTTTGGAGCAGCCTGGGACAGCCCGAGGTGTCCCTGCCCGTGGCCAGGTTGACCCTTTGGGTCCCTTCAGCCCAAACCGTTTGGGGTTCCATGATCCCACACAGCACAGAGCCCCAGTAACCTGCAATTTTTCCTTATCCCTGGAAGATCTCACCTTCCTTCGCAGCCCACTGCAGGGTGTGGAACGGGATCGCCTTTAAGATCCCTTCCGCCCCAAACCATTCCACAATTCCCTGATTCCGTTCCCGCTGCTCCCACAAGTTTTCCGGGAGAGGTTTTTTATTTTTTCCCTCACCGGCCCTGTCCGTGCGCAGATACCCGGGTTGGGAATTGCTTCCTGGACACGCAGGACCGAGGGGACGGCGGCATCTCCTGCAGCGCCGAGATCGGCGTGGGGGTCACCAGGGCCTCCTGCTGCTGCTCCCTGGGCCGTGCCTGGGGCAATCCCTGCGAGCTCTGCCCTCCTGCCAACACCAGTGAGCGGGGAAAAGCTCGGGGTGGGCACGGGCTGGGTGGGAGGGAGGGAGGGAAGAGGAGCAGGGGCGCTTCCCGATGGATCCTCCATCCAGACCGGGGGTGCCGAGTTCAGGATTTGCTGCTCCGTGCAGGGCAGGGCGGAGGGGAAGTGGGCTGGGGGAGGCCAGGCTGCGGTGTCGGGGGGATCCAGCCCGGGATCTTCGTTCCTGGCGTGCCGGGAATGTGGAACCCCCACCCCGTGGAGGGAGGGCAGGCTGTGGGGCGGCTCGGCGGGCGATGCGGATCGAGCTGCTCCGTCTGAGCCCCGGCCTCGTCCTCGTGGGCTGCTCCTGCTGGGATTGTCCCGGCTCCCCTCAACCCCCCTGACTGCCGCTCTCCACAGCCGAGTACAAGACCTTGTGCCCTGGGGGAGAAGGGTTCCGCCCCAACCCCATCACCGTCATCCTGGAGGGTGAGTGACCCCTGCTCCCGGCCCCGAGGGACCCTGCTGGGGGACCCCAGCCCCGCGGGGACACTGCAGTGGCACTGGGTGACGTGTGGGGACACTGTGCCATGGCACTGGGTGACGTGTGGGGACACTGTGCCGTGGCACTGGGTGACATGTGGGGACACTGCAATGGCACTGGGCGCCTGTGGGGACACTGCCATGACTGCTCTGTGCCCTTTGGGGACACTGCCATGGCACTGAACACCTTTGGGGACACTGCCATGACTGCTCTGTGCCCTTTGGGGACACTCTGTGCCATGTCACTGGGCACCTTTGGGGACACTGCCATGGCTGCTCTGTGCCCTTTGGGGACACTGCCATGGCACTGGGTGCCCGCTGACCACCCCGTGCCAGACACCGAGTGTGCCTCTCCTTGGCCGTGCTCCGGGCTGGGCTGAGCTCTCGGGAGCTGCCTTGGTGGCACAGGCAGTGACAATGTCCCGCTGCCATCCCTCCTCAGACATCGATGAGTGCCAGGAGCTGCCGGGGCTGTGCCAGGGCGGGAACTGCGTCAACACCTTCGGCAGCTTCCAGTGCGAGTGTCCCCTGGGCTACTACCTCAACGAGGACACCCGGATCTGCGAAGGTACCAGAGCCAGGGGCTGGGGACAGGGGGTGACACCTCCTCCAGGGGCTGGGGACAGGGGGTGGCACCTGCTCCAGGGGCTGGGGACAGGGGGTGGCACGTGCTCCAGGGGCTGGGGACAGGGGGTGACACCTCCTCCAGGCGCTGGGGACAGGGGGTGGCACCTGCTCCAAGGGCTGGGGACAGGGGGTGACACCTCCTCCAGAGGTTGGGGACAGGGGGTGGCACCTCCTCCAGAGGTTGGGGACAGGGGATGACACCTGCTCCAAGGGCTGGGGACAGGGGGTGGCACCTGCTCCAGAGGTTGGGGACATGGGGTGGCACCTTGTCCAAGGGCTGGGGACAGGGGGTGGCACCTCCTCCAGGGGCTGGGGACAGGGGGTGACACCTGCTCCAAGGGGCGGCACCTGCTCCAAGGGCTGGGGACAGGGGGTGGCACTTCGTCCAAGGGCTGGGGACAGGGCTGGCACCTCCTCCAGAGGTTGGGGACAGGGGGTGGCACCTCCTCCAGGGGCTGGGGACAGGGGGTGGCACCTGCTCCAGGGGCTGGGGACAGGGGCGGGCACCCCTAATGTGTGACACAGCGCACGACCGTGTGTGCCAGGGCTGCATGTGTATCCCAGCTGCCCCAGGAATTATTTGGAGCATCCCTTCCCCTTTCCCTCCCAGATTCCCTGGTCACAAACCCGTCCCCAAACGCCAGCCCAGCCCGATCCCTGTGCCAAAGCCGCCCGTCCCTCGTGCCGGGCTCCCCCCCGGCCCAGCCCGTGCCCTGCTCCCCCCGTGGCAGCGCCCTGAGCCCTCTGTCCCGCAGATATCGACGAGTGCTCTGCCCACATCGGGATCTGCGGCCCCGGCACCTGCTACAACACCCTGGGCAACTACACCTGCGTGTGCCCGCCCGAGTACATGCAGGTCAACGGGGGAAACAACTGCATGGGTACGGCTCCAGATCCAGCGGGCTCTGCGGGGAGGGCTTCAAATCCATGGGGAATGGTCCAGATCCATAGGGAATGGTCCAGATCCACGGGGAATGGCCCCAAATCCACGGGGAATGGTCCAGATCCACGGGGAATGGCCCCAAATCCACGGGGAATGGCCCCAAATCCACGAGGAATGGCCCAGATCCACAGGGAATGGCCCCAGATCCATGGGGAATGGCCCAGATCCACGGGGAATGGTCCAGATCCACGGGGAATGGTCCAAATCCACAGGGAATGGTCCAAATCCACAGGGAATGGCCCCAAATCCACGGGGAATGGTCCAGATCCACAGGGAATGGCCCAAATCCACAGGGAATGGTCCAAATCCACGGGGAATGGCCCCAAATCCACGGGGAATGGCCCAGATCCGTGGGGAATGGCCCAAATCCACAGGGAATGGTCCAAATCCACGGGGAATGGCCCCAAATCCACGGGGAATGGCCCAGATCCACGGGGAATGGCCCAAATCCACGGGGAATGGTCCAGATCCACGGGGAATGGCCCAGATCCACGGGGAATGGTCCAGATCCACAGGGAATGGCCCAAATCCACGGGGAATGGCCCCAAATCCACGGGGAGGCTCTGGCACCGCCGCCCCGGAGCGGGCTGTGCCAAGGGGATGGAGCAGGAGTGCTGGAAACGGGGCTGAGATTCGAAGCTGGACGTGGCGCTGGGTGCTCTGCTCCGGTTGACCGATCCGGCCTGGGTTGGGCTCGATTTCGGGGGATTTTCCTCCCGTTCCTGGGGCTGGCGGCGCCGTTCCCGGGGCCGTCCCAAGCCCGGCGCTGCCGCTGCAGACATGAGGAAGAGCGTTTGCTACCGCAACTACAACGACACCTGCGAGAACGAGCTGTCCTTCAACATGACCAAGAAGATGTGCTGCTGCTCCTACAACATCGGCAAAGCCTGGAACAAACCCTGCGAGCCCTGTCCCACCCCTGCCAGCCGTAAGTGCTTCCCGTGTGCTCCTTTTCCCGTTTTCCCATGGAATCCGGGCGCACGGACACCCACGGGACGAACGGGGAGGAAGGAGAGCGCAGCTGGGAGCCCCTGCTGCCCGTCGGGCCCAGCGCCCTCGTCCCTCCCTGGGCACAGCCGGCAGCTCGGTGTTCCCTTTCCAGCCGAGTACCAGATCCTGTGCGGGAACCAAGCCCCCGGATTTATCATCGACATCCACACGGGGAAGCCCATTGGTGAGTAAATCCTGCGTCCCCAGGGAGCCAGGGCTGCTCCCGAGCCTCTGCCGTGGTCCCGCGGGAGCTTCTGCTCGTAGGGAATGAAAGGTTAGCGTCACCGAGACACACAAAGAAATCACACGCAGACGAGAGATTTCTGCAGAGGTTCTTCTGATCCAGCTCCCAGCTGAAAGAGCAGAGAGAAGAGACCCCTTTGTTTATTTCTTACTTTTTATACATTTGTGGGTCCAGCAGAAGATTGGCTTTTTGGGGTTTGCACCCCTCAGCCTCAGTGGCCAGAGCAGCTGTCAGTTACAATTGTTTTCAGGTTAGAAATGTGCAAACAAAGGACAGAGAATGAAAAACAAAGGATTTGTTTATGTTACATCTGTGGGAAAGGTAGAAAACTGCTCTAATATTCTACAGTAGCTAAAAGATCTGACTCCATTTGTGAAAATCAAAAGGCTGATAAAGAAACTCAGAAAAACCAGGGGAACTGGTTAGGACGAGGAAAAGAGGCTTGGCGGGGCCAGGGACTGGAGGAGTGGGAGATGAGCTGATCTCCTCCTCCTGGGAGGAAGGTGCTGCACAGGGAATTGGTGGTGGGTTGTGCTGGGACCCCAGAGCCATCCCAATATTCCGGTGGCTCCCCGGGCTCCCCATTTCCAGCCTGCTCCCGGGGCTGAGCAGGTGATGCTCACAGCAGGCAGGAGCCGTGTCCTGGCTGGAGCCTTCCCAAAAAGCGGCATCAATCCCACCGCTCCTAAAAGCTGTGTGGCTCCGGAGCCTTCCCAAAATCGCGTGGAGCAGCCCTAGGCTGGCGTCGCCTGCAGGGTTCCCTCTCCGCCATCCAAGGGTTTCTTTCCTGGTGTCCCGTTCCCAACTGATCCTCTGTCGGGAAGGGGCAGCGTTCTCCCGGCATCCCCCAGCATTCCCGGGATGCCGGGTTGGGATGCTGATGTTTTGGAGCGTTCCTGGGATGCCAGGTTTGGGATGCTGATGCTGTGGAGCATTCCCGGGGTGCTGGGTTTTGGGATGATGATGCTGCAGAGCATTCCTGGGATGCCGGGTTTTGGGATGATGATGCTGTAGAGCATTCCCAGGATGAGGTGGTTTGGGTTGCCGATGTTTTGGAGCATTCCCAGGGTGCCGGGTTGGGATCTGACTCTCTGGAGCATTCCCGGGATGCCGGGTTTTGGGATGATGATGCTGTGGAGCATTCCTGGGGTGCCGGGTTGGGATCTGACTCTCTGGAGCATTCCCGGGATGCCGGGTTTTGGGATGATGATGCTCTGGAGCATTCCCGGGATGCCGGGTTTGGGATCTGATGTCGCATTTCTGCAGATATCGACGAGTGCAGCGAGATCCCGGCCATCTGCACCAACGGCGTCTGCATCAACCAGATCGGGAGCTTCCGCTGCGAGTGCCCCATCGGCTTCAGCTACAACAACATCCTGCTCATCTGCGAGGGTACGGCACCCCACACCCCGCATCCTGCATCCGGCATCCCAAATCCCACACCCTGCATCCTGAATCCCGCATCCCGCATCCCAAATCCCGCATCCCGCATCCCACATCCTGCATCCCGCACCCCGCATCCTGCATCCCGCACCCCAAATCCCCCACCCTGCACCCCGCACCCCGAATCCCAAATCCCGCACCCCACATCCCAAATCCCAAATCCCAAATCCCCCACCCCGCACCCCGCATCCTGAATCCCGCATCCCCCACCCCACACCCTGCATCCTGCATCTCGCACCCCGCATCCCGAATCCCCCACCCCACATCCCAAATCCCACATCCTGCACCCCGCACCCTGCATCCCGCATCCCAAATCCCGAATCCCAAATCCCGCACCCCGCATCCTGAATCCCGCATCCCGCATCCCTCATCCCGCACCCCACATCCCGCCGGGAATTCCGTCTCCTCCCGCCCCCGCCCAGCGCCCCGGGGCTGCCGGCAGCTCCCCAGGGCGGATTTTTGGGACGCCCCGGGTCCCGGCGGTCCTTCCCCGGCCGGGCCGATCCCGGGATGTCCCCGCTGGATTTGTCGCGGCGTTCCCGGTGCCACCGCGCGCTCTGTCCCGCAGACATCGACGAGTGCAGCAGCGGGGAGACGCTGTGCCAGCGGCACGCCGAGTGCGTCAACATCCCCGGCAGCTTCCGCTGCGAGTGCGCCACTGGATACCGCCTGTCCCCGGGGGGAGCCTGCGTGGGTGAGGGACACCGGGGACACCGGGGGACACCTGGGGAACAGCTGGGAACACCTGGGGGGCACCTGGGGGACACCGGGAACACCGGGGGACACCTGGGGAACAGCTGGGAACACCTGGGACACACCCGGGGACATCTGGGGGGCACCTGGGGGACACCTGGGGAACAGCTGGGAACACCTGGGGGGCACCTGGGGGACACCGGGGGACATGGGGGACACCTGGGGAGCACCTGGTCATACCTGGGACACACCCGGGGACATCTGGGGGGCATCTGGGGACACCTGGGGAACGTCTGGGGACACGGGGGACACCTAGGGAGCACCTGGTCATACCTGGGACACACCTGAGGGGCACTTAAGGGACACTGGGGGACACCGGGGGACATGGGGGACACCTGGGGAGCACCTGGGACAGCTGGGGACACCTGGGGGACACCTGGAGGACACCAGCACACACCTGGGGAACACCTGGGACACACCTGATCACACCTGGGACACACCTGGTCATTCCTGGGACACACCTGATCACACCTGGAGCACACCTGATCACACCTGGCGCACACCTGGGACACACCTGGTCACATCAGGGACACTCCTGATCACACCTGGCCACACCTGGAGCACACCTGGTCATTCCTGGGACACTCCTGATCCCCCCCCCCCTTTCCGGGATGACAGCACATCAATGTCGTTGTCTCTGAAGTCACCTCTCCAAAAGCACGGGCGGGGCTCTGCTGTCCCCACCTGTCCCCACCTGTCCCCACCTGTCCCCTCCCTGCCCCTCACCTGCAGCCCCTCGGCTCCGTTCCAGGTCGCAACGAGTGCCAGGAGATCCCCAACGTGTGCAGCCACGGCGACTGCGTGGACACCGAGGGCAGCTACGTCTGCATCTGCCACAACGGCTTCAAGGCCACCGGGGAGCAGACCATGTGCATGGGTCAGTGTCACCTCCCTTGGGTCAGTGTCACCTCCCTTGGGTCAGTGTCACCCACCGTGGTCAGTGTCACCTCCCTGGTCAGTGTCACCTCCCTGGGTCAGTGTCACCCACCCTGCGTCAGTGTCACCTACGCTGGGTCAATGTCACCTCCCTTGGGTCAGTGTCACCCACCCTGGTCAGTGTCACCCACCATGGGTCATTGTCACCCACCCTGGGTCAGTGTCACCCACCCTGGTCAGTGTCACCCACCCTGGGTCAGTGTCACCCACCCTGGGTCAATGTCACCTCCCTTGGGTCAGTGTCACCTCCCTTGGGTCAGTGTCACCCACCGTGGTCAGTGTCACCCACCGTGGTCAGTGTCACCTCCCTGGTCAGTGTCACCTACGCTGGGTCAGTGTCACCCACCCCGGGTCAGTGTCACCTACACTGGGTCAGTGTCACCTCCCTTGGGTCAGTGTCACCCACCCTGGTCAGTGTCACCCACCCCAGGGTCAGTGTCACCTACGCTGGGTCAGTGTCACCTCCCCAGTCAGTGCCACCCCCTGGTCAGTGTCACCCCCCCCTGGATCCGTGTCACCTCCCTGGTCAGTGTCACCCACCCCAGGGTCAGTGTCACCCACCCTGGTCAGTGTCACCTCCCTGGTACTGTCACCCACCCTGGTAGTGTCACCCCTCCAGTCAGTGTCACCCCCAGGTCAGTGTCACCCCCGGGTCGGTGTCACCCCTCCGGTCAGTGCCACCCCAGGGAGCCACGCGTCCCTGTCCCTGCGGGGCGGTGCCAGGCGTGGCCGCGTGCCGTGCCAGCCGTGCCAGGCTGTCCCTGCAGCCGCGGGCGCTGTCCCTGTCCCCGCAGACATCGACGAGTGCGACCGGCAGCCCTGCGGCAACGGCACCTGCAAGAACACCGTGGGCTCCTACAACTGCCTCTGCTTCCCGGGCTTCGAGCTCACCCACAACAACGACTGCATGGGTGAGTGTGCGCCCCGGGGACACCCGGGGACAGCTGGGGACAGCTGGGGACAGCTGGGGACACCTGGGGACACCCGGGGACAGCTGGGGACACCCGGGGACACATGGGGACAGCTGGGGACACCCGGGGACACATGGGGACACCTGGGGACAGCTGGGGACACCCAGGGACAGCTGGGGACAGCTGGGGACAGCTGGGGACACATGGGGACAGCTGGGGACACCCGGGGACAGCTGGGGACACCTGGGGACACCTGGGGAGACCTGGGGACAGCAGGGGACAGCTGGGGACAGCTGGGGACACCTGGGAACACCCAGGGACACCCGGGGACAGCTGGGGACACCCGGGGACACCCAGGGACACCTGGGGATACCTGGGGACACCTGGGGACAGCTGGGAACACCCAGGGACACCCGAGGACAGCTGGGGACACCCGGGGACACCAGGGACACCCAGGGGACACCCAGGGGACACCCGGGGACACGGGCCCGGCGCCGCTGGCCGGCTCTGTGTGCCGCGGGTGACGCTGACGCTCCGGCCGCGCCTCTGCTCCCGTTCCAGACGTGGACGAGTGCTCGTCGCTGGTGGGGCAGGTGTGCAGGAACGGGCAGTGCATCAACAGCGTGGGCTCCTTCCAGTGCCTGTGCCAGGAGGGCTACGACCGCACCCCCGACGGCAAGAACTGCGTGGGTGAGTGTCCAGTGTCCAGTGCTGTGTCCAGTTCAGTGTCCAGTTCAGTGTCCAGTTCTGTGTCCAGCTCAGTGTCCAGCTCAGTGTCCAGTTCTGTGTCCAGCCCAGTGTCCAGTTCTGTGTCCAGTTCAGTGTCCAGCCCAGTGTCCAGCCCAGTGTCCAGTTCTGTGTCCAGCCCAGTGTCCAGTTCTGTGTCCAGCTCCGTCTCCAGTTCTGTGTCCAGTTCTTTGTCCAGCCCAGTGTCCAGTTCTGTGTCCAACTCAGTGTCCAGTGATGTGTCCAGTGATGTGTCCAGCTCCGTGTCCAGCTCAGTGTCCAGCCCAGTGTCCAGTTCAGTGTCCAGCCCATGCCCCAAAGCCCCCCAGGGATTCCCTGGGGACCATCCTGGAGATGTCTCCCCGGCTCCCCGTCACCTCTGGGGCAAGGAGCACCCCGGGGTGCTGGGAGCAGATCCCACCCCTGGCTGCTTTCCCCTCCCCAGACATCAACGAGTGCGTGAGCCTGCCCGGGACCTGCTCGCCGGGCACCTGCCAGAACCTGGAGGGCTCCTTCCGCTGCATCTGCCCCCCGGGCTACGAGGTGCAGAACGACAACTGCATCGGTGAGCTCGGCTCTGTGCCCCCCTTCCCGGCACCTGCACACCCCGAGGGGTTCGGGGTGCCCCAGGGGCGTCAGGACCCCCAAATCCCTGTTGCGAGCTGGGCAGGACCAGCTCAGGGGGCTCGGAGGACTTGGGGGGCTCGGGAGGCTCAGGGGGTTTGGGGGATTCAGGAGGCTCAGGGGGCTCAGGGGGTTCAGGGGGCTTGGGGGGTTTCGGGGATTCAGGAGGCTCGGGGGTTTCAGCGGGCTCAGAGGGTCCAGGGGACTCAAGGGACTCAGAGGGTTCAGGGGGCTCAGGGGATTTGGGGGGTTCAGGAGGCTCTGGGGGCTCAGGGGGCTCAGGGGGTTCAGGAGGCTCTGGGGATTCAGGGGCTTCAGAGGGCTTAGGGAGCTCAGGGGGTTCAGGGTGCTCAGGGGATTCAGGGGGCTCAGGGGCTTCAGTGGGCTCATGGGGCTCAGAGGGTTCGGTGGGCTCATGGGGCTCAGGGGGCTCAGAGGGTCCAGGGGACTCAAGGGACTCAGAGGGTTCAGAGTGCTCAGGGGATTCAGGGGATTCAGGGGTGCTGCTGTGCCCTGCGGTAGGGTTGAGGGGTGGGTCAGGGGTGACGTGCATCCCCCCCCAAAACCCCCCTCACCCCTTCCGATGGCCTCTGGCTGCCTCCCTGCCGCTCCCAGACATCAACGAGTGCGAAGAGGAGCCCAACATCTGCCTCTTCGGGACGTGCACCAACACCCCCGGCAGCTTCCAGTGCGTGTGTCCCCCGGGCTTCGTGCTGTCCGACAACGGCCGCCGCTGCTTCGGTCAGTGCAGCCGCTCCCGGGCGGGAGGGAGCAGCGTTCCCGGGAATCTCCCTGACCGTGGCACCTCCCCGTCCTCCCCCAGACACTCGCCAGAGCTTCTGCTTCACTCGCTTCGACAACGGGAAGTGCTCGGTGCCCAAGGCCTTCAACACCACCAAGGCTCGGTGCTGCTGCAGCAAAATGCCCGGGGAGGGCTGGGGAGACCCGTGCGAGCTGTGCCCGCAGGAGGGGAACGGTACGAGCGGGAGAGGGGCGGGGGGCTCGGGAGAGGGGCAGGGGTGTCCCCAGGGGAGAGGGGCAGGGGTGTCCCCAGGGGAGAGGGATGGGGATGTCGCCATGGGAGCAGTGAGTGTGTCTCCATGGGAGCAGTGGCTGTGTCCCCATGGGATCAATGTCTGTGTCCCCATTGGGGCAGTGGCTGTGTCCCCATGGGAGCAGTGACTGTGTCCCCATGGGATCAATGTCTGTGTCCCTATGGGAGCAGTGACTGTGTCCCCATGGGATCAACGTCTGTGTCCCTATGGAAGAAGTGGCTGTGTCCCCACGGGAGCAGTGGCTGTGTCCCCACAGGATCAGTGGCTGTGTCCCCATGGGAGCAGTGACTGTGTCCCTATGGGGCAGTGACTGTGTCCCCACAGGATCAATGGCTGTGTCCCCACGGGAGCAGTGACGGTGTCCCCATTGAGGCAGTGGCTGTGTCCCCATGGGAGCAGTGGCTGTGTCCCCTGGGAGCAGTGGCTGTGTCCCCATTGAGGCAGTGTCTGTGTCCCCACGGGAGCAATGTCCATGTCCCCATGGGAGCAGTGGTTGTGTCCCCACAGGATCAGTGACTGTGTCCCCATGGGAGCAGTGGCTGTGTCCCCAATGGGGCAGTGACTGTGTCCCCACGGGAGCAATGTCCATGTCCCCATGGGAGCAGTGGTTGTGTCCCCTATGGGATCAGTGTCTGTGTCCCCATTGGGGCAGTGGCTGTGTTCCTATGGGAGCAGTGACTGTGTCCCCACGGGAGCAATGTCCCTGTCCCCATGGGAGCAGTGACTGTGTCCCCACAGGATCAGTGACTGTGTCCCCACAGGATCAGTGTCCGTGTCCCCACAGCACTTCCAGAAGCTTCCTCAGCCCGTTCCCGGTGCCGGGAGCAGAATCCCTTGGGCACACCCCACTTTCCTGCTCTCTTGCAGTTGCCTTCCAGGAGCTGTGTCCGTACGGCCACGGGGCCATCCCGGGCCCGGGGGACACCCGGGAAGGTGAGGCTGCCCCGGCAGAGCTTTGGGCTGGCGGTTCCTGGCTGGGGTGGAGCAGGGTGGGATCCCGGGGGCGCACGGGACTGGGCACCCCCAAAACCCCGGCTGCTCACCGGGGGTTCGCCCCTCAGCTCTGCCGAACTCCCGGGAGCATCCCCTGTCGGTCCCGAGGGCGCGGGGCCGTTTGTGGAAGTCTCGCTTTGCATTTCCAGACGTGAACGAGTGCTCGGAGAACCTGGGCGTGTGCATCAACGGCGCCTGCATCAACACCGACGGCTCCTTCCGCTGCGAGTGCCCCTTCGGCTACAACCTGGACTACACCGGGGTCAACTGCGTGGGTGAGGCTCGAGGGGGGTCTCTGGGGGTCTGGGTGGGTGCCCCGCTGCCTCCTGCTCTGTCCCGCACGCTCCGGAGGTGATGGATCCGTGTGTGCCTGTGCAGGGAGGGAATCGCTGCTCCTCCGCCCCTTCCCTCCCGTCCCGGTTCAGTCTGAGCGCTCTGCAAGAGCCCAGCCCAGCCCTTCCCCACCCTCCTCCTCCTCCTCCTCCTCACGCTGCCGTGCTCCCCAGACACGGACGAGTGCTCCATCGGCAATCCCTGCGGGAATGGCACCTGCACCAACGTGGTGGGAGGCTTCGAGTGCGCCTGCGACGAGGGCTTTGAGCCGGGGCCCATGATGACCTGTGAAGGTAATGGCCAGGGGGACCTGGGGGACCTGGGGGACCTGGGAGACCTGGGGGACCTGGGGGACAACCCCTTCATCCCCACCACGCTGGGCTGTGTGAGACCCTGATCCCTGCCAGCACCAGTCTCTTCATTCCCATCACACTGAGCTGTGTGCCATCCCTGATCCCTGCCAGCGCCAGGCTCCTCATTCCCATCACACTCAGCTCTGTGGGATCCCCTGATCCCTGCCAGCACCAGGCTCTCCATTCCCATCACACTGAGCTCTCTGGGATCCCCTGATCCCTGCCAGCACCAGGCTCTCCATTCCCATCACACTGAGCTCTGTGACACCCCTGGTCCCTGCCTGGGTCAGCTCCTTCCCATCACACTGAGCTGTGTGCCATCCCTGATCCCTGCCAGCACCAGGCTCTCCATTCCCATCACACTGAGCTGTGTGCCATCCCTGATCCCTGCCAGCGCCAGGCTCCTCATTCCCATCACACTCAGCTCTCTGGGATCCCCTGCTCCCTGCCAGCACCAGGCTCTCCATTCCCATCACACTGAGCTCTGTGGGATCCCCTGATCCCTGCCAGCACCAGGCTCTCCATTCCCATCACACTCAGCTCTCTGGGATCCCCTGATCCCTGCCAGCACCAGGCTCTCCATTCCCATCACACTCAGCTCTCTGGGATCCCCTGCTCCCTGCCAGCCCCCCGTGGAAGGTGTGGAGAAGCTGGATGAGGCTCCTCCGCACGCTGGGCTCCTTCAGCTCCCTCTGGAGCCCGGGAGGAGTCCTGGAGCCCTGGCTGGACGCAGCAGCTGCCTCCCCGGGGAGCAGCAGCCTGCTCCTGTCACAGCTGCTGCCACACCGGGGCTCTGTCCCCTCTGCGAGGAGGAGCCTCGGGGGAACAAAGCTCTCTGGGGATGGATGCCAGGGAGGGTCCATGTGCCCCGGGGAGGGCCTGGCCCTGCTGAGGGCACCCGGGTGAGTCCTGTCCTGTGCTGCCCTCCCTGCAGACATCAACGAGTGCTCCCTGAACCCCCTGCTCTGCGCCTTCCGCTGCATCAACACCTTCGGCTCCTACGAGTGCACCTGCCCCTCTGGGTACGCCCTGCGGGAGGACAGGAGGATGTGCAGAGGTAAAAACCCCTCCTGCAGCCCTCAGGGCGCTGCCCAAACCCTCCCCAGCCCCTGCACTCGGCCGGCGCCGGCTGCGTGCAGGGAAGGTGGGAATCCTGCGCTGGCGTTTCTCGCCCTCACCCGCCTCGGCGTCCTGCTGGCAGCAAGGAATTCTGCCCTGGGAGGGTGGGGAGGTTTCCCAGAGCAGCTGTGGCTGCCCCTGGATCCCTGGAAGTGTCCAAGGCCAGGGTGGATGGGGATTGGAGCAGCCTGGTGTCACTGAGACACACAAAGCAGTCACACGCAGACGAGATTTTGCAAGGCAGAGATCCTTCCGATCCCAGCTCTCAGCTGAGAGAGCGGAGAGAAGAAGAGCCCCTTTGTTTATTTCTTACTTTTTATACATTTGTGGGTCAGCAGAAGATTGGCTTTTTGGGGTTTCCACCCCTCAGTCTCAGTGGCCAGACCAACTGTCAGTTACAATTGTTTTCAGGTTAGAAATATGCAAACAAAGGACAGAGAATGAAAAACAAAGGATTTGTTTATATTACTTCTGTGGGAAAGGTAGAAAACTGCTCTAATATTGTACAGTAACTAAAAGATCTGACTCCATTTATGAAAATCAAAAGGCTGATAAAGAAACTCAGAAAAACCAGGGTAACAGCCTGGGGCAGTAGGAGCTGTCCCTGATGTGGCAGGGGTGGCACTGGATGAGTTTCAAAGTCCCTTCCCTTCAGCTCATTCCATGATATTGTCTAAGCCGCGTGCCAGCCAGCCTTGCCCGAGGCTGCAGGGGCTGGCAGGGCTGGCAGGGGCTCTGACGGGTGTGCTTGCAGATCTGGACGAGTGCGCGGAGGGGCTGCACGACTGCGAGTCCCGGGGGATGCTCTGCAAGAACCTCATCGGCACCTTCATGTGCATCTGCCCGCCCGGCATGCAGCGCCGGCCCGACGGCGAGGGCTGCACAGGTACCGGGGCAGGGCCGGAGGAGCCGGGAGCTCTGCTCTGCGTCCTGCTGGGGGTTACGTCCCTTGGTTTGCGTCCTGCTTGGTTTTACATCCTTCTGTATTTACATCCTTCTGTATTCACATCCTTCTGTACTCACATCCTTCTGTATTTACATCCTTCTGTATTTCACATCCTTCTTTGTTTTACATCATTCTGTAATTTACGTCCTTCTGCATTTTTCGTCCTCGGGCTCCTCTCTGGGCTTTCCCACGTGTCCCAATAGGACACACGGAACCTCTGTCCATCCCTGGGCCTGCGTGTCACGCCCAGGGTGAAACAGCCCTGGGCCACCTGTCCCTGCCTTTGAGTTTTTCGGAGTTTGTGCCGAGCTGCTTTTGGAAGGGGTGGGAATGAACAACGCAGAGCTGCACAGGACAGAGACAGCTCCAATCCAACCCCATCCCATCCCATCCCATCCCATCCCATCCCATCCCATCCCATCCCATCCCAGCAGCAGCTGGAGCGTAGGCAAGCCAGGGAAGCTGAATTCTGGCCACCCTGCTCTGGGAAGGGTGGATATTTTCCCCAGGGTGTGTGGATGTTTTCCCCGGGGTGTGTGGATGTTTTCCCCAGGGTGTGTGGATGTTTTCTCCAGGGTGTGTGGATGTTTTCCCCAGCGTGTGTGGATGTTATCCCCAGGGTGTGTGGATGTTATCCCCAGGGTGTGTGGCTGTTTTCCCCAGGGTGTGTGGATATTTTCCCCGGGGTGTGTGGATGTTTTCCCCGGGGCAGGTGGAGGTTCCTCCCAGCTGCCCCAGCACACAGAAGGGACCCTCGGGCGCTCTGTGAGGGCGCTCCCAGGGCAGAGGGAAGCCGGGCAGTTGTGTCCCTGCCCTCAGCCGGGCTGTGTCCGGTGCCTTCCTGGCAGATGAGAACGAGTGCCGCACCAAGCCCGGGATCTGCCCCAACGGGCGCTGCGTCAACACGGCCGGCAGCTACCGCTGCGACTGCAACGAAGGCTTCGAAGTCAGCCCCTCGGGCACGGAGTGCATCGGTAATTCCCACCCCCGGGCTGCTGCAGCCCCCCCGGGCACCACAGGGAGCTGCTCGGGTCGTCAGGGGGGCTCAGAGAGCGGGGGAGGCACTCGGGGTGAGGGCTGGAGGGACCGGACACGGGGAATGGCTTTCTGCTGAGGGATGGGGTATTGGGAAGGAATTCCTCCCTGGAAGTGTCCAAGGACAGGTTGGACGTGGTTTGCAGCACCCTGGGGCAGTGGGAGGTGTCCCTGCCATGGCAGGGGTGGCGCTGGGTGGGATTTAAGGTCGTTCCGACCCAAACCATCCTGGGATTCTTTGCTCCTGAGCGGGAAAGCTGCTGGGGCATCACCTTCATCCAACCTTTATCAGCAGCCCTGGCTGCTACTTCCGAGCAGGACAGGGATGAGAGGGGCCAGAGGGGCGTTCCCTGCTGGGAATTCCAGGGCAGGATGTGGGACGGGTGATCCTCAGCTTCTCCTCGCCCGTCCTGAGATCCTGCTGGAGCATCACCTTCATCCAACCCCCCTCACCCTCCCCGCCAGCCCTGGCACCGCCCGCTCCATTCCCCGCTTCTGCTGGCGCTGCCTCAGGTCTGGGATTTGTTCCCCCTTTTTTCCTGTGCCCAGACACCCGCCAGGGCTTCTGCTTCACGGAGGTGCTGCAGACCATGTGCCAGATGTCCTCCACCAACCGCAACCTGGTCACCAAGTCCGAGTGCTGCTGCAACAGCGGGCGCAGCTGGGGCCCGCAGTGCGAGCTCTGCCCCCTGCCTGGCACTGCCCACTACAAGAAGATGTGTCCCCACGGCCCCGGGTACTCCACGGACGGCAGAGGTGGGCACGGGGGACAATCCCGGAGCCACTGCAATGTCCCCTGGCTGTCCGGGGGAATCCAGCCTGCCCCCGGTGTCACGGGCTGGGGAGGAGCTTCAGAGCAGCCCTGGAGGTTTTTTGGGCTTGATTTGAAGGGATTCCTCTGGCCCTCAGGATGGGCAGATGCAGGGCGGTTGGGAAATGAGTTGTTTGTTGGGAGAGGAGGTGGCGGGTGAAAGGTGTTCATCAGAATTTCTCGTTGAGCAGCGTGAAATGGAAAGGGCGACTGGTAGGGCATCAACCGGGCAGAGATCGAGGTGTAAGAGCTGGCAGAAGGAATGGGATCGGTCAGGAGGCAAATGTAACTTAGCGTGGAAATGATGATAATTTAACAGAGCCCTTCAGTCAGCCTCCATCCCAGCTCTGGGGAGAAGCCCCCCACTTTTCCAGGGAACGCGCAGAAGATTCCTGCTTTGTGGAAGTTCAGCCAGAAATCCTGAAATCCAGGTTTTTGCTTCATGAAAGTTCCACCAGAAATCCTGAAATCCGGGTTTCTGCTTCGTGAAAGTTCACACAGAAATCCTGAAATCCGGGTTTCTGCTTCGTGAAAGTTCAGCCAGAAATCCTGAAATCCAGGTTTCTGCTTCGTGAAAGTTCAGCCAGAAATCCTGAAATCCAGGTTTCTGCTTCATGAAAGTTCAGCCAGAAATCCTGAAATCCAGGTTTCTGCCTTGTGAAAGTTCACCAGAAATCCTGAAATCCAGGTTTCTGCCTTGTGAAAGTTCAGCCAGAAATCCTGAAATCCAGGTTTCTGCTTCGTGAAAGTTCACCCAGAAATCCTGAAATCCGGGTTTCTGCTTCGTGAAAGTTCACCCAGAAATCCTGAAATCCAGGTTTCTGCCTTGTGAAAGTTCAGCCAGAAATCCTGAAATCCAGGTTTCTGCCTTGTGAAAGTTCAGCCAGAAATCCAGTTTATCTTTCCAGCTCCCACTTTACCGGGGGGATGTTTACTGGCAGTTGGCAGCTGCCAGACCACGGTGCAGAAATGACTCCAGTCCTGTCCGAGTTATCTGATAACAAACGCGTGATAAAGCTTTTTTTGGGGTTGCTGAGCTGCTCTGGAGCAGCTCCGGCGCTGACAGCTCCTGCCCTCCCTCCGCAGACATCGACGAGTGCAAGGTGCTGCCCAACCTGTGCAGGAACGGGCAGTGCATCAACAGCATCGGCTCCTTCCGCTGCCACTGCCGCCTGGGCTACACCCCGGACATCACGGGCACCGCCTGCCAGGGTGAGCCGGGCACCCCGCGCCTCCTCGGCACCCCCTCCCCGCTTTTCAACCCCTCCCGGGATCCCTCTTTCCCTCGGGATTCTCCCTCCTCCGCGGGAGCTGTGGCTCGGGGTACCCCGCTCTGTTCCGTGCACCTCAAAGTCCCGGTGCAACTCCTGAAAGATGAGTCCTTGTCCTCCCTGAGCCGCGGGGACTGGCGAGGATTGGGATCCTGAGCTGAAATCTGGGAGCTGCCAGCCCCAGGCAGCACAGCTGGGCATCCGGGTGTTGGCATCAGGGGCACCTCTGGAATCACCAGCTCGCTCTCGGCGGGATTCGCCCCAGATTTTGTTGCGCTGGCTCGAACTGAGCTGCTCCCCCGAAGCCCTCGGGAGTGAAAACGGGGAGTTCATCCAGGAATGCCAGAGCCCGTGGGGATATCCCACCCCCGAGCCGCCAAACCCGGGCTCACCCGGTGCTCCGCAGCTCCTGAGTGGGCCGGGAGCCCCAGGGGGTGGAGGGGAGCACGACCCTGATGCGTTTTGTCCCCGGAGCGCAGATCTGGACGAGTGCAACCAGTCCCCGAAGCCCTGCAACTTCATCTGCAAGAACACCGAGGGCAGCTACCAGTGCTCCTGCCCCCGGGGCTACGTCCTGCAGGAGGACGGCAAGATCTGCAAAGGTGCGGGGCCAGGAGGAGGAGGAGGAGCAGGGAATCGCCTCCCCCTGGCAGCCGGGAGAGAGGGGTCGGAGCAGCCAGACCCGGGGAAATGCCGGCAGGGAGGTGTGGGCCAAGGTGCCGGGCTGGTGCGTGAGGGTTTCAGCCTTGCCCGCTCCACGTGTGTCACTTCAGGGCGAAAAAAAAAAACCGCTGGAGGCTGCCCAGCACATCCTGAGCTCCGGGGAGATGAGGGCTGGGTGTCCCCTGCAGGTGGTGGCACTGTCACCGGCCGGGCTGGGGCTGTGCCCGCCTCCCGGGGATTTGGGGATTGCAGGAGAGGCGGGGGAACATCCCTGAGCTGCCGAGAGGTTTGTTCCCCTCCGAGAGCTGGAGGGGGGCTGCTCCTGGGGCCCTGCACCCGCGGGGACACGGGGGTGTCGCAGCCCCACCGGGGGTGACCCCAGACCTTTTTCCTCCTCCCTCCAGACCTGGACGAGTGCTCCACCAAGCAGCACAACTGCCAGTTCCTCTGCGTCAACGTCATCGGCGGCTTCAACTGCAAGTGCCCCCCTGGCTTCACGCAGCACCACTCCTCCTGCATCGGTGGGTGCGGAATTCCCGCCCTGCACATCCCCGCCGAGCTGCTCCGGCTCGGGGGAGGCTCCCCAGCCCCTGCCTCTGCACTCCTGCCCCTCTCCGCTCACCCTGGCAGCGTCTGCGCCGTCCCGGAGCTGCCCGCGGTGCCAGGGGCGGGCTGGCGGGCGCTCAGGGACGGGATGTTCCACAAAGCCCTGCCGGTGTTTTGCAGACAACAACGAGTGCACGGCTCAGCCCTCGCTGTGTGGGGCCAAGGGGCAGTGCCTCAACACCCCCGGCAGCTACAACTGCGAGTGCCAGAAGGGATTTTCCCTGGACAGCTCCGGGGTCAACTGCGAAGGTGGGTCTGGGGCTCCGGGGGAATTCCCGGGGCGCCCCCAGGCTCTGGAGAGCCACGCTCCAGAGGGGAATTCAGGGACAGCCTGGGACGGTCGGGGTGTCAGGGCAGGGCTGGATGATCCCTGGAGAAGGGAACGGTCCCGTTTCCCCCCAGGAGAGATCTCAGGCTGAAGCGGGGCAGAGCTGGTGGATGTTCTCCCCAGGGTGGGTGGATGTTTTCCAGGGATCCCCTGGGATCAGGGACCGTCCCAGCAGGGACATCCGGGAGCTCGGGGGGGTCAGCTCCAGGATTGCAGGCGTCACTGCAGAGCCGGGGTGAGGCACAGGAGGGCAGGGGACAGCGTCTCAGCTCCCCGTGCGTCCCTTGGGTGCAGATGTGGACGAGTGTGACGGGAACCACCGGTGCCAGCACGGCTGCCAGAACGTGCTCGGGGGCTACCGCTGCGGCTGCCCCCAGGGCTACGTGCAGCACTACCAGTGGAACCAGTGCGTGGGTGAGTGGGGGGACCCCGGGCGGTGTCCCATACCTGAGGGGGTGTCCCATACCTGGGGGATGTGTCCCATACCTGGGGGATGTGTCCCATACCTGGGGAGGTGTCCCATACCTGGGGGATGTGTCCCATACCTGAGGGGGTGTCCCATACCTGGGGAGGTGTCCCATACCTGGGGGATGTGTCCCATACCTGGGGAGGTGTCCCATACCTGGGGGAGGTGTCCTGTACCCTTGGGAGGGATTTCTGTGGGATGATCTAGTTGCGGGATGTGTCCTGTGCCTGTGGGAGTTACCCTGTCCCTGTGGGGGACAACCCAAGGTTCTGTGAGTCCATGATCCCATGGTTCTCCATGACCCCGTGTTTCTCTGTGAGCCCGTGTTCCTCCATGACCCTTCGTTTATCCATGATCCCGTGGTTCTCCATGATCCATGTTTCTCCATGACCCCATGTTTATCCATGACCCCGTGTTTATCCATCACCCCATGTTTCCCCGTGACCCTGTGTTTCTCCATGACCCTTCATTTCTCCATGATCCCATGGTTCTCCATGATCCACGTTTCTCCATGATCCCGTGTTTCTCCATGATCCATGTTTCTCCATGACCTCATGTTTATCCATCACCCCGTGTTTATCCATCATCCCATGTTTCTCCATGACCTCCTGGTTCTCCATGACTCCGTGTTTCTCCGTGACCCCGCGTTTCTCCACGATCCTGTGGTTCTCCATGATCTGTGGTTGTCCGTGTCCCCGTGTTTCTCCGTGACCCCTCGGTTCCGCCGTCCCGCCTCTCCACCATCCCGTGCAGACGAGAACGAGTGCTCCAGCCCCTCTGCCTGCGGCTCTGCCTCCTGCTACAACACCCTGGGCAGCTTCAAGTGCGTTTGTCCCTCGGGCTTCGACTTCGACCAGGCCTTCGGGGGCTGCCAGGACGTGGACGAGTGCTCGGCTGGGGGCAGCCCCTGCAGCTACGGCTGCTCCAACACGGACGGGGGCTACCTGTGCGGCTGCCCCGGCGGCTACTTCCGAGCAGGACAGGGGTGAGAGGGGCCAGAGGGGCGTTCCCAATGGGAATTCCGGGAGGGGAAGTGGGATGGGTGGTCCTCAGCTTCTCCTCGCCCATCCTGAGATCCCTGTGCCAACTCCTGCCCCGAGATCCTGGTGCCATCTCCTACCCCGAGATCCCGGTGCCATCTCCTGCCCCGAGATCCCTGTGCCATCTCCTACCCCGAGATCCCTGTGCCATCTCCTGCCTCGAGATCCCGGTGCCATCTCCTGCCCCGAGATCCTGGTGCCATCTCCTGCCCGGAGATCCTGGTGCCATCTCCTGCCCCAGGATCCCGGTGCCATCTCCTGCCTCGAGATCCTGGTGCCATCTCCTGCCCCGAGATCCCTGCGCCATCTCCTGCCCCAAGATCCTGGTGCCATCTCCTGCCCTGACATCCCTGTGCCATCTCCTGCCCCGAGATCCCTGTGCCATCTCCTGCCCTGACATCCCTGTGCCATCTCCTGCCCGGAGAGCCCTGTACCATCTCCTGCCCCAAGATCCTGGTGCCATCTCCTGCCCCAGGATCCTGGTGCCATCTCCTGCCCCGAGATCCCTGTGCCAACTCCTACCCCAAGATCCTGGTGCCATCTCCTGCCTTGAGATCCCGGTGCCATCTCCTGCCCCAAGATCCTGGTGCCATCTCCTGCCCCAGATCCCGGTGCCATCTCCTGCCCCAAGATCCTGGTGCCATCTCCTGCCCCGAGATCCTGGTGCCATCTCCTGCCTGGAGATCCTGGTGCCATCTCCTGCCTCGAGATCCCGGTGCCATCTCCTGCTCCGAGATCCTGGTGCCATCTCCTGCCCTGACATCCTGGTGCCATCTCCTGCTCCGAGATCCTGGTGCCATCTCCTGCCCCAAGATCCTGGTGCCATCTCCTGCCCCAGATCCCGGTGCCATCTCCTGCCCCAAGATCCTGGTGCCATCTCCTGCCCCGAGATCCTGGTGCCATCTCCTGCCTGGAGATCCTGGTGCCATCTCCTGCCTCGAGATCCCGGTGCCATCTCCTGCCCCAAGATCCTGGTGCCATCTCCTGCCCTGACATCCCTGTGCCATCTCCTGCCTCGAGATCCCGGTGCCATCTCCTGCCTGGAGATCCCGGTGCCATCTCCCGTATCCCTGATGCCAGGGCTGCCAGCAGGTGCTCTGTGGGTGCACCTGCTCGAGGTGATTTTTCAGGAAAATACAGAAAAAACACCCCAATTCGTGACTGGCTAATCAAGCTGTCCACTTCAAATCCAGTCACTAATTGTTTCTTTTTTCTCTAACTTCCTGAAAAGATCACTTCCCAGCGCTCTTCTCTTTCTCCCCCTTTGCTCTCGGAACCAGAAGGTGCAGAACAAAATACCCAGCACAAACAGAGAGGATGGCTGGGGACGTCATAAAGCCGCCCTGGGACACCAGTGCAGGATGGAGATTAATTAACCCGTTAATTAATGAAGCCGCCTTGTCGTGGTCTCCCTCGGGCGCGCCCCGTGCCGTACCTCACGCCCACACGTGCCCCTCGGGGCGATCCCCGCGCTGGGGAGCGGCGACGTTCCCGCGGGATCCGTGGCTCTCAGCTGCCTCTCTCTGCTCTTCTGCCGCCAGCCACTGCATTTCCGGCTTGGGATTCGGGAAGGGTCCCTACCTGCCCGCGCCCCAGGAGGAGGATGAGGACAACCTGCTGTCCCCCGAGACCTGCTACGAGTGCAAGATCAACGGGTACCCCAAGAGGGGCCGGCAGCGGCGCAGCGTCAACGGCACGGAGAGGCACCAGGTCAGAAATCCAGGGGGTCCTGGAGGGGCTGGAGCCAGGCAGGAGCTGCATCCCTTCGGGAACAGGGGCCTGCAGTGATCCCAGTCCCGCAGTCCAGGCAGAGCCGGCGGCTCCTCTGCGTCCGCCCGGGTTTGGCAGCACCAAACCCCTCTCGTGAAACGAAGGAGTAAAGGTCACATTTCCCGTCCCTGGAATTGTCCAAGGCCAGGCTGGACAGGGCTTGGGGCAACCTGGGATGGTGGGAGGTGTCCCAAGGCTGATCCTAAAGTCCCTTTCAACCCAAACCGTTCCACGGTGCTGTTCCTTGGAGGGAGTTCCGGCCTCTGTCCAAAACTCTCCTGGGAATTTCACGGCCCTGGGCAGGAGAGGTCATTTTAGGGTTGGAAGGGGAATGGTGCTGAAGTTACCGATCCTCCCCGGAGCCCTGTGCCGGGAGTTCAGTGCCAGAGGCACAACCGGGACACCAGGAACCCCAAATTGTCCCTTCTCAGAGCCGATTCGGGGCCGAACCTGAACCGAACCCTCCTTCCCCCTTCCCCTGAGCGTTCCCTGCCCTGAACCCCCTCCCGCCTCCCGGGCAGGACCAGGCGGTGAACTTGGCCAGCATGGACGTGGACGCGCCGCTGGCCATGGCGCTGAACCTGTCGGAGCTGGCGCACAAGGAGCACATCCTGGAGCTGCTGCCGGCCGTGGAGCCGCTGGAGAACCGCGTGCGCTACGCCATCTCCCAGGGCAACGAGGACGGGCTGTTCCGCATCCACCACAAGGAAGGGCTCAGCTTCCTGCACCTGGGCCGCAAGAAAATCCCGCCGGGCACGTACCTGCTGGAGATCGTGAGCGTGGCCCTGCCCCGCCGGCGGGAACTGCACAAACTCGAGGCCGACAACCACCTCGAGTACTTGGCGGGGGAGCTGGGCCAGGCGCTGAGGATGAAGCTGCAGCTCCAGCTCTACTAAAGCCACCAGAGACCCCCCCCCAGTCCCACCCGACAGCGCGGCCCTGCCCCTCGCCACCCACCCCGGGAACAACGGGCTCCTCTCCTGCCACCGCCGGGACAGCCACGGGAAATGTGCCCTGATGGGAGCAGCCACGGGAAATGTGTCCTGATGGGAGCAGCACCTGCTGGGACATCCACGGGAAATGTCCTGATGGGATCGGCCACAGGAAATGTGTCCTGATGGGAGCAGCACCTGCTGGGACATCCACGGGAAATGTGTCCTGATGGGAGCAGCCACGGGAAATGTGTCCTGATGGGAGCAGCACCTGCTGGGACGTCCATGAGAAATGTCCCGATGGGATCAGCCACGGGAAATGTGCCCTGATGGGATCGGCCATGGAAAATGTGTCCTGATGGGAGCAGCACCTGCTGGGACATCCACGGGAAATGTGTCCTGATGGGATCAGCCACGGGAAATGTGTCCTGATGGGATCGGCCACGGGAAATGTGTCCTGATTGGAGCAGCACCTGCTGGGACGTCCATGAGAAATGTCCCGATGGGATCAGCCACGGGAGATGTCCCAACCATGGGAAATGTCCCAATTGGATCAGCCACCACAGGGACATCCATGAGAAATGTCCCATCCATGGGAAATGTCCCACTGGGATCAGCCACTGCCGGGACACTCACGGGGAATGTCCTGATGGGATCTGCCATGGGAAATGTCCTGCTGGGACCAGCCACCGCGGGGACATCCATGAGAAATGTCCCATCCATGGGAAATGTCCCTCTGGGATCAGCCCCCTCTGGCCATGCTCTGCTCCAGGGGGTGCCTGAGCCAAGCCCAAAAGGACCAAGCCCGAGCCAGAGCTCCCGAAAGCCAAAGATCCCGAGCTCCTGAGCGGGGCTCCCCTCCTCTGCTCCTGCCCGTGCCCCTTCCCCAGGACACCTCGAGCTGCCTGTTCTCCATGGCCCCATCCCAGGAAAA
This sequence comes from Delichon dasypus, assembly GCA_037837765.1. Taxonomy (NCBI): domain Eukaryota; kingdom Metazoa; phylum Chordata; class Aves; order Passeriformes; family Hirundinidae; genus Delichon; species Delichon dasypus. Next base: position 9,897,975 of record JBBAXF010000023.1, on the reverse strand, counting down.
GCTGGGGGCAGCTTTGGGAGGAGCTGTGGCTCCGTGTGGTGTCTGAGCACCTCCCACCAGCTCCTGCTCCTGCTCCTGCTCCTGCTCCTGCTCCAGCTCCTGCTCCAGCTCCTGCTCCTGTCCCAGCTCCTGCTCCTGCTCCTGTTCCTGCCCCTGCTCCTGCTCCTCCTGCTCCAGCTCCTGCTCCTGCTCCTGCTCCTGTTCCTGCCCCTGCTCCTGCTCCTCCTGCTCCTGCCCCTGTCCCTGCTCCTGCTCCAGCTCCTCCTCCTCCTCCTGCTCCTGCTCCTGCTCCTGTTACTGCTCCTGCTCCAGCTCCTGCTCCAGCTCCTCCTCCTGCTCCTGCTCCTGCTCCTGCTCCTGTCCCTGCTCCTGCTCCTGCTCCTGCCCCTGTCCCTGCTCCTGTCCCTGTTCCTGTTCCTGCTCCTGCTCCTGCTCCTGCTCCTGCTCCTGCCCCTGTTCCTGTCCCTGTCCCTGTCCCTGCCCCTGCTCCTGCTCCTGCTCCTGTTCCTGCTCCTGCTCTCCATTGGGACGGTGCTGCAGGAACCATCCCATCCCTGGCCTGGTTGGACTCTGTATCCCCGCCTTCTCCATGGCATTTTGGGGCTTCGAGGAGCCCTCCGATCTTTTCGGGGTCTCCCCTGCTCCTTTTGGCAACAGAAGCGGGACAGATCAGGTCCTGAGCAAAGGGACGGCTCTGGGTGCTCCCGTCCCATCCCGCAGCCGTGGGCAGGAAGGGAGGCAGGGACATCCCGAGATTCCTCAGGAGCAGAATCCTTGACTTGGGGTCACCTCGTCCTGGGGACGGCAGGGGGCTGGGGTTCCCCCCGCTCTGCTCGGTGACCCCCAGGTGCCGGCCCCGGTGGATGCTCCGTGGTTAACGCAGACCCAAAGGCAGGAAAAGGAGCCTGGAAAATCGGGATGAGGAGGATGGAGGGCTCCGTGCTGCCCCACAGCCCCCTCTGCCCCGGCGGGCTTCCCCTCCTCCCTCTCCCTGCATGATCCCTGCAAAGCCATTCCCTGCTTTTTGCACGAATCCTTTGCTCATTCCCGGGCCAAAAAAAGAAAAAAAAAAAAAGCTGATTTCCGGGGGGGAAAAAACAAGAAGTGCTCATTCCCTGGATGTAAGGTGCTGATTCCCGGGACCAAAAAATGCTGATTCCCGGGGGAAAAAAATGTGCTCATTCCCGATGAAAGGTGCTGAATAATTCCCGGGATATAAAGTGCTCATTCCCGGGATAAAAGGTGCTCATTCCTGATAAACGGTGCTGAGTAATTCCCGGGATAAGAGGTGCTGATTCCCGGGATAAGAGGTGCTTATTCCCGGGATTTAAGGTACTGATTAATTCTCGGGATTTAAGGTGCTGATTCCCGGGATTTAAAATGCTGATTCCCAGGAGTTAAGGTGCTGATTAATTCTCGGGAATTAAAGTGCTGATTCCCGGGAGTTGATTTAAAGTGCTGATTCCCAGGAGTTAAGGTGCTGATTAATTCCCGGGATTTAAGGTGCTGATTAATTCCCGGGATTTAAGGTGCTGATTCCCGGGATTTAAGGTGCTCATTCCCGGGATTTAAGGTGCTGATTAATTCCCAGGATTTAAGGTGCCGATTCCCGGGATTTAAGGTGCTGATTCCCGGGATTTAAGGTGCTGATTCCCGGGATTTAAGGTGCTGATTCCCGGGAGTTAAGGTGCTGATTCCCGGGAGTTAAGGTGCTCATTCCCTGGATTTAAGGTGCTCATTCCCAGAATTTAAGGTGCTCATTCCCGGGATTTAAGGTGCTGATTCCCAGGATTTAAGGTGCTGATTAATTCCCAGGATTTAAGGTTCTGATTCCCAGGATTTAAGGTGCTGATTAATTCCCGGGATTTAAGGTGCTCATTCCCGGGATTTAAGGTGCTCATTCCCGGGATTTAAGGTTCTGATTCCCGGGAGTTAAGGTGCTCATTCCCACGGAACTGCCCCATCCCGAGGCTCCCGCAGCTCCTGGGAGCTGGTTCCCGGCCAGCGTTCTGCACTGTGTCCATCCACCCTCCCGTATTTATGGAGAACCACCGAAGGAATGCTCGCTCGGTGTTGTCAGGAGTGCATTTTCCTGTCGCTTTACCCGGGTTTTTTTGGGTTTTTTTGGAGAGGTGGGAATTTCTCCCGGTTCGCTGCAGGGGTGGGGAATGTGTGTGTTTACTGTATCGGGGCTCCGGGCAAACTTGAAAACTCTTCAAAGCAGCTCCAGACTCTGGATTTTACAAGAGTCCCAGAGCTTGTGACAGGATGGGTGGCCTGATGTTTGGGATTTTATTTTTTTTTTAATTATTATTTTTGGTTTGGTTGTTTTGTTGGTTTTGTTTGGTTTTGTTTTCCTCAACTGGTGCTTGTTTTTTTTCTTTTTTTTTTCTTTTTTTTCTTTTTTTTTTTTTTTTTTAAGAAAACCAAAATCCAAAAAGTATTATTAATAATAATAATAATAATAAATTAGCAGAGCTGGGTTTGTGTGTGTGTGTTGAGCCAAAGTCTCGAAGCTCAAGGTTTCCTCCCCTCTGGGTGTGGTGGTTTGGGATTTTTAATTTTTTTTTTTTTTTTTTTAAATATATTGACATTTCTTACTGGTTGGTTTTTTTTTCTGGGGAGGGGGGAAATGTTGAAACCCCAAACCTGTGCCCCTTGTCCCGCACTTCGTGGAATTCCTTTTTTTTTTTTTTTTTTTTTTTTTTTTGTATCAGAAACAACGGCAACAATAAAATTATTTTGGGTTACGCGGGGCCGTGTCTTTGTGTGGGCGCAGACTGGGGAGGGCAGGGCCCAGCCAGCTCCGACCTGGAGCTTTCCCTGGAGGCAGAACTGGGATTGTCCAGCCTGGAGAAGCCCCAGGGAGAGCTCAGAGCCCATCCAGGCCCTGAAGGAACCCCAGGAGAGGGACCGGGGACAAGGGATGGAGGGACAGGACACGGGGAATGGCTTCAGACCGGACCGGGGGAATTTGGGTGGGATATCGGGAAGGAATTCCTGGCTGGGACGGGATTCCCGAGCAGCTGTGGATCCCTGGATCCCGGGCAGTGCCCGGGGGTTGGGGCAGTGGGACAGCGGGAGGTGTCGCTGCCACGGCAGGGGCGGCACTGGGGCCGGGCCGGTGCCTTCAGCCCGGACGCTCCTCCCAGGCCGATATTCCCGGTTTTAGGAAGCTCTTCCCGGCTCCCAGAGCAGACGGAGCCCGGGACCAGCAGAGGGCGAGCGGGACTGCGGCACCCGGGGCCGGGGGGAGCGGGGAGAGAACCGGGATGGAGGGGGGAGAGAACCGGGATAGAGAGGGGAGAGAACCGTGAGAGAGCGGGGAGAGAACCGGGATAGAGCGGGGAGAGAACCGGGATGGAGCGGGGAGAGAACCGGGAGAGAGCGGGGAGAGAACCGGGATGGAGCGGGGAGAGAACCGGGAGAGAGCGGGGACAGGACCGGGATAGAGCGGGGAGAGAACCGGGATGGAGCGGGGAGAGAACCGGGATGGAGCGGGGAGAGAACCGGGAGGGAGCGGGGACAGGACCGGGATGGAGCGGGGACAGAACCGGGATGGAGCGGGGACAGAACCGGGATGGAGCGGGGAGAGAACCGGGAGAGAGCGGGGAGAGAACCGGGATGGAGCGGGGACAGGACCGGGACCGGGGACAGCACCGGGCAGGGGGAACAGGAGCTCGGACAGCCGGGAAACGTCCCCGGCGCAGCTCCGTGCGGGATCGGGGGATTTGTGCCGGCCCGTGCTGGGTCCCGGTGTCCCCGGGGTCACTCCTGCAGCACCCGGCAGCGACCCCTCGCCTCCTCCTCTTCCTCCGGGCTGGTGCTCGCTGTCACACGAGGGACGGGACAGCCCCCGGGGCTCTGGGGGGGCTCCGGTTCCCTCCCGGGACGCGTCAAAGAGCGGAGCAGGAGCCGGCTGGGGTCGGCACGGTGCGGCTTTATTTCCATGGACGGGGGGCGAGGTTCTTCCCTCCCCCCGGGCTCAAATCCCTTCGCTCAAACCCTCCCGCCGCCCACCACGGCCTGTGGGAGCCCTGTGGCCACCGGCGGCTCCCCCGCTCGCCACCGGGCCACCTCCGGAGCGCTCGGAGGGGCGGACACCAGCGGGCACGGGGATCCCACCCTGCAGGGACTGGGAGCACTGGGATCCCACCCCTGCAGGGACTGGGAGCACTGGGATCCCAATCCAGCAGGGACTGGGAGCACTGGGATCCCACCCCTGCAGGGACTGGGAGCACTGGGATCCCAATCCAGCAGGGACTGGGAGCACCGGGACTGGGAGCACTGGGATCCCAATCCAGCAGGGACTGGGAGCACCGGGACTGGGAGCACTGGGATCCCAATCCAACTGGGACTGGGAGCACTGGGATCCCAATCCAGCATGGACTGGGAGCACTGGGATCCCAATCCAGCAGGGACTGGGAGCACTGGGATCCCACCCCTGCAAGGACTGGGAGCACTGGGATCCCAATCCAACTGGGACTGGGAGCACTGGGATCCCAATCCAGCAGGGACTGAGAGCACTGGGATCCCAGCCCAGCAGGGACTGGGAGCACTGGGATCCCAATCCAACTGGGACTGGGAGCACTGGGATCCCACCCTGCAGGGACTGGGAGCACTGGGATCCCAATCCAGCAGGGACTGGGAGCACTGGGATCCCAGCCCAGCAGGGACTGGGAGCACTGGGATCCCAGCCCAGCAGGGACTGGGAGCACTGGGATCCCAATCCAACTGGGACTGGGAGCACTGGGATCCCACCCCTGCAGGGACTGGGAGCACTGGGATCCCAGCCCAGCAGGGACTGGGAGCACTGGGATCCCTCCCCAGAATGTACTGGGAGCACTGGGATCCCAGCCCAGCAGGGACTGGGAGCACTGGGATCCCAGCCAGCAGGGACTGGGAGCACTGGGATCCCACCCCTGCAGGGACTGGGAGCACTGGGAGCTGCCCCAGGAGCCTCTCCCGGGGGTTTTGTGGGTCCCCGGGTCCCTCCTGGTGTCCCCAGGCGGGCGGGGGGTGCTCAGGCCTGTCCCTGGCTCAGCGCGGTGTCACCAGCTGGGCAGGGACAGGGGGTGAAGGCCCAGGGGGGCTGCACAGGGCGGGGGTCTCCCCCCGTCTCTCCCTTTTTTTGGGGGGGCTGGGGAGCGGCACACACGAGGAACAAAGCCAGCACTCGGGGCTGGTGCCGAGAAACCCCGGACGGACAGAGCTCAGCTACAGGACACACGCACACACACACGCACTGGGACCACGGGCAGCACTCCCGGGGGGCGCGGGGAGGGGGCAGGAGGGGCTCAAAGCTCGGGGCTGGCACCGGGCAGAGCCCAGCCCAGGGGTCCCGCGGGCCGGGGGCAGGTCCCGCCATGCCCCGTCCCGGCCCCTCCGCGGTGCCCGGAGGGCACCAGAGGCAGCGGGCTCCTCCTGGAACCCCAGCCCCGTCCAACCTCCCCCCTCCCCCGGCGTCCTGCGGGCAGCGAAGAGAACCCAGAAGTGCTTAGAAAAGAGAGAAACGCCTAGAAAACCTCCCCGGGGCCGGAGCATGGCCCCCCGCTCTGCCCGGAGCGTCCCCGCGGGGCGGCGGCACCCAGAGCCGGGGCCGGGGGCAGCGCCCGGAGCTGGGGCTCGGCCCGCGGCGGCCTCACACCAGCGCGTAGTCGAACTGGCCCCTCTCCAAGCCCTCCTTGTGGTCCGTCCAGGAGGAGGCGGGCATGCGGCTGTAGGGGTCCAGCAGGATGCGGAAGCAGCGCACCATCAGCATCACCAAGAACACCAGGAGGAAGATGACGAAGGCAAAGACAGTTTTCTGCTCGGCGTCCATGCCCGCGGCGCCGGCGGGGTGCTCCACCAGGCTCGGCGAGAGCAGTTCATAATCCATGGTGGATGCATCATTCATGGCAGAGGGCGGCGGCTCCCGGGCGGGCCGAGGTCGGGGCGGCCGCGTTCAGCCTCCCGCTGTGCCCAGGAGCCTGGAAAAGCGACTACTCCATGGGCAAAGCCTCGGGATCGGCTCCTGGGCCAGCACGGGGCTCCTGGAGCGAAAAGGAGAGAGGCTGAGGGAGCGGGAGTTGGATACGGGCATGGGAGAGATGGCGAGGGAGGAGGGAATTGGGCGTGGGAGAAGCAGAGATGGTGAGGGAGGAGGAATTGGACGTGGAAAAACAGATGGTGAAGGAGAAGGAATTGGCTGTGGGGGAAGCAGAGATGGCTGTGGAGGAGGAACCGGCCACGGGGCGCAGCAACAGGCAGCAGGGAAGGGCCGGAGGTTGGCAGGGAATTCTGGATTTTCTGGCGAGCTCGGGAGGATGATGAGGGCACGGAGCAGATCCAGGCACTGGTGCAGAGGTGCTCCTCTGACCACAAACCCCCAGCAATCCCTGGAGGTGCCCGGGAAGCGCTGAGGGACCCTCTGGAAGCCCCAAATCCCAGGGAATCCGCACCAAAAAGGAGGCAGAGGGGTCGATCAGGGCCTGGAGCTGCCCCGGGATGGACATGAGGACAGGGTGGGTCATTCCTGGTGGGTGGGGACTGGTGTCCAGCCGGGTTTGGAGCTGATTCCCGACGGGAAACGGGGAACTCACCTGGAGCAGGCCGTGCCCACAGAGCCCCGTCACCGAGGGAGCCTCTCCGGGATCCGGCTGCGCGGGGCTTTGGGAAGGACAGAGAGAACAGGGACAGGGTTAGAGGGGCTGTGGGGAGCACAGCAGCACGTCCCGGGACAGCCCTGGAATCCCCAGCCTAGGAGCAGCACCGCGGGGAGCTCACCCCGGAGAAATGCACACCAACGTCCCTGGAATATCCACAGGGATATCCATGGAAAATCCACGCCAAGCTCCCTGGAATATCCACACCAACATTCCTGGGAGAACATCCATGACAACCTCCCTGGGAAAACATCCACGTCATCCTCCCTGGGAGAACATTGACACCACCCCCTCAGGAGAGCATCCACACCAGCATCCACACCAACATCCCTGGAACATCCACACCAACGTCCCTGAAACATCCACACCAACATCTCTGGAACATCCACACCAACATCCCTGGAACATCCACACCAACATCTCTGGAACATCCACACCAACATCCCTGGAACATCCACCCAAATATCCCCTTGCAGCATCCTGGAGCCTGAATTCAGGCTCCAGAAAATCCAGGCTCCAGGAAAAACACCCCAAATCTCTCTGGGAGAACTCAGGGACATTCCCTGCCCTCCGTGGCAGCGATATCCAATATCCAATATCCCAACATCCAATATCCAACATCCAACATCCGATATCCAATATCCACTATTCAATATATCCAATATCCAATATCCAATATCCACTATTCAATATATCCAATATCCAATATCCACTATCCAATATCCAATATATCCGATATCCAATATCCACTATTCAATATATCCAATATCCAATATCCACTATTCAATATATCCAATATCCAATATCCTCTATCCAATATCCAATATATCCGATATCCAATATCCAATATCCAACATCCAACATCCGATATCCAATATCCACTATTCAATATATCAATATCCAATATCCACTATCCAATATCCAATATATCCGATATCCAATATCCAATATCCAATATCCAACATCCGATATCCAATATCCACTATTCAATATATCCAATATCCAATATCCTCTATCCAATATCCAATATATCCAATATCCAATATCCAACATCCAATATCCAACATCCGTGGGGAAGGGGAAGGCAGAGCAACCACTGACCCCGTTCCCAAGCGCCGCCTCCACAGGATTTTCAATCCCTCCAGCCCAAACCTCTCCTCGTGCTTCCCGAGGATGTGCTGGGTTAGAAAATTCCCTTTTGCGGTGCCCAGGACAGCAGTAAATCCTGGATCGGGAGATGTCCCAAGTCCAGGGTGGAGCAGCCACAGTCAGGACAAAAAGAGGGAAATTGCTGCTAATTGCTAACCCTGGTATTAATTATTTACAGATTATTAATACCAGTTATATATGTATATGGTTAAGGCGTTATTTCTATTAAACATTATTTATCCTGGAGAAGTCACGACAAAGGATTTATTCCCTTTTGGGATGTGCCGCCTTCTCATCACAGAACCAGAACCGGATCCCGGAGCAGCTGTGGCTGCTCCAACCCCTGGAAGTGTCCAAGGCCAGGCTGGAGCACCCCGGGGTGCTGGGATTGGATGGGATCGGATGGGATTGGATGGGATTGGATGGGATTGGATGGGATTGGATGGGACCAGATGGAATTGGATGGAATTGGATGGGATTGGATGGGATTGGATGGGTTTGGATGGGTTTGGATGGGATTGGATGGGATCAGATGGGATCGGATGGGATTGGATGGGATCAGATGGGTTTGGATGGGATTGGATGGAATTGGATGGAATTGGACGGAATTGGATGGGATTGGATGGAACTGGATAGGATTGAATGGATCTGGATGGGATTAGATGGGATTGGATGGGATTGGATGGGATTGGATTGGATGGACTTGGATGAGCTTTGAGCCCCTTCCAGCCCAGCCCCTTCCATGGCTCTGCTCTGGATTTCCCGGGAATCTGCAGCAGAGCCCCATCCCTGCGCTCAGGCCCCTCGGAGGAGGCTGCTGTTATTTCAGGAACAGCTGATGGAGTTTTATTAAGATTTTATTCCCGTTCCCTTAGTAACTCAAAAGACACGAACGAGGAAATTGCTTAATAGGGACGAGAGCTCGTGAAGGAACAGGATCACTGTCAACAATTCCGGGAGGCTGTGCCCAGGTTTTTCTGGGAATGAGGCACGAATTAAATGTTAATTTGGGAACGGCAGATACCTAATAAGACATTTATTTAGAACAAAGGATGGAGTCAGCACAGAGCCAGGCAAGATCTGGGTGGGATGGAGGGCAGGATCCGGGTGGGATGGAGGGCAGGATCCAGGCGGGATGGAGGGCACGATCCAGGCGGGATGGAGGGCAGGATCCAGGTGTGAATGGAGGGCAGGATCCAGGTGGGATGGAGGGCAGGATCCAGGTGGGATGGAGGGCAGGATCCAGGCGGGATGGAGGGCAGGATCCCAGTGGGATGGAGGGCAGGATCCCAGTGGGATGGAGGGCAGGATCCGGGTGGGACGGAGGGCAGGATCCGGGTGGGATGGAGGGCAGGATCCGGGTGTGGATGGAGGGCAGGATCCGGGTGGGATGGAGGGCAGGATCCAGGCGGGATGGAGGGCAGGATCCCAGTGGGATGGAGGGCAGGATCCCGGCGGGATGGAGGGCAGGATCCGGGTGGGATGGAGGGCAGGATCTGGGTGGGATGGAGGGCAGGATCCGGGTGGGATGGAGGGCAGGATCCGGGTGGGATGGAGGGCAGGATCCCAGTGGGATGGAGGGCAGGATCCAGGCGGGATGGAGGGCGGGATCCAGGTTTGGGGTGGAGGGCAGGATCCAGGTGCGATGGAGGGCAGGATCTGGGTGGGATGGAGGGCAGGATCCAGGCGGGATGGAGGGCAGGATCTGGGTGGGATGGAGGACAGGATCCGGGTGGGATGGAGGGCAGGATCCAGGCGGGATGGAGGGTGGGATCCAGGTGGGATGGAGGGCAGGATCCCGGCGGGATGGAGGGCAGGATCCAGGTGGGATAGAGGGCAGGATCCAGGCGGGATGGAGGGCAGGATCCAGGCGGGATGGAGGGCAGGATCCAGGCGGGATGGAGGGCAGGATCCAGGTTTGGGGTGGAAGGACCTTAAAGCCCATCCAGAGTCAATCCCGACACCTCCCGCTGTCCCAGGCTGCTCCAACCCGGCCTTGGGCACCTCCAGGGATGGGGCAACCACAGCTGCTCTGGGAATCCCATCCCAGCCCCTCACCACCCTCATCCTAAAGAATTCCTCCCTCCTTTCCACCCTGAATCTCCCGTTTTTCCCCTAAATCCATCACTCCACCCTCGTCTCGCTTGTAAGGGAACCGCTGGAAAATCTCCCCGGCTCGTTTCGGTTTGTTTCCCCGTGATTTTTGGTGCCTGAACTCCTCAAAGGTGGGGAAAAATTCCAACTGCAGGGCCCAGGGGATCCCTCCCTCCTTCCCTTCACCTCCACAGCAGCGGGTCCTGGTGATCCAGCTGTGTCCCAGCTGCGTCCCAGCTGTGTCCAGCAGCTCCGTGCCCCTCTGGACACCCCGCTGCTCCCCCTGGAGCTCCTGGAATCTCTGCATTGCCTTTTTCAGTCAATGCTGCTGCTGCTGCTGCTGCTGGGACGGGCTCTGGCTGCCTCTGGAGCACATCCAGGGAATCCTGAGCTTCCAAAGGGATCAAACCCCGGAGCCTGGGGGTTTGTGCCCCGATCAGAGCGGGCTGTGAAGCTCCTGGAGAGCACGGGGCTGTTCCCACTGCTTATGGCTGGGACAATCCCAGTTTTCCTCCCTCCCAAAGCTGTTATCCCTGGAAATCTGCTCCTGCCTGTGCCCCCAGCTCGGGGCTGCCCCGGGGGCTTCTCCTCTGTCCTGCCCCTGCAGAGCCAGGCCCAGCAGGAATGAAATGTTCCTCATGTCGGGAATCAGATCCACTGGGACCCACTGGGACCCTCTGGGACCCACTGGGATCCTCCTCCCCTTCCCAGCTTCCCTCTCATTCCCTGCCAGGCTCAGACCCTTCTTTCCCCTGGCATTCCCACACTGTCCGTGCCCAGGGGGTGCTGAGCCCCCCTCCACCTCCAGCCCGGCAATTCCCGAACCTCCAGTGGATCCATCCCACCCTGGAGAACCAGGACCAGGCGGTGCTGACCCTTCCCAAGGATCCAGCGGGATCCAGGAGTTCCCCCCCAGCCCTGGGGGATGGACAAAGGGATCCAGGAGAGATCCTGCCCTGGGTCTGGACCGTGCCCTGTCAGGATTCCTTGGATGTCTGGTGTCCCCTCACATTCCAAACGCTGCTCCCGGGATCTCCCCCAGCTCAGGACAGCTCCAGCTCGGGGCAGATTCCTGCTGGCCCAGCCTGTGGATAATGGGAAGAGCTCCAGCTCCTCTCCCGAGCCATGGAGATGCCGTGGGTGGCCTCTCCCAGGCTGGAATCCTGCCTGGATCCAGCAGCCTGCGGGAGATGGAGCCTGGATCCAGGGAGATCCCAGCTCCTGGGAGTGTCCGGGATGTCCCGTCCCAGCCCAGCAGCGACGGATTTCCCCAAATCCCAGGCTCTGAGACCCCCGATCCCCTCAGAGACCCTTCTTCCAAATCCATCCAACCCTCAGGAGCGGCTCTCCCCACGCCAAACCCTCTCCTGCCCTCTCCACCCAGCCCGGACATCGCCGCTGGAATTCTTCCCCGGCTCCCAGCCCTGAGCCCGCCCGGCAGCGCGGGGCCGGGGGTCTCTGGCAGGGACCCCGCGCTGGCAGTGCGGGCTCTGCTCCCCGGGCCGGCGGTACCTGCGCGTCCCGGGATCCCGGCTCCATCCCCGGCCATCCCGGAGCGCCGCGGGGAAGCGGCCGCCGCTCGCCGGAGCGGGTTCCTATGGCGATGCGGAATCGATTAGAATAAAAGGTGGAGCGCAGCAACTGGAGCCGGGAGAAGTTTCCTGAGGCGCCTGCCTGGGAAAGGCGGACCGTGGGAGTGAGCGGGGCTGGGGGCTGAGCTGAGCCCCACGCAAAAAAACCCCCACCAACCAAAAAAAAACCCCGCCCAAAAAAACCCCTCTGATCCTGGGGAGCTCCTGAACCCCAAAATCCTCCCCTCTGATCCCTGGGGAGCTCCTGCACCCAAAAAATATTCCATGGCAAATCCCTGGGGAGCTTCTGCACCCCAAAATCCTCCCCTCTGATCCCTGGGAGCTCTTGCATCCCAAAAAATTTCCCCTCTGATCCCTGGGAGCTCCTGCATCCAAAAAATATTCCATGGCAAATCCCTGGGGAGCTCCTGAACCCCAAAAACCTTCCCTCTGATCCCTGGGGAGCTTCTGCATCCAAAAAATCCTCCCCTCTGATCCCTGGGGAGCTTCTGCACCCCAAAAACCTTCCCTTTGATCTCTGGGGAGCTTCTACATCAAAACAATCTTCCCTGCCAAATCCCTGCAGAGCTTCTGAACACCAAAATCCTCCCCTCTGATCCCTGGGAGCTCTTGCATCCAAAAAAATCCTCCCTGCCAAATCCCTGCAGAGCTCCTGAACCCCAAAATCCTCCCCTCTGATCCCTGGGGAGCTCCTGCCCCCCTGTCCCCCCGGGATCCAGGACTGTCCCCGCCGTGTCCGTGTCTGTCCAGCCTCTCCTACTCGTGGCGCCGGCCCCGGGACACGCCGGGGTCACACCCGGACACCTCCCACCCCAGGACCCGCAGGGATGCAGCATTTTGGGATGCAAAGTGCTGCGCCTGCCGCGGCCCTTTCCTCCAGGGAAAATTCCGGCTCGGCTCCGGTGGAACCGGGGTTTCTGGGAGGTGCCCACGGGGAGTTCTCCACACTCCAGCAGTGCAGGGAACGCTCGGTGCCCGGGGCACGGGGCAGCCTCAGCAGGGGCAAATTAAAATTGCTTTGCTCGTCCTGGGGCTGGGAGGGTATGGATGAACAGTTCCTGAAGGTCTCCTTCCCATCTGCTCCTGGAAGAGCCACGGGAGCCTGCTGTGGCTGTCCCGGCAGTTCCCACAGCTCCTCTGGAGAAATCCATCCCCAGATCCCAAATGTGGCCTGGGGTCCCTCCATGCCTCCCTCTCCATCCATCCAGCCTTCCATCCATCCAGCATCCATGGATCCACTCATCCATCCATCCATCCTTCCATTGTCCCTCTGTCCATCCAGCATCCATGGATCCACTCATCCATCATCCGTGGATCCATCCATCCACTCATCCACCCATCCATTGTCCCTCTGTCCATCCATCATCCATGGATCCATCCATCCACTCATCCATCCATCCTTCCTTCCACTGTCCCTCTGTCCATCCATCCATCCATGGATCCATCCATCCACTCATCCACCCATCCATTGTCCCTCTGTCCATCCAGCATCCATGGATCCACTCATCCATCCATCCTTCCTTCCATTGTCCCTCTGTCCATCCATCCATGGATCCACTCATCCATCCATCCATCCATCCTTCCATTGTCCCTCTGTCCATCCATCCATCCATGGATCCATCCATCCACTCATCCACCCATCCATCCTTCCACTGTCCCTCTGTCCATCCATCATCCATCATCCATGGATCCACTCATCCATCCATCCATCCATCCATCCATCCATTGTCCCTCTGTCCATCCATCATCCATCATCCATGGATCCATCCATCCATCCATCCATTGTCCCTCTGTCCATCCATCCATCCATCCATCCATCCATCCATCATCCATGGATCCATGCACTCATCCATCGTTCCTTTGTCCCTCTGTCCATCCATCATCCATCATCCATCATCCATGGATCCATCCATCCATCATCCACCCATCCATTGTCCCTCTGTCCATCCATCATCCATGGATCCATCCATCCATCATCCATGGATCCATCCGCTCATCCATCCATCCATTGTCCCTCTGTCCATCCATCATCCATGGATCCATCCATCCATCATCCATGGATCCATCCATCCATCCACTCATCCACCCATCCATTGTCCCTCTGTCCATCCATCATCCATGGATCCATCCACTCATCCATCCTTCCACTGTCCCTCTGTCCATCCATTCATCCATGGATCCATCCATCCACTCATCCATCCATCCATTGTCCCTCTGTCCATCCATCATCCATGGATCCATCCATCCACTCATCCACCCATCCATCCTTCCACTGTCCCTCTGTCCGTCCATCCATCCATGGATCCATCCATCCACCCATCCATCCATTGTCCCTCTGTCCATCCATCATCCATGGATCCATCCCTCCACCCATCCCGGATCCCTGGCAGTGTCCCAGGCCAGGCTGGACAGGGTTTGGAGCACCCTGGGACAGTGGGAGTGTCCATGGGATGGGACTGGATGGGGTTTAGGGTCCCTTCCAACCCAAGCCATTCTGGGATTCTTTGCTTTAATTCAAATCTAATCTCCAGACTTTTGTCCCAAAACTCCTCCCCCTCTCCCGAAGCCTGGTAAATTCCCAGTTGCCTGTGGAACTTCCCACTCTGCCCTCTCTCCTCGGAAGGCTTTCGGAGCTGGAAGAGATCCTTGTGCTGAGGAGATTTTCCTCTTACAACACAAAAATCTGGCTGGTCCTCGGGGGAACGCGAGACAGAGATGCCCCGAGGCACAGGAACGCTCTGGCGCTCAGGAATATCAATCCCAGCCGTGTCCCGGAGCCGGGATTCGGAGCTGCAGCCGCAGGGGTTTGGGGGCTGCTGAAGGAATTCCAGGTGGAGGCAGGAAGGGAGCTGGTTCCTCCTGGAATGAGGTTCAGGCTTTGCTCTGTCCCCCCCCTCAGCCCTGCGCTCCGGGGGGAGGAAGCTCCGCGCGTTCCTCAGAGCTCCCTTCCCTGTGAAACGCCAGAAATCTCCGGCAGGATCCGAGCTCTTCGTTAGTGCTGACAAAGGGATCTGCTCCGGGTACAGCCCTGTGGCACCGAGTGACTGTTCCTGCTTGGAGGACAATCCCACACTTGGCTGCTCCAGCTCCAGCCAAAAAAACACTGCCCGTGGCTCGGGGGGCGGGGGGAAGCCGTTTGTGATCCAATGGAAGTGAAAGAAAATCGCCTTGGACTTACTGGGAGCCTGGGCGGCTGCAGGAGGAGAAATTCCTGCATGGGAAGGATGGACAGGCCTTGGAACAGGCTGGATTCCCTCTCCTGGAGGGGTTGGGAGCAGTGGGGATGTGGCACTTGGGGACAGGGGCGGCCTTGGCAGCGCTGGGAACGGTTGGGCTCCAACCCTCAGAATTCCGTGATTGTTCTGGGTGACACCAGAACCGCTGGAGGGGCAGAGGCAGCTCCCAGCCCCTTTCCTGGGCAGCACTGAGGGGGACCCGAGGCCTCATTCCCAACATTCCTCCCCCTGGTGACATTCCCGACATTCCCCCGTGAGGGAAGGGAGTGTCCTGTCCTGTCCTGTCCTGTCCTGTCCTGTCCTGTCCTTCCTTTCCAGGCTCCCCTGCTCAAGCAGAGAATTCCAGCTCGCTGCCCCTTCCCGAGCCAAGCCCAGCCCTGCCGAGCTCTCCCGGACAGGTGAGGGATGTTTCACACCTGAGCTGTTCCCTGACTCCTGCAGGGGACAGCAGCTCTCCCTGCGCACTACCCCGGCCCTTTGGATGCTCCAAAGAGGAAAAGAGGAAAAGGGAAGAGGTCCTGGAGCAGGAATTTCCAGGGTCAGGCAAACACAGGGAGGAGGAAACCCAAATTCTCCCCGGACAGGAACCGGGAGCTGTGGATGATGGACTTCCCAACCAAACCCCTCCGGTTTTCCATCCCAGCCAGCCCTTCCTGGTCGAGCCAGAGGGGTTTGTGACGCCAAACCGGGGGAGTGACGGGGGTCGGTCCCCCCTGGCTGGGCAGGGGACAGCGAGCCTTGGGGACACGGTGACACCAGCAGCCACCCCAGGAGAGGCTTCGGCAGCTCCAGAGCCACAATCATCCCCTGATCCCTCTTTCCTTGCCCACAGGAAGCTCCCAGTCCCCGTCCCCTCCCCCTGCTCTGGTCCTGTCACCCCCAGCCCCGCTCCAGATCCCAGGCAGGAGCATCCCGGGCTCCCAACGCGGATTTTGATGCCAGCCTGGGTGACCCAGAGGCCCCGGGACACAAATTGTGCTGCCAGTTCCAGTGGGACGCGTTAATCTGCTCTGTAACTCCAGCAGAGACTCTCTGGATAACGAGGAGCGTCCCACGGGCCGCCTCCTCCTGAAAGGATTTGTCACCGTCCATAAACTGCTGGGAGATTTATTCCTGCCAGCCCTAAAACTGCGCACAAAGTAATGGGATTTGTCCAAAGCCTTTAACGGGCTGTTCCCCTTGATTTAAAGGCCGTTGAAGTGTCTTTATTTTCTTAGCACATTATTAATTCACATTCTGGCTCCGAGACGCCTCCAGAGCCGGCGATTTGGGAATGAGAGCAGGGAAGGGCAGCTGGAAGGGCTTAGGCAGCGAAAAAGCGGCTCAGGGTAATTCCAGGCTGGGAATGAGCAGAGGTTATCCGTGCCTGGAGCTCTTCGGGGAACGGCCACGCTCAGCTCCAGAGCTCCCAGGGCTCTGCACACAAATACGGGAATTATTCCCTGTGCCCAGCTCTTGGAATTGCAATCCCAGCTCCAAGGCTGGGGCAGCACTCCTCGAGACTCTGGAAAATTCAGCTCCAGCCCCTGGGGAGGGTTTCCAGCTTTCCCAAATCCCTGGCCCTGCAGTTTCAGGGATGTTTCCATCGGGGTGGGGTCTCTGAGGGAGGAAGTTCAGGATTTCCTCGGTGCCACAAACCCTGGGGACACCTCAAACCCCCGGCTCAGGATCCATCCTGGGGGATCCAAACCTGGCCAGGGCTCAGCCCAGTGCTGCTCCCAGTTCATCCCAGTGCCGCTCCCAGTTCATCCCAGTGCCACTCCCAGTTCATCCCAGTGCTGCTCCCAGTTCATCCCAGTGCCGCTCCCAGTTCATCCCAGTGCTGCTCCCAGTTCATCCCAGTGCCGCTCCCAGTTCACCCCAGTATCACTCCCAGTTCATCCCAGTGCCGCTCTCAGTTCATCCCAGTGCCAGTTCCCAATTTATCCCAGTCCCATTCCCATCCCGGTGCCGTTCCCAGCCCAGTGCCGGTTCCCAGTTTATCCCGGTGCCATTCCCAGTTTATGCTGGTGCCGGTTCCCAGCCCATCCCAGCCCCGTTCCCAGCCCGGTGCCGTTCCCAGCCCGGTGCCGGTTCCCGGTTTATCCCGGTGCCGTTCACAGTCCATCCCAGCCCCGTTCCCAGCCCGGTGCCGTTCCCATCCCGGTGCCGTTCCCGGTTTATCCCGGTGCCATTCCCAGTCCATCCCAGCCCCGTTCCCATCCCGGTGCCGTTCCCGGTTTATCCCAGCCCCGTTCCCAGCCCCCGGCTCCGGGCTCGGTGGCCTCCCCAGGTTGCCGTGGCACCGGGCTGTCCCCGCCCGCTGTCACATTCCCCGCGCGGTTCCATCTCCCGCCTGCGCTCGGGCTGCCATCGAGGGAATTTCCTCCTCCTGGAATCCCCGGTTCACGCTCTCCGCTCCAATCCCCCCGGGGTTTTTCTGGGAATCTGTTCCGGGATCGGGGAGCTGCCCCGTGTCAGGGCTCCGGCCCCCGGCCCCTCCCGGGCTCGGAGGGAATCGCTTCCAGAGCCGTGGAATGGTTTGGGATGGAAGGACCATGGGCAGGGACAGCTCCCACTGCCCCCAGCCCCATCCACGCCCTGGCCTCGGCCACTTCCAGCGCTGGGCGCCTCCTTTCCATGGAAAAAAATTCCCAACATCCCATCTAAACCTCCCCTGGCACCACTCCAGGCCGTTCCCTCTCTCCCTGTTGTTCGCTGGGAGCAGATCCCCGTTTCTCCCTGGCTCCTCCCGTCAGGAATTCCGGAATATTTATAAACACAGCCACGTTCCTTCATTCCAAACTCCCAAATCCGGCCGCCGAAGCCCCTGGAAATTCCGAACTCTCCCCAGAGCCGCTCATCCAAGGCCGTGTGCTCTGGGAGAGCCCGGCGATGGGAACAGGGTTCTCCACGGGCTGTGCAGCCTCGTTTTGCCTTAATTTGTGTTTTTTCCCTGTTTTTTCATTTTTGGGAGCCGTTAAAACAGGACGGGGCAGCACGAGGCTCCCCTCAGCACAAATCCAGGGATAACGGGATTTACGGGAATTCAGCCTGGGAAGCGGGGAGGGCGCTTCTGCAAACAGCCCCAGAAATGCTGAGTAATTCCTGGAGCACGGGAAGCAATCATTACTTTTAATTACCAATTAAATGACTCGGTAATTTCTCGCATTCAAGCGGCGATGGGACTGCAAACAATGCCAGGCAAATCGCGTTTTTAGCGTTTAATTACCGGGCTCTGCCGTGAATTATTGAGCAAAGACTCTGCTCCGGAGAACTCCGGCGCTACAATTAATTAAAGGATTTTTAATGGTCGCTGTTTGGAGCCGCCCTCCAACGCGCACCAAGGCCCAGAGCAGCGGCCGAGGCTTTGCGTGGAACACGGAGCTGAATTCCCCCAAAATAATCCGGGCTGGGAGCACGCGGGAGTGCGATCGTCAATCCCAGCTCTGCTCCTGTCACGGAATTCCGGAATGGATTGGGCTGGAGGAGCCTTAAATCCCCCTCAGTGTCAGGGACAGCTCTCACCGTCCCGGGCTGCTCCAAACCCCAGTGTCCAACCCGGCCTTGGACGTTCCAGGGATCCGGGGGCTTCTCCGGGAATTCCATCCCAGCTCCTCACCTCCACCACACGCAATTCCCTCCCAGCTTCCCATCCATTCCCTGCCCATTCCCCGTGTCCTGTCCCTCCTTCCCTCGCCCCAAATCCCTCCCAGCTCATCTCCGGCCCCGATCCCGTTAACTCCCAATTAACGCGGCTCCTGTCCCGGGTTGTCCCGGCTCCTGGGGACGGTGGATGTCCTCGGCAGGGCTCGGTGACCGGAGCCGGCCTGGGCTGCCGCCCAGTTCGGAGGAAAGCGGGAGGAGGAGAGGGAGGAGAGGAGGGAAAGCAAAGCCTCGCTGGATTTGGTCCACGCCCTTCCCAAAGCACGACGAGTGTCCCAGGCTCTCTCCCTGGGGAGAATGTCCCCGGATCCATCATTCCTTCCATCCCTGCATCTCTGGATCTCTCATTCCTTCCATCCCTGCTTCTCTCATTCCTTCCATCCCTGGATCCCTGCATTCATCACTCCTTCCATCCCTGGATCTCTCATTCCTTCCATCCCTGGATCCCTGCATTCATCATTCCTTCCATCCCTGGATCCATCATTCCTTCCATCCCTGGATCCCTGCTTCCCTCATTCCTTCCCCCATCCCTCCAGGCGCAGCAGGACCCAGCAGGAGCCCCGAGGAGCTGCGGGAGCCCCAGCAGCACCCCCAGAGCGGAGCTGCTCCTCCTCCTCTTCCTCCTCCTCTCCCGCCTCCTCCTCCTCCCCCGCAGTGCCAAAGCCTCTCCCGTCACCGGGATGAGCTGATAAAAATGCGGATCGATGGCAGGGCCGGGGCTCGGCTCCCGGAAATCGATGCCGTTCCCCTGCTGCCAGCTCCCCGTGATTTTTTTCCACCCTCGGGAGCTCGGGGCTGCGGGAATGGGGGGGGATCCCATTCCTGCTCCCCCCATGGAAGGTCCTGAGCAAATCTGGTGCCGGCCGCGGTTCCCAGGATTTGGAGCAAAGCAGAGAAGGAAAGGATCCGGGAGGAGCTGCTGGGTCAGAGCTGAGCTCTGTGAGGCTCCCGGATCCAGACCCTGCTCCAGGGGGGAGGGCAGAGCTGTGGGATGGAGAGGGTTAGGGAAACCAGGAATGGCCACAGAGCCAGCAGGGCCCGGATCCCAGCAGGGCCCGGATCCAAACAGGATCCTGGATCCCAGCAGGGCCCAGATCCCAGCAGGGTCTGGATCCCAGCAGGGTCTGGATCCAAACAGGATCCTGGATCCAAACAGGATCCTGGATCCCAGCACAGCCCTGGATCCCAGCAGGGCCCAGATCCCAGCAGGGTCTGGATCCCAGCTGTGCCCTGGATCCAAACAGGATCCTGGATCCAAACAGGATCCTGGATCCCAGCAGGGTCTGGATCCAAACAGGATCCTGGATCCCAACAGGGCCCTGGATCCCAGCTCTGCCCTGGATCCCAGCAGGATCCTGGATCCCAGCAGGATCCTGGATCCCAGCTCTGCCCTGGATCCCAGCAGGATCCTGGATCCCAGCACAGCCCTGGATCCCAGCTCTGCCCTGGA
The DNA here is from genome assembly GCA_037837765.1 of Delichon dasypus. Taxonomy (NCBI): domain Eukaryota; kingdom Metazoa; phylum Chordata; class Aves; order Passeriformes; family Hirundinidae; genus Delichon; species Delichon dasypus. The sequence goes on along the minus strand of JBBAXF010000023.1, from coordinate 9,878,165 downwards.
TCCCAGCAGGATCCTGGATCCCAGCACAGCCCTGGATCCCAGCACAGCCCTGGATCCCAGCTCTGCCCTGGATCCCAGCTCTGCCCTGGATCCCAGCACAGCCCTGGATCCCAGCTCTGCCCTGGATCCCAGCAGGATCTTGGATCCCAGCACAGCCCTGGATCCCAGCTCTGCCCTGGATCCCAGCTCTGCCCTGGATCCCAGCACAGCCCTGGATCCCAGCAGATCCCTCTGGCCCATCTCCCCCCTCCTCCACGGCTCCCCCGGGGCTGGGAATGTCTGGGCTGTGTTGGGCTGAGCGACACCCACGGGACAGCAGGGAAGGATCATCCCCAGAACCGGATCCCAAATCCTCTCACCCCGCTGCTGGAACCCTTCCGCTCCCACCGCGCTGCGCCAGGCAGGGACAGACAGAGGGACGGGATCATCCCCGTGCAGCTGGAGCCCCAATCCTGCCCCGGGGGATCCGTGCCCCACCCGCCCCCTCTTCGGGCTGCAGCTCCAGGCTCCGGCCCCGTGCCAGGATCCCAGGCTGCTCCCGCCTGTCCCCGCCAGCGCCAGGACACTCTGTGCCATGCCGGTGCCAAGCGCTCTCCATCACGGCCTGATTTGTCTCCCTGCCACGTCCCGGTGGAGAGAGGCATTCCTGGAAGCACCTTGGCAGCCGAGCCCGGCGGCTGCTCCTGGCCTTGGCGCCACTGCTCCGGCTGGAATCCCGACCCAGGGGCAGCAGGGTCGAGCCTGGCACTGCCAGGGCAGCGCAGCGGTTCCCCTGGGGACAGGCTTCCCTCCCCGCTGCTCTCCGGGAATGTTCCCGATCCACCTGGAAGCAGCTCCAGCTCCAGCTCCCTCTGCTGAAGGATCCTTTGGCCCATCCCATGCCCTGCTGAGCCGGGAGGAAGAGGATCCCACGGATCCCACGGATGGAGCAGCTCCGTGGGATCCAGCCCAGCAGCTGCTCCTTCCACAGGAGACAGAGCCTCCCCCCAGGCCTCCCCTTCCCGGGAACACGCCCAGCCCTTGAGCCCATCCCGATCCTTGCTGGAATGCTGCAGGCTGCCAACGCCCAGCAGAGAATCCAGGGAGCGCCCGGGTCCATCCAGGGAGTGCCCGGATCCATCCAGGGAGTGCCTGGATCCATCCAGGGAGTGCCCGGATCCATCCAGGGAGTGCCTGGGTCCATCCAGGGAGTGCCTGGGTCCATCCAGGGAGCGCCCAGATCCATCCAGGTGTTCCCGGATCCATCCAGGGAGTGCCCAGATCCATCCAGGGAGCTCCTGGATCCATCCAGGGAGCGCCCGGATCCATCCAGGGAGCTCCTGGATCCACCCAGGGAGTGCCCGGATCCATCCAGGTGTTCCCGGATCCACCCAGGTGTTCCCTTCCCTGATCCCAATCCTCAGGAAGGATCAGCTGCTCGGGCCATCCCCAGCCGTGGCTCAGACCTGGATCCCGCCGCGGATGCTCCGGGCAGGGGTGAAGGAACGAGAGGAGAGCGGTTACAAAACACCGGCCCCTGGAGCAGGGAAGGGAATTTGGCCGGCACCGCTCACCCTTCCAGGCCTTCATCCCTTCGTTAAAGACGAACTCCCGGCCCTGCAACGCAGAGGGGCCACAGGAGATCCCGGGAATTCAGGCACCCCCGGAGTCTCCGGGATGAGGAGCCCTTCCCACCCCGGGCAGCTCCCTGGGGCAGATCCAAGGATTTTCCAGCTGAATTCCATGAGTGAAGAGCTCCCCCAGCCCAGAGGATTCCTCATCCCGAGGGCATCGAGGGTGGGACGGCAAAGTGCTCACCCAGGGACACCGCCCTGGAATGGTGGCACCGGGGGAGGGCTCAGGGACAGCTCCCACCGCCCCCGGCTGCTCCAGCCCCGTCCACCCCGGCCTCCAGAGCCCGTTCCAGGAGCACCTCTGACTCCTGCCCTGGCTCTTTGGGAGCTCCCAGGAGTTTGCTCCTCTCCTGTGGGCTCAGGGGTCTCTGCTCCGATCCGTTCCCGGATTCCAGCAGAAGCCAAATGTGCTTCCAGAGAAAGGTCTGGATTCCAAAAATCCTCCCTGAGGGAGGTTCTGCCTGGCAGGTTGGGATGGAGAGACCCAGGCCCTGCCAGGACAGGAAGGGAGGTGTTTAAAATCCATGGAGGTTGTGCTGCCGTGTCCTGGGAGCTTCCCCGGCTCCAGGTCTGCTCCTCAGCCACGTCCCACACCTCACCATCCTCCAGCCAGGGTGGGTGTGGAATGGCCTGCAGGGTCCCTCCCTCGGGATTCCCGGCGTGCTCCAGGCTGCTTTTCCGGGCAGATTTTGGCAAGGCAGATCCAGCACCAGGCACGGCTGGAATGGGAACGGGAATGAGCGGGTTCTGTGCCAGCAGCCAGGCACGACTGGGATCAACAATTCCAGACCCACTCCAGGTCCCTCTTTGGGTGCCCACAGCTCCTCCCTGCAGGTTCCGGCTCCTTCTTCCAGAAGCAGCCTCCAGCTCTCCTCTAAATCCCGGTTTTCCTTCCCTGGCCCCACGCCCCATCCCGCATTTCCCTCCCCATCCACGGTCATTCCTTTAACCCCGGTTTTAACGCCCCGCCCGGGCCGCAGCCGGCCCTTCAAATTCCCCTTCAGGGAGCTCGCATCCATCCGTTTGACTTTGTCGGGAATGTTTGGAGCCAGAGCAGCTCCAGACGCCTGCCAGCCCCGGCAGCGCTTCCTTCCGTGCTGCCAGAGCGCGGCTCGGGATTTACCGGATTTACCGGATTTACCGGATTTACCGGCACTCGGCAGTTCCCGAGAGCTCAGCGCCGCCGGCCCGAGGGTGTCACCCGCTGCTGTCCCCGCTGCTGTCCCCGTGTCCGGCCCCGGGGGTGGCGGAGCTGAGCCCCGGCTGCTGCTCCAAGCTCCGGCTTTTCCGGCAGCCGCCCACGGCCCTGCTGCTGCTCCAGCCCCTCGCCGGCCTGGCAGGGACCGGGCACGGTTCTCTCGGTCCCGCTGAGCCCCGGGAACGCTGCCCCGGCCCCGGCGAGCGGCGAGCAGATTTCCCCGGCAGCGGGAGAGCAGCGGGGACAGCGGGACCCGCCCGGCCGGGGACACCTGCAACAGGTGCGCGGAGCCTTTGGGGACAGCAGGAGCTGCTGGGAGGACCTGGAGCCGTCCCAGCTCGTGGGATCGGGGAATTGTTTACGTTGGAAAAGCTCCCCCGAGGTCACCGAGCCCGCTGGCAGCGCTGCCCCAGCCGGCGGTGACCCCACGGCCCCGAGCGCCGCACGCACATGGATCCCGGCGGGGATGGGGATGGGGATGGGGACACCCCCAGTGCCACTGTGCCAGCGCCTGAACCTTTTCTGTGGAGAAATCCCCCCAAAAATCCAACCTGGCCCCCGCCTGGCCCCGCCTGAGGCCCTGTCCTCGTGTCCCGTCCGTCCTTTCCAGGGGATTTGTGGCTCGGGGCTTTCACCCGCGCCGCTCCCGTGCTGTTCTCTGGGATGATCCCAACCTCTCTCCCTTCCCCTCCTGAAATCGGGGCCGAGGGGAGAAACCCCGGAGCCGTTCCCAGGCACCTTCCCGGGGTAAAACAGAGCCTGAGCCAAAGCTCCGGGCAGCGCCAGGAGCAGCCGGGGCTGGGCTGGAGCAGAGCACGGATCCTGCTCCCACCGCTTCCCTCCGCCAGGAAAACCATTCCCAGCCCTGTCCCGCGCACGGCCCTGCCCCGGCACCACCGGTGTCACCTCCCCGGCTCTGGGACACGCTCCTGCCCGTAACAGCAGCCGGGAGGAGGCAGAACCCCCCCGGGGACGGCAGGAAGGAGGGGACGGCGGCCGGGTCCTGGGGAGCCCCAAACCGCCCTCAATCCCGCGCCTGGCGCTGCCCGAGCTTCAGCTCGTGTTCAACACGAGGCTCTGCACCAAAAACTGCCTCCAGCGAGCCCAGACCTCCCGAATTCCCTCAGCCGCGGGCACGGCTCCCCGGCGCTCCCGGAGAGCTCCCACGGCTCCAGCTCTTCCCGAGGGGGCTGCGAGTGAAATCCCCCCCCCGGCTCCTGCGAGGGGCGGCTCCGCGGCTCAGCCCTTTGTCCCGGGGTTCTGCGGGATCCCCCCGGCCCCGAGCTGCTCCTTCCCGTCCCAAAGTTTCCCTCAGCCGCCCTCCTCCTCCTCCCAGACACGGGGTGGGCACCCCCAAACCCCCTCAGCACTTGGGGGCTCCGGCAGCCGCCCCTTTGCTCCCCGGCAGCAGAACCCCAAAAATCAGCAGCTTTGCAGCAGCTGCAGGAATTCCTTGTTTTCCACTTCTTTTTCCCCAAAACGCCCATCCCAGATTTTATCCGCCGGCGATATTTCTTCTGAAATTCACCCTTTTTTTCCCCCTCTCCCCCCTCCCCACCCCGGGCTGTCACAGACCCCCGGGCGCTCAGACCCCGGGGATGCCGCAGGGAGCCCACCCGGGGCCGGGGACAGCCGGGATCGGCACCGGGAGCGGCACCGGGAGCGGCACCGGGAGCGGCACCGGGAGCGGCAGAGTCCCCCCGCATCCCGCACCGCCCCTGCGGAGCCGCGGGCGGGCGGTGCCCGGTGCAGCCCCGGGGCTCCGCCACCAAAACTTTCCCGTTTCCCCCCCGGTTCCTCCTCGCTCACCTGCGCTCCGGACGCCGGGCGGGGGCCGCGCCCGCCCCGCCGCTCCCCGAGCCCATCCGGACCGGCCCCGCTCCCGGTCCCGCCGCCGTTCCCGGCCGCTCCACGGCGCAGCCTTCCCGGCCCGGGGAGCGGAGCGGGGCCGGCGTTTGAATTGCTCCGAGCGGCCCTGATTGGGCTGCGGGAGCGGGGGGGGAGCTGCGATTTGGGGGGGGGCGGAGTGAGGATACGGGATGGGGAGGGATGGGAGGGATGCGTGGGGTGCGGGGATGCGGAGGGCGTGGAGGGATGCGGGAGATGGAGGATGCGGGGGTGTGGTACCCGGCGTGGGGGGGATGCAGCGGCGGGGAGGAGGCGGGAGGGGGGCGGGGAGGGTGCGGGGCCGGGGGGGATGGGATCAGGTGGGGATGCGGAAAGGTGCGCGGGATGTGGAACCCTGGGGAGGGGGGGATTTTAGGGGAGCAGTAACCCCGGGATACAGGTGGAGTGGGGGGAGGCAGGGATGTGGGGCCTTGGATGGATTTCAAGGATGTGGGGCCTTGGGGGGGGATTTTAGGGGCGTGGTACCCCGGGGGGATTTCAGGGGTGTGGTACCCCAGGGGGATTTTAGGGGTGTGGGGCCTTGGAGGGATTTTAGGGATGTGGGATCTTGGATGGATTTTAGGGATGTGGGGCCTTGGGGGGGATTTTAGGGATGCGATACCCTGGGGGGATTTTAGGGGTGTGAGGCCTTGGAGGGATTTTAGGGATGTGGGATCTTGGATGGATTTCAGGGATGTGGTACCCTGGGGGGATTTTAGGGGTGTGATATCCTGGATGTCCCCAGCACAGGCACAGGGGGCTGCAGTGGGTGTGGTCCTGCAGGAGGACCCTGGGGATGCAGGGAGGAGCAGAGCCACGGGAATGCTGTGAAAATTCGGGACCGTGGGTCAAGGCGGCTGCAGGGGCGTCCATGGGAGCGGCCCTGGGGATGTGGGGGGACAGGAGCGGCCCTGGGGGTGCCGGGAAGGGGACACAGCCCTGGAGCAGCTCCGTGCTGGGACAGGCAGGAGGGATCCAGTCCCCACGGGATTTTTTTGGTGAAGGTCCTTTCCGAATGCCAGCTTGGAATTCCAGCGCTGCTGCTGCTCATGCTCAGCATCCTGCTCATCCCACCCTGCCGATCCCATCCTGTTCATCCCATCCTGCTCATCCATCCCATCCCATCCCATCCCATCCCATCCCATCCCATCCCGTCCTGCCGAGGATCCCTGGGATGCTCCCCGGGCTGACAGCAGGGACAGGACGGTGGTGATGGAGCTGCTGCTCCCCTCCAGCCAGGAGCTTCCAGGGCACCCTCAGAGCACCCTGCACCCAGCACATCCCTGCTGCTGCACCATTCCCGCCTGGATCCGTCCCTCTGGAGCGCTGCCTTCCCCACAGCCCGGGCGGAGCGGAGGATGTGGCGTTTTCCCTCCATCCCTGCAGCCCCTCTCCAGCTCTCCTGGAGCCCCTTTGTGCCCTGGAAGGGCTCGGAGCTCTGCCTGGATCCTGCTCCTCTCCGGTGAGCATTCCCAGCTCTCCCAGCCCGGCTCCAGGGCTGCCAGAAGTGCCCCATCCCACAGGGAATCCTTTGGGCTGGGGATGGGAAGAGGCGCCCCTTGGTGCGGCACAGACCCTGGAAGCAGCGGGACGCTGGGAGCGAGGATGAGCTCTGCCAGGGCTCCCACCTGACATTCCACAGAAATTTCCACTATTCCCTTGAAATTATCAGCCCTTGCCGTGGGCACAGCGGAGTCACACAGACTGGAGGAGGCTGGCAGGGAAAAAATAAGGGGGGGAAAAAACGCCTGGAAAAGTGTTGCTGCGAGCGGCTTCGGCGTCTCCATGGCTACGGGAGCTCGTGGCAGACGTTCCCGGGGAACTCGGACGTGCCGGTGCCAATGGAGACCGCGGGGCTCATCCCCGCCAGGGCAGGAGCCACTCACATCCCGTGGGATCAAAACAACGGCCAGAAGGAGAGATCCCATCCCATCCCATCCCATCCCACCCCATCCCATCCCATCCCATCCCATCCCATCCCATCCCATCCCATCCCATCCCATCCCATCCCATCCCATCCCATCCCATCCCATCCCATCCCATCCCATCCCATCCCACCCCACCCCACCCCATCCCATCCCATCCCATCCCATCCCATCCCATCCCATCCCATCCCATCCCATCCCATCCCATCCCATTGATCCCATCCCATCCCATCCCATTGATCCCATCCCATCCCATCCCATCCCATCCCATCCCATCCCATCCCATCCCATCCCATCCCATCCCATCCCATTGATCCCATCCCATCCCATCCCATTGATCCCATCCCATCCCATCCCACCCCATCCCATCCCATCCCATCCCATCCCATCCCATCCCATCCCATCCCATCCCATCCCAACCCATCCCATTGATCCCATCCCATCCCATCCCATCCCATCCCATCCCATCCCATCCCATCCCATCCCATCCCATCCCACAGCCGGGTGGGGCTAGCGGGAGCTGTGGGTGGGTCCAGCGCCCGGAACGTGCTCCCAAGGAAACGCGAGCGAGAAATCTGCTCCCGGGAATGCAGAACCTGTTCCCAAGGAAAGCTGAGCCCGTGTTCCCAAGGGAATCTGAGCCTGCTCCTAAGGAAATCCGAGCCTGTATTCCCGGGAATGCTGAACTTGTGTTCCCAAAGAAAGCTGTGCCTGTGTTCCTGGGAATGCTGAGCCTGTTCCCAAGGAAATCTGAACCTGTGTTCCCAAGAAAAGCCGAGCCCCTGTTCCCAAGAAAAGCCGAGTCTGTGTTCCCAGGAGAGCCGAGCCCCTGTTCCCAGGAGAGCCGAGCCCCTGTTCCCAGGAGAGCCGAGCCCCTGTTCCCGGGAATGCTGAGCCCCTGTTCCCAGGAGAGCCGAGCCCCTGTTCCCGGGAATGCTGAGCCCCTGTTCCCAGGAAAAGCCGAGCCCCTGTTCCAGGGAAAGCCGAGCTCCTGTTCCCAAGGAAAGCCGAGCCCCTGTTCCCAGGAATTCTGAACCCGTTCCCCGGGAAGGCCGGGCTGTGGGAGGTCTGGGCAGGGATCACAGTCCCGCCGCTCTCCGAGCCCGTCAGGATGTTTGGATCCATCCTTCCCCAGAGCGAACCTTGCTGGCAGCGAGGATCCATCGAAATCACGGCGCATTTTCTGGGTATTTTAAGAAAATGGCTCCATGAAGTTTCTGCTGCATTTACGTTTAGAATGGGAGGTATTTTGGGAAGTTATTCCTTCCCCGTTCCAAAATCTGTGTAAATCCTGTCAGATAGTCCCAGCTCCCAATTAGCAGCACTGCAGCAGCCGAGGAAAAACGAATTAAAGCTGTTTTTAAAAAGCACCTCAGCTGAAAACATCCCGGGAAAAGGCGAGCTGGAGATCAGGGACAGAACAAAAACGGATGGATCCATCCCTTAACCCGCGGGCATTTCCCTCCCGAGGCTCTTCTGAAATCCAACCTCCCTGGAATCGGGGTTGGCTTTTAAGGGATGCGCCAGAGGTGCCGGATCCCATCTCCCCGTGGGATTCCCGGTGCTTCCCATCCCTGCCCTGCGCTGCCGGGACATCCCCGACACAGCCAGGGCTCGTCCCAGCTGTCCCGACCCCTGTGTCAGGATCCTTCTGCCTCCAGACGCTCCCAGCGATGTTCGGAAGCTCTTTTCCCCCTCTGGAAAAGGAATCGCCGCTGGACTCTGCCCAGCCCAGCGCATCGGCGCCAGGAGATTTTCCCGACGCTGCTCGGCGGAACGGCAGCGGTGACTCCGCACTTCCAGGGGCCGAAGCGGGGAATCGGGGGCCGCGTTTGGTTGGAAGGACCTCAAATCCCGGCCAGTCCCACCCGCTTCCCGCTCCCCACCGGCCCCAAGCCCCGTCCGACACCCGCACACCTCCAGGGATGGGGCAGTGGAATTTCCAAGTGGAATTTCCTCCGCGGGGAGAAGCGTTCTCTAAAGCCTTTGCCTTAATTAAGCTTTATTTATTTCTCGTACTTGGCAGGAGCAGCCAGAGGCAGGAGAATCCCCACATCCCTCAGGAACTCATCCCTCCACCGAGGCTGACAAAGCCCCCGCTCCTTCCAGCAGCTCCGGGCAGAACTCGCAGCTCTTGGAGCTGAGCTGAGACGGGAGAAGAATCATTTTGGAACCATTCACCACACACACACAAAAAAATAAACAACAAAAAAAACCCATCTCCGAGGCTTTGGCAGAGGAGCTGAGCTCTGGAGAGGCAGCACAGGACGCTGCTGCCGCTCCAAGGATCCGTCCCAGCTCCCTGCCCAGATGAAAAACACCTCATTCAAAAAAAAAAAAAAATCCTCCCCTCTCTAATGAATCGTTCTCAAACGAGGCCGGTGCTCCGGGCTTGGCTCGGCTCTGCCCTCGGAGCTGTGGGTTGGCAGCGATGATTTGTGCGGCTGAAGGCTGCAAAGCAGAGACCCCGCGCCAGGAAGGGCCGGGGAGGAGAATTTCACCTGGCAGCGGGGGCTGCATCCCTAAAAAAACGCATTGGAGGGAGGAAAGAGCACGGAGGGATCACTGGGGACGGGCTCGGAGCCGCCCTGATCATCACACTGCGTCCAAACCCCGCTCGGAGCCGGGAGATGCCTGAAGGGATCCCTCGGGGCGGGGCTGGCTGCCCAAATTCCAGCGCTGCAGGATCCGGGAAAAGCCCCGAGCGCGCTGGGACCGCGGCGAGGGGAGAGGCAGCGGTGGGATCACAGGACCGGGGGATGGGCTGGGCTGGAAGGGCCTGGAGCGGAATTCCAGAGGAGCCCGGCCGGGCCTGGATCGCGGGCTGGGGGTTTGGAACAGCCTGGGAGGGTGCGGGGGATGCGGGGGCTCGGAGCCCCCCACGCCGGGATGGCGACAGAGGAGAGCTCTGAGTCACACCCCGCCGGCCTCATCCCCATGGCAACCCCGATTCCTCGGGAGAATCCCGGCGATGGAGCCGCGGGCAGCGCCCGGCACGGGAACCGCGAGCAGCAGCGCTGGAAAAGCCTCCGAGGCGGCCCCGCGGTGCCTGGGACACCCAAACCCCGTCCCCGAGGATTGCACATCGCTCCGGGAGCGGGGATCCCAGGGCAGCTGTGCCAGTGTTTTATAACCCTTTCCGTGAAGGGATTTTCATCATCTCCAACCTCAACCTCCCCTGGCCCGGCCTGAGGCCGGTCCCGCCTGTTCCTGCTGTCCCCTGGGAGCAGATCCTGACCCTCCCGGCTGTCCCCTCCTGAGCCTCCTTTTCTCCTCCTGAGCCGCTTCCCGAGCTCCATCCCAGCATTCCAGCCCCTGATCCCCGCAGGGAATGAGCCATCCCCACCTCGGGAACAATGGGAAACGTCTCAGCCCAGGGAAGATCCCAGGGATGCTCAAAGCTCCGCGGGAAGAGGAGGAGGAACTGGAATGATTCTCTTTAATCACGAGCTGTCCTGCCTCACCCTTGGCACCACAGCAATCCTCGGATTTCCTCTTCCAAACCTTTATTTTCCCAACCTCCCTGTCCGTGGGCAGGGGGCAGGTGGTGCCTCAGCTCCAAAACTCCTCCAGGAGAAGCCCAAATCCTGAAGCTGCTGCTCCCCTCTGACATTTCTTTGCTCTTCCTCCCAGCAGGGAGAAGCTGAGGAAGGAGAGGGTCCCAAACCCTCTGAACGCTGCCACTGGAACCTGAATTTGGGGGATTTTTTTTTCCTCATGATTTGGGGTTTTCAAACCCCGTTTTTTTTTAGATTTCACCCCATGCTCCAGCAGAGAACCGGGGAAGTTTCTGCTCCTGGACTTGGGATGTGTGCAGGGATGAAGGATCAGACAGGAGCAGGGAGCACAGAATTTTGACAGAATTCCTCCAGGGAGTGAGAGAGGATGGGACAGAAGAACTCAGCGTTCCTCAGACATTCCCCCTGCTCCTCCTCTCCTCTCCCCTCCTGCCCCAAACCCACCCCAAGGGATGCAGCCCTGCCTCTCTGCGGCCAGAACCAGCAGCATTCCTGCTTGTGGACGAACAAACCTCACCCCGGCACCCAACACCTCCACGTCCAGCAAAGCCCTGGCTGTATTTGCTTCGGGGAAGCGCAAAGACGCGGCCGGAGGGACGCGAGGCTGGAGCGTGGGGCGGCAGCCCGGAGCCCCTCCCGAGGCTTCCCAGGGATCTCCCAAGGGTGCCAGCGGCTGGGAACGGGAGCTCAGCGAGGATTCCCGGAGCTGGGAAGCGCCCGGGAGCCTCCGTGAGGCACGAGGAGAAAGCAGCACCAAGCGGCCGCCGGCCCCGGCTGCTCAGGGATCGCGATCCTCCCGGAACGCCCGGCCCGCGCTGCTCCACCTGCGGGCTGCGCAGAGATCCGGCCTGCAGCTGCTTCCAGAGGGTCGGGAAGGGCTCAGAGCACCTGCTCCGTGCTGGAGGAGGAAATGTCCAGCAGCCTCCAGGCCGTGTAGGGGTTGAGCTCGTCCTGGTCGCGGCACAGGGCCCACACGTAGAGCATCCGCAGAACCTTGTCCTGCCGGGAGAATCCCGCTGTCAGGTGTTACCCCGGCTTTTCTGAGCCTTTTGATTTTCTTAGATGGAGTCAGATCTTTTTAGTTATTGTACAATATTAGAGCAGTTTTCTACCTTTTTCCCACAGATGTAACATAAACAAATCCTTTGTTTTTCATTCTCTGTCCTTTGTTTGCATATTTCTGACCTGAAAACAATTGTAACTGACAGCTGGTCTGGCCACTGAGGCTGAGGGGTGGAAACCCCAAAAAGCCAATCTTCTGCTGGACCCACAAATGTATAAAAAGTAAGAAATAAACAAAGGGGCTCTCTCTTCTCTCGGCTCTTTCAGATGAGAGCTGGACCAGAAGAACCTCTGCGAAAATCTCCTGTCTGCGTGTGACTGCTGTGTGTGTCTCAGTGAGTCAGGGACACGCTGACACTGCTGGCTCTGAGGGGATTTCAGCCTCAGACGCAGTGCTGACTGCTTCCCGAGGGAAAAGCTCTGGAGAAAACCTCTTCTCGAAGCAATCTTGGCCAAACAACCACCCTACCCCAAACCAATCCTTCTCCAGGCGGAGTTTTGCTGTTTCTGCTGTTTCACTAACAGGATCAGAGAGCTGTTGTTCCTATTCGACCGTGTTGGGAACACCTCATAAAAGGTGCTGAGAATTAGACAATGAAACCTTTTTTTTGGTACTCTGCCTCCTGAAATATTTGGAGTTTTTGGTCTTTCAGCTGCCCTGGCGGTGCTGCCACGAGGGCGCCTCCAGCTCCTGCCAAGCCCGTGGCTTTGGGGCTCCCCTCTCCCCGAATCTCCCCGTGTTCCGTATCCCCGGAGCGGCTCCAGCCCGGCCGCGGCGCTCGGTTAAAGCCCAGCTCCGGGTCCCGCCGCAGAATTTAAATTCCCCTCCCGGATTTATCGTGGCTCCGGAGGAATCCAACAGCAAACGGGGCTTTGATGTCCTGTTCAGCGATGACCCCATCGATCCTCATCTCCCAGGGATGAGGAACTGAAGGCAGGGAAGCACTGGAATCACTGGATCAGCTCTTCCTGCCCTGGTTGTCACTCAGCCCATCATTCAAAGGAATCCCAATCCCGTTTTTCCAGCCTGGACCAAAGGCCGGGGTTGCAAAAGCCAACGTTTGTTAAACGCCTGTGTTAATTCCAAGGAAAACGCGCTGGGAAGCGGCAGCTTCAGCACCGTCCCTGCGTCCCCAGGAGGTGACACTGAGCCACTGAAGCCCAGGAGAGGCTGGAGAGAGACACCCGGGAATATTCCCTGGGAATATTGGGACTCCAGGAACCTCCTCCAGCTGCTGCCACAATCCCTGGGAACGGGAATTCCACGGGCCAGGCTGGAATCACCGGGAGGGAACAGCCCCAGGGACATTGCAGGAGGTGCCAGGGGTTTGCTCCGCGGATCATCCCCTGCTCCCAGGGAACCACACACAGCTCCAGCCGGCTGTGGGCGTTCCCTGGGGGAATTTCATGGAATTAAGGCATTATTTGTGTAGTGTGGGGAGCTAAAAACAGGGATTTGGGGATTTTTTTCATCCACTGACTCAGCTCTGCTCCCACCCTGTTTTGCCAGAGGGTTCTGCTCTGCCGGTGCCCTTCGGGAAGGGAAACGGGGAGGAAAACACAGCAGGGCGAGGTGGGGTGGGATGGAGCTGCGGTGGGAGATCCCAAAGGTGTTCCTGACCCCAAGTGTGTCCCTGACCCTAAAGGTGTCCCTGACCCCAAACCTGCCCCTGACCCCAAACCTGTCCCAGGCCCCAAACCTGTCCCAGATCCCAAACCTGTCCCAGGCCCCAAATGTGTCCCAGGCTCCAAACGTGTCCCTGATCCCAAACCTGTCCCTGATCCCAAACCTGAACCAGGCCCCATGTGTGTCCCTGACCCCAAACCTGCCCCAGGCCCCAAATGTGTCCCAGACCCCAAACCTGCCCCAGGCCCCAGGTGTGTCCCAGACCCCAAATGTTTCCCAGGCTCCAAACGTGTCCCTGACCCCAAACCTGCCCCAGATCCCAAACCTGTCCCAGGCCCCAGGTGTGTCCCAGACCCCAAACCTGCCCCAGATCCCAAACCTGCCCCTGACCCCAAACCTGCCCCAGGCCCCACGTGCGTCCCCACTCACCGGGTCCCCTTCCACCACCTCCCCTTTGTGGTTCTTGATCACCATCACCACCTGGGCCTGGAAGGTGATGATCAGCACCGGGCCCTGCTCCATCATCTTCCCCATGGCCAGCTGCAGGGACAGAGAATCCCATGGAGAACATTCCAGAGCTTCCCACCTCCCCCCTGGACACCCCCAGCTCCCCCCTGGCTGCTCAAGCACATCAATTCCGTGGTTCAGGTATTATGGAAAAGCTGTTCCTCCCCCCAAAAAATCAAAAAAAACCCCAAAAACCTTCCAAGTAAAAACTTCTTGGGAATCTGCACTTCAAAGCTTTCACCAAACCGCTGTGGATTTTTTTTTTTTTCCCCATTATTTCCCCAAGTCCATAAATCTGGGAAACGGGAACGAGCTCTGCTGGTTATTTCCAATTAGAAAGCAAAATCAAAGACACCTTGGTTTCAAAAAAAACCCCAAAAAACCTGGAATTTTCTGAAGGAAATGCTTGGAATCAGAACATCCTGAGCTGGAAGGGACCCACGAGGATCAAATGGAGCCTTTTTCTCCTGCTTTGAAATCGGTTTTTGCCGGGAAGTTGTTTCTGAACCAGACAAAAACTGTTCCAGAAAGACTTCAAGGTGGGAACCTTTCCTTTGCCAGGATTTTTTTTTTTTCCTCCTCTATTCCCAGACCGTTCCATTAAATATTTAAAGACTTTATTCACTGGAATGCAAGAGGAGTGGAAATTCAGCTTTTTTTTTTTTTTTTTTTTTTTTTTTTTGTCTTTTAAACACCCAGAATTCTCTTTCTGCCCATTGTGGGAAATCTCTTGCATCCCCTTTCTTGTGGGGATGCGGGATGCCATGGAATGCTCTGGAATTCCTGCCCGTGCTGCCCCCAAAAAAAAGGAAATCACAGGGACTGAGGACAGCAGGATTTTCCTCTTTTGAAATGTCCCCAAACAAATTCTGTTTTATCCCTAACAAAGGAAGCAGCACCAGCACAGGCACGAGGCCGGGCCGTGTCACAAGGGAATAAATTCATTTACAGGGAGATTTTCCCGTTCCCTGAGGGAACCAGCTCCCTGTAACTGCCCCATCCCAGCCCACACCTGCAGCTCAATCCATCCAAAACCCCTGTTTTTCCACCCAAACCCAACCCCAGCCTGATTTCCAAGGTATTTTAGATGCTGTCAATAATCCCACAGCATCCACCTGCCTGTGGGATTGCAGGAGGAGCAGGAGTGACCCTGACCCCTCCCAGCCACGGGGATTGATCCCCAAATCTCCCCGGGCAGGTCAGGGCTGGGGCTGAGCTCAGGGAGGGGACAGAATTCCTGTCACTCCCTCAACGGGGCAGGAACAGCTCCAGCTCCGCCTCAAAGGCACCTGGAGAGCACCTGGAATGTGCCCAGAACCCCTGGACTGGCTGGGAAGGGCCTTAAGGCTCTCCCAGCAGTGGGATTTCCCTTCCAGAAATGAGATTCCCCTTCCTGCAATGGGATTCTCCCTCCCAGCAGTGGGATTTCCCTCCCAGCAATGGGATTCTCCCTCCCAGCAATGGGATTTCCCTTCCAGAAATGAGATTCCCCTTCCTGCAATGGGATTCTCCCTCCCAGCAGTGGGATTTCCCTCCCAGCAATGGGATTCTCCCTCCCAGCAGTGGGATTTCCCTTCCAGAAATGAGATTCCCCTTCCAGCAACAGGATTTCCCTCCCAGCAATGAAATTTCCCTTCCAGCAATGGGATTTCCCTCCCAGCAGTGGGATTTCCCTCCCAGCAGTGGGATTTCCCTCCCAGCAGTGGGATTTCCCTCCCAGCAATGAAATTTTCCCTTCCAGCAGTGGGATTTCCCTCCCAGAAATGAGATTCCCCTCCCAGCAATGGGATTCTCCCTCCCAGCAGTGGGATTTCCCTCCCAGCAGTGGGATTTCCCTTCCAGCAGTGGGATTTCCCTTCCAGCAGTGGGATTTCCCTTCCAGCAGTGGAATTTCCTTTCCAGCAATGGGATTCTCCCTTCCAGCAATGGGATTTTCCCTCCCAGCAGTGGGATTTCCCTCCCAGCAATGGGATTCTCCCTCCCAGCAATGGGATTCTCCCTCCCAGCAATGAAATTTCCCTCCCAGCAGTGGGATTTTCCTTACAGCAATGGGATTTCCCTTCCAGCAATGGGATTCTCCCTCTCAGCAGTGGGATTTTCCCTCTGGGAGCAGAAAATGCCAAACCCCAGAGTTCAAACCCGGCAGTCAGAGCACAGAAGGTTGGACCTGACGATCCTGGATTGGATTTTTCCAACCTTCACGATCCTAAAAACCCCCTCCCGAGCCCGTGAGTTGAATCCCTCCCCCAAAAAGGAGAAGCAGGGCAGGGAACTCACGTCGATGTTGTCGATGTCCAGGATCCTGGAATGGAACTGGAGCCCCAAGGCCTTGGCCTGCTGGATGGGATGAGCCAGCTGGCTGTAGGTCTGAGGGATCAACAAACTCGGGTTGGGAATTGTTTGGGGGTTGTTTTGTCACCACCAAAATAAAATTAAAAAAAAAAAATTAAAATTAAAAAAAAAAAAAAAAGGAATTTTTGCTTGGAGAGAGCCATCCAAAAAAAAAAAAAAAAAAAGAACACACAAAAAAACCCACACAAGAAAAAAGAGTCACGTTGTGGTTTTGGGTTTTGGTTTTTTTTTTTGGAAATGTGCTGAAGGAAGGGATCAAGGGACTGCAGCAAACGTTCTGGGATTCACCAAATTCCCATTAAAAATTCCCACTTTGCCCGGGCAGAACGGGAGCACCTGAGAGCTGAGGGACTCACAGCTGGACTGCACTGGACAGCAGGAAGAGGGAAAAACTGGGAAAAGATGGGAAAAGCTGGGAAAAACAGGGAAAAACAAAGCAAAGCACAGAAAATCACAGGAAAGCAGGGAAAAGTAGAGAAAAGCAAGGAAAAGCTGGGAAAAACAAAGAAAAGCAGGGAAAAACAGGGAGAAGAAAGGAAAAGCTGGGAAAAGCAAAGCAAAGCACAGAAAATCACAGAAAAGCAGGGAAAAACAGGGGAAAGCTGGGAAAAGCAGGGAGTTCAGACCAGAATCACCACCTCAACACCCCTGGGATCCACCAAGAGGCTTTATCCCCGGATCCTCAGGGACAGGATTCCCATTTCCTCCCCTGGCTGATCTGACTGATTATTCTGGACTCAGGAGCTCCGTTTCCAGTTCCAGCTGCCTTGGGAATGTTGGATTTTGTCCTCCCCAAACCGCAGGGAAGCTGCTGCTTTGGAGATCCAAAGGTGTCATTCCCAAGGCTGCTTTGCTTTCAGACTGGATTATTGTCACAAAAAACCCCCCAAACCCGCTCATCAGGGTTTGTTAAATCGAAAATAAAATAAAATCGGCTCTCCCGGCCCTCTGCTGGTGGAATTCACCTGGAGGAATTCCACTCTCGAGCAGGAGAGCGGAATGATTTTGGATTTCGGAGGAATGCAGGCCCAAAATAAGAACAGCCAAGTGTCAGGAAAGGCTCTGCTTTCAGGAATTCCCTGGACTCCAACCCTTCCAAATAATCCCATTTTCCAAGGGAGGTTTTACTCACGGCCTCGTAGCACCAGTCCTTGAGGATGTCGAGCTCTCCGGAGATCAGAGCCTGAGGAGGAAATCATTTTAGAGATTATTTAAAGCTCCTCCCATATCCAACTGGGACCCATCAGCTCTTCCTGCAGCAAAAAAAACCCCTTAAATCCAACATTTTGTGGGACCCTGGGGGGAAAACTGGAGCTGCAAAGGGGAACAGCCACAAGGATTTCTATAAAAACACAGGAGCCGAGGCCAAGGGACGTAAAGCTTTGGATAATTAAACTCTCTTAAAGCTTCCAGCTGAAGCTTCCCATTCGATCTTCCTGCTCAGCCTGCCAGAGAGGCAGCAGAGTTCCCAGCGCTCGGGAATCCTGGCATCAAACAGCAGCAGAGCCGCGATTTTCCACACTGAGAAACTCAGGGCACAGCAGGAAGAGCAGGATCCCACGTGTGGCTCCTCCGGGTGTCTCAGAACAATTCCTGTTCTGTTTCAAAGCCCAAATTCCCTTTCCCGTGCAGCGACAGGGACCTGCATCCCTTTACAGCCCATCTCCCACAGCTCCGAATCCCCAAAAACCCCAAATCCCAGACCACAGAACTCCGTCACAACCTGCTGCTCTTCCCAAATCCCAGAGCAGAACCCAGAGCAGAACTTCCCAAATTCCTTCCCTTATCCCTCTGCTGTCGCCATTTGCTGCTTTCAACATTTATTATCCCACACTTTCAACCCAAATGTGGGATCCGATTCCTTTCCCAAGCTTTCTGTGCAGAGCTGGAGAAGCAAATCCTGCCCCAGCTTTGGATTTTAGCGATGGGAAAATAAAAATAAAACATCCTCTAAGGGATAATAAAGGGAAAAGGAAGGGAAGCCATGGGCGCTGTCCCAGCATCCTAGAAACAAATCCCAGCTTTGGATTTTAGTGATGGAAAAATAAAAACATTTTCCAAGGGATAATAAAGGGAAAAGGAAGGGAAGCCATGGATGCTGTCCCAGCTTTGGATTTTAGCAATGGGAAAATAAAAATAAAACATCTTCCATGGGATAAAGGGAAAAACGAAGGGAAGCCATGGGTGATGTCCCAGTATCCCAAAAGCAAATCCCAGCTTTGGATTTTAGTGATGGAAAAGTAAAAAAAAAAACATTTTGCAAGGGATAATAAAGGGAAGCCATGGGTGATGTCCCAGCATCCCAAAAGCAAATCCCAGCTTTGGATTTTAGTGATGGAAAAGTAAAAAAAACACATTTTCCAAGGGATAATAAAGGGAAAAGGAAGGGAAGCCACGGGCGCTGTCACAGCATCCTAGAAGCCAATCCCAGCTTTGGATCTTAGCAATGGAAAAATAATAAAAAAACTTCCATGGAATACAGGGAAAAGGAAGGGGAGCCATGGGTCACCTCCAGCACGTTGGGGATGATGTCCCGCTCACACTGCTTCAGGAAGCGATCCTTGTCGAAGGAGGGATCCACCCTGAGGATCTCCGTCAGCACCTCGGACATTTCCGTCTTGGAGAACAATCCCCCTGCAAACACAGCACGGTGGGGCGCCGGCACCCCGGGGCGCATCCCAAGGATCGTCCTCCCGCCCACGGACCCCGAGAGCGATCCCAGGAAAGGCGGCAGAGCCCCGGAATGCCGTCACAGAGCTCTGGGACACTGCAGAGCCCTGGGACACCGCAGAGCCCCAAAACACCGCAGAGCCCTGGGACACCGCAGAGCCCTGAAACACTGGAGAGTCCTGGGACACTGCAGAGCCCTGGGACACCGCAGAGCCCTGGGACACTGCAGAGCCCTGGGACACCGGAGAGCCCTGAAACACCACAGAGCCCTGGGACACCGCAGAGCCCTGGGACACTGCAGAGCCCTAAAACACCGGAGAGTCCTGGGACACCGCAGAGCCCTGGGACACTGCAGAGTCCTGGGACACTGCAGAGTCCTGGGACACCGCAGAGCTCTAAAACACCGCAGAGCTCTAAAACACCGCAGAGCCCTGGGACACCGCAGAGCCCTGACACACTGCAGAGCCCTAAAACACCGCAGAGCCCTGGGACACTGCAGAGCCCTGGGACACCGCAGAGCCCTGGGACACCGCAGAGCTTGGGGACACCGCAGAGCCCTGGGACACTGCAGAGCCCTGAAACACCAGAGCCCTGGGACACCGCAGAGCCCTGAGACACCGCAGAGCCCTGGGACACTGCAGAGCCCTGGGACACCGCAGAGCCCTGAGACACCGCAGAGCCCTGGGACACTGCAGAGCCCTGGGACACTGCAGAGCCCTGGGACACCGCAGAGCCCTGGGACATCACAGAGCCCTAAAACATCGCAGAGCCCCAAAACACCGCAGAGCCCTGGGACACCGCAGAGCTCTGGGACACCGCAGAGCCCTGGGACACTGCAGAGCCCTAAAACACCGCAGAGCCCTAAAACATCGCAGAGCCCTGGGACACTGCAGAGCTCTAAAACACCGCAGAGCCCTGGGACACCGCAGAGCCCTGGGACACCCCCGCAGGGGCTCTGGCAGGAGCACGCCCCAGGGTGTCCCCGGGGTGTCCCCACACCTGTTGGGAGTCCAGGGCGTTCCTTTGGCTGCCCTGGAGGGTCAGGGACCTGGACAGGGGGGTCTGGGACCCTGGCCCAGAGCCCAGAGGGACACTGGCTTTGATCCCAGTCCATGGGAAGGGCTTCCTGCACTGCGGGAAGGATTGCAGGCCACAGGAGTGTGAAAGATTGGAGTTTAGCTCATCACAGGGTGAGAAAACAGTAGGTTTGGGTTTTTAGTATGGAAGCGAATGGGGGCAAGATGGAGGATTTGGGGCGTTGTCTCCTGCTTCTTCTTTCTTCTTCCCTCACTCCATTTCAGCAGTGACGGTGGCACAAAGTTTAAAGAGATTGGGTCAGACCTGTTTAGTACAGGTGATAGGTATTGGCAAGTAATGATAAATAAAGAACACGCAGCAATTGGTATAAAAGACAACGACAGCCCAGTGCGAGGAGGAGTCACCAGGTGCCCGAGCAGCTGCACAGATCTCAGCTGGGCACTGAGAAATTTCTAAGATAAGAAACAATAAACGAAGCAGGCAACCTTGAAAATCAGAACCTGAGGACTCCGTCCCTTTCTCGCGTTTGGCTCAGAGCTTTGCAGAGGGCAAAAAGACTCTGAAACCACCCGAATGTCGGGAGGAAAAAACCCAAGACGCACCTATGAGGTCGGTGACGCGGTCGGTGACGGCGCGCGACGCTCGGATGAAGGCGTTGTCGCTCTCGTCGTACTTCATCTTCATCTCAAAGAACCCTGCAGGGAGGGGAAGAAAGAGAGCTCAGAGCCCTCCCAGGTGACCCCCAGCCAGGGAAGCACCTGCAGGATCCAACCTCTCCTCAATCCCTTTGCTCGGTGCCGGGCACCGGCTGCCGCTTGGTTTTGTCCCCCATTTTGCTCCTCATTTCATTCCCCGTTTTTCTCCCCGTTTTCCTGCAGTGTTCTGATCCCTTCCTCTGCTCACACTCAGATTTAACGCCTCTGGCAAAGGGATTTATCCCTTGGAAGGAGGGAATTCAGGATTAGGCTCGTTTTGAGCGCTGGGGGTGTCTCCGTGCCTGGAGGTGACACTGGGTGCCCTGGAGGTGACAGGGACAGGCTGGACCCGATGGGCCTGGGGAGTTTTCCAACCCAAATCCCGGGGTTCTGGGGCTGTGTTCAAAGCGTTTTCACTAGAAACAGCCTCAGACGGTATCAAAGGTCAGCTTCACACTGCAGAGAGATTTAAACACTACCAGAGTTTTTAAAGTCTTCCACCAATTTGGAAGTTGTGTGAAACCCCCTTGAGTTTTCAGGATTCTCCTCGTTTCAAGCTCCAGCTCCCTTTGAAGCAGAGCTGCCTTCCCCCCTCCCTGATGCCGGAACAAAGCTGAGGAGGGAAGAACAGGAACCCCACGAGTTGGCAGCTCCCTTTGGAGCAGGGTTTGGTGCCCTGGAGCAGGGGCTGCTCCCAGCACGGCCCGGCTGCAGCACAGATGGAGCAGCCTGGAGAAGCTGCAAGAGCTGTCAGCTCTGCCTCCCACCCTTCCCAGCACCACAAGCCCACGGGGAAAGGTGAGGATGGGTGATTTGCATCCTCGTCGGGGGCTGGAGGCGCAGATGGGAGCGGATCCAGGCCGGGAAGGGAATGTGCTGCTCGTCCCGGCACTCACTGTTGAAAACCACGTTGTTGTCCTTGAAATCTTTCCACTGCTGGTACCACTTGGAGTCTTTATGCAGCACCATGCCCACGGCCTCCCTAGAGAGGGCAGGAAACGGGGATAAAACAGGGATATTTGGGAAAAAATTAACTGGTAACAAATACAGGCAGCACCCCGAGGAATTACCCCCGCGGCACTCGGCGTCGCTGAGGCAGCGCGGGAACTGTGAGCTCAACTGCGAGATGAATTATGGCCCTCATAAATTATAAAATAAATTGCAGGCCCATAAATGATAGCCCCGTGAACGATCCACCGGCCAGACAAATAAAACCCCAGCTAAATAAAACATCAGATAAGCAAAACTCCAGATAAATAAAGCGCCAGGCAAATAAAACCCGGCTCAGAGGAGCAAAGCAGCCCAGAAAAAAAAAAAAAAAAGGAGCTGAGCCTTAGTCCTGCCCGGCCTCAGCCAGGAGCAACAACTTGAAACTGAGCACAAAATGAGGCCCAGCTCAGAACTGCACCTCGGACCGTTAAATCTCAACTTTAGGATTTGAAGTTTCCAGTTTTAGCACAGGAAGATTCGGGATCACCCACTCCCAGCCCACAGCTCCTGGGTTTGAATCCCTGACGTGTTTTGAACTTTTCCATCCAATCACACAGGGAAATTTCCCCTCCCTCAGAGGATCCCCCCACCTACTCATTGGCTTCGAACACTCGCTGCTCTTTAATCCTCTCTCCGGAATATTCCGTCCGCTTCCGGAGCCGCTCCGGGCGCCTGTAGGGACCAGTCTGTCCCAAAACGCTCTCATCGATCTCCTTCTTAACAGTTTCTACTCCCTGCAAGGAAAACAACCCCGTGAGTGTGGATTTAATCCCTCCTGTGTTACCCTGGTTTTTCTGAGCCTTTTGATTTTCCTAAATAGAGTCAGATCTTTTTAGTTATTGTACGATATTAGAGCAGTTTTCTACCTTTTTCCCACAGATGTAACATAAACAAATCCTTTGTTTTTCATTCTCTGTCCTTTGTATATTTCTGACCTGAAAACAATTGTAACTGACAGCTGGTCTGGCCATTGGGCTGAAGGGTGAGAAACCCCAAAAAGCCAATCTTCTGCTGGACCCATAAATGTATAAAAAGTAAAAAATAAACAAAAGGGTCTCTTCTTCTCTCGGCTCTCTCAGCTGAGAGCTGGGATCAGAACCTCTGCGAAAATCTCTCGTCTGCGTGTGATTTCTTTGTGTGTCTCAGCGACACTCCTGTGATGGTTTGGGGCGGCCACAGCTCCCCACAAACAGAACGCGGGATATTCCCTGCATTTCCCGCACAAAGATGGATTGAAGGAAGCTGCCAAGCCGCTGGAGAGAGGCGTTTCCAGCCCAGCCTCCCCCCCGGAGCCCTTCCCGAGGCTCTGGAGGCGCTGGAGCTCAGGGGTCAGTACCTGCGAGATGGCTTTGAAGGCCGCAGTCCTGCCCAGCTTCTCCCCTCCCCTGGTCACCGACTCCGCCGACTGTTTGGCCGTTTTGGCCGCTTCCTCCACGCCCTCCTTGATCTTCCTGCCCAGGTCACTCCTGCTGACCTCGTCCAGACTCTGCAAGGGAAACGGGGGAAGGTTATTCCAGCTCCAGGCCTCGGTCCCAGCCCCTCTCCAGCTCTCCTGAAGTCCCTGGAAGGGCTCTGAGCTCTCCCTGGAGCTTCTCCTCTTCTCATTCCCAGCTCTCCCAGAGGGGCTCCAGCCCTGGGAGCAGCTCCACGGGCTCCTCTGGGCTCCCTCCAGCAGCTCCACGTCCTTATTCTGGGCTCCCAGGGCTGCAGGTGGGGTCTCTCTCTTTTCTCCACCACCCAAATCCCAGAGGAATCACTGCCTGGGTCTCCTCTGACCACACTCGATCCATGATTTTGTCATTGCCTCTGGTTTTAAAAGCTCCAAGGTCTGAACCACCTCTGGAGCAGCAGCACCTGCCACCAACAAGGACGATTCCAGCCCCACAAAAGCCCAGCTTCAGCAGAGCTGCCCTGAGGAAAAGTCCTTTTACCTCCTTAACCGTCCCCGTTATTTCTCCAAGTTTCTTTTTAATCACTTCTGAGGTCTTCACCGTTTCGGATTCGATGGTTTTCTGGGGGAAGAGAACAAATTAATCAAGAGACAGAAACTGCTCAAACCCAGCTTGGATTTAGGCTGGAACTGAGGGCAGGGAAAGCGACATTTCAGGAGCTCATGGCCTGAGGCAGCAGCAGCTCAGCTTTGCAAATGATGACGCCCAGAGCCGTCTGAACAACGCAAAACAAACATTCCATGCTCAATTTCATGCCTCGTTATTTGAGCTGCTCAGAAAAGCAGCCAAGCATCCGCTGGAAAGGCTTTCCACTAAAAAAAAACAAAAAAAACCCCCACACACAAACCCAAAACAAACAAACAAACAAACAAACAAACAAACAACAAAAACCAACACAACAAACAAACAAAAAACCCAAAAAACCCCACAAAAAACAAACCAAAAAAACCCCCAAAAATGAAAAAAAAACAAACCCAAACCCAAAACATTCCAACAAATAAAGATTCCGAGGCATCCACTCAGCACCCAGCGCTTCCAGCCGAGCAGAACTTCTCCCCAACATTCAGTTTCGGGCTGGAATTTTCACTCAGAGCAGCTGTGGGCTGGAATTTCCCCCCGGAGCAGCGAAAGCTCAGGGGCAGGGCAGCGAAGCAGGGAAAACTCCAACACTCACGTATTTCCTCCTGGCTTCCCGCAGCGCGTCCGACTCCTCCAGCTTCCTCGCCTCGTCTCGGAACTTCTTGATGCTTTCCTTCATCTCTTTGTTTTTGGCCAATTCCTGCTTGATGTTCTCCACGAAACCGGAGATGAAGCCTTTCCTTCCTCCCGAGGAGTAGCACCTGGACTGGAGGAAAGCGTTCCAGGTTGGAGAATCCCGAGGGATCCGGGCAAACGGGACCCAGGCGTGGAAGGCGGGGGGTGGATGGACTCTGGGCAGGTACTGGATCCCTTTCAGAACTTCCAGATCGCTTTTAGGACGTGCGGAAAACGCGGAGCTGCTGGGAAAAGCAGCAGCTGATCCCTCAAAAAGCAGCGTGCCCAATGGATTTCATGGGATCCCGGGATGGGTTGGGCTGAAAGGATCTAAAATCCCATCCGGCTCCGTGGGCAGCGACATCTCCCACCAGCCCAAGGTGCTCTGAGCCCAACCTCAGCCACCCCAAAATTCCCTGAGTTCCACTCAAAACATGGAGATTTCCAGCCCGGAACCGGCGCTTCCCAGAGCCACATCCACACCCGGCTGGGAAAACACTGGGAAAACACTGAGGGGTGGAAATGGAATAAATTCAGGTGGGACCAACCTGGGGGGTGGCCAGGGCAGGGCTGCTGATCCTGTGCAGGGCACTCCTGGGGAAGGCAGGGATGGGATAACACCTGGAGAGGAGCCACGGGCCACCGAGGAGACATTTCTGCAAGGAAAGGAGCACAGGAGGAGCTCAGGGAGGCACCCGAGAGCTCCCAGCACCCGGATTTGGGACAGCAACGACGCACAGATCCATCCTGCAGCTGAGACGTGAGAAGCACACGGGTTTTTCCAGGGGAAAACTCTTCCCAGCACAACTTTTTTCCCAGCTCTGGAGGATCCCAGAACAATTCCTGGATGGTTCTGTTGCCTCTGCAGAGCTCAAACCTGCAGATTCCTGCTCTGGAAGGGGCCAGTGCTGAGCTCAGGGCTTGCAGCAGGGGAGAATCAGGGAAATGCCAGATAAAAATCTGCATTCGCTCAAGAGCCCCGGGGCAGGAGCCCAAGGAGAGACCCCGGCCGAAGGCACGAACTCAGCAGGAATCGCGAACCTCTCTGACTCCGGGCACAAAGGATTCACCCGGGCCCCTCCTGGCACCAGCAGCAGCTCCGGGTGACGCTCCCGGTGCAGCCCCTGCGGGGAAAACCGCGCTGAGGGGAACCCCGAGAGATCCCGGGAGCGGCTGCGGGCACGGGCGGCGCCGGGAGCCCCGGGAGCCGGGAAGGGTTGGGCTGGAAGGGGGCTCAGCACCGCCAAATGCCGGGACACGGCCTCGCTGGAGGCTCCGGGATCCATCCCGCGGGCCCGGGAGTGCGCACCGGGGCCGGGAGCGCGCACCGCGGGCTGCCAGCACCGGGGCCGGGAGCGCGCACCGGGGGCTGCCAGCATCGGGACCGGGTGTTTGTACCGGGGCCGGGTGTTTGTACCGGGGGCTGCCAGCACCGGGGCCGGGTGTTTGTACCGGGGCCGGGTGTTCGCACCGGGGGCTGCCAGCACCGGGCCCGGGTGTTTGTACCGGGGCCGGGAGCGCGCACCGCGGCCGGGAGTGCGCACCGGGGCCCTGCGGGCAGGGAGAGACCGGCGACTCCGGGCCCGGCCCCGCTCGCTGTCCCCGCCGGGCCGAGCAAGCCCCGTCCGTGTCCCGTCCCGGTCCGGTCCCTGTCCCTTTCCCGGTCCCGTCCCCCCGCTCACCCGGCACCCTCCGGCCGCCGCCATCGCCCCGCGCGCCCCGTGACCTTCGCGCCGCGCCGTGACGTCATCAGAGCGCGCGCGCCCGCGCCACGTGGCCGCGAACGGCGGGAGAGGGAGAGACCCGGGATAGATCCGGGATAGATCCGGGATAGATCCGGGATAGAGGGCGGGAGAGACCCGGGATAGATCCGGGATAGACCCCGGAGAGATCCGGGAGAGAGCCGGGAGAGACCCGGGATAGATCCGGGATAGAGGGCGGGAGAGACCCGGGATAGACCCGGGATAGACAAGGGATAGACCCGGGAGAGAGCCGGGAGAGACCCGGGATAGAGCAGGGATAGATCCGGGATAGAGCAGAGATAGATCCGGGATAGAGCAGAGATAGAGCAGGGATAGACCCGGAGAGACCCGGGATAGAGCAGGGATAGACCCGGGAGAGAGCCGGGATAGATCCGGGATAGACCCGGGAGAGACCCGGGAGAGACCGGGGATAGACCCGGGATGGAGCCGGGATAGATCCGGGAGAGAGCCGGGATAGAGGGCGGGAGAGACCCGGGAGAGAGCCGGGATGGACCCGGGATAGACCCCGGAGAGAGCGGGAATGAGAGAGGGGGAGAGACCGGAGGGGACCGGGAGGGATCCCCGAGGCTGCTCCGGGCCTGGCCCGGCCGCACCGGGGCTGCTCCGGCCGCACCGGGAACCCCTCCATGCCCCACACACCGGATCCGTTTGCGTTACTAAAAGCGTTTTTCAGGAAAAGGAGGACTCTTCCCGCCCCTGACCTGCCTGGGCCAGACACCCCAAAAAAAGAGAAAAAAGGTTTTTAACCCCATTTTCAGCTCAGGCCTTTCCAGTGGCACCAACACAACCCAGGGTAGAAGATTTTTTATTTTTTAAACCAGCATTGCCACTAGAGAAAAACCTTGGAACCTAGAGAAAGCCCATGGATGGGGTGGGACACAGGAGAGGGAAGATCCTGGAGACATCTTAGACAGAAACCAGGAAGAACATTGGGATTTTGTTGGTTTTTTTTTGACAAACTGGAACTTGCTGAGCTGAGCAGGGATTTTAAGCAGAACAAAGCACACTGCAGCCGAAATCTTGAACTTGCGTTTATTATCAAAGTCAGACTCGTTTACATCTGTCAGGTCAACGAGAGAGATGCCACAACTACAAAAAAAGATCCGTCGCACGTGGGCAGTTCCGATGCAAAAAACCAGTAAAACGGGGGGGCTCCCCCCCTTTTCGTTTAAAAAAAAAAAAAAAAACAGAAAAGGACTTAAAATTTACTCCAGAAGGCGACCGGGCGGGGCTGGGCCGGTCTGACGCGTCCCGCGGGCGCTAGGCGTTGCGGTCGATCCGCACGTCGATCTCGCGGCCGCGCAGCTGCAGCCCGTTCATCATGCGGCACGCGCGCTCCGCCACCTCCGGCGACTCGAACCGCACCACGCCGCAGCCCTTGGACTTGCCGTTCTCCATCTTGATGTCGGCGTAGAGCACGTGGCCTGCGGGGGACGGCGGTGGGAGAGAGCGGGGTGAGCGCTGAGGGGCTTTCAGCCCTTTTTCTGATCTGGTTGTGGGGGTTTTGTTTGTGTTTTCTCACGGGTTGTGATGTGTGAAAAGTATTATATGTATATGTATTATGTGTAGTATATCTATTATATGTATATGTATTATATGTATTGTATGTATTGTATGTATTGTATGTATTGTATGTATTATGTGTATTATGTACTATATGTATATTTACTATATGTGTATGTATTATATTATGTGTAGTATATCTATTATATGTATTATATGTGCATGTATATATGATGTGCATTATATGTATTATATGTGTGTTATATGTATATGTATTATGTGTAGTATATCTATTATATGTATATGTCTTATATTTATTATATTATACATATTATATGTATTATATGTATTAGTGTTATATGTATATGCATTATATGTACATGTATTATATGTACATTATATGTATTATATTATGTGTATTATATGTATATGCATCATGTATTATATGTATTACATGTATTATATGTATATGCATTATATGTATTATGTGTACTATATGTATTATATGTATATGCATTATATGTATGTGCATTATATTATATGCACCATATTATATGCATTACATGTAAAGCATTATATGTATTATACGACTCTACGCGAGATATTTACTGTGCGTATTCTGTTGTATTGTTAATGTCATGTTAGTGTTTTGGCAGTATGGTAAATGTCGTTTTGTAGTTAAATTGTGATGTCGCCCTGGTTTTTCTGAGGTTTTTTTAAGGCCTTTTTGAATTTCGTAAATGGAGTCAGATCTTTTAGTTACTGTACAATATTAGGAGCAGTTTTCTACCTTTTTCCCACAGATGTAACATAAACAAATCCTTTGGTTTTCATTCTCTGTCCTTTGTTTGCGTATTTCTAACCTGAAAACAATTGTAACTGACAGCTGCTCTGGCCAGTTGGCTGAAGGGTGAAAAACTCCACCCACAAATGTATAAAAAGTAAGAAATAAACAGGCAGAGAGCTCTCCGCCTTGGTTCAGCTTGATCTGGCTCGGAGGAACGCTCTGCCCTGCGAAAATCTCTCGTCTCGTGTGACTGCTTTGCGTGTCACCGTCACAGTGATGTGTGAAAAGCGCGTATTATACGGCTCTGTGCAAGATACTTCCTGTATGTATTACGTCGTATTGTTAATGTTTGTATTAGTGTTTTGGTAGTATGGTAAATGTAGTTTTGTAGTTAAATTGTGGTTTTTAGATACCAACTACAGGAAAACGTAAATCTTTCAGAGAAAAAAGGATTTACTACTTCCTTATCAGAAGAGACCAACTTCTCCTGCCTTGCCTCAGCCCTGAACACGCCATAGAGATTAAAGGAAAAGAGTGATACTAACCAGAGACAATTCTTTGTTTGAATGGAATTTATGCACCATGTATGAAATGTATGAATATTCAACAGGCTATTGCTTTTAAGAGATAATCCTTTGTTAACGGGGTCCTTCTCCAGAGCTTTTTTGCTCAGGGAGGCACCCAGACGTCTGTAACTTTGTTTTTATTGTCTCGTATTGTCCTAACCCTGATTGTTCATTTTTTTTTTTCACTCTAATTCTGTTTTTATAACCATCTTATTTACTATTAAACTTTCAAAATTTTAAAAACAAGTGAGTGGCGTTTTTCAGATAATGTAAAGAGATTGTTTTCGTGTTCCTCCTTGGAGGAGGGATTTCTAGTTTGGCCAGTGGGGCTGGAGAAGTGGCAACCTCATTCTGCAATCCCTGGTCATTGTCCAGGATCTATATAAACTGAAGCTGAGAAATAAACTTCCCTTCTTTTTGCTCTGGCTACAGACTGTGAGCATCATTCTTTTTGTGTCCTCTAGTGACACAGGGCTGCCCCCCAGCCCGGCTCTGGCGCTCCGAGGAGCTGCTGAGGTGCTTTGATGGGAGGTGGGTTTATCCCAGCTCAAGCAGCAGCATTCCCTGGCTGGAATGGCAGCGCAGGCTCCACCTCACGGCCGAGGCTGGGCCAGGAGGGACCTTAAAGAGCATCCAGGGGCACCCAGGGACACCTCCCGCTGTCCCAGGCTGCTCCAAGCCCCGTCCAGCCCGGCCTTGGGCACTGCCAGGGATCCAGGGGCAGCCGCAGCTGCTCTGGGAATTCCGCTCCAGGGGCTGCCCACCCTCCCGGCCAGGAACTCCTTCCCAATATCCCATCCATCCCTGCCCTCTGGGTGATCATCAGCCCGTCATTCGTGTTCATTCCTCGGAGCGAGGAAAACAACTCACCACATTCATTGAATTTATCTTTCAGCATTTTCCATGTAAAATCAAAAGGCAGCTGCGGGAAGAGAGGAATAAAGCGTTACTGAAGCTTTGCTGAACGACCTGGAACCCAGGAACCCAGCCCAGCACAGCCCCAGGATCAGAATCAGCCAGGAGCGCTTCTCCTGGTAAGGAAACGGCTCCAACTCCCCCCAAAATTTGGCAGCATCCAGGACTGGACGCTGTGATTGGAAACTGGGATGAGATCAACGCAGCGGCGACAATGGATGCCAAGGGTGGGAAGGGAGAGGCGGGAAAAGTGAGGGGCGGGAACACGGGATACGTGGGAAGGGAGAGGCGGGAAAAGTGAGGGGCGGGAACACGGGATACTCACATTTCTCACAAATATCTGACAGGCTTTCCGGGCCACCCCGGCTGCAGGGCCTCCAGCTCCTCCCAGAGACCCTGCAAAATTCCCTGCAAAGTTGCCCCGCTCCATGTCCATGGGCCGCTCGAAGTTGCCGCCCATGGCCAGCCCCATGCGCTCGATGCCCGCCCCCATGCCCTGCCCCATGGGCGGCCCCATCCTCTCCATGTTGGCCGCCCCGATGCGCTCCAGGCCCATCCTGTCCATGGGGGCCGCTCCCATCCTCTCGATGCCGATCCTGTCCATGGGCGGGCCCCCGATGCGCTCCAGCCCCGCCGGCATCCTCTCTATCACCTGCCCCATGCCCGCGCCCATGCCGGCGGGCACCATGCGCTCCAGGCCGATGCCCATCCTGTCCATTCCCGCCCCCATGCGCTCCACGCCCGCTCCCATCCTGTCCATGGCGCCGCCCACGCGCTCCATGGCGGCGCCCATGCGCTCCATGCCGAAGCCGATGCCGGAGCCCATGCGCTCCATGCCGGAGCCCATGCGCTCCATGCCCGGCCCCATGCGCTCCAGGTTGGGCGCCAGGTGGTCGATGCCCAGCGGGGCCATGCGCTCCATGCCCGAGCCCATCCTCTCCACGTTGGAGCCCATGCGGTCCAGCACCAGCCCCATCCTGTCTATCTCCGAGCCCACCCGCTCCATGCCGTGCCCCATGCCGGCCGGGATCCGCTCCATCCCCGCGCCCATGCGCTCCATGCCCGGCGCCATCCGCTCCATCCCGGGAATGCTGGCGTTCCCAGCACCTGCAACGCAACACGGACGGCTTCAGGAACTGGGAGGGGATTGCAGGAGGCTCTGCTGGGGGGAATTCCCAGCACTCAGAGTTCCCTCAAGCCAGGGCTCTGGGCCTGCTCAGGTGTTCAGGTCAGACCCCCCTCTGCAGAGCTGCCCCAGCCCTGGGATCCCAAAAAAAGGACCTGGAATTGCTGGAGAGGATCCAGAGGAGGGTCTGGAGCCCCTCTGGGAGAGCTGGGGGTGCTCACTTGGAGAAGCTCCAAGGAGAGCTCAGAGCTCTTCCAGGGCCTAAAGGAACTCCAGGAGAGGGACGGGGGACAAGGGATGGAGGGACAGGACACAGGGAATGGCTCCCTTGATTCTGAAATGTTGTCATTTGGTCATTAAAACAAATTAAATCTGGAAATTGGTGGGGGAGCTCTGCCTGCTCGGAGATGTTTGGGTTCAGCTTTGCTTCAGAAATTCTGCAATTACTGAGATTGTCCAATATTTCCAGGGAACGTGCTCGGAAGTTAAACGTGACACAGGCAGTGGGAGAAACAGGATTTTGTTTTCACCGACAAAAATTAACAACTTCCCAGCAGCATTTAAAAACCAGACAGCAAATTCCTACAGCAAATCTAAAATCTGTGGGTTTTCATCTGTATCACCCCCATAATTCTTGTGAGCAGTTCAGGGACGAAAAGCAGACAGGAAATGGATTTCGTTTACTGCACTCACCTAT
Organism: Delichon dasypus; assembly: GCA_037837765.1. Classification (NCBI taxonomy): domain Eukaryota; kingdom Metazoa; phylum Chordata; class Aves; order Passeriformes; family Hirundinidae; genus Delichon; species Delichon dasypus. Next base: position 9,847,021 of record JBBAXF010000023.1, on the reverse strand, counting down.
TCCCCTCTCCAAGGTCTCTCCAAAACTCCGGGACATTCCCATCTCATTTCTTCCAAACTCCCTCTCAAATCCCCCTCCCATGGCCCGGTCCATCTCTGCAAAGAGGAGGATGGAGAAGTTTGCAGGGGGTTCGTCACCCCTGAGAGAACATGTTACCACAGGAATCCTTTTGAAGATTTGCAGCACCAGGAGGGTTTTTGTGATTTTTTTCCTGATCCTTTTGTCGTGGCTCCAGGAGCCCAAAGCCCCAAGGAAAAGCAGGATTTACCCCAAACACCTGGGAGGCTCTGGGGACTGGACAGAGCCAGAATCTTTCTGAATAAATCCTTCTAGGTGCTGTCAATAAATCACTGGGTCCTTGCGGCTCAGAGGCCACGAGGGACTTGGGGACACAACATCAGCTGGGAAAACCCCGAATTATTCCCATAAAACTGAGAAGAGACTTCTGGAAAGAGGGATCCCTCCCAGGGCAGCCAGCAGGACACAAAAAAAATCCAGTGCCTACCGCTCATCCTGCCCATGTTCATCCCGGCTGGGAAGCGGCCGATGTTTTCCATGCCACCGAAGGGACCTTCCATTCCTAGAAAAACAGATTTTTCCAGGGATTCCTTAGCAGGGCATTCCAGCTCTGCTGCCACACAACATTCCCACAGGCATGAGACAACTCCCTGCCACCACAGCTCCCAAAGAGGGGTCAGGATCTTTGGGCACAGCGTTATAAAAATCGTGGAATCGCAGAGCGGTTGGGGCTGGGATGTTGAGGGTCCAGTTCCAACCCCCAGGGATGGCACTTCCACATCTCCTGAGCTAAGGAAGCACAGGTTTTATGGGATGTCCCCACCCTCCCCACACGGCTGCAGCAGTCTGAACACCCAAAAAGGACCAAATTCTTGCTGAACTGGTGACGATTTCCCAGCACACAAATTCCTGCCACACGCACACACCTCAGCCCGCAGGAACTTTCACCAAGGCCAAGCCATGAACAGATCAGGAACCACAGCTTACCTCCCATTTTATTCATTCCAAAGCCCATGCCTTCCATTCCCATTCCTCAAAATAAAAGAGAAAGCTTTATATAGCAGGTGTCACCCAAAAAAAACTCCAGCCAAAGGCTGCAGAACTCAAACCACGCAACACATCCATGGCTTGGGCCGAAGAGCTTACATGGGATAAAACTCTGAGGAGATTCCAACATTCCTGCTCAGAAAATCAAGCAGCAAAGGGGAAAAACCCCACTGGCATTTCGACATGGAAAGCTGAGTGTGTGCTTCTTTTTAGGTGGCTCTTTGAAACTTGTGCTAATTTCAACAGATCCTCACCAAAGATTTGCAAGCCCACTAAAAGTGTTAAAAGTGAGAGATGGTTTGGAGTTTCATGGATCTTTGCAGTGTCTGCTGCTCATGCTCAAGAGTCAGAAAATGAGAGCTGTGTCTTGACCACAGTGGAAAAAAAAAATTAAAAAAAAATATGGAGCAGTTGGTTAATTTTAAGTTTCCATTATCAAGCTGAACAAAAAAAAAAACCAAAAACACCCTCATTTGGCTTTAACATTCCTAAGAAACTACCAACTTTTTGGGGAGGCAAACAAAGCTAACTACCTTCTACACAGCTTAAAGCTCTCATGAAACAAAAGCATAGGAGTAATCTTCTTACCTCCAGGTCCCATGTTGCCCATTCCCATGCCTTTGTTTAAATGATTTGCATCAATAGGTTGACCTCCAGGTCCTAATCCCATGCCAATACCACCAAGACCATCTGAAGAAAATATTCAGATATCAAAAAAGCCTTCTTTCCATAGTTTGACAAAACAGCAAGTTTTATTTCTTAAGTAATTGACTTTCATTCTCCAAAAAAAGCTTGCTGTGTCCCCCCTGTGGGGTGTGTACTGAAAGCAGGGAAGTGTGGAGTGAATCAAGAGCAGATGTGTCTTGAAACAGGCTAAAAACTATCTCCAATTATTTGGTTTCGTATTTCAATTTCCACCTTACTGCTGCGAAAACTTGCTCTGGAGCTGACTCCTGAAAAAGAACTGGCTAGAACACTGCTTCATTCGGGCAAAGCCCTCGGCCGAGGAGGGCGGAGTGGGCAATTTGGGAGAAGATCCCCTAAAACCTGAGCACAGTTCTCACCCTGCGTTTGCCACGGGCTCATTTCCCCCTCTGCCAGGCTTGGCCCCCGGCAGGGGAGAAGTGAAGCTCCGGGTGCAGCCTGACCAACGACAGCCACCGATGGAATTGCGAGCACACAGCCAGCCTCTCTCCGAGCAAACACAACACGCCCTTTCCCAGGCGTGGAGCTCCATCTTCCTGAAGGGTTCCCCAGCCCAAAGACAGAAGAAAAAGCCCAACTTTTTTTTTTTTTGTATTATTTTTTCCCCCCCCACCCTTGAAGCAGGAAGAAAAGTTCTCTGCTTGGCACAAACACCGGCTCATGGCATCCTCTGCCTGCAGGATTCCCTCGTTTCCAGCTCAGCACTGAACACAGGAGTGTTGAATCTTGTTTTAAAACAGCACAAGGTTCCCCCTTCCCCACCCCAGTAAAGGCCAAAATCCAGGCTTCCAGAGGGATTTAGGGAGTTTTGCACCATGGTTATGGAATTGGAACCCAATGGCTTTGTCCTGAAGAGAGGAACATCCTTACAGCGATACCGCTGCTGAGGAAGGCGCTGCAAGCTGAGCTAGGGAGGGACTAATTAATTAATGCTCATTAATAATGGGCAATTTAGCAGCACACAACAGGCCTGGTTCCCAGGAAGGAAACAGCATGTGTCTGAATTCAGAGAATCCCAGACTGGGTTTGGAGGAACCTTAAAGCTCATCCAGCCTGGGCAGGGACCCCTTCCACAGCCCAGGCTGCTCAGGACAATTCCCATTCCTTCAGCAGCCCCAGCTGAGCTGCATCTGAACAAATTCAGCCTCCAGCTCTTCTCTTCAGTGTTCCCAGTATCTCATCCCAGCAGGGCCGAGGTTGGGAGGGGCTTTGGCAGGGCCTGAGCTCAGCCCAGGCTGCTGAGCCCGGATCACATCCACAGCTTTGGGTATTCCCGGGGATGGAGACTCCACAGGAGCCCTGAGCAACCCTCCCAGGAATGTCTCCTCACATCCACGTGGAGTCTGTGGACTTCCACTGCTGGTTTAGACTTGAACTTTTAGTCCATTCAAATTCCTGAGATGGAAGGAGCAGCTTGGGGCAGCCAGCTATCCTGAGTTTTCCATCTCCTGGGTTTTGGCCGGTGCTTTCTGCATCCAGCACCTCCAAGAAGAGTCTGGTCCCCCTCTTCTTTCCATATTTGATACACTGATAAGATCTCCTTTGGAAATTTGAAGGCCTGGAAGACTCCCAGGTCCTGAATTCAGCCCAATTTAAGGGAAAACATTCCATTCCCAGAGCACCATCCCAGAGAAGGAGGCGCTGACTGATTCACTGCACTTCCATTAAATCCCACTAGTCATGGAAGGCACCGGGATCTTGGAATTGCAATGGAAAGCTCTGGAAGCCTTGAGAAGGTGAATGTTTTAAGACAAGCTTCTGGCCATGAGCTGAAAGAAGTATCCAAAATAAAATTAAAAATAAAATAAAAAAATCACTGAGCAGCTCTTCTTCACTATTCCCCCTGCTGAAATTATTCAGGAATTTGGATCCCAGTTTTCCAGTTTGAACCAGAGTTTCACTGGGGCTGGTTCCCAGGTGCTGAACAGCCAAATAAAAAGCAGAAGATGTTGAATCATGCAGGGGACACTTACGAGGGAGCTGTTGGGGTCGCTCTGGAGGGAAGAAATCTCCTTTGGGAAAGGCTCGTTCATCCTGGAAGGAATTCAACACGTTAAAGCTGGCAAGGAAAGCAGGAAATTATTTCCTGCCCCTTAAGATTTTGAATTAAAATACAGAAATTTCAAGTTAAAGCAATCCCCACTGTAGCTGCGATTTGTCTTTTAGCAAAATAATCTGAATTAACCTTTCCCTGATTGCATCAATTCAGTAGGCAAAAGGCAAATCACACGTTTCCCCCCTGCTCTGGATTCTGATCCAGCCTTGAAACCACAAATCCTCCCAGATCAGGAGTGCATTCCCAGGCAGGAGCAGTGGGAACGGGGGTGTCCTCACCATTTTGACGTGCATGGGTCTGTCAAAGAGCAGCTGCCCATTGAACATCGCTGGCGCTCGTTAAGGATCCTCCTTCAAGCACAAAACCCCCTCAGAAAATCCCATCTCCTCAGTTATCCTTCACATTTCTGCCTTCTCTGAAACCAAAAAGCCTCGAAATCCAAATCTACATTTGAATCAACATTCAAAAAAAGGCTTTTTGAAATTTAAAAAAAAAAACAAACAAACAAAAACCCCCACATCTTTAGGTAAGATTAAGTTCACAAAGAGATGTAAAAAGTAACTCTAAGTCAACCCAAGTGTTTAAATGTTTCCTCAGTCACTTTATCCATTGAAAACAGGAGAAAACAGGGAAAAGTTCCACAGCAACTCCCACATTTTGAAGCGTGCCATGCCAGTGAACCCTCTGCCCAAGTCTGGCTCCCACAGGGTTTAGTGGGCGCAGCGCAGAAGGGAATTAACGCTCAAACAGAAACCTTGGGACAGGGGGAGTGTTTTCCTCCTTTCCCTACCATAGCCAGGAGTTGAGAGAGGAACACCTGGAATTTTCCTGCTGTTTGGTTTCTAGGCAGCAAACCATTGCTTGGGAAGTGGAAGGACACAGGGAACAGGGAAACGCCGGCTCCGTGTGCCTCAGCATGGGGAATTTTTCCTTTCCAGATAAATCTTCTCACAGAATTGCATTTTAATACTAATTCCAACCTAAAGTCAGAAATTCATCTGGGACAGAAGCACATTTATCCACGCAGGAAAGGGAATTTCCTTCCCGAGCAAACCACAACAATTCCTTCGAGACGGAATTTTGTCTCTTTCACCTTTCCTTCCATTTTTCCACCCGCTACAGCTTTGACCTTCCCTGCCCTGGCAATCTCCTCCCTTGGGATGCATTTCCAGGTCCTCTGCCCCGTTCCCAGCTTGCTGCCAAGGATACAGATGGCCTGCACGGCCTCGATGGCCTGCTCGAAGGTGACCGTGCCGATCCCCCGGCTCTTGCCGTCCTTGTCCTCCAGGATGTCGGCGCGCACCACCACCCCAGCCATGCTGAACACCTCCTTCAGCTTCTTCCAGCCCACCTTGTAGTCCAGCTGCAAAACAGGCCAGCGTTGGAAACGCCAAGAGAGATTTCCAGGAGCAAACAGCTTTAGTGTCCTCCCCTGGCACCGGCATGAAAGCTGCCAGAGAGGCGAGATAAAATTTAACCCAAAAATCCCGATTAACGGACACGGCGGTAGAACCCGACCGGGAGAATCAGCAGGACACAGAGAACTCCTGGAATTCCCGAGGCTCCGCCTGCAGGCTGTGCCCAGCACTCACGTTAGCCACGAAGACGGTGCTGCCCAGGCGGCCGGCCTGCAGGGCGTGGATGATCTCGTTGGGGATGTTGGGGTTGTTCAGGATGCTCGGGGGGATGTTGATCATGCCGGGGCCGCCAGGGCCGGGCCCGATGCCCATCCCTCCTGCTGCCATCACCTTCTGCATGGCCCTCCTGGCGTGCTCCCCGTCGGGGTCCTGGGACACACACACACACACACGGGCAGTGCCAGGGCTCAAACGGGCACAGAGAGGATTTCCCTTTATCCCAGGATATCCGCTCCCTAAGCATTCCCTGCCAACTGCTTCCCTTTCGTTGTCAGTCAGTTTGTTTTATTTTAGCCAGCGCCCTTTGTCGTTTAAATGATACCTTTATTATTGGTACCCTTTATTATTATTGAAGTTATTCCTCCTCAGGCATTTCCCTGGTTCCCAAGGTGTTCACCCATCGTTACTGCCAACAACAAACCTCTGTTACACCTGTTCCCGACCCTGATGAACCCCCAGAGCCACTGGAGAGGGTTGGGAATGAACCCCCAGGACTGGGCTGTCAATAGCAAAGCCATTAAAATGGAAATACACCTTTGAGGTGTTCCAGGAAAGAGCTGATTCCGTGGAATTGCTGGTGGAATCCATTCGTTCTGATGCCGAATTCAAAGGGAAGATTGTCAAGAACAAACACTCATGGAGGTTTCTGTGTCAAATCGTTAACAAAGGAACTGCAATTAAAGCCAAACTCCTGCTTTGTCCCCACGTCAAGTTTGGTCTTGATAATCACAAGTTCAGCAGCGGTTAAAATGATTACAAAAAGGTTGACTGGGGTGGATTTTATCCTATTTAAATCCTGCTTTCTGTCCATTGTCCTCTGAGTCAGCCCTAAACCTTGAACAAGAACTCCCCCTCCACCCTGCCAGAGCACACCCGCTCCTCACCTCTTTCACTTTCAGGGGTCTCCCACCAAGACTGTGCTTGTTCAGAACCTCAGCAGCTTTCTTCATGCTCTCTTCCATCTTGAACTCAACCATCCTGCGGGGACAGGACACAGCTCAGGGTGTTTTGTTCCAAGGAGCCTCCTCGGAGCCCTGGTAGAAATTCAGAGTGAACTTACGCGCATCCCTGGCGAGGCGATTTCCCAGGGCAGTCGCAGGGAGGAGGCAAGAGAGAAGAAATAAAGTCAGTGGAAGCCCAAATCGCACACAAACATTTCATTATTAAAGCCAAATCACATCAGTTAAGCCCTACCAGGGAAAATAAAATGTAACCTTACACAGGCAAGCCTCCAATACTGGAATTCCATAATTTCTTATGCCTTAACAGGATTAACCTGGGCTCTCTGAGGTTGTAACAAACACTAAATCCCGACTCTCCGAGAAATACCACACGCTGCCCTGTGACCTGCTCTTCCCTGGCATACAGCAAAACCCTCCACACTCTCACCCTAATCCACTTCCTTCAGGACACTCAGGAGTGCTCCTACTGTCTTCCCTGACCCTGGACTCCAGGCCCATGAAGGCACTGCACGTTTACATTTAGGAATTTACCTCGCTCTGCTGGCCCAGGAAGAGGAGCTTGCAGCACCTGCTGTTGCACCCTGGCCCTTCCAAACTCTCAGCCAACCACTCGAGCGACTTTTCCGAAGCACAGGAATATTCCAGAGCCCTGTCCTGCCTGCTGGGCTCCAGGGTCGCACGGCCAACGCCAACGGCACGCAGGGAACAGCTCCTGGCTGCAGAGCCCGCCCCACCTCCTCCCATCCCACAGCACTCCTGACCTAGAGCCACTGCACATCCACACTCTTTTGAGCCTCCCTGGCCTCCTGTCCAGCACACAGAAACATTTCAGGTAGAAAATCCACAAAGAAACTCTCAAAAACACTTACCCTTGACTTTCCTTCAGCGTCCATTAAGAGCTCCACGTATGTTACCTCACCAACTACAAATCAGATTCCAGACGACACAGATACCAAGGGAGAAAAGCCAAGAAAACAATGGGAATTTAGAACAATCAACAACCGTGTATGGAGCCTCTGCCTTATAAGAAAGCCCAGAAACACTCCATGTTCTCTAGACCACAAAACTGGACAATTACAGGTATGCAGTAAAGGCTTCAAGCACTTTGGTATGTTCTTGGTTTTCCTCCACCTCAAAAGCCAGAGATTTCTGCAGTTCCCTGGATCTTTAGAGCCCACTCGTTACCTGAGGCAATCCAAACCCAAGGGAAAGGCTGCAGGAACAAGTTCCCTTCACTTCCCACAGGATGTGGCTCCACAATCCAGAATTTCAGCTGATTTGTTTCTCTCAGGATTTAAAGACCAAAAAAAAGGAGTCACACCGAACCAACGGATCAAGACATCACTGCCTGCCTGCTATTTATTCCGACAGCTTTGTGTTAAGCCACAATAAATTCCATTTTAGCATTCAAATCCGCCAAATCTGCTCTCAAGACAAAACTGTCAAGAGCAAAAGGCAAAAGTCCATGGAAAACTCCACCTGCCCCTTTCCTCACGGGGTTGGGATTGCCTCTCCAGGACCAAATCACCCTGGCAGGGACCTCCAGAATGCAACTACCCAAATGGCTGCTGCCTTTGAAGGGACTGGCATACAGAAGAATGGAATAACCACTTTTCTTTTTTAAATTTTAATTTTTCCTTTCTGGTTTTACAAGTCCTGGGGTTTTAAATTTAAACCAGGAGGACTCCAGGTTGCGTTACCTGGACGGTGCAAATGTTTTATCTGTGGGAAAGCACAGCTGAGGATGAATAGTTTTAATTGGAGCGAGGAACTGGGGTTTCACAACTCTGCCAGGGACAGAGGGAGGTGTCCGGCCTGACCTCCCCCAGGCCCAGCAATTTACAGGACACTGGGGATCACTGTGCGAAACTGACAGCCTGAAAGGTAAAAAAAAAAAAAGGGAATGCTTAATGAAACCACCGATTTTTGATCTCCGTTTCTTATTTTAAACAGTGATTTAGCAGTAAGAGCATTCCAGCCAGAGAACAGGATGAACAGCTCTGATCCATTCCTGCTTTTGTGAGGACAATGTTTGAGGCTGGAAAAGGCTGACGAGTCCCTCTGAAAGGGACTCCACTGGAGTGTCCATGGTCATCCACAGCTCCAGCAGCTCCATCCACGTTGGTGCCAAGCCTAAGAAGGAATTCCAGCCTGTAATCCCTCTGAGCTGACGCAGCACACGTGGGATTGTTCCCAAAGGCTCCTGGTGGGGGTTTCAGCATTCCCACGAGGTTCTGACGCCATCCAGCTCAACAGCAGCAGCCAGAGTCCAAGCACACCTGGGGCAGGGATGCACATGGATTCACCAGTTCTTCCCAGCGAGCTCCACTCCAAACGCTCTCGGAGCCACAGCTCCCAGGGCCGGCACTCCCTGAGCGTCCCCGCAGCGAGGGCTCTGCTCTCCTCCTCACCTCCAGCTCCTCCTGCAGACCCACACTAACAACTCCCAAAGGAGCTTGCCAAGCTTGGGGATCTGCAATACAGCTGAACAGCTGCTCTTGTAACCAACCCCTGACTCTGAAGCACAAATCTCCAGGAAATCTCTTGGATCCAGAGCCTGTGCCGGTTTTTGCTCAGCTCGATTTCGCTCCCCATTGGAGCCTTAGAGACACATGAAAATCCAAATATCCGGCCTGGAGAAGCTGCTTCCCTTTAAAGGACACCTGAAGTTCCTGAAGAGCCCAATTTCTGAACAGCAGGAGTGTGGGAATGACACAGTGCAACAGCTCTGAGCCTGGACAGAGCCCACAACCCTGGCCATGCAAATGCATTAATTTCACCCTAAAATGTGTGAGAGGAGCCAACCCACGCCCTCTGCCAGAACGCTGTCTGCAGCCGGCAAACAAAACCTTTTTTAAGAAGCTAGGCTGGGTCACATCTTATTTGGAGTTTTGGGGTTTTCTTCTAGATCCCAAACCACAGGATGTCATGGAAAATATGAGGAGCAGATACTCATGTGCTAGACTAGGATAAATGCCCAGTGATTCCCTGGATACTGTCAGGGAACATCCCACAGCCACAACTGGAGAAATTTCATCCAAGAACAAAAACTGTTACTTCAGGAGCTTCCCAAGTGAGGAAACTTCCAAAAAACTTGGGAAAAAGTGGCTTCAAGTCACTGCAGCTTTAATTAAGGAACACGTTCCCCGTGGTGTCTTTGAGACTTAACGTATGGATTTATTTAAACACCACACTTTAAGTTTGGAAACGCAGCTCTTCCGAGAGACCAAGCAGAATTTACTGCAATAAGCAGAAATCCAAACTGAGGAAAGCTTCAGTGTAAATTATTTATCACAGTCAGTTATTTCTCCTCCCTTTAAAACTTTGTATCGCTTCCCAAAGTTTATCAGTACAGAAAATGCCAGTGTTCCAGCTGGGCTGCTCCAGCAGAATTCCAAGACTCTACAGGCAGCTCAAATCAGGATCCACGGGGTGACCCGAGGCCCTGAAGACATATCTGAGACAGAAATGTCAACTTTAGGTTGGGCAATTTGATTTTAACAGTTTGTGACAAACCCAAGAGGTGTGAGAGGCGCAGAGAGGGAAGTGGGAGCAAGCAGAGAACAGGGACGGGGAAATGCTTTGCAGCAGTTATTCCTTGGCCTCCAGGGCCGAAAGTAAACACTAAACAGGGAAGGAAAACCCCAAAGTGGCTGGATGCCTCCTCATCTCCTGAAGAATGAGTGAGCCAAGGGGATCAAAAAGCTTCACACTCCCGGTGTGAGGCAAAGCAGGGCCGGCCACAGCTCCTCCCTCATTTACAGGTACAGCTTGGGACAGGCAGGCCCTGGAAGGTTACAGGGGGCTGGGGGGAGGAAAGGACAGAGTTTTACACGTGCAAAGCTTTGGTTGAAAAGGGAGAGGGAAAGCCATCCCAAAACAGAGACAGCAGTCAGCAGCTCTGTCACAGAAAAAGGAAACTTCCCTTTTGCAGGAGAACACCCAAAGTGGTGACGTTGGCTCCTGAAGAGCTCGGGCGGCAGAGAGGGAGTGAAAAGCTCCCTGCAGCCAGGGAAGGGCTGAGATTCCTTGGAAAGATGGTGAAAGCCCAAGGGAAACAGAGCAACTCATCAGAGACTTGAGGAAATGGAAGGGGGAACAGGCCAAGGGTGGAAGAGCACCAGTGTTCCCCATTTCCCATCCCTCCCTGGCTCCCCAGAACTCCAGACTGTGACCAAACCCTGGGCACTGAACCCGGGCACTGCCTCAGCTGCTGCTCTTCTGCCCGGGATTCAGGCTGGGAGAGCTTCGTTCCCGGACTGCCACAGCCCCGGGCTGTGATGGAGAAGGGAATCTGGGCACAGCCCTGCCCATCCCAGCCCTCCTGCAACTGCTCCTGCTCACAGCCACGTCCATGGCACCGCACTAATCACAGCATTAACACCTCCCTACCCACACAGCGTGACAATTGCTGCCAACCCCTCTCTCCTCAGATGCTGTGCCTTCCCCGACTTTGGCCAGGGAGAAGGTTTAAAATACAAAATCCTGTATTCCCTGAAGGAACCACTGAACACCTGGAATTCGGATCCCAAGTTTTTTGATGCCATGGCACCACCTCCCTTCCACCAGCTGCCATGAATATCCCCATGTCTCTCCCTAAATGTAGGGGACAGCTCAGGACAGGGATCCAGCATTCAGTTACTTCCATGGAAAACTGCTGCCTCTGGAAGCCCTTCCCGAATCGCCCTCAGCGCTGCTGCTCGGTCAGTTTGCTAACACCTTGTGTCTGCCAGCCAAAACGAGGGAGTTCCAAGCAAGAACATCTCTTCATTCCATTACCAACATTCCCACTGCATACCTGTAATTGAGTTTCTCCAACCGATGCACTGGGACAGAGAGAGGAGGCACCTGGAGCAGCCCGGCCCGGCCGCTCCTGCCCTGCACGCTCGGCACCTCCCCGAGCTCCTGCAGAGCCCTCACACACCCAGGGCTTCCCCTCGGGCACAGAATTCCACCTGCTCCCACAGCCGGGGACGTTTGGCCTGGCGTTCTTACGCTTCCGAAGCAAGAATTCCAACGGCTCGGAGTTTTCTCCACGGGCGCGTTCCCGGGGCTTGGAACTGCTCTGCCTTGGGGCAAGGATGAGCAAGGCCGAGCCCAGCAGGAGAAGTTCAGAACAACTCCATGGCAAATCCAAACTGTTGGATTCATCAGCAGTGCCAAACCCCGGGAAGGACGATCCCAGTTTGAGCAGGACAAACCCTGCAGCCAGAAGGAAGAGGCTCCAACGTTCCCCTAGGAGCATCTGCTGGAATGAGCAGACGAAGAGCCCGGCAGGAAACAATCTCAGCCTGGCCTCTGCCTTCCACGGGAACTGGAGAGAAACCACCGGACACTGGGATTCAACACAGCACGGAGAGTGGGACGTCTCCACACCCGGAGATCCGGAGCACCGACGGACCTGGGGCAGCCACGAGGACGTTGAGGGTCCCTCCATAACCAGGGCCTGTTCCAGCAGCCTTCCAGGCTGACGCTGCTGCCACCACACAAAACCACTGCTGGCTCTCCAACAGCCCCCAGTTAGGGAAGCTCCCAGTGCTCCCAGTCCTGACGGCTGCTCCACACACTCGGTTCCCTTTTGCCTGCACAGACAAACATTTGAAACCCTCTGGAACTTTGTTTTCCCCTTCTTTAGGCCAAACCTCAAACGCCTGAACTGTCAGTCCTTACCCAGCTCCAGCACAATGACCACTGCCCGCTACCCAGGCTGATGCTCTGTATCCAGAAGCGCCCCACAGGAAATGTTGTGCTGATACTCTGAACTCGGTTCAGACATTTTAAGGCTGGAGAAGCCAAGGATTTTCTTGCCACTCCACTGCACTTCCGAGGTGATTTGAAAACTAGAAAGCTGGGCGCCAGCCTGAAGAAATGACACTAATTTAGACTTGTCACGACCCGAGTACTCAGCTCAATCTCTTCGTCTTCCTCAAGAGATGAAGATGTTCAGGTCAGCAGAGGCAGCTCCCATCCACATGGGAATTAAAGGGAATTGTGGAAGGGGGAACACCACAAACCTGATTTCCAAAGCCCTGATTCTGCTGCAGCCACGTGCCAAAGCACCAACCTGATTTTGCAGGTCACCCTTAAACACATTGAACTGCAACCAATGGCTCTTGAAGCCAGCCCAAGCCCCTCCGAATCTGGGGACACAGCTGGATATCCACACACCAGAGCAGGACGTAACCACCTGAATGCCCAAAAAACATTTAAAATGCTTCAGAAAGTTCTGCTGCGCTTCAAGTCAAATCTGCTGAAAAGCCTGGGGTTGGATCCCTAAGGAAAACACTGCTAAATCCCAGCTGCATGCCAGAGGCCTCCACAGGAACCGGCCCCTGGAAGGCTGCCAGGCACGGAGGTTGTGCAACACCCAGCAAGGCTTCGGGAAGAGCTTTTCCAACCTCGTGTGGCCAAGGCTGCAAGTGCTGAGCTACAGACAGAGCCAGGACAGCCTTGGCACCTGAGCTGCACTTTACCTTTCTCTTTGACCAGGTCCTTCAGCGACTGCCACTTGACGTCGAAGGGGATGTTGGTGATGAAGGCTCGGTACCTCTTGGCGGGGTTGGCGTAGGGCTCGAAGCGGTTCCCTCCCCTCTTCATCCCCTTCTCCTTCTTCTTCTCGTTGGGGGTCGGGCGCTCGCCTTCGCTGCAAGGAGAGAAGCCCTGTGAGCTGCCGGGGACGGAGCGGAGCCGCCGCCTCCAGAGGGAACAAAACCCGAGCACGGAGTCCCCGAACCCCAGAGCAGTCTGGGGTGGGGAGGGACCCTAAAGCCCATCCCACCTCGAAAGAAAGAAAAACAAACCAAGGGGACAAAATGCTTCAGCTTCAGCCTTACATAATTCCCTTCGCTAATCCAATTAATCTCCTTGCTCACTCAAGACGTCTTGAGGAGGAATTCGGAACGCATCGGATAAAAAAGCTGGAAGTTTCCACAATCTCTCTGTCCTGACCTTTTCCCAGCCTAGCACCCGTGCAGCCCTGCAAATTCCATGTCAGAAATCCCAGCTCCATCCCTTCAGGACTGTTCAATCCCTGAACAGACACAACAGCCTGCAGGGGAAAAAGGAAATTGAGAATGCAGAGGCCTCTGAAGGTCTATATCTGAGTGCGTTCCCTGCTTCTATCAGCCAGCAGCCAAAGCTTCTCCAGACACAGGGATGGGAATTTTCCAGTCTTTCTCTCACTGAACTTTCTTAAACCTTCCTAATTAACAAAATAATTAAAGCTCCAAAATTAGACTTGAAATGGGACAATCCGTTTTCCACCTTCACTTCTGTTTGGTTGACCAAGTAAGACACAAAACGCAGCAGTTGTGTTAAAAGTTGCACTCAGATTTTTTGTGGTTATTCCTTAAACTGGATTTCTCCAATGAGAAGAACGTGCCCACAGGTGTGCAAGTGATAACCCCTCCAAACACAACTGCACCTGGAGGCATCCCAACTCTAACAGGGTCAGAGAAGAGAAAAATCACAGCAGAGAGATATCTTTATTTATACTGCCAGGGATTAACCAGCTCCTCATGAAGACAAACTGCTGATTCCATGTTCCCAGGAGTGGTAGGAACAGAATCCAGGGTGGGAACCTCCTTCCTTAGCCCTGGATCCGGGATGTCTCTGCCCCTGCCTGGCTCAAGTTGCAGTCAAGGAAATTGTGTCTGTCAGTATTTTACTGCCCAAAGCGCAGTTTGATTGTCCTTCAATAGGAAAAAAAAAAAAATAAATACGAAACTTCTTCCTCCAAAGTGACACCTGGGAAGCTGAACACGTTCCTGGTCTCGGGAAACACAGACTCAAATCCAGCCTCGAGTCTGCACCAGGAATCACAGCACACCAGGTTCAGCCTGATTCTTATCAGCCCGGGTGTGAAACTGAGACCAAAAAACGCCCTGAGGGAGAGAAGTCCTTTCTATTCCACGGATTTGGTAACTGTGGAACTTTCATCGAGCATCAACGTGAAGAAGGGAGAAGCAGCTGAGGCTTTTCATCCCCACGTTTACAGAGCCGGAACTGCAGCGCCGCTGATTTTGGTTTAAATTTCTGCAACATTTTACCGACAGCACCAAGCGGGATTGTGCAACCCCTGCCCGGCACCACCTTAAACTCTCACCCTCGAGGTGTTTGCGCTCCTAAATCCCCTCACGGGTTAACCACCCGCAAAAAGGAGCGCACTGGGCTCCAAACCATGCAGGGGGATGAGGTGGGCGCTGAGAGCAACGGAGTTGTTACAACTTACTGAGAGCAAAAAAAAGTAACGAACTTAAAACATCCTCACGCCGCCACAAGCCGGTTCCCCCCCCAGGGAAGCCTAAATTCCACCAAAACTCAGCAGCAGCTTTTCCCGAGGGGATGGGGATGAGCCCAGGGCTCCCTGCCCGCCGGCACCGGGCCCGGAGCGCCGCGGCCGCGGGAGCCCCGGAGGCGCCTCCGCGCCGGCCCCGCCCGGGATCCCAAGGCGCGCATGGAGGGAGCAACGGCCGCAGCGCCAGCAGCGGCCCCGGACCGGTAACGACCTCACCGGGACCCCGCCGGCCCCGGCCCGCCCCGCCGCCCTCAGGCCGGGCCCAGGCGCGGGGAGGCCGCACGCGGCCCCTCGGCCCCGCCGGCAACGCGGCCCCTCACGACCCCCCTACCTCTTGGGGGGCGGCCCCCCCGCGCCGGCCGCCCCGTTGGGCGCTGGCGGAGCCGCCGCTGCCGCCGGGGCCGCGGCCGGGGGCGGCTCCATTTTCCCGGGGGCGCTTTGAGAGGCCGCGGCCGCCGCCATTTCCCAGCGCGTCCTTTGTGTGCGGAGCGCGGGGCACGACGGGACGGCGCCGCAGGCCGGGCCGCCAGGGGGCGCTGCGCTGCACATGCGTGCGAGGGGGAAGGGGCGGCGGGCGGGGTGGCGAGAAACGGCGCGCGAGGCGCCGCGCATGCGCGGTGAGGCCGCACGACCGCCCGCGCTGGCCTTTGTGGCGGCAATGGCGGCTTTGCCAACGGCAGGAAGGGCGGGTGGCACCGGGGAGTGAGGATCGGAGAATGGGCAGGGCTGCAGCCGCGGGGCGCGGACGACAGCGGCACCCGGAGCTGCCCACGCTGGCGGGAATAGCGGCTGCGCGCACGGGAGGCGCGCTGTACGGAATGGCGGCCGTGCCGTACAGCATGGCTGTCATAGATGCGCATGCTTAGTGGAGTGAGCGGAAAAAAAAAACCCCAAAAAACACCAGCGAACTCAAAAGGACTCGGTGTCCTCGGTTTTAAGGAAGAAAGTGATATTTTAAATACAAAACATACTGTGTGTGGACTGTTACCCGCATGATGAATATGTGTCATGGGACATCGGGGGAGGCCGGGGCCCACGTGTTGCTGTGAGGAAGCCGAGTTTCCCCCGCCCCAGATCGCATCCTCGGGGTCCCCCTGTCCCAGCCGGAGACAGGGGACAGCGGCCCCCCAGGTCCCAAGAATGTGCGGAACCCCCTATGAGACCGCGGCGCTCCGGCGAGCGCTTGGCTGGGTTGTACAGCAGCCGTGGGAGCGTCCTGTTGACAGACAGCCGGATCAGCCAATAACAGGCGAGAATCGCGGAGGCCGCGGCTCTCTGCGCCAATGAGCGGCGGAGGGGGCGGGGCCACACCCGGAAGCGGCGAGCGTCGCGGGGGCAGCGGCGGCAGCGCCGGGATCAGGAGGAGCCGCAGCGATGTCGGAACGCAAAGTGCTGAACGTGAGTCGGGGGAAAATCCCCGCCAAGAGCGGCCGGGAGAGCGTCCCGAGCCGGGATCCCGGTTGGTTCGGGAGTACGCTCAGAATCCCGGGATCATCGAGGCTGGAAAAATCCCGAGGTTGAATCCAGCCCGATGCCCAGAGCGCTGAGTGCCACCTCCAGCCTTCCTTGGACACCTCCAAGGATGGGCACTGCAAACCTCCCTGGGCGGCCGATTCCAGCGTTCAGCACCCCTTCCCACGGAGGAATTTTCCCAATGTCCCGTTCAGACCTCCGCTGAGGCCGTTCCCTCTCATCCTGTCGCTGTTCCCTGGCAGCAGAGCCCGGCCCTCACCCGGCTGCCCCCTCCTGTCGCAGCTGTGGGGAGCCAGAAGATTCCAGCAGTCCCAAATCCCCTTTCTCTGTCTCTCTCCATAGAAATATTACCCCCCGGACTTTGATCCGGCGAAGATCCCGAAGCTCAAGCTCCCGAAGGACCGGCAGTACGTGGTGAGGCTCATGGCTCCCTTCAACATGAGGTGAGAGCGGCTCTGGAGCCGCGGGATCGTTCCCGGAATACCGGGATCGGTCATGGGATGGGTTGGGATGAACAAAGCCCCTCCAGAGCCACCTTCCACTGTCCCAGGGTGCTCCAAGCCTGGGCTGGAGCAGCTGCAGGAGTTTCCTTCGGAGGTTTCCGGGCTCCAGGTGCTGCCTCTGTGACCCCGGGCAGGGAAAGGGCTGAGGGAGAGCAGGAGGTGCTGGGGCGGGAGTGGATTCCTTCCAGGACCTGAAAGAGGCATCAGGAAGGATGGAGAGAGAGCAGGGATGAGGGATGGAGGGATGGGACACAGGGAATGGCTCCCATTGCCACAGGGCAGGGATGGGTGGGAATTCCCGGAGCAGCTGTGGCTGCCCCTGGATCCCTGGCAGTGCCCAAGGCCGGGTTGGAGCAGTGGGGTAGCGGGAAGTGTCCATGCCACGGCAGGGGTGGCACTGGGTGGGATTTAACCTCCCTCCCAACCCAACCCAATCCACCATTCCCTGAATTTTGGGGTGACACTGGGTGGGATTTGACCTCCAAACAAACCCACCAGTCCCTGATTTTTGGGGTGACACTGAGTGGAATTTAAGCTCCAAACAAACCCACCATTCCCTGATTTGGGGATGACACTGAGTGGGATTTAAATTCCAAACAAACCCACTATTCCCTGATTTTGGGGAGACATTGAGTGGGATTTAAACTCCAAACAAACCCAATCCCTGATTTTGGGGAGACACTGAGTGGGATTTAAACTCCAAACAAACCCAATCCCTGATTTTGGGGCGGTCGATCACCACTAAATTTCCAAAGGCGGCGAAACCAGCCCGACTCAATAAATCACCTGGGCTGTTCCTGCCGTCCCTTCCCTGGGATTCTGGGGTTTTTTTCCCACCCTTTTCCCCTTCCCCAGGTGCAAGACGTGCGGCGAGTACATCTACAAGGGCAAGAAGTTCAACGCGCGCAAGGAGACGGTGCAGAACGAGTCCTACCTGGGGCTGCCCATCTTCCGCTTCTACATCAAGTGCACGCGCTGCCTGGCTGAGATCACCTTCAAGGTCAGCCTTTTTCCCTCCCAGGGGCGCTGGGGCGTTGGATTCCTGCCTCCAGGAGCTTTTGGGTGGTGGGAGTGGTGGGGTTGTCACGTTCAGAGCCAGCACCGAGGGTTCCTAGAGGCCACGGAAAGGGCGATGCTCGCGGTCTGCGGTCAGGGGAAAAAGAAGAAGGAGAAGGTTCATTTCTCAAGTTTATACAGATCCTGGACAATGATCAGGGGTTGGGGAATGAGGTTGTCACCTCTCTGACCCCACTGGTCAAACTAGGAGCCCGTCGATTGTCCCTCCTCGGAGAGGAACGTGAAAACAATCGCTTTGTGTTACAATCCGTGAGAAACTCCACTACAAAAATGCAAACGTCAGGAGGCTGAAAAGATCAGGCAACAGGTCCCTTCCAGCTCAGGGTGTTCCGTGGATCCCTGACGCTCCTGTCCCAGCAAAGGCTGAGCCTTGGGGTGGGTTTGGGGCTGCCCTTCCCTGTGCCAGGATGGGTTTGGGGCTGCCCTTCCCATGACAGGATGGATTTGGGGCTGCCCTTCCCATGGCAGGATGGGTTTGGAGCTGCCCTTCCCATGACAGGATGGATTTGGGGCCGCCCTCCCTGTGCCAGGATGGGTTTGGAGCTGCTGTTCCCATGGCAGGATGGGTTTGGGGCTGCCCTCCCCGTACCAGGGTGGGTTTGGGGCTGCCCTCCCTGTGCCAGGGTGGGTTTGGGGCTGCCCTTCCCATGGCAGGATGGATTTGGGGCTGCCCTTCCCATGGCAGGATGGATTTGGGGCTGCTCTCCCCATGTTGGGATGGGTTTGGAGCTGCCCTCCCCGTGCCAGGATGGGTTTGGAGCTGCCCTTCCCATGTTGGGGTGGGTTTGGGGCCGCCCTCCCCGTGCCAGGGTGGGTCTGGGGCTGCCCTCCCCGTGGCAGGTTTGTTCCTGGAATGTCTGGCTCTGGAGGTGGCCGTGGGCCGGCTGGAGCAGGATTCTCCCCCACCACGCTCCTCCCGCTGTTCCCCCTCAGACAGATCCCGAGAACACGGATTACACCATGGAGCACGGCGCCACGAGGAACTTCCAGGCAGAGAAGCTGCTGGAGGAGGAGGAGAAGAGGCTGCAGAAGGAGAGGGAAGAGGAAGAGCTCAACAATCCCATGAAGGTGCTGCAGCCAAACCTCTCCCACTCTGCCTGGCTCTCCCCGGCCACGGCAGTGACCTTGCAACCGTTCAGGTTTTCCTGTCCTACCCAAAAAACGAGGATGAGGAGGAGCCTCTTGCGCTTCATCCAGCCTGGGGAGGTGTTGGGAGGCTCCTGTCGGGCTCTGCTGCTTCAAACATCCCAACTCATCCCACGCAGGTCCTGGAGAACCGAACCAAGGACTCCAAGCTGGAGATGGAGGTCCTGGAGAACCTGCAGGAGCTGAAGGAGCTCAACCAGCGCCAGGCCAACGTGGACTTTGAGGCCATGCTGAAGCAGTACAAGGAACTGGAGGAGGAGCAGAGGCGCAAGGAGCAGGAGGAGGACGAGCAGGAGATGAAGTGAGTGCTGGGAGTGGGACGGGCTGGGTTGGATTTGGGGGTAGGAGGAGATCCCGGCCTGTCCTGGCAGGAGAAGGAGCGGAAGGTCCTTCCAACCCGACCAGGCTGGGATCCTGTGGGATCTGGGGGAGTCCAATCCCTTGGGAAGTGCCCTCCTGTGGACACGGTGTCCGCTCTGGGGTGAAGCTCCAGATCCCAGTGCTCTCAGCCCTCAGCTCATCCCATAGAATGGTGCGGGTGGATCCCGAGGCTCTGCTGCTGTCCCCGGCTCCCCTGGAGCGAGCAGGGCCTGGCAGCAGGACGGCTCCAGCTCCAGCACTCCTCCCTCCTGACAGGGCCATGCTGGAGCAGGCCCAGAACCGCCGGCTCCTGCTGGATTCCGACTCCGACGAGGAACCGGCGAAACCCCGAGCGGAGCCCACGGCCCGAACCAAACCCACAGACATCCTGCAGGAGGTGAGCAGGGCTCAGCCCCTCTGTCCTGGAGCTCGTGTCGCACCTGAGCAGCTCCCAGAGGGGCTGAGAGGAGCCAGGGATCTCCTGGGGATTTCAGGCTGTGACAAAGGCAGGGATGGAGCTGCCCCATCCTCCTCTGCTGCTGCTTCGGGTGGGATTTTTTGCTCTGGGTTCAGGCAGAACAAAAGATCTCCCAGAGCCCGGCAGGGAGGGAGGGATTATCCCAACAAACAGCCCTGCCCTCTGCCGCTGTGGATCCCTGCCCCAGGCCGTGTCTGCTGGGCTGGGCCCGGGTTAATCCCAGCCGAGTTCCCTGGCCCGGCACTAATCCCGGAGTCACTCGGGTTCCGGGGCCGGACCACCTGCAGGCACCCGGGGCTGCTCAGTGGCCTTGAAAGGAGCTGATAAAACAGAGGGAGAACGACTTTCACCCAGGCAGGGAGGGACAGGACACGGGAACAGTCCAGAACTGGGGCAGGGTTGGGTTGGATGTTAGGGAGACCCTGGAATACAGTGCCCAGGGAAGCTGGAAGTGGCCGAGGCCGGCTTGGACAGGGCTTGGAGCAGCCCGAGGTGGTGAAAGGTGGGACTGCATGGGCTTTAAGGTCCTTCCAAGCCAAACCATCCTGGGATTTTTTCCCTCTGCCTCCTCAGCATCCCTGGGCCATCCCGAGGCTGGGTTTCGGTCTGGCTCTCCAGGGGCAGCTTTGCAGCTCCACGTCCCCCGTTTGTCCGGCTGTGCCGTCACCGCCGGGGCAGAATTCCCCCTTGGGCCCCTCTCCTGGTGTCCCTGCTGCTTCCATCCCCGATCCCCTCCCAGCTGCAGCCCCCTGAGCCTGGCTGTGCCCCGCAGGACCCCCAGCCCCAGAGCAAGAAGCCGAGGACGGAGAGCTGGGAGCGCGGCGTGGGCAAGCTCAGCACCAAGGCGCAGCTGGCCGGGCTGGTGGCGCGCAGGAAGCAGAAGCCGGATCCTGCCCTGGATAACGGGATGGGAACGGGAGGCGGCACCGCCGGCCCCGGTACCTGCTCTGAACAGCCCCCGGGGGGATCTGGCTCCGTGCTCAGAGCCTGGGCTGGGCTCCTCGCTGGGGAGGGGGGAGATCAGGGCGTTGTCCCCGTTTCCAGGAGCTCCCTGGTGAAGGTGAGGCTCCTTCCTGGCTCTTGGCTCTAAGCCACGGCCTTGGGAGCAGATTGGCAGGGCCGGGAGCTTCCAAACAGCAGATAGAGCCCTGGGAAAGTCACAACAGCGAGATGGGGGCGGAACAGCGGGAGAATTGCTTTGGTTTGGGGCCCTGGCGATGAATCCTGCCTAGCTGCCGGAGCTGGGAAGCTTGGAGGAGCACAAAACAAGCTGGGAGGCTTTCCAGCACCTCAGTGAGCTGCCCAGCAAGGCAGGGGATCCGTGGATTTGGGGAAGGAGATGGGGGATTGGTTTGTTCCGGGCTGGTTGATCCCAAGCCTGCCCTCGGGGGGACAGCTCCTGGAGGGGTCCCCTTCTCCCTGTGCTTCCCCAGCCGCCTGCTCCTGGCCGCTGTCCCGAGGATTGGGGTGGTGGGAGCCCAGAGCTGGCTCCTCTCTCCCTCTCCGGGGTCTGGAATCTCCCAGGGGGGCTGTGGAGGGGGAAGAGGAGGGGTCCCAGCTCCCGGGATGAGCTCAGGGATGAGGCTCCCAGCGGGAATCTCTCCAGCTGTGAGCCAGGCTGTGTGTTTCCACGCTGGGATTTGTCCCGGGGAGGCCGGGCCTGACCGGATCCTGTCTCTCCTCCTCCTCCTCCAGGCTCGCTTCCAGCAGCAGCAGCAGCAGCCACGTCCTCGCTGGGTTTGTTGGGAGCCTACGAGGACAGCGAGGACAGCGCCAGCGACTGAGGCGCCCGTGGGGCAGGGATGGAGCAGGGACGGGGCTGTTCCCTCTCCCTGCTGCTCCTGCAGCCCCACAGCGAGCTGGAAGCACAGCCAGGGCCCCCAGGGACCCAGGCCACCGCTGTCCCCACGTCCAGCAGCAGCAGCAGCGGCTCGGGGAAGGTGTTGAACCTGCAGCGGGGTCTGGAGTGTCCCAGCCCTGCTCCCAGGATGTGTTGGGAAGTTCCAGGGCTGGACAGGGCGCTGCTGTGGCCGTTCTGGGGGTGCCACTGCCCTCAGCCCCACGGTGATCGTGCCCAGGTCGGGTTCGGGGTGCCCTGACACCCCCCCAAGCAGGATGGGGACCGTGGGGCCGGGGTGCAGGGGGAGGTGGGCGCTCAGCCCCCCGCTCCTTCACTTCAGCACCAGCTCTTTGTGTCCCGGGGTGTCTCAGACCCCACCTGCGCACACCCCCAGCCCCTCACCGCGGGCACGGGGCTGTCCTGCCACCAGCAGCACCCCCCAGATGTCCCCAGGAGCTCGGGGACAAACCCCTCCCCTCCCTTCCCAGCCCGCCGGGCTCCGGCAGCCACAACTGCGGAATAAATGGGATCTGGCAGTTGTTTGTCTCCTTCCAGAGAGTGATTTGTGCCTGGGCACTGCCGGGTCCTGCCCCAGGGACCCCCACCCAGTGCCACCCACCCCCCAAGTGGGGCTCTCATCGTCCCCCCCATCAAGGCACCCACCTCTAATTGCTGAGCTAATTAACGCCCTGACAGAGGGGCTGGTGGCCGAGGGGGGGCTCTGGGGCGTCAGGGAGAGCTGGGCAGAGGAGCAGCCCCCCGTCCCAATTAACATTCTGTGCACGTGCCTTAATTAGGCTCTTCAAATATTAATGCTGGGCGCTGGGCTCAGCCCGGGGCCGGGTGGGGGGCACGGGGCGGGGGTCTCTGGCCGTGTCCCCCCCTCTCGCCAGCTGTCACCACCCCCAGCACCAGGTGGGACCTTTGTTCTGGGGACAGACAATGGCACCAGGGGACTCCGGCCAGGGCTGGGGGGCTCCCACCCTCCCGCCCCCAGCGTGATGATGTCTGAGCCCCCCAAACCCCGGGCACAGGGGGAGCAGAGCCCCCCGTGCCCCCCAGGATGAGCTGCTCGGGGGGTGGCTGACAGAGCTGGGGGGGCTCCTTGTTCCCCCCAAAACCCTGCACCCCTCTGGCCCCCGGGACAGCCCCGAGCATCCCCTGAGGGGGGGAACCCCCTGGTCTGGGGGTCCCAGTGATCCCCCCCGTTCTCCCGCGGTCACATTTGGGGGTCCCGGTGATCCCCCCCGTTCTCCCGCGGTCACACTTGGGGGTCCCCATGGTCACACTTGGGGGTCCCGGTGATCCCCCCCGTTCTCCCGCTGTCACACTTGGGGGTCCCAGTGATCTCCCGTGGTCACACTTGGGGGTCCCCGTGGTCACACTTGGGGGTCCCGGTGATCCCCCCCGCTCTCCTGCTGTCACACTTGGGGGTCCCGGTGATTCTGGAGGGGGGGTGGGGATGAGCCGCCCCTCCCGGGGGTCCCTGCCGGTGTCCCCTCGGTGCTCTCGCCCCCCCCGTGCCGGTGCCCCCGGCGAGGCGAGGCGGGCGCGGGGTTGGGGGGGGGGATCGGGGGCTCCGGTCCGCGCCGCGCGCGGCGGCGACACAAAAGCGGCTCCGGCGGCGGCGGCGGCGGCGGCGGGGGGGTCCCGGCGGGTCCCGGAGCCGCTGGGTCCCGGCGGTCCCGGCGGTCCCGGTGCCGCTCCCCGCCATGGCCAAGTGGCTCCGGGAGTACCTGGGTCGGGGGGCTCGGCGCTCCCCCCCTCGCCCTCCCCAGCCCGATTACAGCGGCCCCGGGAGCCCCGCGGGTCCCCCCGCCGCCGCCCCCGCAGCGTCCCCGCGACACCGCCTGGTGCGGGTGGGGGGCGGCCCCCGCCGCCGGCAGCAGGTACGGGCGGGGGGCACCGGGGGGCACCGGGGGGCAGCGGGGGGCACCGGGGGGCACCGGGGGGCACCGGGGGGCAGCGGGCAGCAGCCGCAGCCAAGCGCCAGGAGCGGGGGGTGCGGTGGGTACCGGAGGGGGGCACCGGGAGCGGTGGGGGGGTCCGGGAGGTGTGAGTGGGGCAGCGGAGAATGAGGAGGGGGTCGGGAGGGGGGAGATGGGGAACGGGGGTGGGGAGCGAGAGCGGCCGGGAATCAGGACCGGGAGAGCGGGGACGGGGAAGCGGGGAGAGCCGAGGGGTCGGGGGGGGGAGCAGTGGGGCACCCAGGGAGGGTCTGGGGTCACTGGGAGAGGGAACTGGGGGCGGTGGAGGCGCTGGGAGAAGGGGAAGGGGAGAGGGGTTGGGGGACAAAGGGACCGGGTGGGCGGCAGCGGGGACGGGGCTGGGGACAACCGTGTCGGGGTTGGGGACGCCCGTGTCGGGGCCGTGGGAGCTCGAAGGGTCCCGGGAGGGTCCCGAGGGACCGGGGGGGGCTGCAGGGGGAATGGGGGCGCTGGGGGTCCCGTCCCACCCGGAGCCCCCCCCCCTTAGCAGGGCCCAGGTGAGAGCGAGTACTCGGAACCCTTCGAGGGCGAGCAGGACCCGGCGCCCGAGGGCGGCTGCGACGAGGAGGCCACAGGTGGGTGACACCCCGGGCACCCCCAGCACCCTGGCGGGGGTCCCGGGCGCCTCCCACCGCCCCGTCCCCCGTCCCCAGGGTGCCCGCGGCAGGGCGAGGGCCGGAGGGTGCGGCAGCGCCGGGGTCCCCAGCTCTACGACACCCCCTCCGAGGAGTGGGACACGGCCGGGGACGGCCCGGGGGGGCCCCCGGCCCGCGAGAGCCGCCTCCCCCGCGACGACGAGCGCCCGGCCGACGAGTACGACCAGCCCTGGGAGTGGAAGAAGGATCACATCTCGCGGGCCTTCGCAGGTGACGGCGTCCCCCCGGGTGTCACCTCGGCTCCCATGGGTGCCACTCCCGGCTCTCAGCATCCTCCAGCGCCCCTGGGGAGCGCCCCCGGGGTCCCCCCCGACCCTACACCCCGCGGCTTCCGTGGGAGTCAGTCCTGGACCGCAGCATCCTCCAGCACCCTGGGGTGCTGTCACCCCTGGGACCCCAACACCCCGTGATCCCCCTTGGCATCACCCCAGAGCGCTCCTGGCCCCAGCAACGGGGACACGGCGGCAGGGCAGGGCAGAGCCACGTCCGGGCCGCTCCTCTGCGGCACGGAGCGGAGCCCGGAGGGGCAGGTGGGGTGGGTGACAACCCCTTTGTCCCCGCAGTGCAGTTCGAGAGCCCCGAGCGCTCCCCCAGCCTGTCCCGGCAGCTGCCGCGCTCCCCCCGGGCCCCCGGCGGCCCCAGGCCGGGCTGTCCCCCCAGCCCCCGGCATGTGGACACCTCGCTGCCCCTGGAGAAGCAGGCGTGAGTCTGGGGGTCACACAGAGGGGCGTGGGGGCAAAGCTCGGGGGGAGGAGGTCCCCACGGGAGGGTCCCGGGGTGTGGCTGGGTGCCCCATGGCATGGCTGGGTGGCATGGCTGGGTGCCCCATGGCATGGCTGGGTGCCCCACAGGATGTTCAAGTGCCCCATGGCATGGTTGGGTGCCCCACAGGATGTTTGGGTGCCCTGGCTGGGTGCCCCACTGCCTGGTTGCCCCTCTGAGCCCCTTGTGTGCCAACGCCCTCCATGACGAGGACGGTGCCCCGTGGCACGGGAGGTCCCCGTGGGGGGGTGGCAGGGTCCCCAGCCCTGCTGACGGCTCCGGGCAGGCGGGGGGTGTCCTGGGGGCCCCGTGGGGCGCCCGTGTGACCCCGCTGTGCCCAGCTGGTACCACGGCCCCATCGGGCGGGCGGGCGCCGAGACGCTGCTGGCGCTGTGCCGCGAGGGAAGCTTCCTGGTGCGCGACTGCGAGACCAGCCCCGACGACTACTCGCTGTCGCTCAGGTGAGGCCGGGCACGGGGACAGGCTGCAGGCGACCCGGGGCCCTCGCCTGGGGAGGTGCCGCTCGCTGCCCCTGCTCTGGACGGGGTCCCCAGCCCTGTCCTCATCGCCACTCCTGTCCAATCTGTGCCCCAATCTCCATCCCAGTCCTCATCCCCATTCCCATTCCCATCCAGGCGTCCCCCGGCTCTGTCCCCATCCCTATCCTTGTCCACCTCCCTGTCCCAGCCTGAACCCCGCTCCTCATCCCCGTCCCCATCCTCATCCTTGTCCAGATCCCCACCTTATCCCAACCCCATCCCATGGATCCCATCCCATGGATCCCATCCCATCTCACTCCCGTTCCTCCTTTCCCGTCCCATCCCTATCCCGTTCCTCATTTCCCGTCCCATCCCTCTCCCGTTCCTCATTTCCCATCCCATCCCTCTCCCGTTCCTCATTTCCCATCCCTCTCCTGTTCCTTATTTCCCGTCCCATTCCTCTCCCGTTCCTCATTTCCCGTCCCATCCCTCTCCCGTTCCTCATTTCCCATCCCTCTCCCGTTCCTCATTTCCCTTCCCATTCCTCTCCCGTTCCTCATTTCCCGTCCCATTCCTCTCCCGTTCCTCATTTCCCTTCCCATCCCGCTCCCGTTCCTCATTTCCCATCCCATCCCTCTCCCGTTCCTCATTTCCCGTCCCGTCCCGCAGGAGCAGCCACGGTTTCGTTCACGTGAAGCTGACGCGGACCCGGGAGCAGCACTTCACCCTGGGCCGGGCCGGGGCCGCCTTCCCGTCCGTGCCGGCGGCCGTGGGGCACTACACGGCCCGGGCGCTGCCCGTGCGCGGTGCCCGGCACCTGGCCCTGCTCTACCCCGTGGCCGCGCAGCCCCTGTGAGCCCGGGACCCCCGGCAGAGCCCCCCGCCCCATTAAAGCCGCCCTGTCACATCGGGGGGTGACGCTGTGCTGCCTCCGCCGGGGACTCGGGGGAGGGAGCTGGGGAGGGGATTTTGGGCAGGGATGGGATGGGATGGGGTGGGATGGGATGGGGTGGGGTGGGATGGGATGGGATGGGATGGGATGGGATGGGATGGGATGGGGTGGGATGGGATGGGATCCATGGGATGGGATGGGATGGGATGAGGTGGGATGGGGTGGGGTGGGATGGGATGGGATGAGAACTGAAATGGGGACAGAAATGGGGACAGGAATGAGAAAGGGAAGGGATGGGGACAGGGATGCGACTGGGGACAGGGATTTGGACAGGGATGGGGACAGGGATGTGGCACACCATCCAGAGCGAGGACAGGTGACAGCACCTCAGGCTGCGCCTTGATCTTGCATCCGCTCCAGCCTGGGGAGGAGCCCCGTGGGGTCTTCCTCCGAACCCTCTGGAGCGGGGGGACCCCTCCTGTCCCCCGAGCGGGCTGGGGGGGCCCAGCGCGGCCACACGAGGAGGGTGGGGTGCCCTGGACCTGGACCCCCTGACGCAGTGCCACAGTGACAATGCCCCCTCCTTCCCCTCACCCCCAGCCCCGTCCCGGCGCTCCCCAAGCCCAGGGGGGGTCTCATCCCCCCCCGGTCCGGGACTACAACTCCCAGCATGCCGCGGGGCGGGGCCGCGCCGGGGGCGGGGCCGGGGCGGGGCGGGGGCGCCGCTCCCCCTTTGTTGGTGGCGGCGGGGCCGAGCGCGGCGGGGCCGGCCCGGGATGGGCGACCAGGTACGGCCCGAACCGCCCGGCACCGGCGGCGAAGGGCGGCCTGCACCGGCCAACCGGGCCCCGCAGGGACAGGGGATGGAGCCGGGGGGGCGGCGGGGATGGAGGATGGAGTGAGGAGCGTGCAGGGAGGGAGGGAGGAGGGAGGGAGGGAGAGGGGATGGACGGGTGGAGGGAGGGAGGAGGGAGGGATGGAGGGATGGAGGAAGCGGGGATGGATGGGAGAGGGACAGAAGCAGGAGGGATGGATGGGATGGGATGGGAGGAAGGAGGAACAGAGGGATGCAGGAGGAGGGATGAGGAGCGCAGGTGTGGAGGATGGAGAGCGCAGGGGTTCAGGATGGCACCGGGGGGAAGGAGGGGCGCGGGGGGCGAGCAGGGGGCTCGGGACTGGCACACCCACGCTCACACCCACGCTCACACCCACACTCACATTGCCAAGTCATCGTCCCCGCCATGCCGGCCAGCACGACCCGGCCTGGCACGGCCTGGCACGGCCTGGCACGGCCCGGCACGGCCTGGCACGGCCTGGCACGGCCTGGCGGGGCCCTGTGGGGCGCAGGGGGGTCCCGCGGGCACTGACGGCCGGCGCAGGGCGCCGGGCAGGAATCTCTGCGCAAGATCATCACCACCCTCGCCGTGAAGAATGAGGAGATCCAGAACTTCATCTACTCCCTCAAGCAGATGATCCAGAACGTGGAGGTAACCCCCGGCCCCCCGCCCTCCCCCGGGCCTCCCCCGCCGGCCCGGCCCCCGCTGAGGCCCCGGCCTTGTGCCCAGGCCAACTCGGCGCGGGCGCAGGAGGACCTGGAGGCCGAGTTCCAGTCGCTGTACGCGCTGCTGGACGAGCTCAAGGAGGACATGGTGATGAAGATCAAGCAGGAGCGCGCCAGCCGCACCTACGAGCTGCAGGTGAGCCCCGGCCCGGAGCCCCCGGCCCCCGGGGCGCTGCCCGGCGCTGCCCCTCTGCCCTCCCTCGCCAGGCCCAGCTCGCCGCCTGCTCCAAGGCCCTGGAGAGCTCCGAGGAGCTGCTGGAGGCGGCCAACCAGGCCCTGGGCACGGCCAACCACCACGATTTCTCCCAGGTGGGTGTCCCCGGCCGTGCCCGTGCCGGGGGTGCCCTGAGCCCCCCGAACCCCCCCGGGCCACGCTCCCCCTTTTCTGTCTGCGCTGGGCTGTGCTGTGCTGCTGCGGGGCTGGGGGAGCACGGGGGTGACCCCAGGGACACCGGTGCCACCCAGTGCCACCCAGTGCCACCCAGTGCCACCGGTGCTCCTCTTCTCCTCAGACAAAGGGGCACCATGGCAGGGACATGGGGGGCACTGGGGGTGCGGGGCCGGGGGGTGCAGGGGGGCTGTGCCGTGTGTACCACTGTGGGTGCAGGGGTGCTCTGGGATGCTCTGGGATGCTCTGGGATGCTGGGATGTTCAGGGATTCTGGGATGCAGGGATGCAGGGATGCTCTGGGATGCTGGGATGCTCTGGGATGCAGGGATGCAGGGATGCTCTGGGATGCAGGGATGCAGGGATGCAGGGATGCTCTGGGATGCTCTGGGATGCTCTGGGATGCTCTGGGATGTTCAGGGATTCTGGGATGCAGGGATGCTCTGGGATGCAGAGGTGCTCAGGGATGCTCTGGGATGCTGGGATGTTCAGGGATGCGGGGACGCTCTGGGATGCTCAGGGATGCAGGGATGCAGAGGTGCTCTGGGATGTTCAGGGATTCTGGGATGCTCTGGGATGCTCTGGGATGCTCAGGGATGCAGGGATGCTGTCCCGCTGGGTGCCACAGCTGGTACAGGTCCCGCATGTGCCCCGCCCTGTGCCCGGCTCTGCTGCCTCACTGCTGCTTTTCTCCTCCTCTTTCCCTCTGCGCTCACAAGGCGGCCAAACAGATCAAGGATAGGTACGGCCCCCCCCGAGCCCCCACCCACTAACCCCCATCCTCCTCCTCCTCCCTCTGGGGGTGCTCCCACGGGTGCTGCGGGCTCCCCGAGGTGCCGGGCTGGCCGTGCCCGCCCTCCCCGGGGCCGTGCAGGGCCCGGCTGGGTGCTGAGCGCCGTCCCCTGCCCTGGCACAGCGTCACCATGGCTCCGGCCTTCCGCCTGTCGCTCAAGGCCAAGGTGAGCGATAACATGAGCCACCTGATGGTGGATTTCGCCCAGGAACGGCGCCTGCTGCAGGCCCTCGCCTTCCTGCCAGGTACTGCCAGCCCGGCGCGCCCTTCCCGAGGGTGCCAGGGACAGGGTTGGGGTTTGGATGCCGTGCCAGGGGGTGCCGGGGCTCTCTGGGTGCCGCGGATGGGCTCTGCGACTCGCCCAGCCCGTGGGGTCTGGGGGTGCCCGGGAACGCTGGGGAACCCCTGCGTGGCAGGGATTTGGGGGGGACACTGGCACGGCTGCCTCTGCGGGCAGTGCCCAGCGCCCCCGAGATCGACCTGGCCGAGTCGCTGGTGGCCGATAACTGTGTGACCCTGGCCTGGAGGATGCCCGACGAGGACAGCAAGATCGACCACTACGTGCTGGAGTACCGCAGGACCAACTTCGAGGGGCCGCCCCGCGCCAAGGAGGACCAGCCCTGGATGGTCATCGAGGGCATCAAGGGCACCGAGTACACCCTCACCGGTGAGGGCACGGCGCCGAGAGCCGGCCCCGGGGCTCTGCAGGGGCCGCGGGGGTGGCAGCGCCCTCCTCGTGCCCCGCTCTGCCCGCAGGGCTGAAGTTTGACATGAAGTACATGAATTTTCGGGTGCGGGCGTGTAACAAGGCGGTGGCGGGCGAGTTCTCTGAGCCGGTCACTTTGGAGACCAGAGGTGGGTCCGTGGCGGGGCGGGGTGGTGGTGGCGGTGCCATTGTCCCCCCCCCTGCCCCGTGCCACCCCGGGGGCCGAGGCGTGGCTGACAGGGGCCGTCCCCAGCGTTCGTGTTCCGGCTGGACGCCAGCACGTGCCACCAGAACCTGCGGGTGGAGGAGCTGAGCGTGGAGTGGGACGCCACGGGAGGGAAGCTGCAGGACGTCAAAGCCCGCGAGAAGGACGGCAAGGGCAGGACGGCCTCGCCTGCCAACTCCCCGGCCAGGTAACGCCGGCCCCGGGCTCCCCCCCGGCACCGCCCGCCCCTCTGGGCCCGGCAGCGCCAACCCCGCCGCTGTCCCCGCGTGCCAGGGCGGTGCAGTCGCCCAAGAGGATGAGCCTGGGCCGCGGGGGCCGCGACCGATTCACCGCAGAGTCCTACACAGTGCTGGGTGAGAGGGGCACCCCGGGGTGGGGAGGGGACACCCGGGGGTGTGAGGGGGCACAGGGCACCCATGGGTGTGGGGTGAGCTGGGGCACCCAGGGGTGTGGGTCTGGGGCACCTGGGGGTGAGGGATTTGGGGCACCCATGGGTGAGGAGGGGGCACAGGGCGCCCAGGAGTGTGGGTGAGGAGGGGGAACGGAGGGGACAGGGCACCCCTGGGTGATACAGGCACAGCCCTGGCGGGGTGGGGACAGCACAGGGCACCCGTGGGTGATACAGGCACAGCCCCGGCAGGGTGGGGACAGCACAGGGCACCCCTGGGTGATGCAGGCACAGCCCTGGCGGGGTGGGGACAGCACAGGGCGCCCCTGGGTGCCCCGGGCAGAGCCGTGGCCGTGCCGCAGGGGACACCCTGATCGACGGGGACGAGCACTACTGGGAGGTGCGGTACGATCGCGACAGCAAAGCCTTCGGCGTGGGCGTCGCCTATCGCAGCCTGGGCAAGTTCGACCAGCTGGGCAAAACCTCGGCGTCCTGGTGCCTGCACCTCAACAACTGGCTGCAGGTCAGCTTCAGCGCCAAGCACAACAACAAGGCCAAGGCGCTCGACGTGCCCGTGCCCGAGTGCATCGGCGTGCACTGCAACTTCCATGAAGGTGGGATGGGATGGGATCCATGGGATGGGATGGGATGGGATGGGATGGGATCTATGGGATGGGATGGGATGGGATGGGGTGGGATGGGATGGGATGGGATGGGATGGGATGGGATGGGATGGGGTGGATGGGATGGGATGGGATGGGATGGGATGGGGTGGGATGGGATGGGATGGGATGGGATGGGATGGGATGGATGGGATGGGATGGGATGGGATGGGATGGGATGGGATGGGATGGGATGGGATGGGATGGGATGGGATGGGATGGGATGGGATGGGATGGGATGGGGTGGGATGGGGTGGGGTGGAGTTGGGACTGGGACTGGGACTGGGATTGGGTTGGGTTGGATTGGGCTGGGATTGGGACTGGGACTGAACTGGGGCTGGGCTGGGGCTGGGACCTCCATGGGCATTGTCACCACCATGGGCACCAGTGTGGACATTGCCACCTCCATGGGCATTGCCACCACCGTGGCCATTTTTCATCATCATGGCCATTGTCACCACCATGGCCATTGTCACCGCCATGGCCATTGTGACGCCATGGGCTCCAGTATGGATATTGTCACCTCCATGGCCATTGTCACTGGCATTGTCACCACCATGGGCTCCAATATGGATATTGTCACACCATGGGCACTGTCACCACCGTGACCACTGTCATCGCGACAGCCATTGTCACCTCCACGGGCACCACCCTGTCCGTGCCCCAGCACGGACGCCGGTGCCACCACTGTCCCCACGAGCCCCGTGCCCACCCGTGCCCACGTTCCCACAGGTTTCCTCTCCTTCTACAACGCCCGCACCAAGCAGCTCCTCCACACCTTCAAGGCCAAATTCTCTCAGCCGCTGCTGCCGGCCTTCATGGTAAGGGCCGGGGGGCTCGGGGGGCTCGGGGGGCACTGCTGGCGCTGCCCACGCCGCCCCCTGAGTCCCCTGCTGTCCCCAGGTGTGGTGCGGCAGCTTCCAGGTGACGTCGGGCCTGCAGGTGCCCAGCGCCGTGCGGTGCCTGCAGAAACGCAACAGCACGGCCAGCAGCTCCAGCCTGCCCTGAGCCCGGCGCCGAGCGTCCCCCGAGACCCCCGAGAGCCCCAGCGCTGCCCTGCCGGGCTCTGCCACCCCCGGGGCCGCCCACGGCCCCACGCCGCCCGCCCCCCGCGTCGCAGGGGGCTCGTTTGTCCCCGAGCACCGAGAGCTGCTTCTGGCCTGGAGAATAAATTGGGTTGTAGGTGTGACGTGGCTGTGGATGTGGGGCAGTTTGGGGTCTCTAGAGGTGGTTTGGCTGTGGATGTGGGGCAGTTTGGGGTCCCTGTGGCTGTGACACAGCTGTGGTTGGGGGTCAGGGGCAGTTTGGGGTCCCTGTAGGTTTCATGGCTGTGGTTGGGGGTCAGGGGCAGTTTGGGGTCCCTGTGGGTGTGACACACTGTGGATGTGGGGCAGGGCAGTTTGGGGTCCCTGTGACTGTGACACACTGTGGATGTGGGGCAGGGGCAGTTTGGGGTCCCTGTGGGTGTGACACACTGTGGATGTGGGGCAGTTTGGGGTCCCTGTGACTGTGACACACTGTGGATGTGGGGCAGGGGCAGTTTGGGGTCCCTGTGGGTGTGACACAGCTGTGGTTGGGGGTCAGGGGCAGTTTGGGGTCCCTGTGGCTGTGACACACTGTGGATGTGGGGCAGGGGCAGTTTGGGGTCCCTGTAGGTTTCATGGCTGTGGATGTGGGGCAGGGGCAGTTTGGGGTCCCTGTGACTGTGACACACTGTGGATGTGGGGCAGGGGCAGTTTGGGGTCCCTGTGACTGTGACACACTGTGGATGTGGGGCGGGGGCAGGTTGGGGTCCCTGTGGGTGTGACACAGCTGTGGTTGGGGGTCAGGGGCAGTTTGGGGTCCCTGTGACTGTGACACACTGTGGATGTGGGGCAGTTTGGGGTCCCTGTGACGCCCCCACAGCCCCAGGAGCAGGAAGGGGCTGGGTGGGCACAGGGGCCTTTATTCACAGTGCCCCCCCAGACATGAGGGGTTCCCCCGTCCCCGGTGTCACCCCCGGCCAGGGGACACTTGGGGACAGCTCCCTGAGGGTGGGGGTCGCTCTGGCACACGTGGGGGGGCAGCGGGGTGTCCCCGGGGTGTCCCCAGGGTGTCCCCGGGGTGTCCCCAGGTGTCCCCAGGGTGTCCCCGGGGTGTCCCCATCAGTCCTCGAGGTGAGCCTGGCGCAGCTGCAGCGTCCTGAGCACCTCCTGCGTCCTCTCTGTGCCACGGGGGGGCTGTGAGGGCCTGGCAGAGAAGCCCCTGACCCCCCAACCCTCCTGAACCCCCCCTGACCCTCCTGAACCCCCCCTGCCCCCCAGGAACACCCCCTGCCCCCCGAGCCCCCGGTGTCCCCACGCTGGCACCCCCCGTGTCCCCCCCCGGTGTCCCCTCCCTCGGGGGTGGCAGTAGCCCTGGGGGGGACACGGGGGGCTCCCGCGGCCTCACCGGGGTCGTTCATGTAGATCAGCTCCTCGGGGACAGCCCCCAGCCCGGGGGGGGCTCTGCCCCTCCTCAGGGCCAGCCTGCGGGCGGCGGCAGCCAGGGGGGGCGGCTCCTTCTTCGGTGCCAACTCTGGGGAGAGCGGGAGGGGACCCCCGGTGGCACCCGGCACCGCCAGACCCCTCTGAGCCCCCCAGACCCCTCTGAGCCCCCCCAGACCCCTCTGAGCCCCGCCAGACTCCTCTGAGCCCCCCCTGACCCCTCTGAGCACCCCCAGACCCCTCTGATCCTCCCCAGACCCCTCTGAGCACCTCCAGACCCCTCTGAGCCCCCCAGACCCCTCTGAGCTCCCCCAGACCCCTCTGAGCCCCCCAGACCCCTCTGATCCCCCCCTGACCCCTCTGAGCCCCCCAGACCCCTCTGATCCTCCCCAGACCCCTCTGAGCACCCCCAGACCCCCCCAGCCCGGGACACCCCAGCAGCTCTGCCCCCCCAACTCTCCAGACCCCCTCCGTCCCCCCCCATCCTCCCACAGCTGCTCCTGACACCCCAATCCCGAGCCCCCCGAGCCCCCCGGTGCCCACCCAGGCGGGAGCAGTACTCGGGCTCCAGGGGCTGCAGGCTGCCCTTGCTCCTCTGCACGAAGAACTGCAGCACCTCTGCCAGCGACGAGCAGCGGTGCTGGGGGGACACGCACGGTGTCACCGGGGACCCCCCCGTGCCCCCCGACCCTGCCCACCGCCCCAGGGTGGGGGGTCCAACCCGGGGGGGTCCAACCCCCCTTGGCTGCGGCGCTTTGGGGTGTGCCAGTCCCTCGGGGGTCCCAGTTCCCAGGGATCCCAAACCTGAGCATTTCCCTCTCCCTTTTTTGGGGGATCTCAGTTCCCAAAGATCCCAAACCTGAGCGGCTCCCTGTCCCTTTTTTGGGGGGTCCCAGCTCCCAGGGATCCCAAACCTGAGCAGTTCCCTGTCCCGTTTTTGGGGGGTCCTGGTTCCCAAAGATCCCAAACCTGAGCAGTTCCCTCTCCCTTTTTTGGGGGTCCCAGTTCCCAGGGATCCCAAACCTGAGCGGTTCCCTCTCCCTTTTTTGGGGGTCCCGGTTCCTTGAGCCCCGGCCCTCTGGGGACCCCAGCCCCTTGGTGCCACCCTTGGGTGCTCCCGGGGTTCTCTGGGCGTGCCCAGCGTCACCGTGGTGCCAGTCCCTTGGGTCACCCCGGGGGTTCAGGGGGATGCCCGGGGTTGGGGTCCCTGTCCCCTGTCCCCTGTTCCGTGTCCCTCACCGGGGTCTCCACGTCGATGACGTAGCCCTGGGCCTCTCTCTTCACCCTGTAGTGCCTCAGCAGCGCTGTCCTGCGGGGGGGGGCGGCCTCAGGGGCTGGGGACCCCCCTTGTGACACCCCCGGGGACACCCCCGGCAGAGGGGACCCCCCTTGTGACACCCCCGGGACACCCCTGGCAAAGGGGACCCCCCTTGTGACACCCCTGGCAAAGGGGACCCCCCCTTGTGACACCCCCTTGTGACACCCCCGGCAAAGGGGACCTTCTCCTGGGGCCACCCACCGAACGGGGACCCTCCCCAGCCCACGGGGACCCTGAGCCCCCCCTCTCACAGAGCCCTTTTGGGGACACCTCCCGCGGTGACCCCGCGCCCCCCGGGGTCCCCTGGCACTGACCCACGGAGCTCCTGGCGCGTGGTGACCGAGACCCCCTGGCCGTGCCCCCCGGGCCGCAGCAGCAGGTTCCCCCTGCCCGCGCTCTGCTCCAGCAGCCGCTCGGCCTCGGCGCGCGTCACCTGGAAAAAGCAGCTGGGGACCCTGGGGACCCCCCCGGTGTCACCCCGCAGCCCTGTCACCGTGTCACCCCCAGCTGGGGACCCTGGGGACCCCCCCGGTGTCACCCCCCAGCCCTGTCACCGTGTCACCCCCAGCTGGGGACCCTGGGGACCCCCCGGTGTCACCCCCTCCCAGCCCTGCCCTGTCACCGTGTCACCCCCAGCTGGGGACCCTGGGGACCCCCCCGGTGTCACCCCCCAGCCCTGTCACCGTGTCACCCCCAGCTGGGGACCCTGGGGACCCCCCGGTGTCACCCCCTCCCAGCCCTGCCCTGTCACCGTGTCACCCCCAGCTGGGCAGTGATGGTGCCCAGTGAGGGTGGGGACCCCCGACACCCCCGACTCACGGCTCGGACAGGGTGGGGGACGCAGGGCTGGCCGGTGACACTGGGCTGGCCGGTGACACTGGAGTGGCCGGTGACACTGGAGTGGCCGGTGACACTGGGGTGGCCGGTGACACTCGTGTGGCCGGTGACATTGGAGTGGCCGGTGACACTCGTGTGGCTGGTGACACGGGGTTGGCAGGTGACACTGGAGTGGCCGGTGACACTCGTGTGGCCGGTGACACTGGAGTGGCCGGTGACACTGGAGTGGCCGGTGACACTGGGGTGTCCCTCTGCTCCTCCCGCAGAGCCTCCAGCAGCAGGAAGATGTGTCCGGGCAGCAGCGCCAGGTCCCGGGGGAGCCTCCTCTGCGTGGGGACACGGGGTGGTGGCACAGAGGGGTCCCTGTCACCCCGGGACCCCCGGGCGGTGCCCCGTGCCCACCTTGCTCATGGTCAGGATGAATCCTCGCCACATCTCCTGCATCTCCCAGCTCTCCGTCTGCCGGGGACACAGGGATGTGAGGGTGGCCTGTGCCCGGTCCCTCGTGCCCCTCACGGGTCTCCGCAGCCCCAAATCCCAGAGCCCCCCATCCCTCCGCATCCCCTGTACCCCCAAATCCTTCCCCGTCTGCCCTCCAGACCCCCCCAGTCCCAAAATCCTGTCCCCTCTGTCCCCTCTGTCTCCCGAAATCCTTCCCTTACGCGCCCCTGTTGTCCCCAAACCCGCTCCCCTCGTCCCCCCCCAATCCCAAAATCCCGTCCCCTCTGTCCCCCCCGATCCCCTCGGGGCACCCCCTCACCCCCGGGTACCCCCGGGTACCCCCAGCCCCTCATTGCTCCCCACCCGCGGCTGCCCCTCACCTTCATCGTCACCTCTTGTCCCCTCATCCCGAGGACCAGAGCCGCGCCCTCGGCCCGCACGGCCGCCAGCTCGCCCAGGTCCAGCACCTCCAGGGGCTGGGGGCACCCAAGGGTGGCACCCCCGGCCCAGGGACACGAGCACGTCAGGCCTCAGCTGCCCCGGGCCCCCCCACCCTGCGTCCCACCCCCTCCTCCCAGCCCGGGACCCCCCGGTGTCACCTGGAGGTCCCGTCCTCAATGGGGAGGGGTCCCCAAACCCGGGGGGTCTCACCAAAGAGCTCGGGGAGGGGGCACAGGGGTCCCACCCTGAGGGGGTCCTGCCCCGGGGGGGTCTGTGGGGCCCAGACGGGGGGGGTCCCAATCCTGGGGGTCCCAGCTCCAGCAGATCCCAGCCTGGGGGAGCCCCCCCAGTCCCACCCAAAGGTTCTCGTCCTGGGGGTCCCACCCGGGGGTGTCTCCAGCCTCGGGGGGTCCCACGGGGGTCCCAGTCCCGGGGTCCTGCCCGGAGGAGCCCCCCGTACCTCGTGCTCCTGGGGACCCCTGTAGAAGGCGAGTTTGAGCCCCCGCAGCCCGGCCCAGACCCTGCGGTAATCCTGTGGGGAGGGACGGGGTCAGCTCCGCACCGGCACCGGGAACCGGGAACAGGGAACAGGGAACAGGGAACAGGGAACCGGGAACCGGGAACCGGCACCAGGAACAGGGAACAGGGAACCGGCACCGGGAACAGGGAAACGGCACCGGGAACCGGGAACAGGGAACCGGGAACAGGGAAACGGCACCGGCAGCCAGGCAGCGGGAATCAGACACCAGAAACTGGGAACTGAGAACCGGCACCGGCAGCCGGCACCAGGAACCGGGAACCGGGCACGGGGTTCCACGGGGAGCCCTCCCGGTGGCCCGGGGAGGCGGAGGGGACGCGGGGAGTGGGTCCCGGTGAGGACAGCGCCTGGGAGTGCCGGGAGCAGCCCCGGGAATCGATCCCGGGTACCCGAGGGTCGCTCTGGGAGCTCGGTCCCGGGGTGTCGGTGCCGGTCCCGGGGTGCCGGTGCCGGTCCCGAGGGTGCCGGTGCCGGTCCCGGGGTGTCGGTGCCGGTCCCGGGGTGCCGGTGCCGGTCCCGAGGGTGCCGGTGTCAGTCCCGGGGTGCCGGTGTCGGTCCCGGGGTGCCGGTGCCGGTCCCGGGGGTGCCGGTGTCGGTACCGGCGCTGTCCCCCACCTGATCCTGCGGCCCCCGCTTGTCCACGAAGCCCTCGTAGTAGTGCCGGGCTCTGGGCCGGATCCCCCGGGGCGGCGGCACCGGCCGCTCCATCTCCGCCACCGCGCAGGAGCCGCCGCAGTTCCCGGCCCCGGCCCCGCCCGGGAGGGGGCGAAGGGCGGCGGGCGGGTGTCGGGACCGAGCCGGGGCATCCCCGGTGCGGGGCTCGGCCCCGCGTCCCTCCCTTCCCACGCAGCAGGTGCGGGGCCGCGGCCCCGGGCAGGTTCCCGTTCCCACCGCCGGTGTCCCCGGAGCCCCTCCCGGGGCCGAGGGGCGGCGGGCGGGGGTCCCGGTCCGGGCGGGTCCGTTCCCCGGCGCTGCGGGGCTGAGCCCCCGCCAGGCGCTGCAGGTGCGGGGCCGAACCCGGCAGGTCCCCGCCCGTTCCCCCCGCCCGGTTCCGGTGTCCCCCCGTTCCCCGGGGCCGGGCCGGGGGTCCCGCCGGGAGCGGGGTCCGTGTCCCGGTGCGGGGCCGAGCCCCTCGCGTCCCCCCCGGTGCCGGTGTCCCCTCGCCCCCCCGGGCGGGGCGGGGCGCACGGAGCCGCCCCATCACGTGTCGCCGCCGCCGCCGCGCGCACCGGGGGGAGGCGGGAGCGGCGGGAGCGGCGGGAGCGGCGGGAGCGGAGCATGGCAGGTACCGGGGGGCGGGGGCACCGGGAACCACCGGGAACCGCCGGGAACCACCGGGAACCGCCGGGAACCACCGGGAACCGGGAATCGGACACGCACCGGGCACCGGGCACGCACCGGGCTCCGAGCACGTACTGGGCACGCGCACAGCGGGCGCGCACCGGGCACACGCACCGGGCACACGCACCGGGAGCGCACCGGGAACCGGGACACGCACCGGTCACTGCCCCCCCACACCCCCCACACACCCTCGGGACACCGAGCGCACCTGCCCGAGCCCGCGGGACCTCGGTGGGGACATCCCGGGACACCCCGGGGGCGGCGGGGGGACACCTCTCCCCCGGGGACATGTCGTGTGTCACCCCCGGGGACGTGTCGTGTGTCACCCCCGGGGACATGTCGTGTGTCACCCCCGGCCCCCCCCCGCAGCCCTTTGGGGAGACTCAGCCCCGTGTCCCCCGAGAGCGTCCCCGTGTCCCCCAGCAGTGTCCCTGTGTCCCCCGACCCTGTCCCCGCGTCCCCCAGCAGTGTCCCCATGCGCTCGGGGTCCCCGGCCGTGTCCCCCAGCCATGTCCCTGTGTCCCCCGACCCTGTCCCCGTGTCCCTCAGCCCGTTCCTGCACCCACCAGCCGTGTCCCCTGCCCGCAGTCCTTTACTGTCACCCCCCCGTGTCCCCCTGTCAGTGTCCCCCATCTCCCACCCCCGAGTCCTCCCGTCCCTGTGCCGCCCCTCCCCGTCCTTGTGTCCCCCCCGTACTTGTGTCCCCACGTCCGTCTCCTCCCGCCCCACCTCCCTGCGCGTCCCTGTCCCCGTGTCCCCAGCCGCAGGCCGAACCAAGCCGTGGGGGCACCCAAGGGTGCTCGGGGGGGGGACACCCAGGGGTGTCACACGGTGTCCCCCCCTCCCGCAGCCCTGGCGGCCGCCTCCCCCGGCGGGGACGAGTGTCTGGAGGAGGATGAGGATGAGCTGGAGCCGGGGCTGGACGAGGCCGAGCCCGAGGCCGGGAGCGGCGCCAAGGCGGCGGGGGCGGCGCGGGGGGCCGTTCTCACCCGCAGGGGGATCACCCTGAGGGTGCTGCTCCGAGACGGGCTCCTGGAGCCGGGCAGAGGCGTCCTGTCCATCTACTACCTGGTGAGCCTGGGGACACGGCACAGGGACAGGGGAGAGGGGACGGGGACAGGGGAGAGGGGATGGGGACAGGGAGAGGGGATGGGGACAGGGGACACGGCACAGGGACAGGGGAGAGGGGATGGGGACAGGGAGAGGGGAGAGGGGATGGGGACAGGGAGAGGGGATGGGGACAGGGGACACGGCACGGGGACAGGGAGAGGGGATGGGGACAGGGGAGAGGGGATGGGGACAGGGAGAGGGGATGGGGACAGGGGACACGGCACAGGGACAGGGGACACAACACGGGGACAGGGGAGAGGGGATGGGGACAGGGAACACGGATGGGGACAAGAAACAGGGACGGGGTGGGACACAGAGATGGGGCGGGACACAGAGATGGGGCAGGAGACACGGGACAGGGAAAAAGGACGGGATAAACGGCACAGGATGAGGACAGGGGATGTGGGACGAGGACAGGGGACGCAGCTGGTGAACGTGGGACAGCGCTGGGGCTGAGGGAGGAGTGATGGGGACAGGGGGCCGTGACTCCCGCGTTGTCCCCAGGGCAAGAAGTTCGTGGGGGACCTGGGCTCGGACGGGACGATCACATGGCAGGAGACGGGGCAGGTGTTCAACTCGCCGAGCGCCTGGGCCACGCACTGCAAGCGCCTGGTGAACCCCGCCAAGAAGTCGGGCTGCGGCTGGGC
The DNA here is from genome assembly GCA_037837765.1 of Delichon dasypus. Classification (NCBI taxonomy): domain Eukaryota; kingdom Metazoa; phylum Chordata; class Aves; order Passeriformes; family Hirundinidae; genus Delichon; species Delichon dasypus. The sequence continues at coordinate 9,806,785 of JBBAXF010000023.1, read as the reverse complement.
GTCCGTGCGCTACAAGGGCCAGAAGCTGGACCAGTATAAGGCGGCCTGGCTGCGCAAGCACCAGCCCAACGTGCCACCCCCGGAGGAGGTGGGACCGCGGCCGCCTCCCCCCTGGCACCCCCCGGCAGCGGGGGGCGAGCCGGGTGCCAGCCCCGTCTGCCCGCAGAGCTTGGCCAGCGAGGGCGAGGAGGAGGAGCTGCCCGAGGAGGAGGAGGAGGAGGCGGCCAGGGAAGGTCGGGTGCCGGTGCCGGAGCCGGCGGCTCCCAAGAAGCCGGAGGAGAGGAGCAAGAAGCAGCAGGGCAAGAGCGTGGCGGAGCCGGCGGGGACGGGTGAGCTGCCGCGGGGGTCCCGGGGGTCCCGGGCAGCCCGGCCGCGGTGACGGGGACCTTGTGCTCGGCAGATCCCGGCGCGGCGGGGAAAAGGTTGGAGATGAAACCCCGCGTGCCCGTCCGCTACTGCACCCTGGGCACCCGCGACTCGGCCAGGTGAGGGGACGCGGGCACCCCGGGGTGCGGCCGGGGCGGGGGCGGCGGTGGCAGCGGGGCTGTGGCTCTTGCAGGAACCCCCAGACCCTGGTGGAGGTGACGTCCTTCGCCGCCATCAACAAATTCCAGCCCTTCAACGTGGCCATCTCCAGCAACGTCCTGCTGCTCCTGGTGCGTCCCCTCCCCGGGCTGCGACGTCGCCGATGGCACCGGGGACACCCGCGGCGAGCGAGCGGGGCGTCCCCCGCGCCGTCCTTTTAATGCCAAAACCCTTGGTTTTAATGCCAAACCCTTGGTTTTAACCTTTTCCTTTAGGATTTCCACAGCCACCTGACGCGGAGCGAAGTGGTGGGGTACCTGGGGGGCCGGTGGGACACCAACACCCAGCGTAGGTGGGGTTTGGGGGGGCGGTGGGGGTGGCCCTGCCGTGGGCTGGGGGTGTCACCGCAGTGTCCCCGCAGTGCTGACGGTGCTTCGAGCCTTCCCGTGCCGGACCCGCCTGGGCGACGCCGAAACCGCGGCCGCCGTGGAGGAGGAGGTGAGGGGGATGCTGCGGGCTCGGGGAGAGGGCAGGGGGCTGCGGAGGGGCTGGAGCTCACGGCTTGTGCCCCCTCCCCAGATCTGCCAGAGCCTGTTCCTGCGGGGGCTGTCGCTGGTGGGGTGGTACCACAGCCACCCCTTCGGGCCCGCGCTGCCGTCCCTGCACGACATCGACGCGCAGATGGATTATCAGCTCAAGCTGCAGGGCAGCGGCAACGGCTTCCAGCCCTGCCTGGGGCTCATCTGCGGTACGTGCCCGGGGGGATCCCAGGGGGCTCCCGGGGGGCCGGGGCCGCTGTCACCCCCCTGTGCCACCCCGCTCTGTCCCCGCAGGGCCCTTCTACCACGGCAACCCCGGCGCGGAGTCCAAAATCGCGCCCTTCTGGGTGATGCCGCCGCCAGAGGTAAGCGAGGGGAGAATTTGGGGTTGGGTGCCCCCCCCACCCAGCCGGCGCCCTCGGGTGCCCCCCAGGGTGGCAGAGCTGTGGGGTGACCCCTGCCTGGCTTCCCCGTCCTCCAGCAACGCCCCAACGACTACGGGATCCCCATGGACGTGGAGGTCACCTACATCCAGGACGGGTTCCTCACCAACGACGTCGTGCAGGAGATGGTGAGAGAGGGGTGGGGGCCCCAAAACCCCCCGAGCTCATTGGGGGGGCCCCACCGCTCGTCCCCATCCTGCCCTTAGCCCTGCTGATGGTGACAGTCCCTTCTCCAGCCCCCCTCGGAGCCACCGAGGTCTCGATGCCGCAGGTTCGGGGTGCCCCTGCCCGGCTTTGGGGCACCCCCAGGGCCTGCAGCCCCTCTGTGTCCCCCCAGACGCTGCTGGTGGAGTTCTATAAGGGGGCTCCCGACCTGGTGAAGTTCCAGGAGCTGTGGAGTCAGGATCAGACCTACCTGGACAAGCTGAAGGTGAGCAGGGCCGGGAGGGGAGGGGGCTTGGCTGGGACACCAATTCCCTGTGCTGGAATTTGGGGCACCAGTTCCCTGTGCTGGAATTAACTGGGGCTCCCCTCTCAGGGCTCCCTGGCCTCCCGCACCCCCAAAGACCAGAGCTTTGCCCACGTCCTGGAGCAGATCTTCAGCCTCCTCAAGCTCAGCGGGTGAGGGCCCGGGGCCCCTCGACACGGACCAGGATCCTCCTGCAGCCCGGGCGGGGCTCGGCAGCCCCGGGGCTCCCCGGACCCGGCGTGGGGCAGCTCCTGCGGCTCCTGCGGCTCCTGCAGCTCTCACAGCTCCTGCAGCTCCTGCAGCTCCTGCGGCTCCTGCAGCTCCCGCAGCTCCTGCAGCTCTCACAGCTCCTGCAGCTCTCACAGCTCTCACAGCTCCTGCAGCTCCTGCAGCTCCTGCAGCTCCTGCGGCTCCTGCGGCTCCTGCAGCTCTCACAGCTCCCGCAGCTCCTGCAGCTCTCACAGCTCCTGCAGCTCTCACAGCTCTCACAGCTCCTGCAGCTCCTGCGGCTCCTGCAGCTCCTGCGGCTCCTGCAGCTCCTGCAGCTCTCACAGCTCCTGCAGCTCTCACAGCTCTCACAGCTCCTGGAGCTCCTGCGGCTCCTGCAGCTCCTGCAGCTCCCGCAGCTCTCACAGCTCCTGCAGCTCCCGCAGCTCTCACAGCTCCCGCAGCTCCTGCGGCTCCCGCAGCTCCTGCAGCTCCCGCAGCTCTCACAACTCCTGCAGCTCCTGCAGCTCCTGCGGCTCCTGCAGCTCCTGCAGTACCTGCAGCTCTCACAGCTCCTGCAGCTCCCGCAGCTCCTGCAGCTCTCACAGCTCCTGCAGCTCTCACAGCTCTCACAGCTCCCGCAGCTCCTGCAGCTCTCACAGCTCCCGCAGCTCCTGCAGCTCTCACAGCTCTCACAGCTCCTGCAGCTCCTGCGGCTCCTGCAGCTCCTGCAGTACCTGCAGCTCTCACAGCTCCTGCAGCTCTCACAACTCCTGCAGCTCCTGCAGCTCTCACAGCTCCCGCAGCTCCTGCAGCTCTCACAGCTCTCACAGCTCCTGCAGCTCCTGCAGCTCTCACAGCTCTCACAGCTCCTGCAGCTCCTGCAGCTCTCACAGCTCCCGCAGCTCTCACAGCTCCTGCAGCTCTCACAGCTCCTGCAGCTCCTGCAGCTCTCACAGCTCCTGCAGCTCTCACAGCTCCTGCAGCTCTCACAGCTCCTGCAGCTCCTGCAGCTCTCACAGCTCCTGCAGCTCTCACAGCTCCTGCAGCTCTCACAGCTCCTGCAGCTCCTGCAGCTCCTGCAGCTCCTGCAGCTCTCACAGCTCCTGCAGCTCCTGCGGCTCCCGCAGCTCCACCGGCCCCGCGCTGCCCCGGGGCGGCCGTGCAGGTGGGGCAGTCTCTGGGCCAGTGCTTTGTGGAAGTGGCAGTTCGATTAAAGAGCAGTTCCTGAGGTGGCTCCGCTGGCTCGGGGACATCCTGCCGTGGGCTGGACCGAGGGGGTGTGTGAGGAAATTCCTCCCTGGGAGGGTGGGCAGGCCCTGGCACAGGGTGCCCAGAGAGGCTGTGGGTGCCCCTGGATCCCTGGAAGTGTCCAAGGCCAGGCTGGATGGGGTTTGGAGCCTGGGACAGTTCCCGGTGTCCCTGCCCTCGACCTTCCAGGTGCCACCCAACCCAAACCATTCCCTGATTCCACGACGCAGCCGTTAGAAAGAAGAAAACATTTAATACTTTCAATTCAGAGATACAAGTCAAGAATTGTGGGTCGGGGTTTTTTTTTTTTTCCCCTAAAAACCAGGAGAAACCATTACAAAAAAAAAAAAAAAAAAAAAAAAAAAAAAGAAAGAGAACAACCCAAAACAAAAAAAACCGCAAAAAAACAACAAACCAAAAAACGAAAACAAAACAAGAAGAGACCTAGCGAGTTGTCCCAGCTGACAGAACGCGTTTCAATCCACCTGAGCGGGAGCCCGTGTCCCCGGGATGTCACCCTGGTCCCACCGGGGAGGGCACAGCGGGTCCCTGGGGCTCCCTGCCCTGCTGGGAGCTGGCGAGGGGCTGCCCTGAGCCCCCCCGGGCCGGGACCGGGCTCAGACACACGGGCACGGAGCAAATCCTTGCCGAGGAGCGGGAGCGGGAGCCGGGAGCGGCGGGGCCGGGGGTGCCCAGCCCCGGGAGGGGCAGAACCCTCTCCTGTCGCCGGAGAGCTCCGCGGCCCCATCCCACCAGGAAAAGGAGAGCGGAGGAACAAGGGGCGGCAGAAGTGACACCGAGATGAGCCGTCCCTTTCCCCAGCAAGGCAGGGACACTGCTGGTGCGCTGCTGTGCCCAGGGAAGGCAGCTCCAGGCACAGGAGGGACCCCCGGGAAAAGGGGGAACGAGCCACAGCCTCTGCCCCAGCACAGACACCCCGGGCTGTGGCCCAGCCCCTTCCCCCGCAGAAGATCCCCCGGGTGTGACCGGCTCGGGAGAGTTTGCAGCAGGAAAAGCCGGAGGAGGTCCAGGAAAAAAACCCCCATGGGCAGAAGGGACATCCAACCCTGAGGGGCTGAGCTGTGCGGGGACGGGGCCAGAAGGGCAGGGGACATCCCTGCTGTCCCTGCAGCGCGGGCAGGGCCGGCTCCGAGCCCCGAGCCCCGAGCCCCGAGCAGGGCCGCCTTAGTGTTCGCTGGCTGGTTTAGTGTTGCTGTGCCCCAGCTCCCCTGCCCTGATCCCTGCGGGATCCCGCGGGGACAGCGGCAGCGATCGCTGGGGCTGGGGCTGCCCTGCCCTAGGGCCGTGTGCCCGGGGACACATCCCGTGTGTCCCCCTGCACCATCCCTGTGTCCAGGACACATCCCGTGTGTCCCCCTGCCTCATCCATGTGTCCAGGACACATCCCGGTGTCCCCCTGCCTCATCCCTGTGTCCAGGACACATCCCGTGTGTCCCCCTGCACCATCCCTGTGTCCAGGACACATCCCGTGTGTCCCCCTGCACCATCCCTGTGTCCAGGACACATCCCGGTGTCCCAGTGCCTCATCCGTGTGTCCAGGACACATCCCGTGTGTCCCCCTGCACCATCCGTGTGTCCAGGACACATCCCGGTGTCCCAGTGCCTCATGTGTGTCCTCCTTCCTCATCCCTGTGTCCAGGACACATCCCGGTGTCCCCCTGCACCATCCCTGTGTCCAGGACACATCCTGACTGTCCCATTGCCTCATCCAGGTGCTGGACCCAAAGGAAAGACGGGAATTGGGGAGGGACAGGGACAAGGACAGGGACAAGGACAGGGACAGGGACAGGGCAGTGCTGGCGGCACGGCCGGGGCGGGGGGGGGGGGCGCACGAAGTACCGAAGTTCAAGCACCAGAAGGACAAAAAAACCAAACCAAAACAAAAACGAACAACAACAACAACAAAAAAAACCAAAGCAAAAAGAAAAAAGAAAAAGCAAAGAACCGAATTCCCGGGGGGAAGGGGCCGTGGGACCCTTCTGGTTTGTTCCCTGGTGGCGCCCGGCCCCGAGGCGAGGCAGGGAGGGCGGGCTGGAGCCGGAATGGAGCCGGGGACGCTCGGGGCGGGGGCAGCGCCGTTTCACTGAGGTAGCGGGACCAGCACTTCCACGTAGTTGAGCGGGAAGAAGCCGGACTGGCCGTGGATCATCCCCTCGTACCAGTTCTCGTCGATCTGGTTCGTCAGGGTGATGATGTCGCCCTCCTTGAAGCCCAGCTCGCCGTCGTTCTCGGGCTCGAAGTCGTAGAGGGCTTTGCAGCAGGGCTGGTCCAGGGGGGCTGCGGGGACAGCGGGGACACGTCAGCACCGCCGCACAGCCTGCATGCAGCGGGGATTGCTGCACCGGGGATTGCTGCAGCGGGGATTGCTGCAGCGGGCACTCCTGCACCGGGGATTGCTGCAGCGGGGATTGCTGCACCGGGGATTGCTGCAGCGGGGATTGCTGCACCGGGCACTCCTGCAGCGGGCACTCCTGCAGCGGGCACTCCTGCAGCGGGCACTCCTGCAACGGGCACTCCTGCAGCGGGGATTGCTGCACCAGGGGATTGCTGCAGCGGGGATTGCTGCAGCGGGGATTGCTGCAGCGGGGACTCCTGCAGCGGGGATTGCTGCAGCGGGCACTCCTGCAGCGGGGACTCCTGCAGCGGGGATTGCTGCACCAGGGGATTGCTGCAGCAGGGATTGCTGCAGCGGGGATTGCTGCAGCGGGGACTCCTGCAGCAGGGATTGCTGCAGCGGGGACTCCTGCACCGGGCAGTCCTGCAGCGGGCACTCCTGCAGCGGGCAGTCCTGCAGCAGGCACTCCTGCAGCGGGGACTCCTGTAGCAGGATTGCTGCAGCGGGGACTCCTGCACTGGGGATTGCTGCACCAGGCTCTGCATCCTGCCCTGCACCTGGGACTCCTGCAGTGGGCTCTGCACCCTGCCCTGCACCTGGGACTCCTGCAGTGGGCTCTGCACCCTGCCCTGCCCTGCGATTCCTGCCCTGGGATTCCTGCACCGGGCTCTGCACCCCTCCTGCATTGCCAGCGCAGTTCCCACCGGCCCTTCCCTCGGCGCCGCAGCTGCTCCGTGCTCCTCTCCAGCCCCTGTCCCAGCACAGATCCTGCTCCCACCACGCCGTGTGCTGCTCCTGCACCTGCACCTCTGCGTTCCAGCCCGACCCTGGTCGCTGACACCGCTCCCCCTGGAGAGGGGAGAACCTGCCCTGTGCTCAGTGGAGGGGCTGGACACGGAGGGGGGCTCTGGAGGGGTCACCCCACCCCTGAGGGTGACAGGAGGGACAGGACGGCAGCTGCCTCCCTTCCACCCATGAGCAGCCCCCCAAAACTCGGGAGAAGCCCCAAGTGTCGTTCCCCCGGCTCAGCTGCAGGGTCCAGGCACCGCCTTTGGCTCTGTGGGATTCCCTGCTGCTCACTCCGTGCGCTGACATTTTGGGGCTCAGCTTTTGGGGCTGGGAGAATCCCAGTGGGAAGGGACAGAGCTAAGAGAGACCTCCAGGGCCTGCAGGACCCCCCAGCCCTCCCCACTGTGCTGGGGCTCAGCCAGGGCACGGGAATGGCAGCAGGGGCACCCAGCACATCCAGCTGCTCAATATCCCTGGGAGTGTCCCAGAGCGGGCTGGACGGGGCTCGGAGCAGCCTGGGACAGTCCAAGGTGTCCCTGCCACGGCAGGGGTGGGGATGAGATGGTCTGGAAGGTCTCTCCCAACCCAAACCATTCCGTGATTCCAGGGCCCACAGCGAGGGAGGGCCCAGCACGAGAAGAGCCCTCAGAAATCACCACCAAGCAGCAGCCAGACGTGGATGGGTTTGAGAGAACTCCCCAAAACCACCAGGCTGGTCCCACCACCACGGCCCTGCTCCACGCTCCTTGCCAGCACAAACAGCTCCAAGCCCCAGCCCCGGGGATCCCAAGGTCCTGCAGGAGGAACCACGGACCCCACATCACCCCACAACCCCTCCCAGGCCCAGCTGCGACCACACCCCACAAACTCCACGAGCTGAGGCTCTGCCTCCTCCCTGCAGCCTTCCGCAGGGACACGGGGAGCAGGAGGGGGAGAGATCCAGGAGAGATCCAGGCTGGGTGCTTGTGAGAACTGGGAAATCCTGGAGGTGCCTGATCTCTCGTGGGGAAAGCACCCGATCCCTGCGGATCAGCGCTGGGAGCTGCTGCAGCTCCTCCCCGTGAGCCAGGCCCTGCTTTTGGGGTGGAAAATCCCACAGGAGCGTAGCTGGGTTAATTCAGGGCTCAGCACGGAGGGATGAGCAGCTCCAGGGAGCGGCAGCAGCAGCGAGGAGCAGCCAGGAGAGAGGGGAAAGGAGAGGAGAGGAGAGGAGAGGAGGCCACACACGGAGCAGCGCAGAGGGAGGAAACTCACGGATACTCCTGACGGAGGCCCGGGACGGCTTGTCCGACCGGAAAGAGGTGGAAGCTGCTTCCAAACAAAAGAGAGACATGCTTAAACCAACGGGAACGGGAGACAGGGGCAGGCAGGGCCCACAGGGATCTGTCAGGAGAAACCCCATGCTGTTAGGAACCCGGCGCGATCAGGGAGGGAGGGAGGGATGCAGAGAGGGATGGAAGACAAGGAGGGAGGGAGGCTTCAGGAGTTTTCCTGTCTGGCACTGAGAGCGAGAGGCCCAGGCTGGAGACCCCTCTGGCACACAACACAGCAAAGGCTCCTGGCTCCCAGGAGAAAACAGCCCGATCCAGAGGCGCTCCCGACGTTTTCCAGAGCCACGGGCTCGTGCAGCAGCATCCAGCACGGCAGGAACGCCCTGCGCAGGCAGAGCAGCTGCCCCGCTTCCCCGGGACAAGGTTACCTGAGACTTTGGGCGTGGGGTTGCAGGAGAAGCCCCCGTTGGACTGGTCGCTTTCCCTGAAGTCGTAGGTCTCCCTGGGCTTGGGTTTGTACTCCCGCTTGGGACGCGAGGACGCCTCCCTCATCCTGGGACAGGGAGAAGAGCCAGGGTGAGGGCAGCAAGGAACGGGACCAGCGCCGTGCTTCACCCGGGGGGCTGCAGTTTGTAGGCAGGGATTTGCACAGGTCCCTTTGGAGGGTGGGACTTCGCCGGGTTTGGGATCTCATGCAGCCCGGGGTTCGCCGTGGAACGCTCAGGAATTCAGGCCAGCAGAGGACACTCGTGCTGTAGCTTGAAAGCTCAGCCCCGGCAGGATCCTCCCAGCTCCTCCCAGTTCAGAGCCGGCACGGGATCCAGTTCCTCCCAGGAGGGAAGAGCAGCGGGGAAGCACTGCCAGATCCTCCCCAGAGTGAGCAGGCTGAGGAAGGAGAGGTGGGACCAGCCTTCCTCAGCCAGGATTTGGGCTGGATCAGACACCCAGCTAAACCCAAATCCCCCCCGGAACAGAACTGGCTTTTCCAAGGCCAGGCTGGACAGGGCTCACGGCACCCTGGGCTCGTGGAAGGTGTCCCTGCTCCGTGAGCTTCCAGCTCCCTTCCAACCCCATCCACTGCCGCACTCTGTGATTCCGAGGGGTCTCAGGTGCCTCCAGAGGGAACACTGGGAGCACTGGGAGCACCCCAGGCCTCACCTGCGCTTGAGCTTCTCGGTGAGCTCGTCCAGGATCTGCACGGCCTGCCTGTGGTAATCCAGCTGGGCGTCCACCAGGGCTGACAGCTGGCTCACCTGCTCGATCTGCGGAAGCACCGGGCTGGGATCAGCGCCTGCAGCCTCCTGTGCCGCCCCTGGGGCTGCACGGGGCCCTGGGGAGCCCAGCACGAGGTTTGGGATTTGGCTGAGACCGCGCAGGACAGAGCCAGCTTCCTGCCATTCCCGGGTTTGCCGGCTGGGAGATCCTTCCCAAACCCCTGTGAGCTGTGGGACCTCCCAGACTGATTCCCCCTGAGAGCCTGCTTGGTGCCAGGCACGGGCTCTGCTCCGGCCAAGAGCTGGATCAGGGTTAAGGAATCCGTCACATCACCCAGATCTGGGCGTTCCCGGAGCAGAACCACGCTCGGGAGGAACTGGGGTGTAACCAGTGCCTCCCTCAGGGACACAGAACCCCCAGCCCTGCGCCCCCACACTCACATCCGTCTCCAGCAGGTTGTGCATGCTGGTCTCTGCCACTTCCTTGGATTCCTCAAACTTCTCCATGGCCTGCCGGAGCTCCTCGTCCGGGATCTTGCCCTGTCGCTTCTTCTTGTAGTCGAAGTCCAGGCGCCTCCCTTCCAGCTTCTTGAGGTGGTGCTGGGGGAGGATGGAGAGCACAGGGAAGAGGGAAAAGCCAGAGGCTTGGGAGGGCAGCTCCAGTTACAGCCTGAGTTCATTGGTGTCAGAAACCTGATCTCCTGTGGCTCCCACCTTTGCTCCAGGTGGGAGAGAGGCCCCAGGGTGGGCTGGGGGAATGATTCCAGACCCTTTGCACCAAGGGAAAGGCTGCAGAGCAGCCCAGGTCCGCTCCCTGCAGCAGCCTTTTGGGAAGGCGAGGAGCTGTCCTGCTCCTTGGAGCTCCCCAGGAGCTGCAGGGATCTCTGGGCAGCAGCAATGTGGGCTCTGCACCCCTGGATCTTAGGGCAGGGATGTTCGAAGCAGCCCCACGGAAGCGGGGTACCGACAGGCACTGAGGCAGCACGTGGTGAGATTATTTCACCAGGACACCGCTGACACTCCCTCAGGAGACCTGACTGGGGTCCTGGAGCTTGGGATGGATCCCATTCTTGATCCTGGACTCGACTGTGTGCAGCACACAGGAGCTGCTGAGCTCCCTGCTCTCCCAGGGAGACCCCAGAGGGCTCCTTGGGATGCTGAGCAGAGACCTGAGGGGAGCTGGCGGGAGCTCCGAGCCCAAATTTCTCCCATCTGAGAGCTCGCAGCGCTAAGAACCCAACTCAGCAAGCCTGGAAGGGGCGTTGGGATGGATTCCCACGGCACCCTCCACCAAAGGTGGCAAATGGAGACCCACTCCAACCTGCATCCAGCCTTTTGGGCTGCTCAGGAGCAGCAGGAGCAGCGCTGAGCAGGGAGGAAATACCAGAGAGTCTGGAGGGAGAAAACACACACAGCGCCGGGAATTCCTGCCAGGCCCTGGTTCCCAGCACCGCGGAGCAGGAGGCTCCGTGCAGCGACGGCCCTAGAGAGCAGGGAGGTGAGAAAACCACGGGACGGCGTTTACCTGGATCTCTTTCAGGTCTTTGTCACACAGGTTCTGCAGGGGATCGATGAAGTTTTGTTTGACCTCGATGTCCAGCGAGTCCTTCACCTCCGCCAGGCGTTTCATGGATTCGCCGGCGTCCAGGAGCGCGTCCCCTGCGGGGAGAAGGGAATTAAACAGAGCCCGAGGCCCAGGGGATGCAGGAAGTGCCAGAATCACAGAAAGGTTTGGGTTGGAAGGACCTAAAGCCCATCCAGCCCCACTTTCCGCAGTCTCAGAGCTCAGGGTCGCTCACTGAAACCTGTTGAGTTCCATCCTTTTCTAAGGCTCTGGCTGCTCTGACACTTAAACCAGGCAGACTTGCAGCAAAGCATACTCAGTGCTGGCTTTTTAGTGCACAGGAAACACTCAGAGATGAAATTATTCCTGTGCAGCTCTGGCAAAACAACAGTTTCAGCAGCGAGTGAGCACAGGAAAACGCACAAGTGAGAGAGAGGGTCAAGGGAAAACATCTCTCCACCGTCCAGCTGGAAAAACCAATAGGCCAGAAGTGTTATTTCAATTGTAATAACCCTGAACAACCTGGAAGGGAGGGATGGAGTCCTCAACGCTGCTTTAAGGAGCCCATTAAGGAAACAAGAGTTCGGTGTGCGCTCCTAAAAGCTTCCTTCCCTTGCTCTCCTCGTTCCCTGTGAGCCAGGATTGATGCAGAGCTCTGAGCTGGCCAGGGAGGATCTCCAAAATCCTCTGTCAGTCCCCTGAAAGCAGCCAGAGGTTTTTAATTTTCCTGAGGCAAGGCAGCTCCTCCCTGCCCTGGCAGAGCCAGCTGTGCCGCCCCGGGAGCACCGCGTGCGCCGGCCGAGGCTGCAGGGGATTAAATCTGATGTCAGCACCAGGCTTCACCCCCTCCTCCCTGCCAGCCACACGTGGCCACGAGCAACAGCCAGGCCAGAAGATTTCTTGGCTCGGGCCTCCCAGTGGAATCCCAGCGAGGTTTGGGTTGGAAGGGATCCGTAGGAGCTGTGTGAAACTCCCAGCCTTGCTCCGTGTCCCGTTCCTGCTTCACTGCTCAGTTTTTTATTGTGAGCGCAAATTTATCTCAGAGTTTAGTGAGAAAGCGGATTGAGATCCAGGATAGCTGGGATCACAGAGTAAGGGGATGGTTTGGGATGGAAGGACCTTAAAGCCCATCCAGTCCCACCTTCCACTGTCCCAGCCTGCTCCAGCCTGGCCTTGGACAATTCCACGGATCCAGGGGCAGCCACAGCTGCTCTGGGCACCTGTGCCAGGGCCTCACTCCCCTCACAGGCAGGAATTTTTTTCCAGTCTAACCCTAAACCCGCTCTCCTTCCCTTGGAACCTGCTCCTTTCAAACCCCTGGAGCTGTTCGGCGCCACGAGGTTCAGCCAAACCCCTCCCGAACTGCGAGCGACGCCCCGGGAGCCTCCCCCGGCCCCTCTCCTCCCGTCCCAGGGGACACTCACCGAAGTTGGAATCCTCTCCCAGCTCCTTCCCGTAGCGGATCATGCACTCCCCCAGCAGCCCCTCGGACTGGGGGTAGCCGGGGTTCTTCACCTGCCCGCGGATCTTGGACATGGTGTTGAGCATGGTCAGCTTGGCTCTGGAAGCTGCCACACAAACGCCTCAGCCTCTGCCACCTCCGCATTCCCTGCATCCCACAGCTGCTGCCAACTGAGGGTTTGTTTTTTTTTCCCCCTCCCTCTACCCTGCCAAGAGGCTCCGTTGTTTCCATCCCACAGAAATATCCCTCGCTACGAGAAGAGGTTCTTTTCCAGGACACGAAGCAAAAATAGTTTCCCCACAGCTCGGCTAAGGAAGGCCAAAGGAGTTTCCCCAGCCCTCCCAAGGTCCCTGGAGTGCTCCCTGGAGCAGCTGGCTGGAAGGATGCAGGGCTGACAGAGCCAGCCACCCCCTCCCAGCCCAGAAACATCACTTTTCCTGGATATTCCGAGAAAAACGGGTCCCTTAGGGCCTCTGAGGCAAAGGCTGCATCTGTCCTGAACCCGCTCAGCAGCCTGGACTCAGGGCAAGAGGGGGGCCCAGCTGTCCAGCTGATCCAAACCTGGAGCAAAAGGGATCTCCCTGATCTCCCTGGGAAGGGGACAGGGGAGGGCCAGGCGCTCACCTGGGTTGGGCTGGAGGTACTCGATGGTTCTGGTCAGTACTTCTGTGATGGCCTTGCTGGTCAGGTCCACTTTCTGCAGGAGAGACGAGAGCCCAGCGAGGATCAGCTTGGGGATTCAGCCGATCCCGCAGGGGCCACGGGGTGATTTTGGGGGATTCCTCTGGCTCCCCGCTCACCTTTTCCATCTCCTTGAAGTCATCGTCTAACTTGGTCCCTTCGGCCCCTCCGACCTTCTCGCTGACCAGCTGTGGAGAAAGGACGAGGGAGGAGGATCAGGCACTGATTCAACCTTCCCCCCTGGTGGAGGAATCCTCTGGGAGGGAAAGGGAACAGGGATGATCCACGCTACGAGAGAAAGGAGGCGGCAGGAACATCCCAAAGCCCCTCAAGGAGACCCCAAACATCCCTGAGCACCCAAAGCTCGGCACAGTCAGGATGTTCCTCACCCACCAGGAGCTCCACAGCTCCCTAAATCCCAGCCCACGGCTATAACTCCAACGCCTGCTGGGAAAAAAAACACCAAACCAAGCAGCACAAGCGTCTCTCAGCTCCACTTGGAGCCAAGGGCTCAGTTTCACACACGGCAAAATCCAAGTAAACAGGGAATGAACACGCTCAGCTCCCAGCACAGAACAGCCTGGGGAGCGCAGAGCCACCGCCGCAATTCCACCACCAGGCTGGAATTCTTTGCCAGGGATGTTTGACGAGCTGGGATGTCAGGGCTCGTTTCCCCACCCCAAGGGTCCCTCCCTGCAGCCCCGGCAGGGGAGCGCTCCCATCCCAGCCCCGGGCAGGGGGCTGAGGGAAGCAGCAGTGCTGGGGATGCAGGACACGGGAACTGGCCCAAAACTGGGATCATGGAGCCGTCCAGGTTGGAAAAGACCTCCAAGGGCATTGAGTCCCACCACGTTCCTGTGCCCAGGTGCCACGTCCATCGTTTTCTTGGACATCTCCAGGGATGGGGATTTCATCTGCTCTGGGCAGCTGTGCCAACGCCTGGCCAATCCTTTCCATGAACAAATTCTCCCTGATTTCCAATCTAAACCCTTCCTGCTGCAACTCGAGGCCGTTTCCTCTTGTCCTGTTGCTCCCTGGAGCAGAGCCCGACCCCCACCTGGCTCCACCCTCCTGTCAGGGAGTTGTGAGGAGCAATTAGTGATTATTTTGCCCCAATCAACAGCAAATTCCCCATCCAGACGTCCAAAGTGGTCTGGGAAACCTGGCACTGGCTCCCAGCGCTCCCGGGGCATTGCCAGGATTCCTCCTGTTTGGACTGAAAACTCAGATCTGAAGGAACAATCGGGTTTGTTTACTCCAACATCAAATATTTGATTTTTATCGAGGCTTTCTTCCTCTGGAACACTCCTGCTCCCGTGGGGACACAAAATGGGGCTGGATGTTTTCTGAGGAAGAGGGGGAGGGATCCCTTTAGGGAATTATCCGGGTTCAGAGACACCAAACCAGCAGAGGGAAGGGAAGGGAAGGGAAGGGAAGGGAAGGGAAGGGAAGGGAAGGGAAGGGAAGGGAAGGGAAGGGAAGGGAAGGGAAGGGAAGGGAAGGGAAGGGAAGGGAAGGGAAGGGAAGGGAAGGGAAGGGAAGGGAAGGGAAGGGAAGGGAAGGGAAGCTCTCCTGGTTTTCTGGATTTCACTTTCCTGCTTTAACTCTCCGAAAAGGGACATGGGACACAGCCAGAGTGAGCCATGATGGCCAGTCCCTGCTCCCTGCTCCCAATCCCTGCTCCCTGCTCCCAGTCCCTGCTCCCTGCTCCCAATCCCTGCTCCCTGCTCCCCAATCCCTGCTCGCAGTCCCTGCTCCCTGCTCCCAGTCCCTGCTCCCTGCTCCCAATCCCTGCTCCCTGCTCCCCAATCCCTGCTCGCAGTCCCTGCTCCCTGCTCCCAGTCCCTGCTCCCTGCTCCCAGTCCCTGCTCCCAGTCCCTGTTTCCTGCTCCCAGTCCCTGCTCCCTGCTCCCAGTCCCTGCTCCGTGTCCAGCCCTCGGAAGCAGCTCCAGGGACATCACCCACCATCCCCCCCAGCAGCTGGAGAACCCATCCGAGTGTGATTTCCTGCTCCGCTCCTGGGTGCCAGCACACGCCCCAGCGCCGAGCCGGGCAGGCACGCTTCTCCCTGGAGCCTGGAGCTTCTCCCTGGAGCCTGGAGCTTCTCCCTGGAGCCTGGAGAAGGTGCCAGGAGCAGCTGCCAGGCCTGCCAGGACAAGCTCGGCAGGGCACAGCTCTGCCAGGACAAGCTCGGCAGGGCACAGCTCTGCCCCAGCTGCCACCCCTGAGCCCTGCCAAGAATCCCGCAGCCACAACGGGATCCCTTCCACCTCGGGAAGCCTGCTCTGCTCCCTAACACACCTGGGAAGGCTGCAGTCATCCCGAGCAGCTCCATTCCCACTCTCCTCCCTGGATTTGTGGCCTGGGAAGCTGCAAAGCTCTGCCAGGACCCTGCTCCGGGGGGCCCGCGTGCCAGGCCGGCAGAATCCACCAGCACGGAGATTCCGGAAGGCTCCACACCCTCCGGAGAGCCCGGAGAAGTGAAGGAGGCAAAACCCAGGCAAAACCCCCTCGTTTCCAGACTGATTTAATCCTCCTTTTGACGTCCGAGCAATGCTGCTGCTGCCCTGCTGGGAGGGAATAATAAGATTGAGGTTCTCTCCCTGCCGGCTCTGATTAAACTGGGAGGCGTCAGCACGGGAGGAAAGGAGGAAGGACTCCATCTCCACATCCCCACATCTCCACATCCCCACATCCCCACATCCCCACATCCCCACATCCCCACATCCCCACATCCCCACATCCCCACATCTCCACATCTCCACATCTCCACATCTCCACATCTCCACATCCCCACATCTCCACATCCCCACATCCCCACATCCCCACATCCCCACATCCCCACATCCCCACATCTCCACATCCACACATCCACACATCCCCACATCTCCACATCTCCACATCCCCACATCTCCACATCCCCACATCCCCACGCTCCTGAAGCCGGCAGGAGCGGAGATAAACCAACACAGATCCCCAGACACCGGCTCCTTGTTCAGCCTGGAGCCAAATTCCCCAGGTGCCGCATCCTGAATGCCATCCTGAATGCCATCCTGAATCCCATCCTGAATGCCATCCTGAATGCCATCCTGAATGCCATCCTGAATCCCATCCTGAACGCCATCCTGCTGCCCCAGAGGGCCTGGGAAGGATGGGCAGGGGGTGCCTGCATTCCTCTGGGAAGCACTGACCTCCCCAGGATCCGTGCAAGGAAGGGAGGAAGGAAGGGTTTGAAGGGTTTATCCGCACACTGCTGGGCTCAAGGGAACTGGAAGGCAGTTGGGGGAATGCTGGCGCCGCAGATTCCGGCAGCCCTTCCCCCAGGAAGCAGCTCTGGGGCTTTTTGGAGGACGTGCTGACAATTCTTCTGTATTTTTCATCTCCTGAGCAGCCAGGAGGAGGCTTGGGATATATCCCTGCTTCCCCCAGCTGGGATCTAACCTCTGCTGAAGGCAGGGAAGGGATGGCACGAGCAGGCACAGAAATGGTTAAAAAGCAAACCAAACATTCCCTGGGAGTGGAAGAGCAGGACAAGCCTGGCCTCCCCTGCTTTCTGCATGGGACACACGCAGAGGGTTCACCCCGGGAGCAGCGAGAGCCGGAGCCTTGGGCCAAACACGTCCCAGAGCAAATATTGGCGCAGGGCGCTGCAGGCTGGGTGGCACCGAGGGCAGATCCAATCTGCTCCCAGCTGGCTGCTCCTGGCGGCTCAGCTGGCATTTCACCTGGAATTCCACCCACAGGGCCCCGGCAGGGAGCAGAGGGCTGAGCAGCGTCCCTCACCTCCACCCGTGTTTCGCTGAGACACCCTCATGGTGGACGTGCTGGAATCTGCTTCTCCAGCTCTCCAGGAGCTTTGGCTGCTGGCACCTTCCCAGGTTTATCAGGGATTTTGCTGATGGCGCAGCCCAAAAATCACCTTTTTTTTTTTTTTGTTTCTCTCCACATCTGTCCCACCTCTGCGCCTGGAATGATGCAGGAATTTTCCAGCTGGTGGACCAGCTTCACCCAAATCTCCAAATCTCTCCTGATCCTCCCTGCTCCTGAATTTACCCAAATTTACCCAGGAGCAGGGAGTGGCTGCAGCATTCCCGTGTTCCTTTCCCCGGTCCAGCTGCCAGGAGAATCCCTGTGCATCCCTCTCTGCACACACACAGCATTCCTGCCTCTCCCCTGGCCACCCTGGCAGCTCACGGATGAGGGAGCCTAAATCCGTGTCATTTTCTGCTAATCACCAGCTTCCCCACGGGATTTCGCAGACCTCATTTCAATATTTCGCTCCCCAGCCTTTAAATATTTTAAAATGGAAAATTATCCCTAATTCCCTCAGCCTCAAACAAGCAAAACACACCAAGAGAAACCCAAAAATCAGGGTTGGTTTTTTTTTTTAAAACTCGCTTTCTTTTTTTTCCTTCGCAGTCAGCCCCTATTTATAACACATCAAACATTTGCCATCCTTGCAATCAAAACAGTTCCCTGCAGTCGACTGAAAACCTTCTTCCTGCAGACTCTGGGGTATCAAAGCCTTCCTCTTCCTCCCCTCCACCCTCCTAACAGCAAGCTGCCTTCAAGAAACACGAAAAAAACCCCACAGATGAGCAAACAGAGAAGCAGCTCTGCCCTGGCTCCCCTCATCCCAGCCCAGGGGGAAAAGCCAGCTCACAAACCCAGGGAAAACGGGGTGGGAATGTTTTGAACCCTCAAAGCTCGGCGCAGACACGGAGCAGGAGTTAAGGAAGGCCAGGGTTAACTGGGGTGGCTGGTGCCCAATGGCCCAGATTCGTGGGATGCTCTGTAAAGCCCAAATCAGAGCCACCACCACCCAGCTCAGCAGGGCGGCACTCCCTGGCATCCAGCTTCACTTTGGGTCATCCCCATCGTCCCACAGAGCCAACGGGACCCTGCCCAGCTCCGTGTGTGTGTGTGTGTGTGAGCAAAGGGCTTCAGCCACCCAGCAGCGGGGTTTGGCAGAGGCAGGCAGGGCTGGAAAGTCCCCAAAACCTCCTGCAAAAAACCCACACCAGTGCAGCTGCAGCACCTGGAAGAGCCTGGGGGTTCTCCTGGAGTGCTCCACGCGGCTCTGCTGCCACGGAGGCTCCCTGCAGAACCAGCTGGTCCTGGGAGGTGTCCTGGGCCATCCTGGGATCCCAGCTCTGCGGGGCTGAGCCTGTCCTGGGATCCCAGCTCTGCTGGGCTCAGTCCATCCCAGGATCCCAGCCCTGACGGGCTCAGCCCATTCCAGGATCCCAGGCCTGCTGGGCTCAGTCCATCCCGGGATCCCAGCTCTGCTGGGCTGAGCCTGTCCCGGGATCCCAGCTATCCCAGGATCCCAGCTATCCCGGGATCCCAGCTATCCCAGGATCCCAGCTATCCCGGGATCCCAGCTATCCCAGGATCCCAGCTATCCCGGGATCCCAGCTATCCCGAGGTCCCAGCTATCCCGGGATCCCAGCTATCCCGGGATCCCAGCTATCCCGAGGTCCCAGCTATCCCGAGGTCCCAGCTATCCCAGGATCCCAGCTATCCCAGGATCCCAGCTACCCCAGGATCCCAGCTATCCCGAGGTCCCAGCTATCCCAGCTATCCCAGGATCCCAGCTATCCCGAGGTCCCAGCTATCCCAGGATCCCAGCTATCCCGAGGTCCCAGCTATCCCGGGATCCCAGGCCTGATGCCATCCCCAGGGCAGCCGGCTCGGGGCGAGCTGGGCACACCCACAGCACAGCTCACACTGATCTGAGCAACTCCTGACCTACTTTGAGGAGAAGAAAACAGATCCCAGTGTTTATTGTGCTGAGTAGGGCAGGAACAATTTCCTCCAGCCTTGGAAGAGGGAGGCTCACTCCCAAGTGCCCAATGGCTGCCCCATCCCTGGCAGCGTCCAAGGCCGGGTCGGACGGGGCTTGGAGCAGCCTGGGACATCCTCAAGGTCCCTCCCAACCCAAACCACTCTGTGATCCCGGGATTTCTCACATCCCCCCACGGCAAACCAGAGGAGGAGCAGCAGCCAGAGCACACCCTGCTGCTGGCTCCAATGTCACCCCTACGGATCTGACCTGCCTGGGGGCACCTGGAACTCCATCAGCCACTCCAAGGTCTGATCTTCCCGAGAAACAGCTCCCGGGGACGTTTCCCCTCAGTTATCCAGCTCCCAGCCTTCTCCTGCAGCTCCTTCCCTGCCTTTTCCCCATCCCCATCTTCCACGAGAGGCCAATCCTGGCTGAGCCTCAGGCCCAAGTGCCAGGCATGAGCTCCATGACGGAATCATGGAATTGCTGGCTTGGAAAAGGTTCGTGCTGAGGCACTTGAGGTGCTCGGCTGCCTCCAGACACGTGCACGGGGAAAACGTGGCTCGGAACACCCCGAGCCTCCCACCCCCTCAGCAGCTGGGACCGGGCTCTCTCCCCTCCCATCCCCACAGCGCCACAGGAATTCCTTGATCTGGAGCAGGAAGGTCAGCCTGGAACAATGAACAGCTCCTTCCCTTCCCTCGGCCGAGGAGGAAAAGCTTCCCAGTGACCTCGGGTCGTAATCTTATCCTACGGAAAGCGCGGGGAAGAGCGGCACAGGCGGCTTTCCAGGAGCCACCTGCCAGCCCTCCTCCTCCTCCTCCTCCTCCTCCTCAGCATCGGGTGACTCATCTCCATCCAGCAGATGGGCTGCAGGAACGAGGACAGCGGGAATTAAAGGCAAACGCGGGGTGTGAGCAGCCAGCGCGGCCGGTGGCAGCGCTGGGCCAGCCAAGGGCGCTCCGAGGATGCTCCGCAGTGCAGCTGCTCCTTCCCGGCTTCGGGAACTGCTCCTCTCCTGGGCTGCAGGGCACAGCTCAATCCCTGGCTGTGACCCCTGGCTACCAAGCTCCCTGCTCCTCAGCTCCTTTTTCCAGCAGGGGACAGAGGGCACGACCCTGCCCCCAGAGCAGACTCATCCCAAAGGACGAAGGTTTCCACAGGAGTCTTGCAATGCTCTTGCTGGAGGGGATGGGGCCGCCTCCCAACAGCCATTTGCATCCTGTTATGATTCCTCACGCACTCTGAACCAAAGCAGACACAATTTCTATTCAGCTGGGGGGGGAAAAAAAGAATAAATAATCATGGAATTGGGTCAAGTCCCAAGGAAAACACGAACACGTAAGGAAGCAGCAGCAGCTCCTCTCTCCCAGCCGTGATTTCCCAGTGACTTCAGCAATCGAGAGGAAGTCCACTAAACCGAGGGCAAGCGTGGAATACTGGCCGTGCGTCCAGACTTCCCGCACAGCCTCCCCGTGTCCTGTCCCAGTGAATCACGGCCTGGCTTCTCCAGAGCTGCTGAGCCATCGTTCCTCGGCAGCTCCACCCAGCCCCAGCACCCAGGGCAGCAAAGGCAGCAGCTCCTCGCCCTGGAGCCGCTCCTGAGACGGGATAGAGAGGTCCAGAGCACTGGAAGTGCCTCCTAGGAATCGCAATCCTCGTTTATTTTTTCCCCAGCTGCAAAGCTTCAGGAAGAGCACGCAGCAGCCTCGTCCTGCGGTCGGCGTTTGGAGGGATTGCCCAAAAAGAAGGGGGGAAAAGAGGAGAGGAGGGTGTAAGACACCTGTAAATCCCTGGGATAAATAATCTCTGGGTGATCCCTGAGGTGCAGGACACTGCTGGGATCTCCCAAAGCGAGGACACAGCCAGGAGCTGGGAGGGAGACAGAAAACCTCCGGATTTGCAGGACGAAGGGAGCGAGCCGGGCTGGTGGGACACAGAGCTGGTGACACGGAGAGCTGCTGGGACACGGCTCTGCAGCCACCAGGGAGATCAAAAAAACGATCCAAAGGAAGGCGAATCCCTGTTCCTGGCTGGGGCTGGGCGGGAGAGCTCGGTGCTCTGCACGTTCCACACGGGGAGCGTGGGCCCGGCGCCCTCCCGGCATGCAGGGACATCAAAGGGGACAGAAAGGGCTGAGGACACTGTAAACACCCCTTTTCCTCGCTGCTTTGAATTCTAGGAAAAGCTCCGTGGCTATCTGAGCAGAGCACGGCATCCTAAGGGAAGGGAGAGCGGGAAGGAGCGATCCCAGCATCCCCAAAGCCGCCAGGAGCGACCGGGGCCGGCGTCGGATCCAACTCCTGCACCAGGACCTTCCCCTCCCAGGGGCTCTGTCAGCTTCCAGCACATCCAAGATGCTGCTGAATCCTTATTTTTTTTCCCTGCTGCACACTAAGACTCATTTTGGAATGGTTTAAATGGGATAAAATTCCTCCCCCCCCCCCCGCTTCCCAGCCCAGCCCTCGGCATCACCGTGGCCCAGAAATCCTGGGAGGTGACATTTGGATGATGTTTTATCCCGGGCAGGCACAAAAGCCCGGAGCCTTTGCCCTTTAGAACTCCCCCAGTAGGATCAGGAGGAGCTTTGCTGGGACAAGAGCTCCTCCAACATCTGGCACTGGGGATTTGTGCCGCCCCTGCTCCCTCGGAACCACGGACACACGTCAGCACCAAACGAGACGGTTCCTAATCCAGGGAAGAAAATCAGGGAATTAAAAAAAAAACCAAAAAAACCCAGCCCCTGCTCCTGCAGTGGATTTCCTTTGGGTGCAGGTGATTGTTTACCCTTTTCCTGCCTTTTTCATCAGGAAAGTGGCGAAATTAATTTTAAATGTGGCTAATCCTGGGACGCTGAATGAGGTTTGGTCAGGAAAGTGGTTAATAAATTATCACTGGAGAATAGGCCGCCCCAGCCAGGGGGTGCAGCCGGGTTTTCAGGCTCTGGGATGAATTATGAAGCATTTTCTCAATTAGGAAAAGCCCTTTAAAGCTTTAATCATGCAAATTTAACCTTCTGTCTCAAAGGCAGAATTTCATTATGGAGATGTTTAACTCATCTTTTTTTTCTTTTTTTTTTTTCTTTTTTTTTTTCCCTTTGTAGCAGAAAAGCAATTTAATTAGTGACAGTACCATGAACTTTATTAATAGCCAGGCATTAGGAGATCCTAAAATTCCCAGTGGCTTTAAAGGGACTGGTTCTATTAATTAGCTGTTGGTGACAAGGCTTTCCTTGGAGCAATCCAGACTCTCCTGACGGATTCTCCATCCACTGGGAGAGGAGCAGGACCTCCAGGCACCCCCAGCCCCAAAACCAGGAGAGGAACCCCCAGCACTGCTTCACCCCTGAGTCTGGGCCAGGCCCTTTCCTGCCACAGGAACCTTTCCTGAAAGCCACGGGATCGCTGATTGACGGGATGGGGCTGAGGGAAACAGGAAATCTGCAAAAAAAATGTATTAATTATCACTTCTGTAATCACAGGGAGATGGGCTGGATCCTGCACTACGTCCCGTCGTGGGGCAGCTCAGGAAAAGGGAAGCTCTGGGATGCTGTGGGGCTTTGCCAGGCCCGTGGCTTGGATCTTTCCCACCGGATCCAGGAAGGAAGGCTGGGACACAGCTCAGAGGGAGCAGATCCGCAGGAACAGCCAGGATCACCCTCCTCTGGGCATCACATCCCAGGCTGGATTCATCCTGAGTTAAGGATGGGAAGGAGCAGGGACAGCGACCTCGGAGTGCGGTGAAACACCCCCAGGGCCGGGACGCAGCTCTGGGATTCCGTGTGAATGAGTTCAGCTGGAATTACGCAGCCAAAACCGTCGGGATTAGGGATTTCTTTTATTCCTGGGCTTCTCAGCGGCTCTCCATCCAGCAGCAGCAGGATCAGCCCCTCACATCCCAGCAGGCACCAACTCCCTCCCCGAGGCCAGGCTGGGTTTTGGAACCGGGATTTCTGCAGTCTCAGGCAGGAGGAGCTGCCCTGCTCCCTCTCCAGTCCCGGTATTCCCACAGGGATGGGAGCACTGGCGTATGCAGGGATGGAGGAGAGGAGGAAGAAGGCAAAAAAAAAAAAAAAGTGCTAAAGAAATGAATCAGCTTTTACAAGGCAGGCTGCCCGAGCTCATCCCCATTTTGCTCTTTCCCAGGAGGAAAGCAGCGGCAGGGAAAAGGGGGAGGAAGGATTTCCTTCCGCTGCATCCAGGAACAATCACCCCTGTGCAATCAGCTGGATAAATCCGTGATTTCAGGCAGATGACGTGGATTCAGCATCCCAGCTGACCCCCCCAGGCCTGAGTCACGGATCCTTCCCTTATCCCAGATTCCCCCAGCTGCAAGCACAGGATAACACTTTCCCTGGCTGACATCAGCCACGGGAAGGGGAGCAAACGGAGCAGGATGCGGAGAGCTGGAGTTCCCCAGCTCTGTTTTCTGCCTCTGCCTTCCAGGAATCGCAGCTCCCGTTACTGTCAGAGCCCAACAGCTGCAAAAACAACCTTTAAAAGAGGGGGGGAAAGTCAGTTTGTAGGAAACTCTGGAGAGAAACAATCCTGGAAAAATGGAAAGTGCTTGGTTCAGGGGCTGCTCAGCTGCAGCAATGATGCAGCCTGCGCAGGGACAGGGGTTTGATGCCAAATCTCCTGGGAAAAGGAGAGGGAAGCCACGGGAAAAGTTCCTGGCTGCAGGTTTTCCCCCTGGATGTGGCTGAGGCACCTCTGTGAGTGTCCAGTCAGGCCTGAAGGGATGCGCTGGGCACCTCACCCCTTCTCCAAGAGTTTGGGGACACTCAGCCTCTGCTTTCCACCTGCCACACGCGGAATCACGGCATGAGTGAGGTTGGGAGATAGAGCTTTGAGACCACTGAGCCCAGCCCAGCTCCAGGTTCACCACTGCGTCCCCGGGTGCCACATCCACGTGGGTTTTGAACCCTTCAGGGATGGGGACGCTGCCCTGGGCAGCCTGTTCCAACGCCTGACAACTTTTTTTCCGTGGAAAAAATTTGCATGAATATCAAATTTCGGTTCCCTCCCTCCCGTCACTCGCTCCTTGTGCGCCCTGCCCTTTCCAGGGAGCTGTGTGGGGAGGAACGAGGTCTCTCCTGAGCCTCCTTTTCGCCCAGGATCTGCAAACACACCACCAAAACAGCTGCAGGCAGCCAGGGGAGGATGCTCCGGGTTGGATCCCGGCTGGAAGCGGAGCTGGAGGATGTCACTCCCCCCACGCCCCAGCAAATCCGGCCTCGGGAGCAGATTAATGTGGAAAAATAAACCCAGGAGCCGCAAGGGGTTCCAGCCCAGGTTAATGTTAATACAGAAACATCAGGCGCTGTGGTGCAGAGGTTGGCAGGAGGCTCCAGGCTGGCAGGGATCAGCAAAATCCCTCGACTTCCCAGTCCAAATTCCCATGTACAGATAAGGAGCTTAGAGCCTGACGCTGCCAAATCCCTCCCACAGGAATTCCCTGCTCCCCTCCTCGCTCACGGGGTGCTGAGGCCCTGGCACAGCTTCCCAAGGATGTTGTGGCTGCTCCATCCCTGGAAGCGTCCAAGGCTGGACGGGGCTTGGAGCAGGCTGGGACAGTGGAAGCTGTCCCTGCACATGGATTGGGATGAGCTTTAAGGTCCCTTTCCAACCCAAAGAGAAAGCCTGGAGGGACCAGTGGGAGCAGGGCTGAGTTAGTATCGAAAAACCCCAAAATATACAAACAACAACAACAACAAGAGCTTTTGAAAGGTTCGTCTGAGAAAGGGAAGAAAAACCCCGCGCTTGAAACGCGCTCCCCGCGTTTGAAAGCGGAGCACAAAGTCACCGCAGAGAGAACCTCGGCCAAGGAGGGAAGAGAGGAAACCCAAGGAGAAGTGAAGGAAATCCCAGTTCGGCAGCTCCAAGAGCAGCGACCACAAAGGCCAAAGAAAAGGGGAAATGTCCCCTCTGCCTGCTGCACCCACGCTGGCACACACGCTCTGGGAGCACGTCCCTGCCTCGGCTCGGAGCAGATGCCACGGCAGCACCCGGGAGGAAGCTCACAGGGCACGGAAAACATTCCCTGCTGGCCCAGGGAGCTCGGGAACGGCAGGTCCCGCTGGGCTGGAGCACATCCCGGGCCAGGCAGGGAGCAAAGGGGCTGTTCATGGCCAAAAATACCTCTGGAAGCCTTGGGAGCTGTCATCAAACTCAGGGAAACGCGCGTGTGTCAAGGGCTGCTGAGTTTTAATTAGCGCTTGCCTTTTCCCCTTCTGGAAAACGGCTGTGGACGTGGAGGAGGAGGTGGCTGGGCCAGCACGAGCTCCCGAGCCCAGGCAGGCATGGCAGGGTTTAGGCTCAGCTCACGCAGGCGTTGGGAGCACGTCAATCCAGTTTGGGACGACAGCAGCGCCCAGGGCTGAACCCCAGACCGGCTGGGGTTGGAAGGGACCTTAATCCCATCCTGTCCCACCCCTGCCGTGGGCAGGGACACCTCCCCCTGTCCCAGGCTGCTCCAAGCCCCGTCCATCCCGGCTTTGGGCACTTCCAGGGACTGGAAGGAGATGAACTCCGAGGTTTCCTCCAACCCAAACCCCCCCCGGGAGCTCCCTGGCTCCACGTGGGCTCTGCAGAGGGGCAGCTCACACCAATCCCCGGGTTCCCCCGTCCCTGCAGAGCTCCCGGGCTGCTCCTGCTGCCAGGTGAGGCCGAGCCAGGCGGGATTCCCGGGATCCCTCCAGCCCCATGTGCTGCTCCCCGTCCCTGCTGACACCCCCAGCATTCCCTCGGGATTCCCCCAGGAGCAGCAGCCTGGGAAGATTTGCAGGATTTTAGGATTTACATCGGTTTGTACCAAACCCAAACGGTGCAAAGGAAGCTGTTTCCACACCAGAAGCTCCCTGCGAATTCCCGGGTGGATGAAACCTCGGGCCAGGCAGGCAGGGAATTCCCACCCTGCTCCCAGCTCCTGCTTCTCCCCTTTTCCTCAGAATGTTTTTCTCCAGCTTTCCTTATTTTTTTTTATTTTTTTTTTTTCAGAGAACAGTTTGCAGCGAACAGGCAGAACCTGTTCTGGACACACTGGGAGCTGCTCCCCATCCGCAGCATTTGCCAGCACGACTCAGGATTTTATTTTATTTATTTTTATTTTTTTTTTCCAGGATACTCCGGGTTCTCTCCTGCGTGTGGGCGCCCGGCTGCCTCACCCAGGGGAGACGTGGGCTTGGAGCAATCACATGGATGAGGCTCACCAGCCAAGCCCTGCTCCCTCTGGATCCTGGACAGGGATCCCAAACCCTCTGGGGTCCCTGCACACCCCGCTCCTGGCTCCTTTTCCCTTCAATTAAGGACAGACGTGGAACAAAACGTAACATTTTAGGAAAGATCTTCCACATGTTCGGCTTTGGCAGCGTCTGATGGTTTGAAGGGAGCCAAAAAACAACTAATCCTCCCCTCCTTCAGCCAAGGGCTGAGTGGGACCAGAGGGGGGAAAGGGAAGAAAAGGGGGAAAGGGAAGAGGAGGCAAAAAAAACGGCCAAACTGGAACCAGTGACTTCCAGTTTCCAGTCAGAGCATCTCTAAATCACAGACACCTCTGACCCCATCCCTGGAGAACTGCAAGGGGGTGGCAGCACCTCTGGAAGAATTTGTGATTCCTCCAAAAAAAAAAAAATCAGTTTCATCGAGGGTTTACAGTGATATTTTTGGGCTTAGGAACACGTTAGTCCTGAGTCACCGAGGGGTTTTCACCTCCTGACACCACCACGGCACATCCTGGCCGGCAAAATCCTCCCACACCGAGCTCCCAGCACGACCTCTCCCCGTGGAAGTTGTGGAAAAAAATCCCACCCCACCACGGTTTAGTGGGTTTGGTGGGAAAGGGGGTGGTGGACGACTTGAGGAATTTGTTATTTTGCTTTGCTGGGTAAATAAAACGGATTTGAGGAGACAGAGCCAAGGAAGGAGGCGACACACGTCGCACACAGGGGTGGGATGAGCTGAAAGGGTTTAAGCTCGGCGGTGGAAAACACGATCCGTGCCAAATTTATCTGGAATTTAAAACAGGGGCAGGAAAGCAGCAGCAGAGGGGGATTTGTGATTCCTGAATCGCTCCCAAAACGCATTAAAAAGACCCCTCGCAACTGTTAACAGGAAGCAGCAGGAAGGATAATGGGGTTGGGAATGGTCAGCCCTCGTTTGAGGGTGAGGGAAAAGGTGTTTGAGACCGATTCCCACAGGGAATCACGCAATGGTTCGGCTTGGAAGACACCTACAAGATCCTATTCCACTCCTTTCCACTCTCCCAGGGCGCCCCAAGCCCCGTGCAGCCCGGCCTTGGACGCTTCCAGGGATGGGGAATTCGGGGGAAGAGCTCCAAGGACGCCGCACAAACCCCGGCCTCGACCCGGGCTGCGACCCCCGAGCCTGAGGAGCTTTTCCCGACACCTCCCGGCCCATTCCCGGTTCTCCCTCGCCGACCCCACGGCGCTGCCCCGCTCCAGCGGCTCTGCAGGAAGCGGCCGCTTCCCGAGGCCGGGCTGCAGCTGCCGGGGTTACCGGGGGTTACCGGGGGTTCCCGGGGGTTACCGGGCCGTTCTCCCGGTGCATCCCCCGCCTGCTTTGGGGCTGGATCCGTCCCGCTGGTGCCGGCGGGTTTTGGGAAGGGGGTGAATCCCCCTTGGTGTCACCCGCCCCGCGCCCTCCGCTCCCCGGCGGAGGAGCTTCCCCGCCCGGTCCAACCGGGAGAACGGGACCCCCGAGCCCGAGCGGTCCCACACCGCTCACAGCCCGCCCCGAGCCCCGGGATGGCCGGGAGCGACACACGGAGAACGGGAGATACCAGACCGGGATAGCGGGGGCTGCCAGGCTGGACACCGGCGGGTACCGGGGGATGCCCGGCGGGCCCCGCACCGGGATGCCGGGATGGGATAACGGCGGCGATCGGACAGCAGCGGTTCTCCGAACCGGTAAAGGCAGAGCGGCCTCCCCGGAGCCCAACGGCGGCGAGAAGAGGCGCGGGGTGCCGGTGTCTCACCTGGGTCGCTTTGTAGAACTGCTTCTTCAACCCCGCCACCGACATGGTGCCGGTGCCGGTGCCTGGCCCGGTGGCGGCGGGGGCCCGGTCTGCGGGCGGCGGGACCTGGTGCGGGGGCGGCGGGAGCCTCGGGAGCCTCAGGACGCTCCGCCCGTCCCAGCCCGGCCCGGCCCCGTCCCCGCCGCCGCTTCCGCCGCCGCCCGGCCCCGCCCCCGGCCGCCGCCACCGAGCGGCGCGCGCTGCCAGCGCGCCCCCTGCCGGCCGGGCGGAACCGCCGCCGGCCGCCACGGAGAGATTCGCTCTGTCACCACCGGCGGCCGTGTCGGGAGCCGACTGTGGCGCAGCCCCCTCCTCCTGAGGGACCCGGCACCGCCCGCAGGGAGCGGACCGCGCGCGCAACACGGGGAAAACCGGGCCGGGACCCCCGCCATAGTCCTGGGGGAGAATGGGGCGACGGGCACTCCAAATGGAAAACTACGACTCCCGGCATCCCTGGCGACAGCGGCTACGCCTGCGTCTCGCGGCGGCGGGCGCTAATTGGCCGCCGGCGCCGCCGCCATTTCGCGCGTTGGCTCAAGGCCCGTTGTGGCGCGGCGCGCGGCAGTGCTGGCTCCGCCCCCTTCTCCCGGTGCTACGGACAGACGGGGCCAGGCACCGGCCCGCTGCGGCCCCGTTCCCGCCCGGTGAGCGGGCAGGCCCCGGGCCAGGCTCCGGGACCTAGAGGCGCCCCGCCGGGCCTTTACAAAGCCACCCAATCAGCGCCCGCAGCGCGCCAGACCGACAGCCCCCTCCGCCAATCGGCAGCGCCCGCGGCGGCGGCCAGTCGGAAGGCGAGACGCAGCGGGGAGCGCGGATGGGCGGGTCACGTGGGGCGCGCTCCGCCAATCAGCGCCGCGGGACGCGGGGTCGCCCCGGCTCCCGCCAAGTACGAGCGGGACGGGCCGGGCGGGACCGGGACCGGGAGCGGCGGGGGCTGCGCGGGCCGGGCCGCCTCGGGTTCGGCCGCCGCCGCCCGGCACCGCCGCCAGCCGCGCCCGCCGCCGGGACAGGTAGGGCCGAGCCGGGGGTGCGGTGCGGCCGGGGCGCGAGGGTGTTTCCGGCGGCGGTTGGGCCGCGGGGTGCGCGGGGCCTGCCCGGGGTAACAAAGGAGGCGCCGGAGCCGCCGCCGCGCCCCGGGGCTGGGCCCGGGCCCGCCCTGCAGCCTCGCTCGTGGAGTCACGCGCCGGTTTGGGTGGGGAGGGATCTGAAATCCCACCGCATCCCAGCGCTGCCATGGCAGGGACAGCTCCCGCTGCCCCAGGATGCTCCAGCCCGGCCTCGGGCACTGCCGGGGATCCAGGGACAGCCACAGCTTCCCTGGGCACCCTGTGTCAGGGCCTGCCCACCCTCACAGGCAGGAATCTCCTTCTTACATCTCGTTGGGCGCAAGCCCACGCTCCTGGGGCCATTCCTGCTCAGCCCAGCGAGGGGGACACTGTGGCTGCTGGGGGCCGGTGGGTCCGGGCTCCCTTCGGCTTGGGGGTGACGGTGGGACCCCTTTATCCTCCCTCACCGGCCCTGGGAGAGCTGCTGGGCTCTGCCTCAGCCGTCCCAGGGAAGCAGCAGCTCGTTGGGAGCAACCATGGGTGTTGATTTGTTGTTTTCTCCCGTAGCCATGGAGTGCAGAGACAAAGCTGCCGTTCCTGCACGGAAGCTCGTCCAAGGTAAGGCAGTGTCTCTCATCCAGCGCGGTTTTCAGAACATTTCACGCCTGATTTTGTGAAATACATTGGCTTGGCTGCGATTAAACCATCTCCAAGCAGCTCATCTCAATCTTGCGCTCCAAAATTAATAAAATCCTTTGGTGTTTCCCGTCGCTGAGTAACCCGGTGTTGTCGTTGCAGCTCGGCTGCCCTT
The DNA here is from genome assembly GCA_037837765.1 of Delichon dasypus. Classification (NCBI taxonomy): domain Eukaryota; kingdom Metazoa; phylum Chordata; class Aves; order Passeriformes; family Hirundinidae; genus Delichon; species Delichon dasypus. Next base: position 9,777,336 of record JBBAXF010000023.1, on the reverse strand, counting down.
CAAGCGCCTCAATCCTGTGCCAAAGGAAAAACTGGATGTGGATTCAGAAGTCAAAAAAGTCAAGAGCTCCCCAGGCGCTTTTGTTCCGAGCAAGGATCCCTCCCTGGATGGTTCGGGTGCCTCCCTGGACAATGTGGAGAATGACTGCCAGCTGGGCTCCGACGGGAATTTGACTCCAAAACTCGTGAACGGAAAGGGTCCCTTGGACCATTTTATCCAGAAAAACCCAGGAGGTGACGCAAGCGACCCTGGGGACGTTCCCGACCTCTCCAAGGGCTCTGGCCACGGACTCGGGGGGGACGCGGATCCCGGAGCCGCCGCAACCAACGGCGCCGCGGGAGAGGAGCTGAACGCGCCGAGCTGCCGGGATTCCTGGCGGAGCAGCCCGGCAGGCGACTCCACGGAGGCTGAGGAGCCCTGCACAGCTGCGGCCGAGGCAGAGGAGGGTTCGGGAGCCGGGATCCAGCCGCGCTCCGCGGCCTGCAAGGACGTGGCGGGCAGGAAGGGGGCTCAGGGCGAACTGAAGGATTTGCTCTTTGAGGGGAAGGTGCCCGTGGTGCTGCTGGAGGACATCATGAGCCTGAAATCCCCCCAGGTGGCCTCTCCGGACGGCAGCGCCGCGTCGGAGAGCGAGGCCCTGGAGTCGTCCCACGAGGGAGACTCGGGACTGAGCAACTCCTCCTCGCTGAGCTCCGGGAGCTCGCCCGAGGTGCTGCTCGTGGCGCAGGCCAAGAGGAACTCCAGTCCTTTGGCTGCTTCCACACCTGCCAGGAAGGTTGGTCTGCTCTGCTCTGGTGGTTTTTTGGGGTTTTTTTGGGGGGTTCTTGGGATTGCAGGGGAAGAGGATGAGTGGGACGATGAGCGTCGGGGAGGTGGTGCTGGGTGATGGCTGAATTGTCGCCCTTTGGAATCTTTGAATCCTACAGCTGAGGGATTCTATCCTCCCTGCTTCTGGCTGCTGCTGTATTTACGTTTCTTTAGTGGAAATGCCCCCTTGGTGTTTCGGTAAGAGCATCCAGGAGCAGTTCTGTGCTTTAGGTGTGCTGCTTCCCGAGCTCTGTTCGTCCTCCTGGAAGCTGCTGGGATTCCTGGGTGGATGTTCCCCCAGCACAGCCGGTGCAGACGGATTTCCAGCCCTGAATTCCTGCAGCTGCCGTGGAGAAGCTCTGGCACAGGGTGCCCGGAGCAGCTGTGGCTGTCTCATCCCTGGCAGCGTCCCAGGCCAGGCTGGGTGGAGATTGGAGCACCCCGGGACAGTGGAAGGTGTCCCCTGGCAGGGGTGGCACCAGATGGGCTTTAAGATCCCTCCCAACCCGAAGCATGCTGGGATTCCATGAAAAGCTCTGGATGAGGGGGTTTTTGGTCACCTGATCTTCGGTTTAGCGGCTCTGCTTCAGCAGGAGACCCCCAAACACCCTGATTTTCAGGGCAGTTTTGACAGAGAAGCTTCCAAGGGCAGCAGCATCGAACACCACGGGGGGTTGGTTCTCCCAGCCCTTTTGTTTTGTTTATCAGGTCAAACGATCAATTCCTCCTCTGTGAAAACTCCCAGTCTTCCACCTCTAAAATAAACAGACACACTCAAGCAGGCATGAAGTATTTCCAGTGCAGCAGAACAACGGAGCGCTCCTGGCGTGACCCGGTGCTGCCAGTGGGGCTGGGTTTGCTCGTGGTGCTGCTCCCCAAAATCAGGGTCTGCACCCCGAGCTGGGAGCCCTCGGCAGGTTTGTTTTCCTGGGAGGAAACAGCCCCGAGGAGCTTGACTCCCTTGACAGAACTCCTGTTTCACATCAGATAAATATAGAAAATAAAGCAGTTGGGCTGTGTTAGCCTGTTAATCACAATTCAAATGTGATGCTGTGAATGGCAGGAGGAGGAGGAGGGGGGGGGGATCCAGTAAATCAAGCTACAGCCTGCTGAAATATTGACAAATTAAACCTCTAACCAGTCTATGAACAACGATCTTAAGCACAGAACACCTTTTTCTTCCCCCCCATAAATAAAGATAAATGAGAAGCGTGCCCTGTTTGGAATTTAGGGTCAGCGAGGTGCTAGTGGTGGAAGATGAAGTGGTGACGAGAAGAAGCAGTGTTCAGATGTGGGGAAACCGTCCTCGTGTCCATAAAGTTACAGCTAAATATCACAGAAAGATAGATGGATCAAAAAAAAACCCCAAACAACCCCAAATTTAGCTGGAAGGAAGTGACTGTGCCATACATGAAATATCCCCTGCGGTTCAGAGCAGCTCCCCTGGGTGCTCTGTTCCCAAAATGATCCTGTGGGGCTGAGGGGGTCTGTTCGTGGTGACGTGAGGATTTCGGGAGCGCTGGGATGGAAAGGGGCAGATTGGACGTGCCTGAGGTGTGTCCTCATTCCCTGCTCCGGGGGTTTGGAGTCACTGCATGACCATAACCTGCAGGAGCGACCTGATGTCACTCAGGTGGAGCAGGATCCTCCTCTCAAACTTGCGTTTTGTGATTCCAGGTACCTCAGAAATTCCACAGAAGTTCAGCAGAGAAGGAGAAGCTGAGATTGCAAAGAGTAAGGCATTTCCCTGACGCCCAAACCTCCCCTGAGTAGCCAGCAAAAGCCTTTGCTGTTATCTCAGCCCAGCTGGAACATCTCGTTTGCCATTTCTCCTCACCCTGAGCACTGTGGGAATGCAGGCAGTTAAAGCTCTTGGCCCTTTCCAAAGCTCCTGAACGGAGCCCTGGGTGCATTTGGCGCCCTTTGGGAAGAGGTTGGGAACGTTGAAACCCCAAAACGTGGGTTCTGTTTTTATTAATCCACGAGGCAAGCGGGGCACGCTGCCTGTGGCATCCCTGAGAGTGTCACCACTGGGAATGCTCAGGCTCCAGCTTCTGTTTGCCTGGGTGCAGCTCCTCGGCAAACTCTGCTCCCTAATTCTGCTGCCAGCACACCACCTTCCTGGTATTTCACCTGGTGACCTTCCTCTATATGGTTTATAGCTTTTCTAGAATAAGTCACACACCGCTAAACACTGTAGGGCAGCAGATAGAAGCAGGGGATCAGGGAGATAAATCAGTCACTCAGGCTGCAGCCAATCCCACAGCTATTCAGGCTGCAGCTAAACCAGACAGTGAGGCTAAGACACCGGCAGTTGCTGCAGTAAAGAAGGGAAAGAAGCACACGGACAAAACCGATCGACCAGTAGACGATGATTCAGGTGAAGGATCCTCAATGCCTGTGGCATCCCTGAGAGTGTCACCACTGGGAATGCTCAGGCTCCAGCTTCTGTTTGCCTGGGTGCAGCTCCTCAGCAAACTCTGCTCCCTAATTCTGCTGCCAGCCGTGGAGTGCTGGACGTGGAGGAGGCTGAGGGGGGTCACTGGAGCTCCCAGCAGTCGGTGCTGCACGAATGAGCTGGGTTTTTTTGGGGGGGCTTGTTTTTCCTGCCCCTGGGAAGGTTTGCGCTCAGGAATCCTGCGTCTCTCGGCGCCTTGTTTATAAACTCGTGTGTTTTTATGTAAGTCGTAGCTGTGAAGCTTCTTGCTTTTCCCCGTGGCCCCCATACAGAATTCCAATCTGCTGTTTTCCTCCCTTCTTATAGCTGTGTTAAAAATAGCAGGGATGTGAGGGAGAGAGGAGGATGGAAGCTAAAAACGATGCTGGGGATGAACTAGACCCACCAGTGAGCTGTCAGCTTCACACCAGCTTCCCAGCACATCCCATGACTCAGGCTGACAGTGTTGTTTCCCTGCCATTGGCACCGTTTGGCTGCTGGTGGCTTTCTGCAGTTATTTGTGTTGTGACACTGCTCAGGAAGCCTCGATGTTGACAAGGAGAGACGTGAAATCAATAAAAGAAAAACTGAAAACACCCAGGGAGGAGCTGGGGCGTCTGGGAAAAGGCAGATCCTCCTCTCCTGGTGACATCACCAGTGCCTGCAGCCCAGGAGAGCTCTTCCTCTTTAATTTGACATTTTTCTCCTTTGTGTCAGCAGAGCCATGGTGGGAATTGCAGTTGTTTTGGGAGGAAAGGCAACACTTGCAATAAAATCTTCCCCTCACTGTTCCCAGAGAGCCCCTTGAGCGAGCTCAGGGCACTGGGGGTGTCTGAGGATCCAAAATGGAAGAAAACAAGGGATAAGCTCCACGATCTGGACTTTGGAGACTCCCACTGTTCCCTGAGATCGTGGAATATCCCAGCTTGGGGGGGACCCACGAGGACCATCAAAGCCTCGTTTTCTGTGGTAGTGGGAGCCATCAGAAAACCCTTGTGGGTTTGTGACGTCAAATCAGCTCCAATTCACTTGTAGAGGGGACACCAAAGCAGGAGAGCTTAGCACAGGAGGAAATATTTTGGAAAGCATCTGAAACCTCCTATTAAATAAGGGAATAATTACGATTTTTTTTAAATTCCCATCTGATTTTCCGTAATGCCACGGCGGTAACGAAGATGAGTCGATACGAAGCTTTCTTTGATGCTCAGAGGAATGGAAACACCTTTTTTTTGTGGGTGTTTTTTAAAGGCAAAGAATAGTTAAAGCTTTCAGAGAGGCACCGGGGAGCTGTGGCTGTGCTCCCGCCTGGTTCCCTGGGAAGGATGAGGGTCCCTCCCTTTGCAGGAGGTTTTGGGGCGCTGCGGGCCGAGCACGGGCTGGGTTTTCTCCCTCTCTCGAGCAATGCAGAGCTGGTTTTTGCTCCGGGGTTCGGTTGCCACGGAGGTGTGCAGCTCCCTGAGCGTCCCCTTTGTGCCCCAGGACCAGGAGCGCGCGGACAAGCTCCAGAAGCTGCAGGCAGAGAGGGAGGAGAAGGGGAGGCTGAAGGAAGAGGCAAAAGCTGCGAAGGAACGAGCCAAGGAGGAGGCAAAGAAGAGGAAAGAGGAAGAGAAAGAGTTGAAAGAGAGAGAAAGGAGGGAAAAGAAAGAGAAGGAAGAGAAGGAGAAAGCTGAGAAGCTGCGAGTGAAGGAGGAGAAGCGCAAGGAGAGGCAGGAGGCTTTGGAGTGAGTGCCTGGGGCTCCCTGTGCTGTTTCCATCCCCACCTTTCCCTGCCCTCCCAGCGGCTGCTCTGCTCCAGCAGGGCCTGGGGTGGCTCTGGAACGCTCGAGGGGCTCTGTGCCCCCGTCCCAGCAGGAGCTTCCCCTCCTGACCTGCCCCGGTGCTGGCGCTGGGCCCTGTTTGTTGAGGAGGTTTGACCTGTGGCTTGGTAATCCCTCCAATCTCCCGGTGTGGAGGGAAACTTGAGGCAGACTATTATTAACTTTGTGGCTAAAATGGGTCAATATTTGCTCTAGAAGGAATGAACAAAGTCTTCTCTAGCCCTAGCCGGGTGTTGTTCTTGGCTGGGTTGACAGATGATCCTCGTGGTGGGGTCTGGGTTGGGGCCTGGGGCTTCCCACCTCTTCCTCAGTGCGAATAAACCCTTCCTGGTTGGCTGACAATTCATGTGGGCTCTGTTTTCAAGGGCAAAACTCGAGGAGAAGAGAAAGAAAGAGGAGGAGAAACGGTTAAAGGAAGAGGAAAAGGTAAAAATGCTTTCTCTGGCTCGTCTGTAAGTGGTGTTGGTGGTGCCAGCTGGGATGGAGCAGCTCCCTTTGGGATGCACCCTGTTCCTTCTGACCTCCTGGGGCTGCTCCATCCACGTTTTTACCCGTTACCTTCACACCTTTGCTTTTGCCTTTGCTTTTACCTTTGCTTTTACCCTCCCAAGCGTTTTCTGAGTGTGTTTCTGAATGCCCACGAGCGACCTCTGCCCTGGCAGTGCCACTGGAGCCCTGCCTGTGTCAGGGAGCACAGATGAGTGTTTTTGTTGAGTCACAGGGGCTGGTGACTGCCTGAACTTTGCTTCATGCATTTGAGGCTGGGTCGTGCACGAGCTCACCTTGAATCCCGGCGCTGTCTCTGTGTTGATGGTTTTGCCTTTGGGTTCTCATTTTCAGCGCATCAATGCACAGAAAGCAGAGATCACCAGGTTCTTCCAGAAACCAAAGACTCCACAAGCCCCCAAGGTGAGGCCTTGCTGTGCGTTGGTCTCTCTCAGTCGTTCCTAACAAACACCCTGATTTCCTGCTCAGCTGCCCCTTTACAGCTTCTTAGGTGGTCAAAACATTGTTTTGTTGGGTTTTTTTCTTAATTTCCTGGTCTCAAAAATGTAAAGGATTTTAAGAACAAGGCCAGAGCAGAGACCACAGAAGACATTTGTGGTTGGTTTAGTGAATCTCAGCTCTGTCTTCTGCATTGCCTGGGAGATTCGCTGCAATCTTGGACAGGAAGGGTTTTAGCTTAACCTAAATCCTCACTTAACCTAAACCTTCACCTCAGCAGCAGGTGTTGCAGGTGTTGCAGGTGTTGGTGCTGCAGCTTCTCTGACGTTCCTCACTCGATGTTTCAGACCCTTGCTGGCTCCTGTGGGAAGTTTGCTCCTTTTGAAATTAAGGAGAACATGGTCTTAGCCCCCCTCAGCCGCGTTGCCCTGGATCCAGACTACCTGGAGCAGCTGGACAAGCTCCTGCACGCCCAGAATGCCGAAGTTTCTTTCTTGAGGGATCTGAAATGTCGTGAGCCACGAAAAACCGGCCCCACTTTGGTCAGTGACAACAGCGACAGCGTGAACAGGTCGGTCCGGGCTCGGGGGCTCGGTTTGCTCCTGTTTTCATGGAATGAGCTGCAGAGGGGGGTTGATGAGGTGAGGTTGATTTGGTGAGGAGGGAAGGCTGGAGCTGTTCTGTGGGGCCTGAGCCACCCTTCCCCTGCGTTCCCAGCGACGTGGTGGTGGTGGACAGCTGCCAGACAGACGCCGTTCCCGAGAGGGAGAAGTTTGGCAGGATGAAGCTTCTGCAGTTCAGTGAGAATCACCGCCCTGCCTACTGGGGCACCTGGAACAAGAGAACCTCCCTGATCCGTGCCAGGAATCCGTGGTCCAAGGACACTGTAAGCACCTCAGCCCGCTGGATCCTTTCCCTCTTTGTGCTCTGGTTCCCTGGGATTTCCGAGCTTTGAGACCCCAGCCCGGGTTTGGTGCTGTGCTCTCCAGCAATGTTGGCATTTCTTGCAGAAACTGCTGGACTATGAAGTAGACAGTGATGAAGAGTGGGAAGAGGAGGAGCCAGGGGAAAGTCTCTCCCACAGTGAAGAGGTGAGGATCCCGCACGCTGAGGAGATCGGGAGCCGCTCGCTCTTGGCAGCGCAGCTTCTGATCCATTTCCCCGCAGGATGACGAAGAGGAGGGAGAGGACGAGGATGAGGACGATGGGTTTTTTGTACCCCATGGGTACCTATCTGAAGATGAAGGTGTGACTGAGGTAAGGCAGCCGGGTGTCCCCGAGCTTCCACCTCTGCTTGCAGTGAACTGTTACTGTCAATATTGGCAGCGCTGGGCTCCCTCAGCCCGCACGGTTCAGGAGCCCTGTGTGGCTCAGGGAACACGAGGCAAAGCTGGGTTTAAAAAGCTCTTTTTGTTGGTTTTTGTTTTTCCTGGCATGGGTGTAACGATTCCTTTGTCCCCTGTGGCTGCAGGAGTGTGACCCAGAGAACCAGAAGGTTCGTCAGAAGCTGAAAGCAAAGGAGTGGGATGAGCTGATAGCCAAGGGGAAGAGGTTCCACGTGCTGCAGCCTGTGAAGATTGGCTGTGTCTGGGAACGGGCAGCAGAGGACAACAGCACCAACACGGACCTGAAGGTGCTGCAGCAGTTCACAGCCTGTGTCCTGGATCCGCCTGCGCCAGAGGAGGAGCAGCAGACGCAGAAATGTAGCAAAAAAAGAGCAAAAGATCAGCAGAGTAAGACCTGAAGGGCTAAACATTGCTTCCATGCTGTTGTACTCTGCTTTGGGGGGAGTAGGGGGATTATTGAGTGTTGAATCCAGAATGACCTGTCTGGAATCCGAGGAATCTCTGAGAGCTCTTGGAAAGGATTTTTCCAGCAGTGCCTCTCCAAAAAGCCTTGCTCTGGGCAATCTAGGAAACAAAGGCAACCAGACTTGAGCGAGCTCAGGTTTAGGATGGGTTTGAGCCTGTTGATGGTTTGGGGGAAAGGATTTGGTTTCTGCGTTGGGTTCCTGTGAGCTTTTCCTGCACTCGATTAACACAAGGGCGTGAATAACTCACATGGAGGCCAAACGGGGGGTGAGGATTTCACTCCGGGGTGTTGCTATTATTGGGGGCGATTTTTTTCCTACATCACATTTAGCTGCTGTTACAATCACGGAATCCCAGAGTGGTTTGGGTTGGGAAGGACCTTGGAGGTCATCATGGCCAGGGACACCTTGCACTTGCTCCAAGCCCCATCCAACCTGACCTTGGAGCCTTCCAGGGACGCGGCAGCTCCAGCTGTAAAACCAATCCCGCCGTTTTCCCGACTGTGCCCATTTACACCCCCCGTTATTGCCATGCAATCACACGTAGATGAGAAATTTCACAGGGCACAGAGGTTCCTCCGAGCCAGCTCAAAGCTGAGTCCGGGCCGGAGAGAGACCTCCTTGTTTATTTCTTACTTTTTATACATTTGTGGGTCTGGCCAAAGATTGGCTTCTTGGGGTTTCTCACCCTTCAGCCCAATGGCCAGACCAATTGTCAGTTACAATTGTTTTCAGCTTAGAAATACGCAAACAAAGGACAGGGAATGAAAAACAAAGGATTTGTATATGTTACATCTGTGGGAAAAAGGTAGAAACCGCTCCTAATATTGTGCAGTAGCTAAAGATCCGACTCCATTTTGTGAAAAATTCAAAATAAGAAAAACCAGGGGTAACAGGTAGAAACCGCTCCTAATATTGTACAGTAGCTGAAGATCCGACTCCATTTTGTGAAAAATTCAAAATAAGAAAAAACCAGGGGTAACACCCCATCATTTATGATGCCATCCCTCAGCTTTCCCAACCTTTAACCCCCTGCTGTTTCCCCCCACCCCCGTTGCAGTCCTGGCCCACCTGCTGCCCCTGCTGCACGGGAACGTGCACGGGAGCAAGGTGATCATCCAGGAGTTCCAGGAGTGCTGCCGCCGCGGCCGCTTCAGCGACGTCACCGAGGCCGGCGCCGGGAGCCCCCCGCGGGCTCAGCCCCCTCCCGGGGAGGACGGCGGCGTCCCCTCCAAAGCCAGGCTCAAGAGGATCATCTCCGAGAGCTCCGTCTACGAGAAGAGGCCCGAGTTCCGCATGTGCTGGTACGTGCACGCCGAGGTGCTGCGCAGCTTCGGGCACGAGCGGCTGCCGGTGCCGTGCCGCTGGAACTACGTCACCCGCGTGCCCTGCGCGGGCAGGGACGAGGCGGGCGGCGTGCCGGGCCCCGCCGCGCCCCAGCCCGCGCCCACGCCGCCCAAGAGGAAAGCCGTGGGAAGCATGTCCATCACCAAGTTCATGAAGAGGCCCCGGGGCGCCCAGCAGGTGAGTCGCCGGCGGGGCGTCGCGCCCCGAGGAAGGAGCGCTGGGGGTGGGGTTGGCGCCTCGGGTTGCGCCCCTCGGCTCGGCGCGTTTAGCTACAGGAGCTGTCCTGCGTGCCAGGAAAGGCTTTTTGTGGGGAAGGAAGGGAAGTGATGGGGCTGAAGAGGTGGGTTTCTTTTGTGCGTCTGCAGCTCGGACTCTGCGTTCCGTTCGAAACGTTGCTCTCCTGCTGTTCTTGCCGTTCTCTGCTGTTTGGCAGAGATCACAGAATCACAGAATCACAGAATAATGAGGTTGGAAGAGACCTCTAACATCATCAAGCCCAACCTCTGCCTTAACACCTCAACCAGACTATAGCACTGAGTGCCATGTCCAGTCTTTTTTTAAACACATCCAGAGATGGTGACTCCACCACCTCCCTGGGAAGACAATTCCAGTGCTTTATTATTCTTTCAGTGAAAAATTTTTTCCTAATATCCAACCTGTACCTTCCCTGACGTAGCTTGAGACTGTGTCCCCTTGTTCTGTCAGTTGCTGCCCGGTGGAAGAGACCGACCCCCACCTGTCCACAACCTCCCTTCAGGAAGTTGTAGAGAGTAATAAGGTCACCTCTAAGCCTCCTCTTCTCCAGGCTAAACAACCCCAGCTCCTTCAAACGTTCCTCACAGGGCTTGTGTTCCAAGCCCCTCACCAGCCTCGTTGCCCTCCTCTGGACACGATTGCGTCCGAGCTGTGAATGGTTTGAGAGTCTGCCTGGCCTTGGTTTTACAGCTGTGTGTAATTTGTGTGCAGGTTTTATGTGTGCCTGTGGCTGCCAGATGTGCAGCCCGAGCTGATGGCTTACAGCAGTTGCATGTGAACGGATTAAATGCGGTTCCCCAGTGCTGCAGCCCAGCCCAGAGCGGTCTGTAAAGGCTCCAGCTCATCCTGACACACATAAAGCTGAATTTCAAGAGCTGGTTTAAGAATGCAATAATTCACAGGGACAAAAATGAGATGGAGTTGCAGTGGTTGCTGCCTGGGAGCTGTGTTGTGGTTTTCCTGCTGTTGCTTCTGCTTTTCAGGGTGACCACAGGTAGTGCTGGAGCCCAGTCATGACTGGAAAATGGGATCATGGAATTCCAGAATGGTTTGGCTTGGACTGGGAGCCTTAAATCCCATCCAGTGCCACCCTCTGCCGTGGGCTGGGACACCTCCCGCCGTCCCAGGCTGCTCCAGCCCGGCCTTGGGCACTGCCAGGGATCCAGGAGCTGCTCTGGGAATTCCATCCCAGCCCCTCACCTCGCTCACAGGGAGGAATTCCATCCCAGTATCCCATCCAACCCTGCCGCTGTGTCCTGTCCCTCCATCCCAGGTCTCTCTCCATGTTTCCCCTTGGGTCCCCACAAAGCTTGGGATGCTCTGTGGAGGCTTTAGGTGCTGGAACTTGGGGTTTCACCCTTTTGCTTCCAGTCCCACAGGCAGGGCAGGGTTTGGAATCCCTGCCAGTGGATTTATCCCTCCTTCCCTGGGCACCGGGTTAGGGAAGAGCCCCAGGATGGTTTGACTTGGGAGGGACCTCGAAGCTCATCTCGTTCCACCGCCCTCCCATGGACCACAGATGAGGCTTTTGATGCTTTTTATGCTTTGCCTTCCCAATTTATTCTTGGCTTTTTCAGCTTTTCTACTGAAAAAGCTCAGCATTCAGGTATTGATAGAGATCAGAGACTTGTGAGAAGCTGTTCAGCCCCCAAACTCCATCTGCTTGGGTTTTTTCCTTGTACACTAAATAAAGGCAGAGATAAAAGTCTCTGCTTGGCACCCACTGGAAATTCAGCTTTATAAGGGAGCAGAAATAGCAAAACAAAGGCTTTTAGGAGAATTACATCACCAGAGCCTGAATGCTTCAAAGCTTCTGAGAGCCGTGCTGGGGAGGTGTGCGGCTCCGAGCAGGGGTGTCACAGCCCCAGAAGCTTTTCATTCCCGATGTCTCAATCAGCCCTGCTCAGGTTTTAAGGTCCCAGCCGAGCCGTGGAGCCGGGCTGGGGATGGCTGGGAGGGCACAGCTGCCACATCCCCGCTCTGGCACGTGTTCCTGTGCTGGCAAGCTCACACCAGCCCTTGTGTGAGTGAAGGTGCTCTTACATAAGCTGTGGAGAGGAAAAAAAAACCCCGCGGTGCTGAAGTGGGCAGTACCTGCCCACGCGTAGGAGGGCGTTTAATCTGAGATCTTTCATTATTGAAAGATGTAAATGGAAAGATTTCTTGGCTTGGAAGAAGTTTTTTAGGGGATGGGGGAGCAGGATTTTCATTCCAGTTCCAGCTTGAAGGAAAAAAAACAAACAAAAAACCAAAAACCAGCTCAAGGGACCCCTCAGAGCTGGGCAACTTCTGTTTGTGTCACTCCTTGGGTTCCGTGTTCTCCGTGCAAAGCGGGGAATTGGGGCTTTGGCCATGGCAGCAAACCTGGGCAGCGAGGGAAGAGCTGCCAGCACTCCCGGAGTAAAAGCTGATCGGAAAAGATGAGGGGGAGTGGGGAGAGAGCAGGGCCCAAACCTGACGAGCAGCAGTAATTCTCCATCTTCAGAAGGGAGAGGACATCCAGAGGGGCTCGGGAGGAGAAAAGGGCTCAGGAGGAGAAAAGGGGGCTCGGGAGGAGAAAAGGAGGCTCAGGAGGAGAAAAGGGGGCTCAGGAGAGGAGAAAAGGAGGCTCAGGAGGAGAAAAGGGGGCTCAGGAGAGGAGAAGAGGCTCAGGAGGAGAAAAGGGGGCTCAGGAGGAGAAAAGGAGGCTCAGGAGAGGAGAAAAGGGGGCTCAGGAGGAGAAAAGGGGGCTCAGGAGAGGAGAAAAGGAGGCTCAGGAGAGGAGAAAAGGGGGCTCAGGAGAGGAGAAAAGGGGGCTCAGGAGAGGAGAAAAGGGGGCTCAGGAGGGACCCTGTGGCTCTGCACAGCTCCTGAGAGGAGGGACAGCCAGGGAGGCTCAGGCCGTGCTCCCAGGGAACAGCAGGATGGTAGGGAATGGCCTCACATTTGGGGGGTTTAGGATGGAGATTCAGGGATCCCTTCTTCACCCAAAGGGCTGCCCAGCCCTGGCACAGCTGCCCAGGGCAGTGCTGGAGTCCCCATCCCTGCAGGACACTGCGGTGGCCTTGGCAGTGCTGGACTCGCTGAGCTTTATGAGTCCGTGCCTTTACGAAAACAACAAACAGAGAGAGGGGAGAGATTTCCCTTCCCAAGAACCCGGCAGCAGTCAGATCTCCGTGGGGGCCGCTTGGCACGGAGGGGTCTCAGGGCAGACCTGAGCTCCCACCCTGTGTGTGGCACTGCAGTCCAGCCCTTGTGCCACACCTCCGTGGCCCTGGGAGCCGCAGGGATCGCTGCCCTCAGCCTGGGACCTGTGCTCTGTCCCTGCAGGCTGCAGACATGGATGGATTCCAGGCAGACACCGAGGAAGATGAGGAAGATGACGACTGCATGATTGTGGATGTGCAGCCGGGAAAAGGTGGGGAATGGGCGCCGGGCTCTTGGCAGACACTCCCCCAAGGGAGCAGGAACTGTGGGAGCTAAACTTGGGGGTTTTCTGCCTCTTTTTTTTGCCATTCACTGAGCTTTTCTTTCTATAGATGCTTTATTCTAGATACTCCTGCTTTTTAACCTTTTTTAAAGAAGCTTCTTTGCTATTTATGGCCTTTTCTAAGCTGCTCTTTCCTTCTCTGCCCTCCTCCTCCTCCCTCCCATTGCCTCTGGCACAGAGCCCTTGTCAGCAGCCAGTGTTACCTGCTTCTTTCTGGGATCCAAAGCCAGCACGGGGGCAGTGCCAGCACTTCCACTGGTAAATTACTGGGAACTCTGCTGCTCCCCGGGGCGTGCAGAGCCCTTCCAGGCCTGGCCAGCTCTGGCTTCTCACCCCTCTGGTGCCTCCTCAAAGGTGCAAAATTCTCCGAGGGGAACAGCAGCTTTGCTGCACAGCCTGAGCAAGAAGCGTTTGTGTCGCAGTTATCCCTTGGAAAAGGGCTCCACGGCCGCTCTGCTGCGGGGTGAGGACGTGGAGCAGCTCCTGCGATCCCCCAGCGCTGTCTGGATGTGATCAGGCCCAGCAGGGAGCTGCTCTGCTCCCCAGGGCTCTGCTGCTGCTCACGGCAGAGCTCTCCCAACCTGCTCTAGGGGATGCAGGTCAGTGTTGGGCAGCTCCTCTGGGAGATCAGGACCCGTGCATGGGAATTTTGGAGTGTTTGACCCATTCCAGGCGTTATCTGGGCTCTCCTTCCTCTCCGAGCTCGTCTGGCCTCCCAAAACAGACGGTGGGGCTGCCTGACAAGAAGCCTGGCTTTAATCTTAAGCTTCTTTCGCTTATTACCAGGCTCTGGGATGAAAACCTCGCCTCGGGTTTGTCACCTCTTGTTCTGAGGATGCCACTGAGCAGCTTCCCTCCCTCAGGCTCTGCAGCTCTGCTTGGCTCTGCCTGACTCTACAAAGCACTGAAAAGATTATGAAAATCCTTTTCGTGGTTGAAATGATTTATTTATTTTATTTTTTAAATTCTGGATTGGCGATATTAAATATGAAGCCAGTATTAAAACCAGTTTTTAATGTAGCGTCGAGAAGGAAACTCACAACACTCAGAAAGCTAAGACAGATCAAACAGAGAGCAGTCAAACTCTACCAGATTAACGAGAACATTGATAAAAACAGAACAAACCCAACGCATTCTCTCCTTTGCAGGTTCCACAGCTTCAGAATCCAGTGGCACAGGAGCTGCTCACCAGGACAGCAGCACGGTCAGCCCATCTAATACCATTTGAGACTTAAATGCCTACTAACTCCTCTGTATGTATGTAGAATGAGCTAGAAAATTTGAAACCTTGTGTATCTTTGACCAAGATACTTGAAAGTATTCCACGTTTCTTGTAAAGAGAAGACAGCACTTTGTTCTGCTTCAGACCAGATGGAAGCTTAAATTTTTAGCTTTAGCTTTTTAGCTTTTTTTTTTTTTAAATACTGCATATTAATCTGTCCTTAATAAAGCATTATTGAAATTTTGATACTTCTTTGTAATGGAAGGTATCTAAGTTATCTCTGAAAGTAGCTGAGGGATTTTGGAATAAGCTTATTGTGATGCCACTGGGGAATGACTGTTCATAATGTTGTACAGCGTGGCCTTGGGTATAAATGATGTACAATTATATATGAATTTATGCTCTTGTACCATCCTGTTTGTGGTCTTACTTGCTCCAGAGAACAGCAGCAGCAGGGCTTTACCTTTGGAAAAGGGAAAAATGCATCGTTTCTCTTCTTTTGGGGCAGGCCAGGGCTAGATGCTCAGTCTCATCTACATCCGAGCTGGGCTGTGTCCCACAGGAAAACTTTGAGCTGGCATCAAACTTGGTGATACCACAGGAAAACTTTGAGCTGGCATCAAACTCGGTGATAGACAGAACCTGCTGGGGCTTTCAGCTGTGTATGACCGGTGAGTTCTGGATCAGTTCTTGACAAGATTGTCTGCAGTTGGAGGTTTATTCTCTCCCCCTGTTCCCTGCTGTCACTCTCTGGTCTGTGAGGGGTCCAGGGGGTGGTGCTGCCCCAGTGACACCAGTGCCAGCCCCAGCCCAGACTGGTTTGTGTCTCAAACCTACAGCCACACCGCAACTCAGACAACTGGGCTCAGAACCGAGTCTTTAAATAATTCCATTTAATCAGACCGAGTGTAACTTTATCCAAAATAGCTTCTCTCCAACGGGAGTTACAGTGCACACAGAAGCGAGAGGGGAAGCCGAGTTCCAAACCCAGCCCCAGAGCCAGGCTCAGGTGATCCAGCCTAACAGCCCCTAATCCCTGCTCCGCCACCTCCTTGGGAACACCTCCGGCAGTCCGGCTGCGGCTGGGTGTCGAGAGCCCCGGGAGCAGCTCGGTGCCACGGGGAGAGGCCACCCGGGGCTGGGAGCAGCGCCCAGCCCCTCTGCAGAGCTCCCCCGGGGCTCCACCGGCCTCGGGGGAAAGGAGGGACGAGCCTAAAGCCAGCAGCGCTGCAGGCACTGCCCTTTATTTCAGGAGAGGGTCTGGGCGCCGGCCAGCAGCTCGGGCCGGAGGGGGCTGCGCTGCTCCTCCGCCGCCGCCTCCACGTCGGCCATCACCGCCGCGTCCCAGGCCAGGCTCAGCAGGGCCGAGGGCACCTGGGCGGGACAAGGCAGGGCGCTGAGCACAGCCAGGCAATCCTAGAGCCCGTCCAGAGCCGGCCCTGCCCGGGGCAGGGACACCTCGCGCCGTCCCACTGCCGGGGCTGGGGCAGCCACAGCCGCTCCGCTCCCCTGGAGGTTGGAACCTCCTCACACCCCTGGAACTGCTCAGACTGAGAAGGACAGGGCTGGATTCTGCAAGCAGAATTTTAGGGGATGCTGCTCTGGGTTTTCTGTTCATACCCTCCCTCACCATCGCTGCCTTCCCCATCTCCCAGCCCCTGACGGGAGCCTGCGCTTCCCTCCACACCTCGGGGCCCCCAGGCAGGTATTGCTTGGTTTGTGCTTAAAATGAGGGCTCAGCACAACCCAGGGCTCTGGAAGGACACAAACTTCTCCCCCGGCTCTGAGCAGAAGACTCTGACACCCTCAAGGTGCTCTGGAGGGTACCAACAATAATTTTTTTCACTCACCAATCCACATTCATTGAAGGCCAAGTTCTCATCAGTCAGTTTGAGACCTCCAGGGCCCAGGAGCTCAAAGGGCAGCCAGTCATCTCTGAGTGCTTCTCTCACAAAGTTGTAGAGCACAGATACCGATTCTCGGGCATAAAAAGTCCCTGCCATGAGAAAACAAGGTGAGGGAGTCTGGCATTTACCAAAATGTGACCTTTTGTGGTCGGTTCCGTGGGGCTTCACCTGCCGACGCTGACTTGATCAATGACTTCCCCAACACACAGCCAGCCTGATTTAACTGAAAACTATAAAAGCAGAATCCCCAAAGAAAAAAAATACTCAATTGTTGGGACCCCCTGCCAGCCGGTAACAAAGAGCTGGGAAAGCCTGAAACGATTTCCAGAGTTGTGCGGGGAAATGCGCAGAGGATTTTTTTGCTGGTGTGCAGGCTGACATCACACAGGCAGCCTCACGCTGGCGGCTGTCACACACTGATCTAACGAGTCCAGCTTGTCTCCAGAGGCCTGGGAAGAGCAGACTTTAATTAATGATGCCTTGAGATCCTTCCCTCTCTGTCCAGCCCTGGCGTTAAAATCCCAACCCTGAGCAGGGGGAGGGTTCGGAGATGGGGAAGGATTCACGGAGGAACGTTACCCCACTGTGGTTTTGGGGAGGTTTATTCCACCAGCTGAAGCCGGCACCTCCTGTGATTACCCAGTCCCTTCCACCTCAGAAGCTTCTGGAGGCGGCCCCAGGAAGGGTGAGGAGCCTCTGTCACCTTGGAGGATGTATCCATCGGGAAAGCGCACCCGGAGCAGGGTGTAGTTGTACTTCCTCATCTCCCTCTGCTCCTCCTTCTCGCGCATGGCCCTGGTCCTCAGCATCGCCGCCTTCTCCACCGCCTCTGTCCTGCAGAGAAAGAAACCCTTGTAGGCCCCCGAGGAGAGCCACGAGCTCCTGCCTGCTGTCCCCCGGCCCCGCTGCTCCTGCAGCCCCTCACCGGAGCCGCTGCTCCCTCCGCAGCTCCTCCGCAGTGAGGTTGAAGAAGTCGTGGGGCAGCTCGAAGCGCGCGGCCGCGGGCGACGGCCGGAACAGGGCGAGCTGCCGGTGCAGCTGCGCCCGCAGCGGCTCCGAGCTCAGCAGCTGCTCCTTGCGCTCCCTCAGCTCCTCCAGCCTGCTCAGCATCTCCTCCTTCAGCACGTAGAACTCCTCCTCGGCGCTCTCTGCAACCGGCAAGGACGCGGCGTGAGGCTCTGGGTCTCCGGGGCAGTGACACGGGGCCAAGGGGCTCTGGGAAAACGTCACGTCCCCACGAGGAATGCGCAGGCTCAGAGGCTGTTTCTGTTCCTGCCTTGGAGTAATCAGCAACCAGAGCTGCACCCCCCAAAACCCCTGCTGCACATCAACACCCAGAGTTCTTGCCTTGTCCTGGAACAGGCAGCGTTTTTGTCTCAAACCCGACGGCCTGGAAAAATTTGTGTGTCCCTTCCAAGCAGCTTATCCTTTCCTGGAAGAAAAGGACAGGATTTAGATGGGAGTTTTTGCTCCAAAGGCTGAGCAGCTGAGGGAGTTGTGAGCTCACCTGAAACACCTTGTTGTGCAGTTTGATTTTCCGGTATTTCTCCTCCTCTGGATGGAGGTAGATGTTATCCAGGTACCTGTAGGAAGAGGAATGCACTGCCTGGATCAAAGCAGGACACTCCAAGGTCGGAGAGGAAACAGAGACCTCACAGTATTTCTCCCAGAGGAAAAAAAAAAAGCTGAGAAGCCCAGGGAAATAAAACACATCAATGTCTTGGGGCCAGACCAAACAACCAGCAGCTCCCAAACCTCGTGGATTAGAGGGACCAACCCCTCCAGGATGCTGACATCAGGTCAACCGACAAATTGGGTGGTTCAAGAGTTCGGTTTTCTTCCAAAAAAAGACTTTGCCAGAAGCAGAGCAAGGAAATCCACCAGGGAAGGGATGAGCTGCCCGTGCCCTCGGTGCCACTCACTTGGCCATGGTCTCCACGCACGCCCGCACCTTCTCCCGGTCCTTGTTCAAGGTCTGGATCTCCATGATGGAAGCGGCCACCGGGTCCACGGAGAAATACTGGGGGAGAGGGAGAGAAGCTGCTCAGGGAGGAGCTGGCCCCAGCTCAGCTCAGTTGTTCCCCATTTGCTGAGCCAGAGATGATTTAACAGGTAAAGTGAAATTGTCCTGGGGGGGATTTTACAGGAAGGAGGTGGAGGTGTGCCCCATGGCACAAAAGGAGTTTGAAGAGGGAAGGGAAGGAGTTTGAAGGGAAGCACTCACTGCCTGGATGGCTTCTCGGAGCTGCTTCTCCTTCTGCTCTTTCCTCACAATGGCACCGGTCAAGGGGCAGATGAAATAAACCCCCGAGACAGAGGGAGCAGCTGCCCCTTCCTCCTGCTGCTCCTGGAGGAGATAAAACCGGGCACCAAACTGAGCACGGGGAGGTTTTGGGGGAATCACGTTTACAAATACCCTGGCAGATCCACCCAGGACAGGCAGAGCAGCCCCGAGGGGCACTGAGCAGGGGACAGCATCATCTCCCTCACCTTTTCCTCCCTGGAGAGCTCCTTCTCGCTGGCAGCTGCCTCGGCCATCAGCTCTTTCCTCACTACAACAGACAAACCCCAGCTGGAGCGGAGGCTCAGCGCATTCCAGAGGCTTTTGGACAGCTCATCGCCGCCCTGGGAAGCAAACACCCTCCCAGGTGTGGTATCCCAGCCCAGGGCTACGCGTGACCCCATTACCACCACAGATGACCCCATTTCCACGACAGCCGCCCCAAAACCCCCTCGAGAAGCCGCACCCGGCGCTTCTCCAGCGGTTCCCCGGCCCGCTCCTTACCCTGGTTCTTGATGGCTTCCTGCGAGGAGCACGGCGCTTTTCCCTTGGGCTTCAGCTCCAGCCGGGCCAGCGCCGCCGCCGCCGCCCTCTGCGCCTCATCCGTCGGGGGCTGCCGGGGCTTCGGGGCCACCTCGGCTTTCGGCTTCTCCTTGGGGGCCCTGGCACGGGGGACACGGGCTCGGTGACCGCTCGCACGGTGACACCCGGGGCCGCGGCAAGGGGCGCTCGGGGCCCGGCGATGTCGCTGGCGCCGGCCCCGTGTACCGGGCACCGTGTACCCCGGCAGGTACCGGGCGCGGGGCGGGGGTACCGGCCGCGGAGGGGCCGGTGGTGCCCGGGGGTGGCGTTACCGGCGGTGACGTTACCGGAGGGTCCCCCCCAAGCCCGTACCGGGACGGCTCCGAGAGCTTCTGCCCGGGCCCCGCCGTCTTGAACTTCAGGTCGGCCTTGATCTCCTGGAAGAACTTGCGCATGGCGGCGCCGGGCTGGGACCGGGCCGGGCCCGGGAGCGCCGGGAGAGGAACACCGGGAGAGGAACACCGGGAGAGGAACACCGGGAGAGGAACACCGGGAGAGGACGGGAGCACCGAGAGAGGAGCACCGGGACAGGAGCGCGGCCGCCGCGCCCCCCCCCGCGCTTCCGGCCCGCCCGCACCGTCACCGGAACGGGGCGGGACCGGCCCGGGGCGGCGGGGGGGCGAGGGACACCGGGATCACCGGGATCACCGGATCACCGGGGGCTGGCGGCACCTACGGACCCCTGACCGGCACCTTCGGACCCCTGACCGGCACCTTCGGACCTCCCCAGAGCCGCGGTTGCATCCGTGGACCCCCGGCGGCACCACGGAGCCCGGCGGAGCCCAGAGCTGCACCCGCAGCCCCCACGGAACAGCCCCGGTGCCCCGGTGTGAGCAAAGCGGGCTGAAAGGAGCCCTGGGCAGCTCCGGAGCGAAGCTCGCCTGGAGCTGGGACACAGCCGGGGCTGGCGGCGTCCCGAGCGCACGGACTGGGAGCATCGTGTCAGTCCCGTCCTCGGGAGATCGGCCGAGGGCTCCAAGCCTGAGGATGGACACAATGAGCGCACCCGCTGCGTGTTCACGGCGTTTATTTACACGGTTCTGCTTCTGCCACCCCCCGTCCCCGTGGGACACGGGATGCTCCCAGCCGAGGCTGCGACTCTGGGGGTCAGGACCCCACCCCGAACGGGGGCTGTGCGTTCACCTGTGCAACAGCACCTGTGCAACAGCACCTGTGCAACAGCACCTGGCACTGCCCCTCCGCTGGCACCGGCACAGGGACCCCGGGGACACCCCGGTGGCACCGAGAGCCAGAAACCCCTGGAATGAAGGTTGGACACACACCGGCATCACCATGGCCTGAGACACGGATCTGCCCCTCCACGGACACCGCTGTGGCACGGGACGGGCTGAGGAGAACGTACAGAGCCCTGAAAGTGCCGGGATGCGGCAGAGCTGGGATACAGCACGGCCAGGATATGGCACAAACCTGAGATGTTGCACAGCTGGGAGACGGCACGGCCAGGATATGGCACAGACTGGATATGGCACAGACTGGATATGGCACGGTCAGGACGCAGCATGGATGGGATGTGGCACGGCCAGGACATGGCACAGCAGGGACGTGGCACGGCAGGGATGTGGCACAAGAGGGACATGGCACGGCCAGGACGTGGCACAGCCCGCAGGAGCGAGGCCTCACTCTCACAGTGTGACAGGGAGCACTCCCAACACTCCTGACACCCCCGTCACAAATTCCCTGCAGCAGGATTTCCCCTCCTCACACACCTCCCCACTCGCTTCCCCCAAACCCCTGGAACAATTCCTCCCCAGAATGTGGGTTGTGCTTTGGGTTTTTCTCCCGCCTGGCTCTCAGCGCGTTCTGGGAGCAGCCCGGTGTGGGCAGGGACTGCTTCCCTTTGCATGACTTTTCAGAGAATCCAGTTTGGGTTAAAACCGGGTTAAACTCCAATCCATCTCCCAGGTCAGCTGCACGGCGTTTGCCCCAGCTCAGCCAGGCCCAAGTTTGGAACCCCCTGGGTTGGAATCCCCCCGTGTGGCCCCAGTGACTGTCCCGGTGTCCCTGTCCTGGCCCAGGGACCTGAGCACGCACCACCGTCCCCGGTCAGGGAGGGAATTCAGGCAGGAGCCGCATCCCCAGGCTGGGGGGCTGAGCTGGGGGCAGTGGATGGGGCAGGATCGGAGTCCGTGCCACCCATAGCCCTGACCCTTGTTCCCCCACAGCCCTGTCACCCTCCCATAGTCCTCTCCACACCCCGGACCCCCATAGCCCCGTCTCCCCTAAGGTCTCACCTCCCCAGTCCTTGTCCCCATCCCTGTCTCCCCTCAGATCCCAGTATCCCCAGTCCCTGTTTCCCCTCAGATCCCAGTATCCCCAGTCCCTCTCTCCCCTCAGATCCCAGTTCCCCCAGTCCCCACAGTCCTTGTCCCCAGTCCCTCTCTCCCCTCAGACCCCAGTATCCCCAGTCCCTCTCTCCCCTCAGATCCCAGTATCCCCAACCCTGTTTCCCCTCAGATCCCAGTATCCCCAGTCCCTCTCTCCCCTCAGATCCCAGTTCCCCCAGTCCTCCCAGTCCTTGTCCCCATCCCCGTCCCCCCCGCGCCCCTCAGGCCCCGCCCCTCAGCGCCCCCCGCTTCGGCGCCTCCGGCGGCGCGGCCCAATCCCGTTATCCCGCCGCTCCGCCGCCTCGCTTCTATTGGTCGAACGCTCTGAGCGACGTGCGGCGAAGCCAATGGGCGGTGCGGTGGCGGCCGGGGGCGGGACATCCTGCGTGCCGTGCGGTGCGGGCCGCCCCCGCCGCCTGCCCGGTGCTGCCGCGGCCTGGGCTGGGCCTGCAGCGCCCGGTGCCCCCCGGTGCCGCCATGCCACACAGCTTCAAACCCGGGGACCTCGTCTTCGCCAAGATGAAGGGCTACCCGCACTGGCCGGCCCGGGTGAGACCGCGGGGCCGCGCCGCGGGGGGACGGACCGGGAGGCGGGCGGGGGGTCCCGGACCGGGATGGGGGCGGGATCGGGAGGGGGGACTGGAGACGGGATGGGGACGCGTAGCGACCCCCGATCCCGGAGCGGAGGGCCCGCCGGGATGGAGGTGCCATAACGGTTCCTGTGCGGGGATGGGGATCCCGGACCGGGATGGGGACACGGTACCGGCGTGGGGACACGTACCGGGATGGAGATGCCATAACGGGACCCGGACCGGGACGGGACGGCCTGAACCGGGGATAGGGGAGGTGGTACCGGGGTGGACATGCTGTAACGGTACCTGTACCGGGACGGGAGGGTCTGTCCCGGGCTGGGGACCCGGTGCGGGTTCGGGATGGCGGAGCCGTATCGGTGTCTGTCACGGGGTGTGAGCCGGTGGTGACACCAGGGGCCTGTCCCAGCACACGGACCGGGATGCGGGGCCGCATCCCTGCACCCGTACTGCATGGGAAGGTCCTGCACTGGGATGGGGCCCGGTTCCAGTGCGGGGGGGGTCACAATCCCAGCACCTCTGCTGGGATGGGAGCCTGGAATTCCAGCCTGGAATGGGGTGTCCTGTACCGGAATGGGGCACCGCATATCGGCAGCTGTACTGGGATGAGGGTCCAGCGCTGCCTCCGAGATCCCGTGTGGGAGCTCCTGTCGCGATGGGAGCTCGGTACCGCGATGGGGGCCTGGGCTCTGTCCCGTGTTGGGGACACTCCGGCTGTGACACGGCGTGGGGCTGCTCTGAGCGCTCACGGTGCGGGATCAGCGGGTGCTGCTGCGCTTTTGGGGGGATGTTTGGGGTGCTGGAGTGTTTGGGGAAGGGGACAGCTGGGTGCCACTGGCCGGGTGACAGCGTCGTGCTGCCGGAGAGCGGGAGCTGCTTTGGGATATGCTCGGCTTGGGGATGCTCGGGGGCTCTGCGGGCTCCCCGGGAGTGGCCAAGGGCACGGCACGGTCACCCACTGCCCTTGGATGGGAAGAGACCGGCCGGTGGAACCGTGTGGGATCGGGGAGCTCAGGGGGCCGGAGCTGACGCCGCTTGGCTGCACCTCGCCGTGAGACCCGGGACTGCCGCTCCTGCCAGGACAGCCCCTCTGCTTTAGCTCGCTTGCTTGTTTTGGGGAAGGGTCCCCCCCCGCCCCGAAGACCTCCCCAGCACCCCCTGCTCACCCCGAGGCTCCCCCTGCCCGCGGCCCGGACCGCCCGGAGCACAGAAGACGGGGTGTCCGGCCGGCAGCGGGGCTTTTCCTGCGGCCGGGCTCCAGCCAGGACGGACCCTGCGGCCGCTCGTCCATCGCCCGCGCCGCCGGGGCCCGGCCGTGGATCCCGGGGGAGCAGCGCAAGGCCCACGCTGCCCGCAAGACCTCGGTGCCGGATCCTTCCCGTTGCTCTGGTAGAGATCCCGCAGGGACTCGGATCCGTAGCCAGGGCCCCGTCCGGGTGCTTTCCTGCCGCGCTTGGCTCTGAGCGGCTGCCGGACCCGACGCCGCTTGCCGGGGCTGAGGACATGTGTCACCGCTGTCTCTGACCTCCTCGTGCTTTGGGTTTCCTTTCAGATCGATGACATCGCGGACGGCGCCGTGAAACCCCCCCCGAACAAGTACCCCATCTTCTTCTTCGGCACCCACGAGACGTAAGCGCCGCCTCGCTCCCCCCGCCGGGCTCTGCCTCCGCTCCGGCCTCACCTCTGCTTTGTCTCTCTCCAGCGCCTTCTTGGGCCCTAAAGATCTGTTCCCTTACGAAAAGTATAAAGACAAATACGGGAAACCGAACAAGAGAAAAGGCTTCAACGAGGGCTTGTGGGAAATCCAGAACAACCCCCACGCCAGTTACAGTGCCCCTGCGGTGAGTGTGGGCTGGGCAGGGCGTGGGGCCGTGGCCCCTCCGTCCCCCCGAGCCGCTCCTCCTTCTCTGCTTCTCCTCGCTGCCGTGCCGATTGCTTCCAGCTTCCAGCTTGGCTTCCTTGGGGTGGAATTAGCTCCCCTCTCCTTCCCTGCCCTCTCCCTTCCTCAGGGAGTCTGCTCTCCTCATCTTCCTCCACGGAGGGGTTTCCCTCGGGCTTCCAGGAGCACTGGAAGTTCCCAGTCCTCTGGAGGAAGGTGCTTCTGCCCCGCTGTCGCAGTGGAACCGGGCTCGTGCTTTGTGCTGCTTGCCCAAAATCCTGGAGATTCTGTTTTCAGAGCAAGAACTTGAGGCTTGCTTGTCCCTGGCTCCTGGATCTGCTCGGGGACTGTTGGGAAGTCCCCTTCTCCATCCGTTCCCGAGGTTCCTGTGCTCTCCAGCGGGATTTGGAGCGGCTGGGCTGGGGAACAGCTCTCTGTCAGCTGCTCGTGGGGGCGTCTCACCACCGTGATTGGGATCCAGTTTATTGTGTAGAGATCCTCACGGGAGGCGTCGGCCTGGTGGGGCTGAAGAGGCAGAGGAATGTTTGCAGGGTGGGCTGCAAGGCTGAGGTGCTCCCTGGAGATCAGCAGGTGCAGGGAATGAGCCCCCCCGGGCCATGCCATGGCCGGGGCAGGAGTGAGGATGTGGTTTGAGGGGCAGGGGTTGGGAAATGAGCCACCCAAAACTGTGCATGACGGGTAAGGTGAGGCTGTGGAGGTGCTCGAAAACCTGGAGATTGGTGGCGATGAGGGAGGCAGCACCTGCCGTGGCCAGGAATCCACTGGGAGCTCCCATCAGGGATGAGGGACCCAGCGAGGCCGAGGGCTCCCCAGCACCCACTGCGTCCTGTGGGCAGAAGGAGCAGGAGAAGACACTGAAGTTCCCTTGGCTTTGAGACCTGAGTGAAGCGAGGTGCCAGGAACAGCCAGGGCTGAGCAGAGGCTTTCCAGCAGTTGGAGGAACCCCGGCTCTAGGAATGTCAGTGCTGCCACACGCAGAGGAGCAGCCCAGAAGATGAAGTTGGGGCGCGATGTCCGTGTGTGAGGAACCTCCCGAGGGGCTGGAGAAACAAGGAGACCTGCAGGGAGCAGGACAAAGGAGATGGCACCTGGGAAGAGCACGGTGGCCACCTGGACTCCTGGTGTGGACCTTTCCCGTGGGGAAGGTGTGAGAAGAGGACAGGAAGATCCAAGTGGAGGCAGAAGGAGAGGCTGAACCCGGCCACCCCAGCTTGTCTGGCGCCGTCAGGGCAGAGCAGGGCTGGGCTCTGCTCCAGGCTGCTCCAGGGGTTTTGGCAGGGCGTGAGGATGGGGGGCAGAGGGCAGCAGCGCCCCGGGAATGTGTCAGGGGCTGTGGGACGGGGTGCAGCATCCCCTGAAGGGCTGGCGGCGTTGTCCGGAGCTGCTCCGGAGGGATCCGTGCTGGGAGGGGAGGCTGCCCCGCACTGCTCTGCGCACCCAGCTCTGCTCTCCTTCACTCCCCACCCTCTCCCTCCTCTCGTGCCCCCACAAATCCCCCACAGACCCCCCTAACGCCGCTGTCCCCCCGCTGCCTTTAGCCCGCGAGCTCCTCGGACAGCGACGTCCCCGAGAACGACCCCATGGCGGGGAGCGACGCCGGGGACGACGAGGACGACTCTGCCATGGCCACGGTGCCCACGGAGAAGGTGGACAGCGATGAGGACTCGGACCGAGGCAGCGACCACAGCGGGCTCAAGAGGAAATCCTTGGCCATGAAAGTGAGTGTGGGCTGGGGACAGGAGGGTGGCACAGCCAGGGGACACTGTGGAGCTTTCCTTGGACCCACCTCAGCAGGACGTGGTGGAGAAACCGACTCCCTCTGGGTTCTCCAGTGGGAAACGGGGCCCAGCGTGGTTTTGGGGCTCTCACGGCTGTCTCATGACGCCTGTGGGGTGGTGGGATGGCCAGTCCCGGAGGGGTTTGCAGCCTGGAGGAGGATCCAGAGCTGCAGCTCTTGCAGGGTCAGTGGGGAAGAGTTGGAGAAAGCCCTTGCCAGGAAACAGTTGCTTTCCACGGTGGGTGAAGAAGGAACGGGCTTCTCTTACCTTGTCACCTCTCCTTTGCCAGATGCCTGTGACAAAACGGCCTCGGAAATCCTCCAGTGACTTGGATCAGGGCAGCCCCTCTGTCACGGAAGAGGAGAACTCAGAAACGTCTTCTGAGTCGGAGAAAAACAGCGACCAGGTGAGAGGATTTGGGGATACACTGGCAGGGTGATGGGGAGAACATCCCTGTGGGAGTGGGGCAGAGGCTGGAGGGAACCTGACTGGCTTCCTACCGTGGTGGCACTGTTCCACATTTCCTCGTATTTCTGTTTTTCCCCCAGGATTTCACTCCTGAAAAGAAGCCAGCAGCCCGGGCTCCACGGAGGATGCCGGCAGCAGGGAGGAAGAAGAAGGTGAAGGACCCCTGATCTGAGGGAGGCTGGGCTGTGGGGAGGGGGAGCTGGGGGTGACAGGGCTGTGTCCTGGGCTGGAGCACCTGAAGGGACCTCGCTGATCTCTTGGTGACCTGCTGGGGCTCGGCACGCCGGCACCCAGGACGCTGCTGGGTTTGGGGTGTTGCTGGGACGGGGGCAGTGCCGCCCCACAGCCACCCTCCATCCCAGCCCCGCTCTGTGCCTGCAGAAAGTGGAGTCCGGCTCTGACTCCGACTCCAAAGTGGACTCGGATCTGGAGGTGGGCAATGCCACCGTGGACATGACCAAGTCAGACTCGGACTCGGACTCGGATGTGTCGGTGAAGAAAGCACCACGGGGCCGCAAGCCAGGTACCCCCGGGGCTGCTCCTGCTCCTGTCCCTGCTCCTGTCCCTGTCCCTGCTCCTGTCCCTGCTCCTGTCCCTGTTCCTGCTCCTGTCCCTGTTCCTGCCCCTGCTCCTGCTCCTGTCCCTGTCCCTGCTCCTGCTCCTGCTCCTGTCCCTGCTCCTGCTCCTGCTCCTGTCCCTGTCCCTGCTCCTGCCCCTGTCCCTGCTCCTGCTCCTGCTCCTGTCCCTGCTCCTGCTCCTGCTCCTGCTCCTGCTCCTCTCCTGCTCCTGCTCCTGCTCCTGTTCCTGCTCCTGCCCCTGTTCCTGTCCCTGTCCCTGTCCCTGTCCCTGCTCCTGCTCCTCTCCTGCTCCTGTTCCTGCTCCTGCTCCTGCTCCTGCTCCTGCTCCTGCTCCTGTCCCTGCTCCTGCTCCTGTTCCTGCTCCTGTCCCTGCTCCTGCTCCTGCTCCTGCCACCACCTGGGGACGGGAGTGTGGGATCTCGGGCATTCCCAAGGCTCTGGGGTGCCATCCCGAATCGTGGGCACATTCCAGAACCCCTCTGCCTCCGCACCTCGGGGCTGTTGTAGCAGAGGGACCTCCAGTGCTGGTGCTGAGCGTGTCGCTGTTGTCTTGCAGCTGAGAAACCCCCTCCCAAGCCCCGGGGCAGGAAGCCGAAGCCGGAGCGCGTCCCCAGCAGCTCCAGCAGTGACAGGTGAGCTCGGCTGCGACGCTGTCACCCCTGGGCCGGGCCGGGGGCGACGCAGGGGTCCGAGCCTGCCCTGTCCTGGCAGTGACAGCGACAGCGACGTGGATCGCATCAGCGAGTGGAAGAGGAGGGACGAGGAGCGGCGGCGGGAGCTGGAGGAGAAGAGGAAGAGGGAGCAGGAGGAGGAGATCCGCCGGCTCCGGGAGCAGGAGAAGGAGGAGAAGGAGAAAAGGAAGGAGAAGGCGGAGAAGGGTGAGGAGGTGCACTCGGACTCGGACAGCAGCGCCGAGGATGAAATGGCCAAAAAGGGCCGGAGGGGCCGGGCCAAGGCTCAGTCCTCCTCAGACTCTGAGCTGGAGCAGGAGAAGGAGGTGAGTGTGGGGCCCTGGGGGTGGATGGACAAGCTGTCACCTCCCTGTCAGGCCATCAGGAGCGGCAGGGACGTGCTCTCCTGCTCTTGGGTTACCCTGCAGCTGCCCGCAGTGTTGGGAAGGGTTGTGTCCATGGCGTATCCATGCCTTGGAGTGGGAGCTCTTCCCCTGGCCCAGGATCCCTCATCCAGCTGTGGGCCTCACATCTGGCACAGGGTGCCCAGAGCAGCTCTGGCTGCTCCGTCCCTGGCAGTGTCCAAGGCCAGGTTGGACACTGGGGCTCGGAGCACTCTGGCACAGTGGGAGGTGTCCCTGCCATGGCAGGGCTGGGATGGGATGAGCTTTATGTTCCCTTCCAACCCAAATCATTCCATGGCCTCCAGGGTGCTCTTCCACCACAGGCATGGCGTTTGCTCCACTGTCACCCTGGAGCCTTTGGGGGCACGTGGGGTGATCTTGTGCCATGGGATGACCCTGTGCCGTGGGGTGACAGTGTTCCATGGGGTGATCCTGTGCCGTGGGATGATCCTGTGCCATGGGACGATCGTGTGCTGTGGGGTGACCCTGTGCAATGGGGTGATCCTGTGCCATGGGGTGACCCTGTGCCATGGGGTGATCCTGTGCCATGGGGTGACCCTGTGCCATGGGGTGACCCTGTGCCATGGGATGATCCTGTGCCATGGGACGATCCTGTGCCGTGGGGTGACCCTGTGCCATGGGGTGACAGCGTTCCATGGGGTGATCCTGTGCCATGCGATGATCCTGTGCTGTGGGGTGACCCTGTGCCATGGGGTGACCCTGTGCAATGGGGTGACAGTGTTCCATGGGGTGACCCTGTGCCATGGGGTGACACTGTGCAATGGGGTGATCCTGTGCCATGGGGTGACCCTGTGCCATGGGTCTTGCTCTGCTGTGGGGTGACGGGGGTGCCCTGTGCCCTGGGGGCGGCTATGGGGTGGCTGTGGCGTGGCCGTGGGTGCCGCTGTGGCGTGGCTGTGGCTCTGTCAGCGCCGCAGCAGCGAGGGCTCTGCCGCTCTCCCTGCATTGTTCTCTCCCCCAAGGTAAAGAAGCCGGCGAAGAAACAGCCCTCGGAGTTGTCAAGGAAACCAAATCAGAAGGAGAAGAGGGGCCGAGCAGAGGAGAAGCCACGGAACAAGTCAGCATCTCCGCGTCTCCCTGCCTCCCCTTTCCTCCTGGGAATGGAGCTGTTCCTGCTCCGGCACCCCGGGGTGGGCGTGGGGCTCGTGGGGCTGCAGCACCCGCACTGGGGCTGGGTTTGTTCCGAAGGGGCTGGAGGAGCTGTTGGGGGTTCCCAGGATGAGATCCTGTGGTGTTTTCTTCCTGGTGGGGCTTTTCCTGCCCGCGTTCCTGGGAAGCTGGGGCACGGGGTGAGGGGTCCTGGATGCCCCAGGCAGTGCCACCCCCCTTATCCCCGTGGTGAGCAGGGGGTTCACCACAACCATCTTCCCTTTTCCTGCCCTTCCCACAGACCTCTGAAAGTGGAACGAGGCCGGAAGAAATCCGACCCGATCCCCGAAAGGAGGATGGAGAAGAAAAAGGGTGAGAGAGCTGCTGCTTCTCATCACAGAGGGAGGGGAGGGCGCCAGGGTTGGTTCCGCCATCCCTGGGACAGCGAGGGATCAGTGAGGTTGTGCCAGGGCTTTTCCCAGCGCTGTTGTGATCCCAGGATCCCTGGCATCCCCTCCCTATCCTGGCACACCCCAGCCATCCTCTCCAGAGACATCCTGGGGCTGTGCCCGACTGTGGGAGCGTGGGAGGACACAAACCCCTGCCTGGGAGTGACCCAGGCCCCAGAGCACATCGTGGGCTCTGGGCAGGGCCGTGGGCTCTGCTGCTGCCCTGACATCTCGGCCTGTGTCTCTCCCTCTGCTCCAGAGCCCACAGTGGAAGAGAAACTCCAGAAACTTCACAGTGAGGTCAAGTTTGCGCTGAAGGTCGATAACCCGGTGAGTGCCGCTGGCCTGGCCTGGCCTGGGACATCCCTGCTCGTCCTTTCCTGGCTGTGATGCCCGGGAATGCTCCTCCTCCTCCTCCTCCTCTTCCCTTTGGGGTGCTGGGGGGCCCCAGGTGCCCCCAGGGCAGCTCCTGATCCCGGTGCCGTCCGTGCAGGACATCAAGCGGTGTCTGAACGCCCTCGAGGAGCTGGGCACGCTGCAGGTCACTTCCCACATCCTCCAGAAGCACACGGATGTGGTGGCCACGCTCAAGAAGGTAGAGCAGAGGGCTGAGCCCTCCCTGGGGCTGGGGGGAGCCCGCCTGGCTCTAAGGGGGTCCCTCCTCCCGCTCCCCGCGGCAGATCCGTCGCTACAAAGCCAACAAGGACGTGATGGAAAAAGCGGCCGAAGTCTACAGCCGGTTGAAGTCTCGTGTGCTGGGACCAAAGATGGAATCCATCCAGAAATCCAACAAAGCCGGGCCCGAGAAGGACAAGGGGGAGGCGGAGAAGGGCCAGGAGAAGCTGTCGGGAGCGGAGACGCGGAATGAGAAGGGGGAAGAGGAGACAAACGCTGGTAACGTTCCTGAACGTGCCAGGATCCTTCCCTGCCCTGTCTGGGCGCGTCCCCGTCCCCTCCTTGCGGCATGCCCCGTCCTGCTGGGGACACGGCACCTGGGGAGGTGGCTCTTGGCCTGGTGCTGGAGGGATCAGCACCTCCTGCTTTGCTGGAGTGCCAGCAGTGGGAAAGGGCTGGGTGGGGAAGGCAGCGAGGGCACAGGGCAAAGCCCGAGCCCCACGCCCGGGCCCTGGGGGCTCCACGCTGGGTTTTGGCCCAGGACGGCTCCTCCCTGCCAGCCTGAGCTCTGGTCAGGGAACGTGGAGATGTCCTTGGACACTGGGTCAGGCTCTTGCACAGGCAGTGGTGACTGGGATCTTCCAGCCTCGGAGCCAGGTCTGTGCCTGGGGCCGTCCTGGCGGTGCTGCAAGAGCCTTCCCAGAGGGACTGGCAGGGAAAATCCGCCCTGACGGTGCCTCTGGGCTGGGGGGTGGAGGTTTGGGGGCCCTTCTTGCAGCTGTGGGGGTCAGCCCAGTCCTGGGGTCCCCTCAGGCTCAGCTGCGTGTCCAGGGACAACCTGTGGCCGTGGATCCCAGGAGGGTCGGGATGAATGAGGGGATCCAAGAGCCTGAGCCTCTCTCTCTGCCCCTCAGACCTGTCAGGTCCTGTGAATGGTGAATCCCTGTCCCAAAAATCAGAGGGCACAGAGGAGAAGGACAAGAGCCAAGGGCCGGGAGCTGGGGAGCTGGAGGCACCCACAGAGGAGCCCCACAACAAGTGAGTGTGGGGCAGGGCCGGGGGCTGCCGGCCCCTGTGATCTCTGGGCTCTGCAGGGATGGTGTGGGGGAATCCTGTGGGTCCTGGAAGGGTTCTCCCAGCTTGGGAAGGAGCTGGGACGTGGCAGGCGTGGGGCTGAGCTCTCCCTGCCCCTGCTCTCCCCCAGCAGCATCCAGGACTATCCCAAGGCCGGGCCAGAGCGAGCTCGCGGGGAGTCAGAGGCTGCGGATGAGGAGGAGGAGGAGAGCTGAGGAAGCAGCTCCCACCTGGAGGAGGAGGAGGAGGAGGAGGAGGAGAGGCTGTGAAGGGAGAGCAGCCTGTGCCTCGTCCCCTGCCCGAGTCACTTCACTAAGTCCCACCGTAGCTGATATCCTTGGTCTTGTCCCGTGTCCCGTCCCTGCGGAGGCACCACCCGCGGGGGGGCTGTGCTGGTGTCTGTATTTGTCCCCCCCCACTTTGTTTTTAATTTTGTTGTTTTTTGTTTTTTTTCCCCTCCTACCTAATTTCTTGTGATTTCGACCGACATGAAATGAATATAAAGGGTTTTCTAATGAAAAACAGAAGGAACCCCAGTGTCCTTTCTTGAGGCATGGACGAGGGGAGGACCTTAACCCCCTGGCCAGGGTCAGGGCAGGAAAACACCCCACGGACCCCCAAATTCCCTCTGAGCAGATCAGGCGCTGCTCCAAGCCCCTTTCCCCACAGCCACGATCCTCTCTCCATCCAGAGCCCACTGCTGGAGCCGGTGCCCTCTGCCCCAGGGGGTGGCAGCAGGGCTGGGCACCAACTCTTGGGGTAAAAACAGAGTGAAGAGGGTGTGTTCTCTCCGAACTGTGCCAGGGAGGAGCTGACCTTGGCACCCACGCTGGGCACCGGCTCAGCGCTGGGCTCTTCGCTCTTTCACAACGCTCCGGAGCTTTTGTCCACGTCCAATAAAGAACTCCCGGCTCCACCCGGCGCCGCCGCCTCCTCTTTGTGCCCCGACCCGGGGGAGGCTGCCCCGACCCCTCCCCTCTGCCCTGGGGACGCTTCGCTTTTGCTTTTTCCGGGACTGATTTCACACTCGCTCCGTCAACAAGACCCAAATAAAGCCCGGAACGTCCCCAAGTGCCTCTTGCCCAACTGCTGGGAAGCGGGAGGCTCCTTCCAGGACCCCACTCCTGATCCAGGTCCCACGGGGACAGGGACAGGCTTGGGGGGCTGTCTGAGGAATGGGGGTGCAGGACATGGGGTCTTGGGGAGGGTGTTGTTCCTCCAAAGCCCGATTCCTCCCCCTCCACGCCCCCAAAAAAGCCTCAGGCCGGTGCAAAACTAACCGGATTTATTGTTTCTTGTGCTGTTTCGACCCTACAAGGCCAGGGTGGGAGTTGAAGGCACCGAGGACATGGGGGACCCCCAAGAGGCACTTGGGGCGGCCAAGGCACGTAACTGCAGGTCCCCAGCAAGGGGACAAGGGACAGAGCTGGGGCAGGCAGGGGGGGTCCCCACAGAGGCAGGCACAAGGTTGGGGGGCTTTAGCAAAGGCTCCTAACGAGGCGTTTTTGGGGAGAAGCAGCCCAGAATCGCTACTCCAGCTCCGCCGGGCGCTTGCCCGAGGGGGCGAAGGGTCCCACCAGCCACGTCAGGGGGGTGTTGGAGGCCACGTGCTCCACCAGCTCGTCCATCAGCTGCCGGGCTTTGGTGGCGTGGCTGCGGGCTCGGGCCAGCACGGGGCCCGTCACGTCCTGCAGCGAGGTGACGGAAGCCAGCGCCGCCCGCAGCTCCTCCACGTTGTGCCGGACCTGCCCCGCCGTGTCCTGGACGCCGGCGGGGAGGCCCTGCAGGCTGGACACCAAGGGCTGGCAGGAGCTCTGCAGCTGCTGGCTCAAGCCCTGCAGCATGGTCAGCGTGCCCGACTCCACTGCCTGCGGGGGGGACACGGGGGGTGAGGGCTGGGGGACACGGGGGGACACGGGGGGACACGGGGGGACACCCCGGCTCAGCCTGGGGAGCCCCTGCCCCGCTCCTACCTCCGCTGGCAGCTGCTCCTTGCCGCCGCTCGGCTGCTTCTTGTTCCACTCCTGCCACATCTGCTGCAGCTTCTCCTGCCCTCCCTGCAGCCTCTGGTCCACGCCCTGCTTCAGGCTCTCCACCTGGGAGCGGGGCACGGCCGGGATGAGTTGGGGGGACCACCTGGGGGACACCCCGGGGTGGCACGGGGGACACGGGGCAGGGTCCTACCAGGTCCAGGGTGCGCTGGAGCTGGGCCAGCAGGTCCTGGCTGCTCTGGCGGGCGCTCTGCAGTTTGCCCAGGGAGTGCTGGAGCGCTCGGTGCTGCAGCTTGGTGGAGAGGGAGCCCAGGCGCACGAAGTAGCTCTGCTGCTGCCTCTGCTGCTCGGGGTCGAAGCCCTCCACGGCCGTGGCCAGCTTGGCTGTGGGACAGGAGCTGCTCAGGGGGTGCCAGCGCCACCCTCAGCGCCCCACGGAGCCCCCCAGGCTCTGCCCCACCCCTCTCCGCAGGGTCGGGGTCAGCTGCTCACCCAGCTCCTCATCCGTCATGGGCAGGTAATGGTCCACCAGCTCCTCCGACTTGCCCAGCACGGAGCCCACCCCGCTGGCCACCATCTGGCCCACGGTGCTGACACCGCTGCTGACCGCCGACCTGGTCAGCTCCACGCCGCCCTGCACGGCCCCTTTGGTCATGTCCACCACACCGGTCACTCGGCTGGTCACCGCGTCCTTGGCTCCGACCACGGTGCTGGACACTGCGTCCTTGGCTCCGACCACGGTGCTCGACACTGCATCCTTAGCTCCAGCCATGGTATTGGACACTGCATCTCTGGCTCCGGCCACAGTGCTGGACACTGCATCCCTGGCCCCGGCCACGGTGCTGGACACTGCATCCTTAGCTCCAGCCATGGTATTGGACACTGCATCTCTGGCTCCGGCCACGGTGTTGGACACTGCATCCTTAGCTCCAGCCACGGTGTTGGACACTGCATCCTTAGCCCCGGCCACAGTGCTGGACACTGCATCCCTGGCTCCAGCCACAGTGTTGGACACTGCATCCTTAGCTCCAGCCACGGTGTTGGACACTGCATCCCTGGCTCCGGCCACGGTGTTGGACACTGCATCTTTAGCCCCGGCCACGGTGCTGGTCAGCACATCCTTGGCCCCCGTCACCGTGGAGGTCACCAGCAGTTTGGTGTCTGAGATGATCTGGGTGGACACACAAACCTCTGTTAAGCACTGGGGGCCCTGAGGGTGCTGCCCGCCCCACTGCACCCCACCGCGCCCCGGTACCTTCTGCGGGGGCTGCTGCAGGATGGGCAGCTTCTCCTCCAGCTTGTCCAGCCCTTTGCAGGCCAATTCGTTGGCGGTGGAAACTGGAGGTGTAACAACAGGTGAGTTTGACACCCTGCGCCCTGCAGGAGCTCTGCTAGCGCCAGGTTTCCCACCACCCCAAAAATTGACCCCCACAACTTTTCTTCCAGCTTCTCCAGCCATTTGTTCCTTGGTCGTGCAAACCAGAGACACAAAACCAGGTCCTCCCTCTCCCGCTGCCTCAGGAGAGCTGGCTGTGAGCCGCTTTCGGGGTCCCCCGTGCCCGTGGGGTGCTGTTCCCCGCCTTGCACTCACTCTGGGGCTCCAGCCGGGTGAGGAGGGGCTGGGCCCCGCTGGCTGCCGCTGCCGTCAGGGTCCTGAGCCCCTTCTCGGCGGCGTCGCAGACGGAGCGCACGCAGGGGTGGCTCTGCTTGGTGCAGGTGTAGGCAGAGGACACCATGTCGTAGGCAGAGCTGACCAGGGGCAGGTTGGCCACGCGTGTCCCGATGCTCTGGGGGCCAGAAGGGCTCAGGGTGAGGGATCCCCAAATCTCACAGGGTGCGCAGTGTGTGCCCAACACCCCGGGGATGGTTTTGGGGGGGGCTCCCATGGCTCTCGGGGCCCATCGGAGGGTGGGATAGCCCCGATCCCTGTCTCCAAGCAGGGATCCCCGCGGATCGGCCCCGAACTCGCCCCGTAGCCCGCACTGACCTGCTGCTCCTCTGCCTTGGGCTGCGCCGGTGTGGGCTCGCTGGTGGCCATGGTGGGGCTGGGGGCACAGAACGGGAGCGTGAGCGGGGTCAGGCCCCCCCAACGCCCCCTCCGGCCTCCCCAAATTACCCCTCCCTGGAACGGGGCAGTTCCCACGCGGCTGGAAAAACCCGGGACAGGGGGGTCCCCGAGACCGGGATCACGATCGGGATCACAGGCGGGGTCGGGACCGGGATCGCGACCGGGACCAGGACTGCGACCGGGACCTGGGCTGGGACTGCGATCGGGAACAGGGCCGGGATCGCGATAGGTTCGGGGATTGCGATCGGAACCGAGATCGCGACCGGAACCGGGATCGCGATCGGAACCGGGATCGCGATCGGGATCGGCACCGGCTCCGGATCGTGCTCACCGCTGGCGGCTGGGCTCGGCTCTGCTCCCTCGGTTCGGCTGCGGGCTCGCCCCGCTCCTCCCCGCCGCCCTTTATAGCCCGGAGCCCGCCCCGAGCGCATGTGACCGGAGCCGCCCAGCGGGGCCGGCCCGGGGCGGCCCGGGAGCAGCGACCGGGGGGCTCGGGGCCGGGGGGCAGCGAACCCCCGGGGCCGGAGGGCAGAGAACCCCCGGGGCTGGAGGGCAGCGAACCCCCGGGGCTGGAGGGCAGAGAACCCCCGGGGCCGGGGGGCAGCGAACCCCCGGGGCTGGAGGGCAGCGAACCCCCGGGGTTGGAGGGCAGAGAACCCCCGGGGCTGGAGGGCAGAGAACCCCCGGGAAGCGCCTGCACCGAGTCCCCGCCCAGCACCGGCAGCGGGCTGCACTGAACCCCCGGAACCCCATTCCTCGGCCGGTGCTGCCCTGACCCCCCCTCCCCGGTACCGGATCCCCCGGGACCGGGCCGCGCTGACACCCCCTGGGGACCGGACACCCCCGGGACCGGAGTACTCGGGCGCGATTCCCCGGGATCCGGCTGCAGGGACGCCCCGAGCCCGGAATTAGAGACTTCCCCGCACCGGCGCTGGTTCCTCCCGCTCCCCGACCTTCCGTGGCACCGATCCCCCCTCGGACAGAGCCCTGACCCTCCCGAGCGTCCCCTCCCCTGGTGCGGGTCCCAAGCGCGGGGGTCCCGGTGCTGCCCCACACCTGGCGGAGCTGGTGGAACTGGTGCCAGCGGGTTCCGGCGGCCGGAGGATGGACAGTTCTGGGGTGCCCAGCGCCGCCCGGGTCACCCTGCCGTGACCACGTCGTGCTTGTGACGTCGGGGATACCCCGGAGCGCGCCCAGCCCCTCCACGATGACAACTGGGACAAAGTTCAGTGCCACACGGCTGCGGGTCACAGTCCAGGTGTCCTGGCACCTTGTGGCACCCTTCCTCCCGGCTCCCCGCGGAATCCCGTCCCGCTGGGGCGCCGTCCCACCCCAGCACCCCCTTTCTGAGCCCCCCCTCGGGGGTGCCCCCGGCTCTGCCGCCCGTGCAGAGCCCCCCGGTGCTCCCGGCACGGTGGCTCTGCCACAGCACTGCAAGCTCTGAGTCACTTTTGAGGCCGAAAAACTTGTTTTCTTCCTCTTTAAACTGGTTCGAAGCTGTTCAGACACGAAATCCCAGTGCTCCCGGGGCTTAGCCCTGCATCCCAGACAGACTCACGCTGCGTCCTCCACCTGCCACCAGCCCCGCAGGAGTCCCCGGCCGTGACACTGGGGTCCCACGCCGGGTCACCGGGTCCATCACCCCCTCAGTCCCGGCGGGATCGGGGTTCGTAGCTCTGGGTGGGCGCTCTCCCAGCCCAGGGGCACCGGGGACTCAGCGCTGGCTGCAGACCCGGGGGGCAGCGGGCGCCCGGCGCGTGCCCCCCACGGTGACACAGCCCTCCCACTTGGACATATCCACCGGGACGTCCTCGGGATACTCCACGAGCGCGGGGGCGAAGGGTCCCAGGATCCAGGGCAGCGGCGTGTGCTGCCCCACGTGCTCCAGCAGCCCCTCGAGGCTCAGCTGTGCCCGCATCACCGCGTCCCGGCTCTGCGCCAGCACCAGGCCCGACAGGTCCTGGAAGGAGCGGGCGCTGGCCAGCGAAGCCTGGACGCCCTCCACGCCGTGCCGGACGTGTCCCGCCGTCTCCTGCACGCTGCTGGGGAACGCCCGGGCGCCGGCGGCCAGGTGGGAGCAGGCGGCGTGGAGCTGGTGCAGGAGCCCCTGGAGCATGGCCAGCGTCCGAGCCTCCACCTGCGGGGTGGGCAGCGGGCAGCACGGGCTGGGGGTGATGGACCCACGCCTGGTCCACCCCGGTGTCCCCCTGCCACGTGTCCCCACCTCAAGGGACTCAATGGCCGCTGTCCCCACCCTCTCCAGATGAAGCCAGCTGTCCCTCCCGGTCCCCCCGGCCCGTACCTCGTTGTCCTCCATGGGCACCGCGTCCTGCTGGCTCCACTCCAGCCACAGGCCGTGCAGGTGCTCCCGGGTGCTGTGCCAGGGCCCGTCCGTGCCCCGCTGCCCCTCCTCGATCTGCGGGGAGGTTCAGCCAGGTGGGAGCACACCCGGGGCCGGCACGGGGCCGGCACGGGGCTGGCACGATCCCTGCCCCATCCTTACCAGCTGGATGACGTGGTGGAGCTGGGCCAGGAGCCGCTGGGCACGGAGCCGTGCCCGCTGCAGGTCCCCCAGCGAGCGCCGCAGGGCCCGGTGGGGCAGCCGGGCCGACAGGGCGCCCACGCGGACAAAGTAGCTCTGCCAGCGCCTCTGCCGCTCCTGCGCGGCCACCTCTGTGCCCGTGGCCACCTCTGTGTCTGTGGTCACCTCCTTGCCCTTGGCCACCTCCCTGCCCATGGTGACCTCTGTGCCCGTGGTCACCTCCGTGCCCCTGGTCACCTCTGAGCTCGTGGTCACCTTCTTGTCCGTGGTCACCTCCGTGCCCATGGTCACCTCTGTGCCTGCTGCCGCCGCTGTGGGAGCAGGGGTGAGGGCAGCGTGGCTGGGCCATCCTGTGCTGGGCACCGGAGCCCAGCGTCAGCAGCCACAGGATGCTTGGCCACCGGGTCATGTGGAGATGCCACCCCAAGCCAGGTGGCCTCTGCGGTCACCTCAGCTGTGACACGGGGCCAGCTGTGCCTAATGTCACCCAGTGCCAAGCTATAAATACCCGGGCGGGCACACAGGACTATATTTGCTCTTGGGTTTCCAGGTGAGAGTTCACCCAGTGCCATCCCGTGTCCCCCGGACGGGGACTGTCCCCCGCGTGGGGCCACCACGCGCAGGCGATGCCGAGGCAGCGCTGAGCCACAGGCTGGGGGTCCCAGCAGGGCCTGGCACCCCGAGATTTGGGGAACGGGGAGCACTCACCCAGCTCCTCGCCCGTCCCGGGGCGGTGCCCATCCAGCAGCGGCTCCGATTTGCCCAGCACGGCGTCCACGCCCGTGGCCAGCAGCCGCCCCACGCGGGTTCCCACCACGGCCCCGAGCGCCGAGCGCGTCCTGGCCACGGCCCCGCTCACCGTGCACGACACCAGCTCCCTGGTCCCGGCCACCACCTGGGAGGGGACAGCGCGGGGACGGCTCGTGCCCGCTCCTGGCTCAGCGCCGGAGCCCTGCCCGTGTCCCCCCGGGTGACGTTACCCTCTCGGGGGGCTGCTGCAGGATGGGCAGCTTCTCCTCCAGCTTGTCCAGCCCTTTGCAGGCCAATTTGTTGGCGGTGGAAACTGGAGGTGCGAAAACAGGAGGGTTTAACGCCCCGTGCCCTGCAGGAGCTCTGCTAGCGCCAGGTTTTGGGGCACCCCAAAATTCAGGGGGGTGCTTCCCCTCCCACCCTGCAGCTCCTCCAGCCCTTTTCTCCATTGGTGACACAAAGATGCGAAACCAGGTCCTCCCTCTCCCGCTGCCTCCGGAGAGCTCGCTGTGAGCCGCTTTCGGGGTCCCCCGTGCCCGTGGGGTGCTGTTCCCCGCCTTGCACTCACTCTGGGGCTCCAGCCGGGTGAGGAGGGGCTGGGCCCCGCTGGCTGCCGCTGCCGTCAGGGTCCTGAGCCCCTTCTCGGCGGCGCTGCAGACGGAGCGCACGCAGGGGTGGCTCTGCTTGGTGCGGCCGTACGCCGAGGCCACGGCCCCGCAGGCGCAGCTCACCAGCGCCAGGTTGGCCACGCGGTTCACCACGCTCTGAGGGTGCGGGGTGACAATAAGGTGGGGTCCCCAAAGACACCCGCAGCCCCCCCCCCCCCCCCAAAACCCTCCGTGCGCCTCTACCTCGGTGTCCGGCCCGGCCTCTGCCGGCAGCGCGGGGTTTTCGGCCGACATGGCAGCGGCGGCTGCAGCGGGGAGAGGGAGAATTTGGGGTGCTGTGGGTGGGTGAGGCTGGTGGGGACCCCCCTGGGGATGAGACCCTCAGCACCCCCCAGCCCCTGCTCCCTGCTCGTGCCCCGAGTGGGAGCGGCTGCTGGGTTCTGAGGGGCTCCCGGGGGCGTTTTCGGGGGTCTGAAGGGGGTTTGGGGTGGGGTCCCCTGCCAGGAAAAGGCGGGGCTGTGACCCCTCAACCCCTCTGGGACCCCCGTATCCCCTGGGGGATGCCCCTTTTGGGGCCAGGGAGGGCTTTTTGGGTGATTCAGCAGCAGCCAGACCGGACTCGTCTGTCGCAATCCTGCGCTGGGGACGTGCTGCCCGTCAGCGGCGCCTCGGCGGGGGCAGCCCCGGAGAACCGCAGGGAACCGAGCACCGGCGGCCCCCCTGGACCCCGGGAGCCACCCCTGGACCCCGGGAGCCCCTCTGGACCCCGGGAGCCCCCTCTGGACCCCGGGAGCCACCCCTGGACCCCGGGAGCCACCCCTGACCCACGGGAGCCATCCCTGACCCTCGGGAGACCCCCCTGGACCCCGGGAGCCCCTCTCCCCTCCGGTGTCTCCCGTGGCACCTCCGGTCCGGCCCCGCGCTCTCCGGGGACGCGTTCTGGGGGGTTCGGGGGGGCTCCAGGCCGGTCACTGGAGGGGTCGGGTCCCCTCGGGACCCTGCGTTTGTTCCTTTGAGTTTCCATGGTGTCCCTCTGCTGTCCTCGGGGTGTTCCGGGGACCTCGGGAATCCCGACCTCCCCCGGACCCCCCCGGAGGCTCCCGGGGACCTCCGGACTCCCCCCGGGAGCACCTGAACCCCCCGGAGCCTTTCTGGAGCCCCCCCGGGATGCCCCCGGCCTCATTTCCCCCCGTCCCGCTCCCGCCCAGCCCCGGGCACGGTACTCACGGGGTGGGGGTGGGGTTCTGTCGCGACCCCCGGGCGAGATCGCGACCCCGGGCCCCGCCCAGC
Source organism: Delichon dasypus (assembly GCA_037837765.1). Classification (NCBI taxonomy): domain Eukaryota; kingdom Metazoa; phylum Chordata; class Aves; order Passeriformes; family Hirundinidae; genus Delichon; species Delichon dasypus. The sequence continues at coordinate 9,737,226 of JBBAXF010000023.1, read as the reverse complement.
CCGGCCCCGGGGGGCGCGGGAGCCAATCAGAGGAGGGGCGGGGCAGCGCCTCAGCCAATCAGAGGCGTGGGCGTGGCAAGGGCGGGGCTTGTGGTGGGGACAGCGGGGGGACAGCGAGGGGACAGGGAGGGGACAGCGGGGGGACAGCGGGGGGACAGGGAGGGGACAGGGAGGGGACAGCGAGGGGACAGCGGGGGGACAGGGAGGGGACAGGGAGGGGACAGGGAGGGGACAGCGAGGGGACAGCGGGGGGACAGCGGGAGGACAGCGAGGGGACAGCCCGGCACCGACACCCCGCCACCTCTCCCATGTCCCCGTGGTCGCTGTCCCGCCCCCGCTCCAGGTGTTTCCACCCCTGTTATCGCCACCCCAGATGTCCCCACCCCAGATGTCCCCACCCCTGGCGTCCCCAAGCCCAAGGACCCCAAGGCCAGCTGCGCCCACGCCAAGTATCGCCACATGAAGTGTCCCTTTGCCAGATGTTCCCCAGCCCAGGTGTTCCCGTGCCACCAGAGCCCCTCAGGGTGCTCAGGCCAGGGGCTGGCGGGGGGCAGAGGGCCGTGGGTGACACGGCCGGGAAAGGGGACAGGCAGGGGACACGGCGGGCGTGGGGTGGCCCGGGCAGGGACGCGGTGCGGGCACTGCCTTATCCCGATGGAATTGGTGGGAAAGCGGGATGGGGACCTTGGTGGGTGCCAGGGTGTGTGCGCGGGGCAGTGCGGTGCCCACCGCGGGGTGGGGGGCGTCACCCTCTGTCCCCCGGCCCGTCCCGGCTCCCGGGGGGGGTTAAGAAGGTGCCGAGGCGGCGGCGGGGGAATCGCCTCCGGTAACCGGGTGTTTATTGGGGCCGCGGGGTACAGCCCGCGGGCGGCCGCATGCATGGCCGCTGGGGAGGGGGGGGGGGGCTCCCGCCGCCCCCTGCCCTATTTACAGCCTGCCACCCCCTGGGGACCTGCCATCCCCCGGGGACCCGCCACTCCCCCGCGACACGCCACCCCGGGTGGGTGCCGCGCAGGGGTGGCACCGAAAGGGCACCCTTTGCCAGCAGAGAGTGGGCTCGGTGGGGACCCCCCCGACCCCGGCTGTGCTTTCCAGGAGGGGGAGCCGGGGGGAAGGACGGGCAACCCCCAGGCTGGCACTGGGGAGGGGTCGACCCCAGACCGGGGGTGGGAGCATGCCCCATCCCCAGATAACGCCACGTTCGGGGGGGCCCCCAGCTCCCCGCACCCGAAATGTTCTCCGGGTTCCACCACCGCAACCGGCGCCGCCCCGGCCGGGTGTCCCCGGAGGGCTGGCAGCACCCAAAAGGCCCCCCCAGGGCCGGGGGGCACAGCCCAGTGCCCGCGTCCGTGTGTCCATCCCGCCGCCCCCCAGGGATCCCCCTCCCAGGGCGCTGCCAGCCCTGGGCCCGGCCTGGGGAGGGGACGCGGTGGGCGCGCCCCCGCCCAGGAGCCGGGACAAAGCAGCCGGAGCGCGCAGGGCACTGCCCCACGCCAGCCGGGGACACCCCCAAACCCTACCCGGGGGCACCCAGGGGGTGCCTGTCCCCCCCCTCAGCCATGCAGCACCTCGCCCCCTGCCCGCAGCTCCTGCCCCTCCCTGTCCCCAGGGAGCCGGGGGTCCCATCAGTGTCCTGGCCAGGGGGACGCGCACAGCCCGGCGCTCTATTTTCCCGAGGGAGTCCGCTCCACGCCGTAGCGCAGGAGGTGGTGCAGGTCCGTCAGCGGCCTCGGGGTGCCCGGTGCCCGGGCTGCCCGCGCTGCCGCCCCGTGCCGCCCGTAGCCGCCCGTAGCCGCCGCCTCGCCGCTGTTGAACGTGTGGTTCCTCTTGAGGTGGGCGCCGGGGCGGCCCGTGCCGTTGTTGGCGTTGAAGTTCAGCTGCTCGGGGTGCCAGGGAGGCCCCTCGCTAAAGTCTCCCCCGTCCCCGCTGGGTGCCGACACCACCCGCCGGCGCTCGGGGCTGGGGCGCGGCGTCCCGCCGAAGTCGCCGTAGGAGCTGCGGGGCTGGCGGCGGGCGCCGGCGGGCGGGTGCTGCCGGGCGCGGGGACCCTCAGGAGGGTCCCGACCCCAATGCCCGTCGCCTGAGGAGTCGCTGAGTTCGGCCTCCAGCTCCTGGTCCACCAGGATGGCGTGGCAGGAGAGGGGGATGCCCCGCGGCGGGCGGCCGGAGCCGCCGTGCCCCCGCCCGGCGCCCGCGGGCCCGGAGCCTCCAGGGTCCCGCAAAGCCGCGTTGATGATGTTGTGACTCTGCTCCCAGGTGCAGTTTTGGAGGGAGCCGGGGCAGCGTTTCTGCTGCAGCGGGGTCTGCTCCGGCGTGGGCAGCACCCCCGAGTCCAGGTCGTGTTGGGCGACCTTGCCCAGCTCCTTGGGCCACCCGTTGGGCATCAGCGGGGCCAGCAGGGCTCCGCGAGCCCGCCGCTCGCCCAGGCGGCTGACGCTCACCACCGACTCACTGTGCGCCAGGATCGTCTCCTTGTCCTTGCGCCGCGCCAGCTCCTTGCGGTCCCGGTGCCCGATGAACCAGCACACGCTGAAGCCGGAGATGACGGCGCCGATGACGAAGGCGGCGACGGAGGAGATCACCAGGAGGTTCACGGACACCAGCCCGTCCGGCTCGTCCACGAAGCTCTCCGTCACCAGCCCTGGGGGTGGGGACGCGTCAGGGGGGCCTGCGGGTGCCCCCACCCCGGCCCCGAGCCCGGCCCCGCGCTCACCCTCGCACTCGCCCAGGTGGGACGTGCTGCCGCCGGCGACGTCCTGCTCGAAGGCCACCCTGGGGTGCAAATTGAGGAGGGGTCAGCGGGTCCCCCATGGCCTGGCAGAGTCTCCCAAGCTCCCTTCGGCGAGCCATGAGTTTGCGGGGGCTCAGCCGTCGGGGGCTCTCCGGTGACCCCGCCGTGCCCCCTGCACGGCCCCCGGGCCCGGGGCGTTACCTGGGACTGGGCTCCAGGAAGGCGCAGGAGCCCTCGGCCGTCCAGCCGCAGTAGGGATCCCGGCTCCCGAGGCAGTTCCTGCAGCCGGCAGAGACCTCAGGGTCAGCCCCGATGAGGGGGCACGACACCCCGGCCCCCGCCAGGGGCTGCCCCCGCACCGTGCCGTGCCTCAGTTCCCCCGGCCGTGCGGATCCCAGCACGGGGCGAATTCCTGGGATGTGAGGTCGCGCACAGCGCCCTGCCCGGCCCCGAGGCACTCACTTCATGCAGCCCGAGTGCTGCTGGCAGCGAGCCACGGGCGCCCTGGCCACGCACGGGGGGAAGGCCAGCAGCAGCGACCCCGCCGCCTTGTCCAGCTCCAGCCCCAGCAGCCGCCGCTCGTCCTCCGTGTCCCGGCCGCACCTGGGGACGGGGCAGAGCTCATCACAGCCCCAGCCCTGGCGCACAGGGCCCTCCGCAGAGCCTGTCCCAGTCCAGAGATTTTCTCATCCTTCACCCTCGCATCCCTCTCAGCCGTCCTCTCCACCCATCCATCCATCCGAACACCCACCCACCCCTTTTGCTGCCCCCTCTCCCCCCTCTGGCACCCTGGCACTCACCTCCCGGGCTGGTAGGTCTCAAACTCCTCCAGGAAGACGCTCTGGCTGCCGGGGGCGGCGGGCGCGGGGCTGCTGGTGGCGTTGGGCAGGATGAGGAACTTGAGCACGGTGCCGGTGCTGGAGCCCAGGAACACCACGGTGTGGTTTCCCCACGGCCCCGCTGCCGTGTCCACCACGATCTTCCGCAGCTGGTACCTGCGTGGGAGAGGGAGCAGCGTTGGGGTGTGGGGGAGTCCAGGTGTCCCCAGGGAGGGGGAACTGGGGCAGGGTGAGGGATCCAGCCCCACAACCCCATCTCCATGTCCCCACTTCCATGTCCCTGTCCCCATCTCCATGTCCCCATCCCCATCCCTATGTCCCCAGCTCCAGCCCCACATCGCTGTCCCCGTCCTCACCTCCCCATCCCGTGTCCCTGTCCCCATTCCCTGTCCCTGTCCCCATTCCCTGTCCCTGTCCCCATTCCCTGTCCCTGTCCCTGTCCCCATCCCTGCTCACGCCCCGGCTGCCCTGCTGGCAGGAGGCTGCGGCCCGAGAGCGCCGCTTGATTAATTCCCCATCAAGCAGCAATTAAGGCAGATTTAATTAGGACGAGACAATCTTGACTGCAAAGTGTATGAGATTTATCAGCTCTCCCAGCGCTCCCAGCGCTGGCACAAGCATGGAAAGGCAGCACGGGAGGCTCTGGCCAGCACCTCCCAGCCCCTCCCAGTGCCTCCCAGTGCCTCCCAGTGCCCCCCAGCCCCCTCGGGCACTCACCGGGTCATGGTGCGGAGGATCCAGGGGGCGTTGCCCAGGGCCGGCACCGCCTCGTCCATCAGCGGGTGCGTCTTGACGAAGTTGAGGATCTCGTCGGGGAAGGCGCTGGAGGAGTTGTAGCGCATCCCCGGGGAGGCGCAGCACCCGGGCCTGCGGCCACAGGGCGGCTCAGTGGAGCTGTCCCCAGCCCTGTCCCGTCCTGTCCCCATCCCAGTGTCCATCCCTGTCCCCATCCTGTTCCCAGCCCTGTACCCAGCCCTGTCCCGTCCTGTCCCCATCCCAGTCCCCAGCCCTGTCCCCATCCCCGCTGGTGGCTGTGGTTATCATCACCCCTGTCCCCATCCTGTCCCCATCTCTGAGGGTACTGGCTGTGGCTGCCACCATCCCGCTGTCCCCATTCCTGTCTCCATCTGTGTCCCCATCCTGTCCCCATCCCCGCTGGTGGCTGTGGTTATCATCACCCCTGTCCCCAGCCCTGTCCCCATCTCTGAGGGTACTGGCCGTGGCTGCCACCGTCCCGCTGTCCCCAGCCCTGTCCCCATCCTGTCCCCATCCCAGTCCTCATCCCAGTCTCCAGTCCTGTCCCCATCCCAGTCTCCAGCCCTGTCCCCATCCCCGCTGGTGGCTGTGATTATCATCACCCCTGTCCCCATCCCAATCTCCAGCCCAGTCCCCAGTCCTGTCCCCATCCCAGTCTCCAGCCCAGTCCCCAGCCCTGTCCCCATCCCAGTCTCCATCCCTGTCTCCATCTCTGTCCCCATCCCAGTCCCCATCCCAGTCTCCATCCCTGTCTCCAGCCCTGTCCCCATCCTGTCCCCATCCCCGCTGGTGGCTGTGGTTATCATCACCCCTGTCCCCAGCCCTGTTCCCTTCCCACTGTCCCTGCCAGTAAGAGTCCCTCGCCAGCCCTGTGCCCAGCCCCGCTCCTCACCGTGGCTTTGGCACCGTGTCCTCCGGCACAGGTGTCCAGATGGACTCGGGTGACTTCTGCTCCCGGAACCGCCCCTCGAAGACGGCGGCCACTTGGGTCATGTCGAAGGCGCAGACGGCGGAGCCGGGAATGCTGCGGGGACACGGCTGTGGGGTGAGCACAGGGAGCGCGAGGGGCCCCCAATGGCAGATCCCAAATGGAAACGAGCCCAGATCCTGTCCAGGACCCAGCTGGACCCATCCCAGGCCTCACCCAGCACTCATCCCAGATCCCAGTCAGGATTCCACGCGGCTCCCAGCTGGCACCCAGCTCAGACCCCGCTGAGCCCGGGCACTCTGGGCCGGGCACAGGAGCCTCTGACCTGTTGGCGGGCGTGGAGAACACGGCCAGGACCACGGGGCGCCCGTCCAGCTCCAGGATGTCCGTCACGGCTTGGATGACGTTGAAGTAGAAGTGGGAATCGCCCGGCACGGAGCAGTTGAGCCGGGCCTTGAGGAAGGACGTCCACTGCTTCTCCAGCACCCGCTGCGAGCCCCCCATGTCGTTCTTGCACACCCGGGCCACCCGTGACACCACCACCTGCGGGAGGACACCATCACCACCCCGCCCCAAGGGCCGTCCCCGTGTCCCTGTCCCCACCCCGGGTGCCCCTGCGGGCGCCACAGAAGGGTTTGGGTTGGAGGGGAGCTCAGGGATCATCTCCTTCCCGGCGGGACCTGTCCCACCTTCTCCAGGTAGTTGAACTCCATGGCGATCTCCCGGAAGAAGAAGTAGACGTGGCTCCTCCATTCCACGGCGTGCACGAAGTAGGGCTCTGCGGGGACAGCGGGGTCAGGAGCGGCCCGGGGTGCGGTGACAGGGGGACAGCGGGGTCAGGCACAGCCCGGGGTGCAGTGACAGGGGGACAGTGGGGTCAGGAACAGCCCAGGGTGCGGTGACAGGGGACAGCAGGGTCAGGAACAGCCCGGGGTGCGGTGACAGGGGGACAGTGGGGTCAGGAACAGCCCAGGGTGCGGTGACAGGGGACAGCAGGGTCAGGCACAGCCCAGGGTGCGGTGACAGGGGACAGCGGGGTCAGGAGCGGCCCGGGGTGCAGTGACAGGGGGACAGTGGGGTCAGGCACAGCCCAGGGTGCGGTGACAGGGGACAGCGGGGTCAGGAGCGGCCCGGGGTGCAGTGACAGGGGGACAGCGGGGTCAGGCACAGCCCGGGGTGCGGTGACAAGGGGACAGCGGGGTCAGGCACAGCCCGGGGTGCGGTGACAGGGGCCCCGTGCCGTGTCCTGGCGCAGCCGGGGTTGGGGACACACCTTTGAACCACTTGGAGTCGTGTTTGACGGTGCGCAGGGTCGGGCTGTCCCCGAGGCTGCGGTAGATGACGGCGTCGATGGCCAGGAAATCCGTCACGGTGGCCGTGAAGAGCATCCCCCCTGCGTGGGACAGGGCGTCAGCGGGGCCGGGGGCCGCGGTGCCCCGCTGTGACACCGGCGGTGCCACCGCCACTCACCTGTGAACAGGGCCACGTTGGCGTGCTTGGGGTCGTAGGGACACCGGGCCATGCCGCTGATGTTGTCCCCGACGGGCTCCAGCGTGTCCATCTAGGGCGGGTGAGAGGGGCACGTGGGGACACACCCGGGCACGGGGGGGACCCGGGGTCCCCGTCCTGAGGGGGGCTCAGGCTGTAGCTGGCGCAGATGGGGTTGAAGGTGTTGATGCTGCAGACCCTTCCCATGGGTCCCCCTTCCTTCCCTGACCCCAAAAACCCTTCTCTGGGTGTCCCTTCCTTCCCTGACCCCCAAAACCCTTCCCTGGGTGTCCCTTCCTTCCCTGACCCCCAAAACCCTTCCCTGGGTGTCCCCTCCTTCCCTGACCCCAAAAACCCTTCCCATAGGTTCCCCTTCCTTCCCTGACCCCCAAAATCCTTCCCTGGGTGTCCCCTCCTTCCCTGACCCCAAAAACCCTTCCCTGGGTGTCCCCTCCTTCCCTGACCCCAAGCCCCCCTCCCCTGTCGTGGGGCTCACGCTGTAGTTGGCGCAGACGGGGTTGAAGGCGTTGGTGCCGCAGACGAAGAGGAGACTCTCGTTCCTCACCAGCAGCACCTTGATGAAATTTCGGCACTCTGCCTGTGCAGGGAGAGGGGACCATCACCCTCAGCACCCCAAAACTGCCCTCACCTCATCCCCCCCCACCGCTTCGAGGGGATGGCTTGGGCTGTTCTCACCCCAGAATAGCGTTTATAGGAGCTGGGAATGGGATTTCTGGCCCCAAATAGTTAATTACAGATCAAATTAACCAAGCTGCCAATAAATCAGAGCTACAGCCGCTGGGAGGGAGTGGGGTGGCGGCACTGGGGAGGGGACAGGGTGTGACACGGTCACGCGGGGTGCTCGGTCCCCACGGGGCGCCGATCCCCCAGCCCGTACCTCGTGCTTGCCCTTCATCCGGCAGATGCTGATGTCGTGCTGGTTCGAGCGCCACGTCAGTTTCTGGGCGGGGAAAACCAGCGTGGGGACGGGGAGAAGCCAACAGCACCCCCTGAGACCCCCCCGAGCCCCCTCAGGGCTCCCCAGGGCCCCCAGCACCCCTCGGGACCCCCAGCACTTACCCGGTGGTAGCGCAGCTCAGCGACCCCGCTGGGCTCCAGGCTGACCCGATAGACGTTGTCCCTGGGGAGGGGACACGGGTGTCACCACCCCCCAGCACTGGGGGTACAGGATGAACCCCCCAGGGAGGTTTGGGGCGCTGGGGTGGATGATGAACATCACTGGGGTCAGTGCCAATGAACCCCCCCAATGCCCCACGGCAGATCTCGGGGTGCCCCGGGCGGGTTGTGGGGTTGTGGGCACAGAGGGGCTGGGCGGCTGTGGGGTGCCCACGCCGGTGGAGGGGAGGCTTTGGGGTGTGGGGGTTCCAGACCTGTCCCCGATGAAGAGGGTCCGGTTGACCTTGAGGATGCGCTGGATGTTGAGGCGCTGGGTGCCCCCACCCTCGGGGCCCCCCGGGCGGGCGCTGCCGTGCCCCACGAACACGGGGTACTGCTTCACATCTGGGGGGGGGGGGGCACGGGGGTCACACGGGGACGGGCACCCCCACACCCAGCCCTGCACCTCCCTCCTGCCTTCACCCCAAAATCCCACCCCATGGGTGCCCCCCCTTTAACCCCAAAGCGCCCCAAACCCCAAAAGCCACCCAAAGCCCTGCCCACGGCTGCTCCCATCCTCTCTTCATTCCCAGAGCCTCCCTTGCTCTCCCCCTCCTGCCTTCACCCCAAACCCTCTTCCCTTTCCCTTTCCGTGCCCCCGCCGTGCCCCCGGTGCTGCACCTCGAGCCCCCCCAGCCCCGGGTGGGCACTCACAGTCCGGGGGGGCCACGGCGATGGGGCCGGGCTCCTCGGGGAAGGAGCCCCTCGCCGTCCTCTCGGCCGCCAGCAGCAGCAGCAGCAGCAGGGGGACGCGGGGTGGGGGTCCCATGGTGACCCCCGCCCTGGCCGGGCACCACCCACCGCACCTGCGGGCACGGGCAGGGCTGGGGGGACGCAGCACCCACCGGGGTGCCCCCTCCCCCGGAGCACCCCAAACCCTCAGGTGTCTCTGATGGGGTTTGGGGCGGCGCTGGTGGTGGGAAAGCCGCTGCTGGTGACACGGCAGGGCTGGGGACAGCAGGGTGAGGACACCTGGACAGAGGGACAGCGGGACACGAGGGCATGGGGACAAGAGGGAAGCCGGAGAGGTTTTTCCCCCCCCCCCCACTTCCCAAAATGCCACCGGAATGTCTTGGAAAATCTCCGGGGACCCTTAGGAGTGGCACAGCACCCCCGGTGCCACCGCCACGCCGGGCCACGGTCCCCACCCTGTCACGCGTCCCCGAGGGGCCGGGGCCCGGCTGGGTAATTAACAGCCGCGCTGGGGAATTAATTGATCGCTGATTCCACGGGAGCAGCGAGCGGGAGCGATCGAAGCGGCGCCCTCCTCCCCCGCGGGGACCGAGGACATCGGGGTGACATTGTGTGGGGCGGGGGTCACGGGGCCCGGGCGCGTCCCCAGCCCCTCCGTGGTGTCACAGCCCCCGGCGACATCTGACCCCGACCCTGCTGTGTCACATCCCCTGGGGACAACTGACCCCATCCTCGGGGTGTCACCACCCCTGGGACACCCAAGGGCGTCGCCAGCATCTCGGGGACATCCAAACCTGTCCCCGCAGTGCCACCAGCTCCCAGTGACACCCGCCTGCGTCCCCAAGGAGCAGGAAAGGAGCTCTTCGTGCCCTGTTTGTCACACAGCGGCACCCGAAAGCCACCGAGGAGGGGGGACACCCCAAAAAACCACCGCAGGGAAGGGCTCGGTGTCTATCCCCCCCTGAGGGTGGGGTTTGGGGGGCGGGGGGGCCGTGTGGCTGCCCCGGGGGGGGTCGTGTGGCCGCCTGGACCCCCGAGGGAGGGTCCGGTGTCACCGTCCCCCAGCCCGCGCGGTGACAGCGGGCGGGCGCAGGGTAACGGGAGCCTCCGGCGCCATAAATGCCAGCGATTGTGCGGGAAAAGAAAAGAGAGAGGGAAAAGAGGGGGCGCGGCGGGGAGGGGGACACGGCAGCAGGGGGTGACAAACAGGGACCCATTCACGGCGGAGGAGAGGGGGGACTGTCACCCGTGCGTGTCCCCGGAGAGGCTGCGGGGAAACTGAGGCAGCGGCTGGGGACAGCGGGGGTTGTGCCGGGGGTGCGGGAGCGGGGTGGGGGTCTCCTCTCGGATATCTCCGGCACGGAGCGGGCGAACAGCCTCGGGCACCTCGCTCGTCGCTGTCCCCGCTCCGTGCCTCAGTTTCCCCGTCCCGGAGCACGCTCAGCCCTCACCCCGCACACACAAAGCCCCGGCGGGCGGGGGGAGCTCTTGACTGTCCCACCGCCCCCCCCCCCCCAGCCCCCCAGGCTCTCCGCGACCCCCGGCCCGGCTGGAATGGGGCAGGAAGCGGCGGGGGGCAGCCCCCAGCGTTCCCCCTCTTGCTGCAGTTCCCAGGGGCTCTGAGCCCCGGGGATCTCTGATCCCACGGAGGGAGGGTGTCCCTGCCGGGGGGGCGGGGTGTCACTCTGTCCCCCCCTTTTCCGTCCCCTCCCGGGGGTGGGGATCCCTTCCCCATCGCATCCGCCCCCCCCCCAGCGCCGCGCTCTGCCCACCTGAGCTGCTCCGGCCGCCTCCTGTCACCAGAGTGTCACCGCTGTCCCCTCCTCTGGCAGGGGGGTCCCATGGCCGGGGGGGTGGGTGCCCCCCGCTCCGGGACGCCCCGGCGGCGCTGGGGGCTCCGGCGTCCCCAGAGCAGCTCAGCTGTCACACCAACCCCCCGCGACCCCCGGGGAGGGGGGCCCGTGCCCCCCGCCCGCGCCAGGTGGGAAGGTAGGGCTGATGTCACCGTAACCGGAGCCACCAACCCCCCCCCCCCCGTCCCCCCTCACCCCGGCAGCTGTCACCGCAGCCGGGGACCCGGGGGTGGGGGGGCACCCCTGGGACCCCCCGAGCGGCACCGCGGCGTCCCCAGGGTGAGACCCCCCCGGACACAGAGCGGGGACAGCGGGGTCCCCCCAGCCTCACCGGGTCTCCCCCAGCCCCATCAGCCCCTCGGGAAACAGGGGGGCACCGGGAAAGGGGGACACACACTGGGAAATACGGGGGGACAGTGGGAAAGGGGGGGACACTGAGAGAGGGGGGACATTGGGAAGGGGAGAATCTGGGAAGGAGGGGACAGGGACACACTGAGGAATGGAGGTAAGGGGAAAGGGTAAAATCCCTTCAAATACAACTTTTTGGAGATCCTCGCCCTGCTATAATCTCATTATCCACATCCCTCTCCCCCGGCCCAATGCCGGATTTTGGGGTCATTTCCTTCAGTAATCAGATATGCTAATGACACCCTTACACACCCCCCCACACACCTCAGCCCCCCCCAAAATGTGGCCCCCGGTGCCCAGAGCATCCCCTGCTCAGTGGGGTCACACGGTGGGGTCACACAGTGCCACCCCCATCGCCATAGAAGGGTTTGGGGGTCTCCAGCAGCGTCCCCCCAACTGCTGTGGGGACCCCCCCCCTCTCAGCTGCTGCTGCCGCCGGGGCTGGGGGGCTCAGGCCCCCCCCGGGTTTCCGTTCCGGGGCCGGTTCGGATGGCAGAGCCAGGAAGCAGCTGTCCCCACGGCGGGGACGGAGCAAATGTCACCCCGGCCACCTGGCACCGCGCTGGCCTCGTCCCCGTCCGTGGGTCCCCCCCCTTTCCAAGCGGCACCTTCGGGACCCGGGGGGGGCACAGGCAGCGCCCCCAGAGCCGCGGAGGCGCCGAGAGCAGGGGGGATCCCCGCGGGGGTGGCAGGGATGGGGGTCACCGGCGTGGCGGGAGGGGGGGGACACAGCCCCCACCATTTACCTTGGAGCTTCCACGGCCCCGCCGGCGGCTCAAATGTCCCCGCGGGCCTCCCGCTCCGGTTACCGGCTCCGCTTACAGCTGCCGTTTATAGCCCCGCTCCCCGGCCCTTGTTCCTTGTCCCTGTCCCCTCCCCATCGCCCACCGGGTGGGGACACGGCCGGCCGAGCCCCCCCCACCGCACCGCAGCCCACCAAGGGCGTCCGGAGCGGGCAGCGGGGACCGTGGGGACCCCGCCGTCACCTCGGGTGGCTTTGTCACCCACCGCGGGCGCCCGGAGGTGGCCCCCCTCGGGTGACACCCATGGGTGCCCCGACACGTCGGCTCCCGCACGCCGGCGGCGCTGGTGGCCGGCCAGAGCCGCATGGTGATTTGCATATTAAATACAGGCTCATCTGCATATTAAGGACGGTTTCCTAGCGAGGAGGATCGCGCGTCACGCCGAAATAAACCCCGGGGCGGGCGGGGGGACACAGAGGGGGTGGCACGGCGAGTGCTGTGTCCCCCCCCAGTTCCCAGCCCTGTGTCCCCCCGAATTCCCAGCCCTTGTTCCCTTGTCCCCCCCCAGTTGTATGGGACAGGATGCTCCCGTCCCGCTGGCTTCCCCAAGCCGCTTGTCCCTACGGGCACACATCCCCCATGTCCCTCCTGTCCCCCCAAAGACTGTCACCCCCCTCCTTGTCCCCAAAGGGGCACATCCTTCATCCCCCGTCCCTCCAAAACAGCCATTCCCCTTTGTCCCCAAAGCCCCACGCGTCCCCTTGTCCCCAAAGGCGCTCACCCCGCTCCTCCTGTGCCGCCCCAGGGGCTCTGTGCCCCGGCGGGGTCCCCTGGCTGTCACGCTGTCACCCCTCTTTGTCACCCGCATGGCCCCAGGGCCGCGGCAGGAGCAGATCCGGCCGCCGCCGTCACCGCCGCCGTGCCTCAGTTTCCCTTGGGCGGGGGAAGAGGGAACCCCCTGCTCCGAGCCTGGGCACCGCCCTGGGAACCCTCACCCGGGAACCTGGCACCACCCCGTGCGCCCCGGCCCCGGGATCCTCATCCCCGGCCATTCCTGTCACCCCCGCGCCTCCTCCTTAGGGCGCCCGTGTCCCCAGGGTGTCCCGCTCCCAAGCAGCCCCTTCCCCGGGGTGTCCCCTTCCCTGTCCCCGCGCGGGCAGAGGGACAGCAGCTCCCGGCTCCATCCCACGGGAGACCCTGCGATGACAACCCCGCCGTGTTTACATCCGGCTCCAGGCGGGAACCCTGCAATTACACCCCAGGACACGGAGCCCCGGCATTCCCGGGATGGGAGGCTGCCGAACACACCCACACCAGCCACAGGCACCCCAAAAACACCCCCAAAAACACCCCAGAGAGCAGCCCTGCAATAAGGACCCACGGATCCCAGAGCCAGGCCAGCCGGAGGAGGCTCCGGGGATCAGCCCCGCTGCCGGGTCAGTTTTTAAGCCCCGATGAAGTTGGGTTGTTGGTTTTGGGGTTTGCTGACGCTCGGTTCCCCCCCGTCCCCACGTCAGCTACGCTGTTCCTGTCGGGAAAATGGGGTTTTTCACCCTCCAGGCTCAGAACAGGCACTTCCCGCTCGGATTATCTTCAAACTCGTATTTAAATAAAGTTAAATATCTGCCGGTTCAACGGGGCAGAGAGGGGCTGGGGGTGGCAGGTCACCTCAGTGCCACCTCAGTGCCACCTCAGTGCCACCTCAGTGCCACCTCAGCGCCACCTCAGCGTCACCGCAGCCTCTCCATCCCCAGCATCCTGCTGTCCCCAGGGTGATGATGGCCCCGGAGGTGGCACTCAGGGTCCCCACCTTCCCTCCCGGAGCCACCCCATCCCCCAGGAACATCGGGGCACGGGGACACGGCGGGGACAGGAGCCACGGCCACCCCCGGCTGTGCCCAGAGGGTGACAAAGCGACAAGCGGCTTCCGGTGCCAAGGTGCGGGTGAGAGCACGTGAGCCTTCGCCCTGCGGCCTCCTCCTCCTCCTCCTTCCCAGTGCCACTCTCTCCATGCCACTCTCCATCCTGGAAGTGTCCTCTGTCACGGCTGGGAACAGGTGGGAGCCAGGTGGGGTGACACCCAGCACCCCCCGCACCTCCGTGAGCCGCCGGCACCCGGCTGGGAGCCCCGGGGGAGCTGTGGGGTGCACGGAGCCGGCAGGGAGCTGGCACTGCCGGGGGACAGCGTGGGGCGTGGGATGGGGAGTGGGATGTGGGATGAGGAGTGGGATGTGCAGAGGGAGTTTGGGATGAGGAGTGGGATGTGGGATGAGGAGTGGGATGTGCAGAGCGAGTTTGGGGTGAGGAGTGGGATGTGCAGGATGTGCAGTGGGATGTGCAGAGGGAGTTTGGGATGAGGAGTGGGATGGGGGCTGGGATGCAGGGTGGGAGAAGGGACGGAGGATAGACTGTAGGATGCAGGATGGACTGTAGGATGCAGGATGGGCTGTAGGATGGTTTATGGGATGCCGGATGGGCTCTAGGATGCAGGCTGGGATGTAGGACGGTTTATGGGATGTAGGATGGTTTATGGGATGTAGGATGGTTTATGGGATGCCAGCACTGCGCAGAACAAAGGGCCATTGTTCCCAGCGCCGCCTCCGCGCTGTGGCCTCGCCGGAAGGTCCGAGCGGCCTCACCGCCCTCGGAGCTGCTCCTTGTTCTGCCGGTGCAGCCCGCGGCACCACCGGGCCAGAGCTGCCACCTCCACTGCCACTGCCACTGCCACTGCCAGGCCAGCGCTGCCACCGCCACTGCAACTGCTGCCACCGCCACTGCCACCTCCACCGCCACTGCCACTGCCACTGCCACTGCAACTGCAACTGCTGCCACCGCCACCGCCACTGTCACTGCCACCACCACTGCCACTGCCACTGCCACCCACTATCACTGCCACCACCACTGTCACTGCCACTGCCACTGTCACTGCCACCACCACTGCCACCACCACCGCCACCGCCACCGCCACTCCTCAGAGCAGGACGGTGTCCCTGTCCCCTGCGTGGCCCTGCCAGGTGTGCCAGGTGCCATCTGTGCCCATGGGGGTGTGCACAGGGTGTCACATGTGTGCAGGGGGTGTCACCCTCTGTCATGTGTGTGTGTGTGTGTGCACAGCAGGTGTCACACGTCTCACATGTCGCTCTGTGTAACTGTGTGTGCTCCAGCTGTCGCGTGCGTGTGCAGAGGCTGGCAGAAGGCACCAGGTGACACGCATGTGCAGGAATGTGGCACCAGCTGGCACCGGTGTGTGACGGCGCGTGGGCACCGGGTGGCACCTGTGTGTCTGTGCATGGCTGTCACACGTGCCCGGGTGTGTCCATGGCTGTCACACCTGCGTGTGCTGGCACACGTGTGAGCAGGGCTGTGCCCGCAGGGCTGGCGCGAGGGCTGGAGCACAGCACGGTTATTTTGGGCTCATGGCAAGGTCGGCTCCCAGCTCCCATCTCCCAAACCTCCTCCTCGACCCTTCCTGCTCTCCCGGCGCTGTGTCCCAGCGCTGCCGGTGGGAGATGCGGGATGGGGCTCTGAGAAATGCCCGCGATGTTCCCACCGTGCTGCCACCGCCGGCTCGTCCCGTCCCATCCCACCTTCTTCCAGCAGCCTGGGGCTGTTCCCAGCACCGCCTCCCTCCCGTCCTGGTCCCTGCTCCGTGCCTCAGTTTCCCCAGCCAAGCCCCCCGCAGCCGCCGCTCCCCTGGGGCCACCGTGTCCCCCTCCCGTGTCCCTCGCGGATCCCCCCGGAGCCAAACCCGGCGCTGAGCTCGGCCGCGGCGCTGCCGGGTTTGATGGGATTATCCCGGCGGGCGGGATTACACCGGGAAGAGCGAGGATTAGACACGGCGAGGATTAGCCGCGGCACATCGGCACGACACGGCCACTGCCACCGCCACTGCCACTGCCACTGCCACTGCCATTGCCACTGCCACTGTCACTGCCACTGCCACTGCCACAACCGCGGCACATCGGCACAACACTGCCACTGCCACTGTCACTGCCACTGCCACCTCCACTGCCACTGCCACTGCCACTGCCACAGCCACAGCCACAGCCACTGCCACAGCCGCGGCACATTGGCACAACACTGCCACGGTCACTGCCACTGTCACTGTCACTGCCACTGTCACTGTCACTGCCTCTGCCACTGCCACTGCCACAGCCACTGCCACAGCTGCGGCACATCGGCACAACACTGTCACTGTCACTGTCACTGTCACTGTCACTGTCATTGCCATTGCCGCTGCCACTGTCACCATCACTGCCACAGCCACAGCCACGGCACATCGGCACAACACTGCCACTGTCACCATCACAGCCACTGCCATGGCACGACACTGCCACTGCCACTGCCACTGTCACCATCACTGCCACAGCCACTGCCATGGCACGACACTGCCACAGCCACACGGCCAGTGGCCCAAACTGGGCTGAACTGGGAGCAACTGGAGCCCAGGTGTGAGTCCAACCCCAGCGCAGAGCTCCCCCGGGAGCGGCGGCTTCAGCGCCGCTGTTTAATTAACCGGCTGCTGGGGACTGGCACAAAGAGGCGAGAGGGATCTCTTTATCCCCCACTTTTTTTTTCTTTAATTTGACAAAACTGTAATTAAATAGGGAGCGAAATCCCGTTAGCACACGGCAGCCCCCGTGGGATCTCCTGTGTGCCAGCCCACTGCTCCTCCTCTTCCCCGCTGCTCCGCTCAGGGGATCCAACCCGTCATCGCCCCTTTGGGGTGCCACCAACGCCTGGAGGTCCCCGGGGTCCGGCTGGAGGGTCCCCAAGGCCATCGTGTCCCGTTTGCCGCTGGGCCGGGCACTGCCAAGGGCACGGAGCCTCCTCTGGGTGCCAGGCTCCGCCTGCAGCACCATCCCGGGCACAGGAAAGCCGAGGCCGGGAGCTCCCGAGGCGCCCACCCGGCCGTGCCAACAGGTTCGGCATTCCCAGATGGAGCCGGGATCGCTCCTGCTTTTCTTTACTCCAGTTCGTGTTGCCGGAACGCCTCGGACGCCACCACAGCGGCACCGCAGGGAAACCATCCCGGCCATCCCCTGGAGACCCCCCCTGCCTGGCACAGCGCGAGGAACCGGCGTGGAAAACCCACCCTGGAGCAGGGTGCCCGGTGGGACGGAGGGACACGAGCCGGGATCCGGCCCCAGTGCGGCGGGAGAGGCTCCAAGGGCCCGGCGCAGCTCACGCCTTAAATCGCATCCAAACTGGCAGGTTTAATTAAAAATATTCCAGCTTGTCTAGGGATACAAACCGCATCCGGCACTGCAGCAGGGATCCGCATCCAGCTCCGGTGCCTGGCGAGCAGAGCAGGGCCTCGCGGCCGGGCTGAGCGCCGCCGCCGCTACGGGAGTTACTGGTTTAACTGGGAGCCGAACCCTGGGCTGCTGCGTGCGGCCGGTGCCAGGGCCGAGGGGACAGGGACGCCCAGCCCGGTGCCACCGTCCCGTCCTGTGACTTGGGGCTGCTGGAGGGGTTCGGAGGGAGGCGGAGGCAGCGGAAGCCCGGGCCGGGGGGAGCACAGGAGGTCCCTGCAGCCCCCCCGAGGGGCTCTGCCGTGGGGAGCACACGTGTGTGGGGTCACCGGGTCGGGCCGGGCCGTCCCCCTCTGTTTGTGGGAGTGTGACCAAAACCACGGGGGGGTTCTGGGAGGGGGGGGATGAGCCGTGACCCCCCACTCTGACACAGCTGGAGGGGGCTGAGCCTCCCCTGGCACCCCCAGAGCTGAACCCGACCCCTGGGGCCACCTCCCGCCCCCCCCAGCACAGAACCTGCCCAGCGCAGCCACGTGCCCCGGTGACAGCGGTGACCCAGTTCCCGTGTCACCCCGGGGACGCTGTGGAACCGCGCCCGGGACCCGCCAGGATGGGACCCCAGCACCCGGCGGGGGACACCCACAGCACCCGTGGGGTGTGACAGGGGGACCCACGGCACTGCCCCGACCCTGGCCCAGCCACAGCTGCCCCCAGCCTCGTTCTGTGGGGCAAACTGTGTGTGTGGGGGGCACACAGAGGGACCCCCCAAACCGGTACAACCCTTCCCCGAGGCTGTGTCTGCAGGACACGGAGCTCGGCTGTCCCCCCCCCCGTGCCCCCCAGCACATCCCTGGAGCAGGATGGGCCCTGCTGGGGCCAAAGAGACTGAAGGGGCACCTGGGGGGGACACAGCCGTGCCACTGTCCCCCCCTGCCCCAGGCAAGCAGAGGTGGGTGTCCCCGGGGGGGGTTCACTCACAGAGGGTGTCTGCCCCCCCCCCCCCTCCCGGCACCCCAGGGTGAGGGGATGGATTTGGGGGTCTCCTTTCCACCCCCCCCCCCCCACACAGCTGGTTTGGCAGAGGGAAACTGAGGCACGGCAGGAAAGCAGAGCTCACCCAAGGTCACCCCGTGCCGATGGCACAGCCCCGTGGGCATCGCCCCCCCCCGGGCGCTAATGGGGGGTGCTGGGGGGGTGCTGGACCCCCTCCCCAAAGCCCCTGCGCAGGGACAGGAGCTCCCCCCTCCCCTCTGCCCCATGGGGGGGGCTGCGGGGGGTTTGGGGTGCCCCGGCCCCCCTGCTCTGGGTGATGTGGGACAATGGAGGTCAGGCTGGGGGGGGCAGAGGGGGGCGCTGGGCTCTGGGGGTGCCCGGTGCACCCCAAGTGAGCCTGACAGGGGAGGATGGGGGTCAGGCAAAACACCCCCCGCCGCGTTATTTTAGGGTTCCCCCTCGCCAAATCTGCCGATGGTGCGATGGTGCCGAGCCCCAAAAAGGGGGACGGAGCCCCCCCAGCCCGGCAGACGCTGGCTGCGACCCCCCCGGCCCTGCCCGGACACCGAGGGGGTGTCAGACCCCCCCCCGTGCACGGCGGGTCCCCCACTACTGCCAGCTGCCCCCCAAGTCTCGTTCTGACCAAGTTACAGCCCCGAGACAGAGCCAGGCCCCCCCTGGGTTTGTGGGTGCTGCGCCCCCCGCCCAGCCCTGCCGGATTATTTGAGGGGGGGGGACACAACGACCAACCCCCCAGGCTGAGCCTCGCCGCCCCCCGATGCCCTTTTGGGGGCTGCATTGACCGGACCCCCCCATTTCAGCCTCCCCGCTCCCCCAGCCCGGCAGAGGCTGCCCGGGGTGGGGGGCACAAACCAGCCCCCCCTTTTATCACCCCCCCCCAAAAAAACCCCCCCACAACAAACCCTGGCTGCTTCCCAAAGAAGCAGCGGAGGCAAAACGGAGCCCGACGAAGCAGAGACACCCCCCCATCCTCATCCTCATCCTCATCCTCATCCTCATCCCCATCCTCATCCTCATCCTCATCCTCATCCTCATCCTCATCCTCATCCTCATCCCCATCCCCATCCTCATCCTCCCAGCTCGGGGCGGGGGGGCTCCGGATCCCGCGCCCATCGCCGGCCCGGGGGGGCTGAAAGGGTGGGAGGGGGCGTGGGAGGGGATGGGGGGGTGGGACCGGGTGCGGGGTGGAGGGGATGGGGGGGCCCAGGGGTGCGGGGGGGCTGCCGGGGCGCTGGGGGTGCGGATGTGGGGAGGAGCGGGGCGCCGGGGGGAGCAGAGGTGCCGGCGGTGGGGGCAGGAGGTTGCGGGATCGGGGTGCGGGGTGCCCGGGGAGGGGTGCGGGGGTGCGGGATGAAGGTGCCGGGATGCTCGGGGGGTGCCGGGGTGCGCCGGGGGTGCGGGCTGGAGCTGCGGGGTACGGCAGGGGGCCGCGGGGGGGAAGAATTGGGGTGCGGGTGGGACCCCCAGGAGTGGCGGGGTGGGGATGGCGATGCGGGATGGGGGTGCTGGGGGGGGGGGGGCTCAGGCTGTATAGAGGGGGTGACGGAGGGGTGCGGGTTGGGGGGCGCGGGGGGGGCCCCCTCCAGCCCGTGACCCTTCAAGGTTCCGCCCGCTCCGCTAACAAAAGCGCCGCTTCCCAATGCAGCAGCGGCGGCGGCGGCGGGCGGGGGGCAGGGCTGGGGGGGGCAGGGGGGGAGCACCCCCTTTTCTCCATTCCCCCCCACCCCAGGAGGGGCAACGGATGGAGAACGGGGAGGATGAACCGGGACGGGACCGAGCCGGGAGGGGGGCGGGCGAGGGCGGGGGGCACCGGCCGCGCTCTTACCTCGCCGTCCCGATCGGGGCTGGGGGGGTCCGGGGGGGCTCCGCGCACCTGCGCCCACCGGCAGCTGCTCGGCCCGGCCCCGCTCGGCTCCGCTCGGCCGCGGCGGCAGCGCCGGTACCGGTACCGGGGCCGGGCGGGGCGGGGCGGCGGGGGTGGGGGCGTGGGGGGGCCGGGGCCGGGCCCGCCCGGTGGCTGCGGCGGCACCGGGGCCGCTCCGGCAGCAGCGGCGATGGAGGAGCCGCCGCCGCCGGCGCTCCCGGAGCGGCTGCGCCCCCCGCCCTGCCCCCGCCCCGGGGAGGCGGCTCGGCCCGGCCCGGCCCCGGCGGGGAGGGGGAAGCGCGGGGGGAACCGGCCCCGCCTGCCTCGGGTCCCCCCCCCGACAAGGGGCAGCGCTCCCCCCGCGTTCCGGGCACCGGCGGGGCTGGGACCGGCCCCCGCCCCGGCCCCTCTCTCAGTTCCGCCCGTCCCCGGTGCCGGCGGGGGCTGGGATGGATCCCCCCCATCTCCTGCCCGGCTTTCCCTCCATCCTTGGCACCAAGGGGGGTTCGCACCGAGCCCCCCCCCGTCCTCTGCCGCCGTTTCCTCCACCCCTGGCACTGAGAGGGGCTCAGGCCGATCTCCTCCGCCCCTTGCCTCAGTTTCCCAGCTGTCCCATGCCGGTGAGGCGCTGGGACCCCATTTCCCGCAGCCCCAAGGGTGACTCCCCTACATTTCTGCCTGTCCCAGGATGAACCCCCCTCCCTCCCTGTGATCCCCCCATCCCCGTGCCTCAGTTTCCCCTGGCCCCCAGGAGCAGCTCTGCACCCCACCCACCCAAACCTGCCCGCCCCGAGCTGCAGGCGACCCCAGGGTGGGGGTCTGGGGGTGACACACGGGGTGGGGGCCTAGCACGGCATTACTCTCCTCGCTTTATTGCTTTATCCCGGTTGTTTTACCCCGAAAAAAACCCCCCAAAATCAGGGTAAAACAGGGGTGCCATGGGTGCCCCGAGCTGCGCCCGGGGCTCTGCCCGCCCTGCCAGGTTCGGGAGGTGATTCACCTCTTCCTGCATCCCTCCGGTCCCTCCCGGTTCCCAGGGCAGGGAGGGGGGCGGCCACCCCCGGGGGGACACTGACGGAAGGGGGGTCTCCAGGGGAAGGAAGCACAGCCATGACTCAGCGCCTGAATCAGCGTCCCGCGAGGGGACAGCGAGGGGACAGCGGGGGGACAGCGAGGGGACACCGCGAGCCCCTTGACCCCTTCACACAGCCCCGGCTCGGGCTCCTCACGGCTAATTAATCGACCCTCCTCGGAATTAATTCCTCCACAATTCCTGCAGCATCCAGACGCTTTTTTTGCTGCGCATCCGCCCCATCCTGGGGCTTCCCAACATCCCAGGGACATCCCGTGGCACCCCAGCATCGCCCGGCACCCGAATGTCCCCCGGTACCCCGAGATCCCACTGCACCCCGTGGCACCCCAATGTCCCACGGCGCCCTAACACCCAGTGGCACCCGAATACCCCACGTCACCCCGACACCCCACAGCCGTGGCGGTCCCAGGACTCGTCCCGTGCAGGAATTTTGGCTGCCAGTTCGGAAAACAGCGGCCCTGGGAGGGCTCTTCCCATCCGCAGCCTCCAGCTCGGGATTTATTCCCGGATTTGGGGATTTTCGTGACCTTTAAGGGAACGGCGGCCGAGGAGTCGATGGGCTGGGGCGAGTCCCGCAGCCACACGTGCGATGAGCGGGGCCGTTCTCAGCTGCGGGGTGCGGTGGGATGAGGGGGGGGTCAGGGGTGTGCCGAGACCCCCCCGCCTGTGCATCCCGAGCACGCGGGGCGGGGGCCGCGACCCCCGGCCCGTCCCGGCACGCCCCGGCACGGCACGAGGTGCCGGTGCCGCCCCCCGCTCCCTGCTGGGGCCCAGGCAGGGGTTTTGGGGAGCGGTGCCTCCACAGCCCCCCCGTCCGCGCTGGCTGAGCCCCTCCAGCCCGTGGGGAGGGTGCGTGGAGGGCAGAAGGAGCCGCAGAGCCGGGGGTCCCGGCACGGCAGCCCCCTCCTCCCCAGCAGGACCCCGGGAACAGGACAGGACCCCTCCCCTGGGCATCCCCCTCCCTGCGTGTGTGTGTGCACGCTGGTGTGTGCACCCATATACACGTGTGTGTCCATCTGTGTGTGTGTGTGTGTGTCCACATCCGTGTCCATCCATCTGTGTGTCCATCCGTGTGTGTGCGTGCATGTGTGCACGCTGGTGTGTGCACCCATATACACGTGTATGTAGATCTGTGTGTGTGTCCATCTGTGTGTGTGTGTGCATGTGTGCACGCTGGTGTGTGCACCCATATACACGTGTGTGTCCATCTCTGTGTGTGTGTGTGTGTCCACATCCATGTCCATCCATCAGTGTGTCCATCCGTGTGTGTGCGTGCATGTGTGCACGCTGGTGTGTGCACCCATATACATGTGTGTGTCCATCTGTGTGTGTGTGTGTGTCCACATCCATGTCCATCCATCTTTGTGTCCATCTGTGTGTGTGTGTGCATGTGTGCACGCTGGTGTGTGCACCCATATACACGTGTATGTAGATCTGTGTGTGTGTGTGTCCATCTGTGTGTGTCCATCCATGTGTGTGTGCACGCTCGTGTGCGCACCCATATACACGTGTATGTAGATCTGTGTGTGTGTGTGTCCATCCTTGTGTGTGTCCACATCCATGTGTCCATCCATCCGTGTGTCCATCTGTGTGTGTCCATCTGTGTGTGTCCATCCGTGTGTGTGTCCACATCCGTGTGTCCATCCATCCGTGTGTCCATCCGTGTGTGTGTGTGTGTGTGTGCACGCTCGTGTGTGCATGTCTGCACCCATATAGACATCTGTGTGTCCATCCGTCTGTCCGTCCATCCATCTATCCATCCGTGTGTTTGTGCCCACGCACGTGTGTCCATCCCTGTGTGTGTGTCCAGCTGGGTGTGTCCATCCCCATCCCTGTCCCCATCCATGTTTGTGTCCACCACTGTCCCCATCCCTGTCCCCATCCCTGGCCCCATCCCTGGCCCCATCCATGTTTGTGTCCATCCCTGTCCCCATTCCCATCCCCACCCCTGTCCCCATCCCTGTCCCCATCCCTGTCCCCACCCCTGTCCCCATTCCCATCCCCATCCATGTCCCCATCCCTGTCCCTCTCTCCCAGCCACAGCCAGGGCCGCTGCAGAGCCCCCGTGCCCCCACCCCGCGGTGCACACGCGTGTCTTTGCACACACGTGTCTTTGCACACGAATGTCTTTGCACACGAGTGTCTTTGCACACGCGTGTCCCCGTTCCCCGCCGCATCCCGGTCACCTCCGGCCCCGCAGCTGCCGCAGCCCCCCCGGCCCCCCGGGACCCCGCACCTGCCGCCGGCCGTGCCGGGGCCGGCCCTTCCCGGCACGCGGAGGAAGAGCGGTAATTAAGTTAATTTGCACATGCAAATCATCCGCAGTTGGAATCTGTTAATTTTATAATTCGATGTTTAATGTACATATCTGCCTGTGTTTTCCCAGGCTGAAACCCAACATTTTCTGGGTGCTAATGACGGGGGCCGTGCCCCGGGCTGGGGGACAGGGACCTCCCGGGGCTGTGGGTGCCGCCGAGGCACCGGGGACCAGCCGCCACCCGCGGTGGGTGCATCCCGCCCGCCGGGCCCGGTGTTCGCTCGGGCCAGCCCCGAAAAGGATTGAATTTGCCCCATTCTGGAGGCGGCGCCTGCCCGGGCAGCGTTTGGGGTTGGTGGCAGTGAGCTGAGACCCTGGCGTGGCACCTAAAGGGGACGCGGTGGCCACCGGAGCGTCCCCACCCTGCGGGGTCACGGAGGGTGTGGGTGGCAGCGCCCAGTGCCAGCCAGCAGCACCCCGAAACACGGGAGACACGGACACAGCCCCTGTGCCCCCTCCCCACGCACCCCGGGGGGCTCTGCTGCCTCACCCCCAAGGTCCTGCCTGAGGATGGGGGGCTGCAAAAACTGGGGGTGTGCCCAGGCTGAGCATGGCCACAAATACCGCCCTGAGGGTGGGCATGGCCCCAAATACTGCCCTGAAGGTGAACATCACCCCAAATACTGCCCTGAGGGTGAGCATGGCCCCAAACACTGCCCTGAGGGTCAGCATCACACAAAATACCATCCTGAGCCTGAGCATCACCCCAAATACTGCCCTGAGGGTGAGCATGGCATCAAATACCACCCTGAGGGTGGGCATGGCCCCAAATACCGCCCTGAGGGTGAGCATGGCCCCAAATACTGCCCTGAGGGTGAGCATGGCCCCAAATACTGCCCTGAGGGTGGGCATGGCACCGAATACCACTCTGAAGGTGAGCATCACCCCAAATACTGCCCTGAGGGTGAGGATGGCACCAAACACTGCCCTGAGGGTGAGCATGGCCCCAAATACTGCCCTGAGGGTGGGCATGGCACCGAATACCACTCTGAAGGTGAGCATCACCCCAAATACTGCCCTGAGGGTGAGGATGGCACCAAACACTGCCCTGAGGGTGAGCATCACACTAAATACCATCCTGAGCCTGAGCATCACCCCAAACACTGCCCTGAGGGTGAGCATGGCCCCAAATACCGCCCTGAGGGTGGGCATGGCCCCAAACACTGCCCTGAGGGTGGGAATCACACAAAATACTGCCCTGAGGGTGGGCATCACACAAAATACTGCCCTGAGGGTGGGCATGGCACCAAATACTGCCCTGAGGGTGAGCATGGCACCAAACACTGCCCTGAGAGTGGGCATGGCCCCAAATACTGCCCTGAGGTGAGCATCACCCTAAATACCATCCTGAGCCTGAGCATCACCCCAAACACTGCCCTGAGGGTGGGCATGGCCCCAAATACTGCCCTGAGGGTGAGCATCACCCTAAATACCATCCTGAGCCTGAGCATCACCCCAAACACTGCCCTGAGGGTGGGCATGGCCCCAAATACTGCCCTGAGGGTGAGGATGGCACCAAATACCGCCCTGAGGGTCGGCATCACACAAAATACCATCCTGAGCCTGAGCATCACCCCAAATACTGCCCTGAGGGTGGGCATGGCTCCAAACACTGCCCTGAGGGTGAGCATGGCCCCAAACACTGCCCTGAGCCTGAGCATCCCTGGGGGCTGAGCACGGCTCCCGGGCTGAGCATCACCCCGAGTTCAGGCCTCCCCCAAGGCTGAGCAGCACCCCGGGGCCGAACATCACCCCAAACCTGACCCCCCCCAGGCCGACCCCCCCCAAAGCCGATCCCCCCACAGCTGCGGGGCTGGATGAGGCCGGCCCGGCCCGGTCCCTGTTTATCTGCAGGACCAGCTGGGGCTTTGCATGTGCCGGATTTGTGGGTTCCCTTTGAAGCTCCGGCTGCCTCGGCGGAGATAAGGCGGCTCCCGCAGGCCGGGGCTCGGAAGGACGCGGTCACTCTCCTTCCCTGAGCAGGATCCGGGCTTGGGATCCATCCCCCCCGAGCCCCAACAAGGCAGGGAGCAACCCCTGGGGAGCAGGGGGGAGGGTGATGCCACCTTTCTAATGAAAACTAATTGCCAATTAATCCGTCTCATTGTTTACTCGGGGCTGATTTAAGCACATTTCAGGCAAGACTGAGCAGTTGAACATTTCTAATGTATTTTTCTTTCTGCTTTAATGACCTTGTTCCCGCCACCCCGCTGCCGTCTCCTGCTCCGGGAGGTGACTGGTGACTTCATCGAGTTCATCGGGACGGGGAAGGACCCTCGCTGGCTGCTCTGGAGGGGTCGGGAAGGAACCGAGCTCCGTGAGCCCCGGGGGATCCGGCTTGGCCCGGCACCGGGCTGGTGGGACAGCCCCTTGTCCTCATCGGTGTCACCTTCACCAGCCTCTCCCGCCCAGATGTTCCCCAAAACCCTGCACAGCCCCCTGGCCGCTGTCCTCCTCGGCTCTGCCCTCCAGATGTGCCCCCCGTGACCCCATTCCAGCTGTTCCCGCTGTCCCCCTGGGGCCATCCACCCAGCTGTTGCCCCCCACGTTCCCCATCCAGCTGTTCCCACTGTTTCCCCATCCAGATGTGTTCCCAGGAGCCGGGTCTGTCCCGTGCCCAGCTGTTGCCCCTCTCCAGACCACAGCCCGTCCCCCCCACACCCCATCCCCGTGCCCCCCCAGTCTCCCACCGAGCCGGGGTTATTTTTATCCTCCTTGCAGCTCCCTCCTGCTCCGGTTCCATCCGGAGTCGGTGACTTTCACAGCCTCCTTTATGCCAACCCCAGACTTTCAGTTCTCCCTCCCTCTGGCAGTGAACCAGCGCCGGGGGGGAGCCCACAGAGGTGCCCGTGCCCCCCCAATCCCTGATGAGGGACTTTGCCCCACGGAGGAGTTGCCTCCACCCCTGCTCCCTCCTCAGCTTTCCCCCCTTTCTCCTCAGAGGATAAAATCCTCAAGATTTCCGTATCCCACGCAGGAGGAGGAGCGAACTCAAGGCTTTTGGCTGGGCAGGGTTTTGTCCCTCCCCGGGGTCACGGTGTGGCGATGGGGGGGGGGATGCCCCACGTCCCCCCAAACCCCACATCCCGCTGACCCTGTCCCCTCTCTGTCCTGCCTCAGTTTCCCCGGTGACCCCACGCACCAGCAGAGCCCCCCAAACCCCACCAAAGTGACCCTGCCAGATGCCAGCGCCCCCCGTGTGGATCCCCCCTGGCAGAGCGGCTCTTCCAGGGGAAAATCCGGGCCCGGCTCCCGGCCTGGGGCCCCGGCAGCGATTGTGATTTTCCCCTCAAGCGTGGCAAACGCCGGCCCCTCGGCCCGAGCCAAAGCATTTCCCACCCCCGGGGAGCTCCGGCAACACCCGCTGCAAACCTGGGGCTGGGGGGATCCCCTCCCACAGCCGGCAGAGGAATCGCAAGGATTTCACCCAAAATAATGGCACAGGCTGGCAGCAGGCTGCTGAGCCCATCCTGCCATTTCCTGGGATTTTTTTTTTCTTTTTGCCCCCTCCATCAGCTGTTTTCCAGCTTTCAGCGCAGTGCTGTAGTTCTGATGTTGTTTCTGCACGAGGATAAGCCCCCAGGAACTGGGGTTCTGTTCCTCAAAAAGATTCATTAATTCAAGGACAAGCAGAGTCGAAAAAACCGCTTTTAAAAAAAAAAAGATCTCTTTATTTATGCCATTATTACAGCCACAGAGTAAAAACGATGCACTCCTGGCTTTGAAGCAGAGCAAACAAACCGCCCGAAATGGTTAAAAAACCCCAATTAAATGGTGAAAATCCTGCCCTTCCTCGCTGCCTAAGGACTGCGGTTAAGGTCAGCTCTTTCCTTCCTTAATCTGCGATTTTTTTTTTTTTTTTTATCTGGATAGCAATTTTCCCTGGGCTGCCAGCCGGTTGGTAAACGGCCTCTTTTGTCTTTAGCCCTTCCTTCCTCCCGAGGAAAATGGAATCCGATTTTTCTCTCGGTGCTCTTCGCACACCGGCGCCCGAAGCCGCGAGCTGCGGGCGCTCCCCGGCCGCATCCCCGGGCTGGGGACGCTCCCGCTCCGGGTGCCGCGGGGCCGGGCGCTTCGGGCATCCGCCCGTGCCTTGTTTAACGTCCCCGTCTGTCACCGCGAGAGCCCGGGACACGATCCAAGGAGCGGTTTGTGGCGGTGAAGTGCCAAGCCGGCACGCCGCGGGCGCCTGGCAGGCGCGGCCGGGGTTCATCGGCGTTTCCCATGGCCCGGCACGTCCCCACCGCACCGTCCTTTGTCCCCGGAGAGGTTTCTGCGCCTCCTTTTGGCCTCTCGACCCCCGAGCTCGGATGCTGCACCCGTTCCTGGGGAAGCCTCGGGCCTCGCTGAGCCGGGGCTTTGCTCCAGTCGATGCTCCAGCCTCTCTTAACACCTCGCGGGGATCGATGGACAAGGCAGGGAATTGCCTGCACCGAGGGATGTGGATAATCCCCCCAGGCAGGGCTGTGCCTGCAGCTCTCACCTTAACCCTGCCCGCGCCGTGGTGGCCGCAGGGCTCCCGGGCAGTGCCAGCCGCCTGTGCCCATCCCCGGGGCCTCTGGCCACCGCTGTCCCCAGGGCTCTGCCTGTACCTGCCCTTCCTGCCGCTGCAGAGAGCTCCCACAGCCCCCGAGGAAATCCACCAACCCCCCCCAAACCGGGCTATCTGCTGGCACTGGGGTCATTTCCCTGAGTGGGGGACACACCCCTGCCCGTTGCTGAGCTTCCCCTGCCCAAATCCTTTCCCAGATGCCCTGCCCAGATCCTTTTCCAGATCCCTTCCCAGATGCCCTGCCAGATGCCCACGCTCCACTTCCACCGAGCAATTCAATCACTAAAAGGCAATTTGACGCCTCGAAATCACACTCTGCCAACGGGCGTGGGGCTGCCCACGCTCCGCCGGGTGGGTGGGTGGGTGAGTGTCCTCGGTGGGCTCCCGGGCTGTGGGAACGCCTTATCCCACCCTGCCCCAGTGCCTGGAGCCGCGGAGCATCCTTCAGCGGGAGCAGGACCCAGCCCAGGCGACGGCAGAGCCCCGTCACAGCTCAGCACACGCGTGAGCTCATCCCAGGGGGGATCCAGGCCCCCGAGGGGTGACACGGCCAGGGATGCTGGGGACAGCGAGATCCCGGCGTGGAGCTGCATCCCATCCCGGGGAACCGGCTTTCGAGGAAAAGCGATGTGGGGAGAGGGGAGAGGAAGCTGGAAAAGCTCCAAGATCAGCGGCACTGATACGAAAACCATCAATTATCCTCCGGCTGCGCCGGCTGCGGGGACGGGCGGCCCCTCGGAGAGCCGGGGAAGCGGCACCGCCGGCATCGACCCCCGGCCCTGCAGCCGCGGCCGCTGCCATCGTTAGCGGGAGCTGCAATTCCTCATCAATCCAAAGCGGCTAATTAACAGGCGCCGCGGCCGGGGCTGCTCCCCGCATCCATCACGGCACGCGGCCCCGCATCCATCACGGCCCCGCCGCCGGCGCGCCCGGTGCCCGCTGTAAATCACCGGCCCCGGGGCTCGGAGCCAGAGCTCGGGGCCAGCGGGAGGAGCCCGAGGAGGGGCTCAAACCCCCCCGATTTGGGCAGCTCGGGATGCGCCGGCTGGGTCGGGAGGACTCCGGTTCCCTTCAGCCCCCTCCGGCAAGCGTTCACCGGCTCGGCTTCCCGGCATCCCCATCTAATTACACCGAAGATGAAGCAGGGAACGATACCTCGCCGTTAATTAATAACTCGTCACGGCTCAGAGCAGGCGGAGAGCGTGAACGCCGGGTGCTGGCGGATCAGGGCGCCCAGGTTTTGGGGTGCGGGGTGGGGCGGGGGGGGGGGGCGCGGGCACCCTCGGAGCGGGAGCGAGGAGCTGAAAAACGACATTTAAATAATAAATCCCAGCTATTAAGAGAGGCTGTACCTGGGAGCGCCGGGCAGCGCCGGCGGCCAGCGGGGTAATTAGACCGCGGCTGAAATGATGAAAAGATATCTGCAGGCTTTGAGGCCGAGGCTTTGAAGCTGTAAATCCTGTGAAGGCAGCATCCCCGCACGCACCCGCCGGGAGATATTTACCCGGGACCTGCTTCCCACCATCCACGTGGTGTGCAGAGCCGAGGGGAAAAAAATAAAAAAATCCCCCCCCCGCCACAGGAAGATGGTGAGCCCGGAGGGAAATACCCCGAATTCCGTGCCCTGGGCACGGGGCTGGTGTGGTGGCACAGCCAGAGGTTTCCCCAGTGCCAGGAATGCCAGGGCCTCGTCAAGAGAGGTGCTGGAGCTCCTGGGATGAAGGGAGAGGTCCCGGTCGGTGCAGGGGGTGGGTGAGCTCAGCGAGGGGAGCCGGTACCACTCACGGAGGGTTTGGGGGTGCTGGGGCTCCCGCAGGCCTGGCCAGGGCTGTTCCCCCAGCACGTGGAAAGGTTTGGGTTTCACACACTCCCCGTCCCAAGCTGGCATTGCACAACCCCCATGGACACACAGACACCCCTGCTCATGCCCGGGTGCCCACCCACGGCAGCCCCTGGTGCTCGACTGTGCCGGGTCACCCAGAGGATGTGAGA